>CM056197.1:120832280-121462280 GCA_029692085.1 Gymnothorax javanicus | reverse complement strand
GCTTCAGAGAGAAGACCTCACTCCTGTCAGCTCAGAGGCGTTTGGAGAGGAAGCTGAAGGAGCTTAACATCACTCTGGAGGAAGAGAGACAGAGACACTTTGAGCAGAAGGATCAGGTACAGACACACGCACACTCACCTGTTTATCTTCCTATACTTATTTGGACCAAAAAGTAGTTCAGTACAGACATACTATTCCCCTACTCCAGAACTCTAATCTTAATCTTAAAGGCTTCCCTAACCCCTTCCGTAACTGTACCCTAATCTTACCCAGAACCGACTCATCACCCAAAGTGTCCCTCGCAGTAACCTTATTTTAACCCATAACTTTAAACTACAGCCTAATTCTGATACCTAACCTGTAATGGTTTGCCAGCTCAGTTAAATTCAGTTTGTTGTACTGGCAAGACAGAGTGCAACAGTTTGTATTGGTATTGCAAACCAATAAAAGAAAATGCACTTGTATCTCTGGACAAGTCTGAGGACTGGAAACCAATTCACAGTAGACACACATGAGAAAAAGAAGCTTTTTTAGATTGGGGGATTTACACATTGAATTCAAGAAAAAGCACGTTACAGATTAAAAAAAAAAAAAACATCAATAGCGATTACATGATATAGCGATTACATGATATAATTTCTCTCTCAGCTGGCCTTGCGTGTTAAGGCTCTGAAGAGGCAGGTGGACGACCGCGAGGGTGAGGTCGAGCGGCTGGAGGGACTGAGGAGGAAGGCAATACGGGAAGGGGAGGAGCAATTGGAGCAGATGGACGTGCTGCAGGCCCGAGTCTCCACCCTGGAGGCGGAGCTTAAGTGAGCAATGCCCCCGTCAATCTTTCTTCTCAGCGGTCTTGTGCAGTACTATATGCAACCACCAGGTGGAGACAAAACCCACTTAACAGCTCTTCTTTGTGCTTTAATTTTGTTTTATCAGCGCAAGGAAATGTTAAAAGGAGTAACACAATTTGGACTGTTTATACGATTTTCTTATTTTTTTTGTTGCTTTGACATTGGAAGCTAAAAGCTTTTACAACTTTGCTGTTTGCTAAAGTAAGCTTTGGAATCCATTTTTATCATAAAAATAGGTTTTCAACCACTGGGTGTGTAATGTACAGTCAAAGGTCTGTAGCAGTGCACTGCACCTTCGTACTTGAGCAAGGTTTGATGCTAACTTTGTGTTAGCTTGATATTATCCAGAAATTATGTTTTCAAGTGGAAGTACAGTAGTCACACTGTCTAAACATTTGGTAAAGCTCAATTTTAAAATATAAAAATAGATTCCAAATAGGTTTTAGATCACAAATTATGTGTGTAATGAGACCAAGATACGCACCAATGTAATGTAATGCTGCACTATAATAGAGCGTGTTTTAACATTTTTTTTTTTTTTTTTTTTTTAAGCATGAAGAAACCCTTTTACCCATTATAAGTCTTAACATTAGCCCCCTGACTCTCAAATCGTGGTCCTTGAGGTCTGAGAACTGCTGGTTTTCCACCTTCCCTTTACCTGGGAGTCAGATGTAAAGCCAGTCTAATTGTGTAGTTAATTTCATGGGAGGAAATAAAAAAACAACCAGGAACAGGTTTGGAACCAAGGTCAAGATTTGAGGTAGACTTGCGCCACACTTTTAACGGATGCTAACCCAATTTTGTGTTATCAGGAGGAGGACGCAGCAGTCACGTCGCCCGCTTCTGAGCTCAGAGGAAGATGAGGGGCTCGAGGACTCGTCCAGCATTGCTTCCCTGCTGTCAGACCGCCACCTACAGGCCAGCTAATGCTAGTGCAAGCAGTAGACTGAAGTGGAGAGACGTGAAAAGAGGGAGGTTTGGTGGGATAAAGGGAGGGGTAGAAGACATGCGGATACAGAAAGAGAAGGGATGGAGTGACGGCAATCCTCCCTCTTCCTCCAGTTTTTCTATAACAGAAATGAATGATTACCTTTCACTCCTGGCACAAATTATTGTTTTATTTTAGTTCACCAACACATGTATTAATAACACTGACCTTTATTCTGCTGGGAAATAAATAGGAATACAATGGGAGTGAAGCCTGATGGCCCGGCATTACAATATGAGAACAATCTATCGCCTTGTCGCTCAAGTGTTTGACTAGAACTTTAATGTTTGGTCAGTCGAACCCCTGTGTAGCCACAACAAAGATCAATGTAGCTGTTGGGCCTTCAGGGTCTGAATCTAATCCACTGTTGCAAAGTCATTTTCCTTACAAGCGTCATCTAAATAAATGTAAGCTAACTCTGAGAGAGGCATTCTACAATATTGGGTACGTTGTCAGGGTCAAATAATACCAAAATGGAGGCATTTGTCTTTCATGGCACGGTGCTGTAATGTGACACAAGTCAATCTCGGATGCTACAGGGTAATGCTCAACAATAGAGTACCGGTTTCCTAGACTCAGCTGCAGTTGCAGAAGGTGACCATCCACAACTAGTAAGTTAGGTAAGAGGTCTTTTCTGTTAACGGTGTTAAGGCTGATCACAAGCTGTGAATAACCGTGTTAAGCACAGGTAAATGCTCAACCATGCTGAGTATTCATATTGAAACACACTTATTCATGCAAACACGCCCGCGCGCACACAGTTCAACCGTTTGAAATTTCGAAAGCACAAGCGTTGTCTTGGATTCTTGGAATCCACCAGTCCAAACACGCTGCTAGCCTTTGCTGCTTAGAGTTGATGACTGCTGAATGTTTTCCAACAGTTTTTTTTTTTTTTTTTTTTTTTTTTTTATTACTGAATATTTGTTTCAGTTTGATTCTGTTCGGTTTACTATTTGAGTTTGCACACTGTTTTAAATGAAGTTTTGTGTCTTTTTTTACGCTGCTGTGCCTTTTGATTCACTTTGGTTATATCCCGTACACCTGTGAGTTTTTACTCATACAAACCACTGCCTGCAATGGGTACCAAGTTATGCGGTTTTGAACACTTGTGGTGTGCTATGTAATTTCAATTCTATTTCTCTCTAACGCTTTATCCATTTCCACTTGTCACCAATTGTCTCCTCCTTCATCCTGTGGGTATGTGGCCAGCGCTGCTTAATGCTGTTACAACATATTTGGCATGTCGTAACTCGAGGGTTCTCAACCTTACCCAGAAAAGGCCAGTGTGGGTGCAGGCTTTCATTCCAACCAAGCAGGTACACACCTGATTCTGATAACTGAACTCGGGATTCTATGGTAAAGACTTTGATTAGTAGAATCGGGTGTGTAACTGCATGGCTGGAATGACAGCCTGCACCCACGCCATTGCTTTCTGGATAAGGTTTGGAACGCCTGTCAGAACTGGTTTATGACCATCTATGGAGATTTGTACGTCATGTTTGCATGAATAAGTTTTGTTTCTCCTTCACCATATAGGAAAGAAGGTATCACAATGTCTTATTTGCTGTGAAATACTACTGCTCTTTAAGACTGCACGAGTAAGTCATGTAATAAGCTCGTTATGTCATAAGCTGAAGTCATGTCAGGCTTATTAAGGATTTGACGTGTTAATGAGGGGTTTATGAAGTTTGAGTTGTTATGAAGGATGCTGTGTGAGTGCAGTGATTTGGATTTTTTCCTCCTCTATATTCTTTGGTTCTCGCCATCCTCCCCTACTATTTTTTTCTTTTCTGACTGTATCCATTTCCTCCTGCCTCTTTATATATTTCTCATTTTTTTTGTTTTTCATTGATCTCTATCCCTCTCCCTCACTCATTACTCGTAACTTCCTCACATTCCTAAGAAAAAAGTAAATTTACTGTATCTTCTTCCAACAAAGCCTTAATTGTAATAATTATTTTATTAATGTTGATGTAATTGTTGTATAAAAAATTCTATAAAACAACTTCTACGATGAGACTTAAGTATTTGATGGATCGCTATTGACTCTTTTAGCCAGTTTGTTAATACCTGACCTGTTACAACTGCTACACACTTTAAATCTTTGATTAAACTGTTTTTGAAGACTTGATTTAATATTTACATAGACATGTGGTTTTATTCAGTGCAACATGTAACTGCTGTATTAGCTGGCGTTTGTTACAGAATGTAGAAGATTTTCAGTGCGCGCAGGGGAATGATTTCAAACAGTTTTGCTTCGTTTGCAGAAAGATGAGGCAAAGAATGGTTTGGCATCATTTTTATTCAGAGGAATTCTTTGTGTAGGTGACTGTTTTTTAAATATTGCGGAGTCAATTATCTCAAATAAACTTTGTGTATTGAACAATGAACATACCTGAGGAGAGCATTCTTTTACATGTGCAGTGTTCATGTTTTTCTAAAAAAAAAAAAAAAAATTTTCTGCGAAAGGTCCTTGCATTAACCCTTTGAAGGGTTGCTTTCTTGGGATTTTTTTTCTTTAAGAACGATAGAAATCGTTAAAACTGAAGTGAATGGCACAGTCTGCACCAAAGCTATGGCGGTGATGGCAACATTAGAGCATCGTCTATCATTTTTGATCACAAGGGGAGCAAATTTTTTTGCTGACATCCATTGAAAATTACTCCTTTAAATTTGAAAATGCTCTACAGATGGACCGTTTTTGCTCGTTGATGTGAATACTCACATTGTTATCCTTCATAGTAATTGTTATTGGTGTGGATGGGCCTTTAGAATGACCATGTTTTGGGACTACGCTGCGACTGACTACCAGTAGTCCTTGTTACATCAACATTAAAATGTTCTCGATTGATGTAACAATCAATACACCTCAAACATTTAAAGTGGCACAAATCCGGTGCAGTACTTGTGCTAGTTGAAAACTCGGACAAGCTAAAACATGAGCCCCTAATGCCAAAAACCCAATTCAATTTAAAATCTTAAGTGCCCCTGTCAGCTTGGCAGTACAGTCCACCACAGAGGGATGGAGGCTTGTCTGCATGAGTTTCTCAGATTCATTGCAATATGCAAAGATCTCGTTCATCAGTAATGGCATGAAATTTATTTTAATTAATAAACTTGACTGCCAAAAGGTTCAGTTTAGTTTCATACACAAACTGTGCCTGTCAGGGGGATGTTTGTGTGTAGTCTTTCTTCAAACAAAAATTGTTTTAAGTTAGGCCTAAACAGAATACAACTCCATGATCTGTACATTTCCAACCCCGTCTCCAGAAAAGTTGGGATGCTGTGTAAAATGTAAATATGAATTAAATGCAATGATTTTTAAATCATTTAAACTCTACATTTAATTGAATAGAGTACAAAGACAACAAATCGGATGTTGAGACTGAGAAATTTTATTAATTTTTCTTCTTGAAATATGTGTTCATTTTGAATTTGGTGCCAGTAAGACACTTCAAAAGAGTTGGAATGAGGGCATGTTTACCAGGTGTTAGCACCTCTTATATTAAAAAAACATTGTTTAGGAACTGAGAAGACCAACTGCAGTAGTTTTGAAGGTAAAATGTTTTCCCATTCTGGCTTGATGCAGGATTTCAGCTGGTCGACACTTAGTGGCCCCCTTTGTCATATTTTTCATTTCATAATACGCCAAATATTTTCAGTGGGTGACAGGTCTGGACTGCAGGCAGGCCAGTTTAGCACCTGGACTCTCACTATGGACCCATGTTCTTTTACTACATGCAGAATGTGGTTTGACATGGTCTTGCTGAGAAACCAAGGCCTTCCCTGAAAAAGACACTGGATGGCAGCATACAGCATTAACGGGGTCCTCACAGATACTGGCTTTTGAACTGTGCGCAGAAAACGAGCCAGATGTTCCCTCACCTCTTAGGCTAAAGGATGCAGTAAGCCCGATTGCCAAAAAGAATTTCAAATTTTAAACTCCAAACCATGTTTAATGGGTGGATAATGACATCCATATTGGCTGACTTTAGGAATTACAGCCATTAATATCAGAGCCTGTCAACATACTACAGGGTAAAAATTTTCCTTTCCAGCCCATTTATGCTGTAGTGTTATGTTGGTTTGACATTGCCTATATGAAAGTTAATGGGCCAAGGTGTGTTCTTGGTGATGGTGTACTCCAACATTTGCCATTCCGGAAATCTCTCTTCTCCACGCTGCGGTCAATAAGCCTTCCAAAGTGGTTGAAATTTAATGACAACACTATTTTTAGAGTTGGTATTACATGAGTAAATACCTTAAATACACTTAATCCATTATGAAACCTGCTCTAAGCATTCCTGAATAATTTCAATCAGGTTTTGCCAAATGTCTTTCATATGACCTCGCCCGGAGTATTTTGTTTATAAAGTCATCACGTGTAAGATCACAAATGCATCACTGGTTTTACAGAGCATTCAAATCCTGTTGTAGCGATCACTAGTCGTAAATGAAAGCGCTGGAGTTCTTGGACAGTGCTTCTCGAACTTAGTCCCAGAATAATCATCGTATGTAGGTTTTTACTGCAACCGTAATTGCTATCCAAGAATATTAAGAAGCTGTTTATTTTTCACAATTTTTTTTCAACTTTGGAGGGATTTATTTATACTTTAAAACATGATAACAGAAATGGCATTGCATTCCATGTATAATGAAAGCCTTATGTCAAAATGTTGCTTATTTTGTTATATTCCAATTAACTAAATTCAAGGTGATATTTTCAAATTCAAGACCGTTGAAAATCCGTATGCTACTAATTACGTTTCTGAACCATTGTGTAAAAGGTAACTTAAAATGTTTCCCCTGGACCACAAAAATAACTAAAACAGGATTGACTCATTTGCTTTTTCAATGCACTCCAACTTCTCAAAAAAAGGTAGTTTTTAGTGGCCAATTTTCCACAGTATTACAAATTATAAGTTGATATATATATATATATATATATATATATTTTTTTTTTTTAAATAAATTTCATTAGTTACTGTTAGGTACGTTGTACAATAATAATGTGGAACTTGTATTCTTCAGGGCATGCAAAGCTACTTCCGACCTAATGTGGCTTCAAGGGGTAGATAATCCCAATAAAAATAATGAAAGTACAATAAAGAAAACTTTTTTTTAGCCACCATTGAGTTTGCAATGATGGCTACAAAAAACCCAGCATACACAGTTTGAGTGTGAGAGCCACAGCTGAAGAAGGAAAAACATTCTTTATAAAAACCCAACTAGTCAAAAGGCCGATACTTAAAACATAATGCACTTCTCAGCCTTTTATATTAGGTGTTCAATTTGTTCAAAGTATTCATGTATGCTTATTGAGTGCAATCCAGTTTTAGAAGTCAAAAAGGCTTATTCCTCTCACGGATTATCAGTCTGCCAGGGCCTCACCCACCCAACAACCTCCTACAGAAGTGTCAATGAATGAGGGATTAAAAGCACATTGTCAGCTGTATTGTGCTAAACTGTGTGTGTGTGTGTGTGTGTGTGTGTGTGTGTCTGGTGAGGAAACACAGAAGTTATACACAATCAAAATTTCGTAAAGACTTTACGCACAGGTAATGCTGCATGACCATGATCCTTTCACAGCCCGAGGAGAACACCCTGCTCTTTTATTGCAATGCTAAAAAGTGTTACTGGGCAGTGGCGTAAATATCGACGGTACAACCGGTGCAGCTGCACCGGGGCCCAGACGCCGTCACGGGCCCACGAAGGAAGAAAAAAAAAAAAGCAGCTGTCCAGAATTGCCACAGGCCCGTTTTTGTGAATGGAATAGCTCGGGTGGGTCGCGAAATTTTTTTTCCCACTGGAGTTGCGGACACCAACAGATACTCATTTGCGTTACAGCCAATCTCAGACCTTGTGCCGGACTTCTGAAGGAGTGTCTTGAGACAGTTAATTTTTTTTTCTCTTCGCTGGCCTTGCACTAATAATGTCAAAATAACCGAGATTGCGTCAGCTTATTCTAGAAAATGAATGCTCTGAACAGATGATTTTTATCAATCCTCTGAGCTGGAAACATTAAAAATGTTTGGCAGGTTTGGAAACGGCCACCGCATTTTCAAATGAAGGACACGAAGACTTAACGATTCAAAACCACTTTCAAAGTATAAAATCATTAGGCTGTACCGCACCCCTCTGCCTGAGTATAGCTATGGCCGTCTATTATGTTTCTATGATGCAGAAAGAAAGCACCATAATCAACGTGATGGTGATAAACGTATATGTTTATAACGTTCAGTAGCTAGGCTAGATAAAAATAATCTGTCAGCCTACAGAGCACTCATATTTTCGAGAATAAAGCCGCTTTCACACCGGACGCGAAACGGATTTTTCGCACGCGTTGTCGCGTATATTCGCGTCTTTGCATTGACTTTGAATGTAATCTGTCGGCGAAACATCCATTTCGCGTCCGGTGTGAAAGCAGCTCAAGCTGACGCAATCTCGGTTATTCTACTTCATATTCTGGATTTTGTTCGGTGTCACTAACTAGTTTATTATTAATATGCTAGATCAGTGCAGGATAAAAAAGCGGCGAGCTGGGTATTGCTAGACTACATTGATTGTAACCAGCTCATTTTACCAGCTTCACTATTTGAACAAACACATTCATAACAATTCACTTATCTCAATGAGCTTCTAATGAGTGAGTACAGCTTCTCTTTGTTATGAAGTGGAATTAGTGGGATTTAAATCTATGGCAATGTACTTGTAACCTCATATGTTGGAAAAATGTGCACCTACTGTCTGTAATCCTTGTCTGGGTTGATCCCTAGTTTTTGCCACCCTTAAAATATATGTTCTCTTCAGAAAATGAAAGGCATTCTTTATTGATTTGATCTATTACATACAATCCTATAGTTCACCTGTTCTCTTTCTCATTGATTTGGGATAATTGAACAAAAAACAAATTTGTGAAAAATGTGGTCTTGAGATGCAGTTCTCTCGAGTGGCTGTGCGTGTGTGTGTCCAAGCGTGCATGTGTGCGTGCGTTTGTGTTTAGGTCGGGGAGGCACAAAAAAATATTTGCACCAGGGCCTATCACCATGATGTTACGCCACTGTTACTGGGTACCTGTCTGTGACTGCTATTATAGCAATAACAGTCCAGGGGCATCAAATGGGATGAGCGTCACATTAAACTGTCCCTTCAAAATGATTTGGGAAATTTGAGAGGGGTATCAGGCAAGGATGAATCGGCTCATTAAAATCAGTCAGGAAACAGTACACCTAATAGAATCAGGATTTATTCAGTGAAGAGTCCAGATCTTAGGCACCGCATAATTGACTAGCCTGAATTGAAGAAGGTGGGGCAGTCCACTCCTTACAATGCGTAAAGAGAATACTATGTTCAGTTCAAACTTTTGTGTCTGATTGGTGAGCGTACAGTATGCCAACAGTAAAGGATGCCTTTCGCGAAATTAATACTCACAGATTTGCCATCCCACAATCTGTCAGCACCCACATGAAATTTTGAGAGGTGAAATTCTGTTCATCAATACCCTACTTCTGCAGCAGCTGTCATGCCATCTCCTGAAGCAGAGAGAATGAAAAGCTGAAAAAGTCCATCTTCAACAAGTCTTAGTCTTGTATTTATGCTTAACAATGTATGTCTAATACATCTAATGAACTGAACCAAAAATAAATTCGTAATTAGTTGGGACTTTTTATATCAGTCATGACAGTGTGTAGGTTCTTGTACATGCTAAGAAGTGAGAACCAAAAAAATGTCTTTTTTCCCTACTGAATGGAGACATTATTGGGAAGTGTCCTCACAACCACAAAGGCAAATTGTGACTTATTAGTTAAGATTAGGGGTAAGTTTAGAATTAGGGATAGATTAAGGCAAGGGTAAGGGTTTGGGTTAAGCATGCATTGCTTATCGTTAAAATTAGGGAAAGGCTGTAGGGATACAGAAAGAATGAATGGAAGTCAATGTAACGTCCTCACAAAGATATAAATACAAGGATGGATGTGTATGTGTGATTATGGCAAAATGTGGTCCTAAGGACACCTATTATGATGAAACTGCCACAGAAGCAGTTTTAAGTATTTAATCAGGTGTTTATGTCTGTCAGATCGACCGATATGGGTTTTTCAGTTTTTCGATGCCGATGCCGATATTTAGATAGCAGGGCAGCCGATGGCCGATATATAATGCTGATTTTTTTTTTTTTTTTTTAAATGATAAATTACAGGGCGGTCCTATTAACCCCCAGAGCTCTGCTGGGGTGCTGGTGATCCCGGCAGCAGTGTTAATGTTTTATCTCATATCTGTCTGGAACCACACAGTGGAACTTAATGGGGAAAACTGTGATCAGAAGCTTACTCTTTTGGCGATCTATGGTGGACTCCAGGCAATTATATCCTTTCCAAAAGATTTTCAGTCGAGCTGTTAGTGTTGCTTTTTTTTTTTCTTCCTTATAGCCAAGGCCTGAGAGATCCATATTCAAAAATTAACAAGCTTGTTCATTGTTGATCTGTGTTTTTTAAATTAAATTCTATGAAATTCAATTTCTATTTTGTTTTTCTTTTGTCTTCATAGTCATATGAATATTATTACATTCATGTGACATCATTTCTGCATACATATTTGTGATGGCCAAGGTTGTCAAAAAAACAAACCAAAAAACTCGTTTATTACTTGATTGTGCTTGATTGGGTTGAGATTATACATGCATTATTACACAGAAAGACCAGTTGGACGAAAAATAGACAAAAAATGGAAGTAATGGCTTGGTTAACATCAGTGTATCATTTATTTGAATACAGAAAAACTTGAAAATGTAAAAAAAAAAAAAAAAAAAATGCACTGTCTCCTTTTGCTCACTTAGATATGCACTCTGCACTTGAAATAAAAATATGTCCACAAGTAGGGGAGAGCCGGTGCGAAAGTAACGTGGGACGAAAGTAATACAGCGATTTACTCACAGCCATCCGCACTTCGATGCGTCAAATTAGGTCAGCACGTCCAGCTCGCGACACTCTCCAAGCCGGGGAAAAATCTTGAGGTTTCGTCGCTTCCCCGCGAAACGAGACCGGGAAGATCGTTTTCCACAGTGGTGAGTAAATTCAGACAAATGGTAAACTTTTTTTGATTTAAAGATTGTCTTCATCGCTCCATGTGTCATATTTATGATGAAATGATAGGTCATTTAGTTTTGTAACATATCCTGAAGTTTGAAATGTCAGACTTTTTCCACTTTAGATGCAATCCTGGTTCAAATGTCAGGAGTCACTGTCGGGGCGGTAGTAGCAACGGTTACGTTCGTCCCTCTCTGCTAATGCGGCCGAATTTTCTGTTCTGAAGCTCATTAAAAAATGTGCGTGTTATATTTTACCGACAGAAAATGGCAAGAGTTAGGGTCAGAACTAACCAGAGAGGAAAGGTTGACCAGCAGGTTTAGGGAAGGGCCTTTTTTGATGTCCGAAGAGGCGAGAGTATAAGGAGGGCAGCAGAGGTGCGGGACAGAAGTACCAACGGTTACGTTTGTCCCTCTCTGCTAATGCGGCCAGATTTTGCGTTTTAAAGCTCACTAAAAAATGTGTGTGTTATATTTTACCAACAGAAAATGCCAAGAGTTAGGGTCAGAACTACCCAGAGAGGAAAGGTTGACCAGCAGGTTTAGGGAAGGGCCTTTTTTGATGTCCGAAGAGGCGAGAGTATAGGAGGGCAGCGGAGGTGCATGGCGTTTGTCATGTCACAATGTTCAGGTACTGCAAGAGGAGGGCAGAGGCAGGAGGGCAGTAGACCAGAGCCCCAGGGTACAGGGCTCACAACAAAGTCTTCACAGAAGAACAGGAGAAGGGACTGCAGGCATATATAAAGAAAGCAGCTGATATATATTTTGGCCTGAGTCCTAAAGAGGTTGGAGTAACACTGCAGACAGAGCTACACCACTACCGCCATTTGCCTAAGATAGCAAGCACCTCCGCTCCGGATCTGCCCCGGCTCTGAGCCGGATCAGCTGGAGTTGGCACAGAGTTGTTGGAGTTGGCGTTGGCTGATCCGGAGCGGAGGTGCTTGTTATCTGGGAATTAACCTCTTTTTCATGCTGTTTTAGGTGCGAAAGTTTGCATATGAGCTGGCTGAAAATATTGGCCTCAAAACTCCATGTTCATGGGAGAAAAACCAGACGGCAGAGAAGGACTGGCTCACCTCCTTCCTTGAGCACAACAAAACCCTGTCCATCCGTCGCCCTCAAGCCACCAGCATGTCCCGTTCCACCAGCTTCAACAAGACCAACGTGACAGCGTTTTTTAAAAACCTAAAGACTGTCCTCACCCGCTATAATTTTGAAGCAAAGGACATCTGGAACATGGATGAAACAGGTAAAAAATTTATATTTAGATAAATTAAAAAGCAACAGTGATTTGCAACAGCAATAATTCATTTCATTTATTATTTCTGTTATGATTCTGATCTGTTCTGCTCATGTTCTGTTCATGTTTTGTATTGCCTTGATTCCATGCCATGTTTTGTTTCTGTTTATTCATGCATTTCCTGCCATAGTCCAATTCCCCAGTTAGATTCCGCTCATTGTTTTGTATTTCACCATGCATTGCACCTTGTCTCCCCTGTTTGGTCTTGTGTTATGTGACAGCTTATTTCCCCTAGTATTGTGTGCCACGCTTTCAGGTGATTTCATGGTTTCTGGGTTTTCAATAGTTCCTTCTAATCTCGTTTGCTTCCTTCACCTTGCTTTTCTATTTTACTAACCAATACTAACAGTTTGTTGTTTTTGTTAAAGTTACTAACCTAGACTAACATTGTATATAATACTAACTTACTAACGAGCACTAGGGATTGTATAGCTGCACCTTACTAATTGATTAACAAGCTCTCAGCACTCGCCCTGTTCTAGTTTCCGCCTCTCGCCTTCACTCAATCTACTTTTGCTGCGTTTCAGTGGATCCTCCGCACCTGTTTAACTCTGTTCTGCCTCTCATTATCTGTGCACGTTAGAACTCCCTTACCGGAGCTGAGTGTTTGTCAATAGGCTGTCTCGTGATCCCTGTCCGCGTTTTGGCTTTTGCCAATTTCATGTGATTAGGCTCCCCCTTGTGTTTGCTCCTTCGTAATTAGTCTGATCCAATTCACCTGTCCCTAATCATAGCATGTGACTTGTTTTCACAGCAGTTCCCTGTCAGAACGTTGATCAATATTTCTTTGTGCAGAGCGCCTTGTATGCCATTGAGTATTGTTTTTCTTCGACTGGTTTATCCAACTACGATTCTTGCCATTGCCCTTTTTTGTACTGTTTTGTCTTTTTGGATTTCGACCTATTTTTGTATGACCACGATTTCTGTGTTTGGATGCCCTGTGTATGACCCTTGGCTTTGTTCATCGACTACGACTTTTTGCCTACCGTCTATGTACCTTTGCTCATCTGTCTTACTGGTTCTGACCCCTGCCTGTCTAGTCGACACTGTTTTTGGATTTCGTATTGTGGCTTGGCGATTATTGTGTTTTTAGGCTTTGACTCAGACCCCATTAAAGGCATACGTTTTTTGGATTTCTGTCTCTCGCGAGTGGTTCCTGAACTGTACCTCACAATTTCAGGTACCACAACGGTTCAAGTGCCAGACAAAATCATCGCCACCAAGGGGAAGCGCCAGGTCGGTGCTGTGACCTCTGGGGAAAGAGGGACATTGGTGACTGTTGCCTTTGCTGCTAATGCACAAGGCAACTTTGTTCCCCAATACTTTATCTTCCCAAGGAAGAAGTTCCAGGACCACTTCATCCGGGATGGCCCCCTTTGCTGCACTGGTTCTGCCAATGGATCGGGGTGGATGCAGGAGACAGATTTCTTGGCATTTTTACAGCATTTTGCAAGACACACCCGCGTGACCCCGGAGTCAAAGTTGCTGCTACTCTTAGACAATCATCCATCACACCTCTCTGTGGTAGCTATTGACTTTTGCAAGTCACATGGCATTGTACTCCTGTCTTTTCCACCCCACTGCTCCCACCGTCTTCAGCCGCTAGACCGAAGCGTTTTTGGTCCTCTGAAGCACTACATTAACAGTGCAGCAGACAATCGGATGCGAATGAACCCTGGAAGAACTTTGACCATCTACAACATCCCTAGTCTTGTGGCTAAAGCTCTGGCTCAAGCTGCGACAGCAAGCAGCATTTCATCTGGGTTCAAGTGTACTGGTATCTGGCCCTTGAATCCAGATCTTTTCAGTGAGACAGACTTTGCTCCAGCTTTTGTGACCGACCGTCCTGCACCAGCACCAGCTCCATCCCCAGTGCCAGCTTCATCACCAGCGCCCTCTTCATCACCAGCGCCCTCTTCATCACCAATGTCCGCTCCATCACCAGCGCCCTCTTCATCACCAATGTCCGCTCCATCACCAGCGCCCACTCCCTTAAGACACCACCAACCTAGCCAGAGCCCATTTGAGCTGCATCCCCATGAGTCTGCCATTCCTGTAGATGGTGAGAGTTTGTGTCTGTGTGTGTCTTTAAATGTGCATGTTGAGCCTTGCCAAGCATTTTTTTTTTTTGAAATATTATCTATCCAGGTATGCTTCTGGTTCCAGGATCATCTAGTGGCACGCCAATACAGAGGTTCAGCCCAGAAAAGGTTCACCCATATCCAAAGGCTGGCTCGAGGAAAGAAAATAAAAGAAGAGGCAGAAAGATGTGAGCAGAGTGTCGTTTTTAACTTGTCTTGATTTTCTTGCTTGTATAAAAACAAGCTGATGCTGACTATCATCTCATTGAATGTTGCAGGTCAACAGCAATACTGACCGACACCGCAGTAAAAGTTGCTTTAGAGGAGGAGAGTCGGCAGAGGGGGCAGAAAAAACAGCCCTCTTCAAAACGCCCAAAGAAAACGTTGTTTAGTGGAAACACTGCAACCAGAGTTTCTCAGGGGAATGATGAGGAATGTCTTGTTTGTGGGGAGACATTTGCCTCATCTTTGCCTGGAGAAGTGTGGGTGCGGTGCATCTTTTGTCTGCTGTGGTCACATGAGGCATGCACTGAGGGTGCAGCTCATTATATTTGTCACAACTGTGATAATAAGTAAAGTAATTTCATAATTTTTATAAATAGACCAATTGCACCCCAGATAGCAAGCACCTCCGCTCCGGATCTGCCCGGCTCTGTGCCGACACCAGCTGATCCGGCTCAGATCCGGAGCGGGAGGTGCTTGCTATCTGGAACGTTAAACATGTTCACGTTTACTTTTGAAACATTTGAAGCAAATTAAAATGTTTAAAACAAATGTCTGATTGTTTTTGTTTCTGTTTTAACGACAGTAATTTAAAAGATTTCAGCAGTAGCGGAGCTACGGGGGTCAAAGACACGTCCCTTTTAGTCCTGGCTAGATCTCAATCATTTTCCTTTACTGACGTCTTTTCCAATTATCGTAATTGGCAACTGAAGACACGGTTTCTCACCGTATGCGATCTAACAGCGATGAAATCATGGGCTAAATTCAGTGCAGAAAAATAATTTACTTATTAATTGGCCAATGCTCGCGTGATTGAACTGGTCCGTGTTCCAATGAAACGCGGACGTTCACTCTCGGTATTTCGTGGGTTGATTTAAAAAAACAGTGGCACTCAGCAGTTAAATAGCCTAGGTTATAACAAGCGTGCGGCTCTATGGAACGCCATCCAGGTCAAATACACGCGAATTCTAACACGTAAACAACACGTTAACAACACGTTGACAACACGTAGACAACGCGTCAATTTTTCACGCGTTGTTAACGTGTTGTTAACGTGTTGATAACACGTAGACAACACGTAAAAGCACGTAGAGAACAGGTTAACAACGCGTTGTCGACGCGTTAATTTCACGTGATTGTGAGCCCTTTGGCCACTTGTCCAGTTTGAACGGCTGAGAGTCCTAAGTTCCCATTGGCTCCTGAGCAGTAGGGTTAAATCATTTCTGTAAGCCTGGGGGGTTTCCAACCACTATTTAACATGATGAGGAACCTCTTCTTTCTTATTGCCATTTTCTTCCGTTATTGTGCAGCTTATGAAAATAAAACATTTGGATTGCAGTTTTATAACTTAATATTAGTTATTAAGTTATAAATTATTTTTATCAGGATAAAATTGCCTCCGATTTTTGTCATTTATTATTGCAGGTGTGTAAATGTCACCGAAGCACCTTTAATGTTATAAGTACGTTAATTAGTCTGTCTATATTGCTCTGTTTAAATTATTGTGCTTTCTTATATTAGTAACGTTAAGTGTTTTGTACTGTTAAGGACGGCGCTACAGTGGAAACAACCGTCATTTAAGCTGGCATAACTCCGCAAGGATCTACGCATTTATTATTCTAAATATTATATCACAACTTGTGACAATACATTGGTTAAGGTCCGTAATGGCTGTTGATGGTTAGCGTTGATTTTATTTACTTGTGCCAAATTGTCATTTTATGGGTGTTTATTGATCCGGCGGTTGCGCTAATATGCTACCGGCAGCGTTCACCTGTCATAGCAACTGTAAACATCCTGTTAAGCGGAAACAGGCAACGTTGATTGTGATACATTATATTAGTTGGGCGGCATAGCTCTCTATATAACAATTGTTCATTTTGTGATAAAAGCACTAAACTTGGCAGATGTATTGATAGATTTATTGGGAACAAAACTGGATATCGGGCCATCACAAATTCATACCGTGGTTGCCGTGGGGCTGGGGGTTTCTCAGCAATATAAAGAAAAGAAGTGCTCGCCATCCGATCACTGAAAATACAGAAGTCTCCTACATTACTAAAGTTTTTTAAACCAAATCACAGCATGGGTTTTTCTATGTTGTTCCGAAGGTCTTAGTGTATTGATGTAATATTCTGGAGGGATTTCCGATCATTTTTAAACATTCTTAATATTACAAAAATGCCTAATTCAGCAACAAATTTGTGTACCAAAGGGTATCCACTTCAAAATTTCTGCAACAACTTATGGGACAAAGTTGAGCATGGAAATGGACTTCAGAAAGAAAAATATTACTGTTCTCAGATCGTTTACAGTGCTAAGCTGCATCTCAAATTAATCTTCAGGTTCATGGCTTTCAGATGATGTCCACCACTTTTATGTGGCATTTATTGTTGATCTGCTATCTCCCCCCTAAACATCCACTGCCTACAACCTCCAAATCTCTGTACAATGGGTTGTAACTGTAGCACTGGCAAGTACAGTTGCGAATTAACATAGGCCATGTTACATTGTTGTAGTAAATGTAGTGACACCATTAACTATGCTACTAAAAGTTATTTCAAAAAACACCAGTGTAACACTAAAATGTACCTGCTTTCAGCATTCACTACACTATTGTGCTTTTTAACATTGTTGCATTCATGTGTTGTGGTTTTCATTCAGACATATTTTCAGATTATGAGGTTCCCCCATCCCCAAGCAATTGGAGAGAGACAGATTCTTCAGACAATTAGGCTTTATTGTGGCATGTTGATAAATATAAAGCCGAGTTCTTTTTGTGCAAGAAGAACTCACATCTTGCTTTTCACACCTAGTTTTTATACCTTCATCACAAGAAATATCTTCCAAATATGGTCTTTCCGCTTTCTCATTCTCACGCTACAACGGGACAGGCAAACCAAAACACTGCCCACTAACCTTCAGAACTTCAAGCAAAGATAAGGATGCACATCACTACAAAGGACTGGAAAATTACAGTCAAGAGAGGAAAAATACAGCCAGATGAATAGGATTCAAGTAGATACATAAATGATTCAATTGATCATGTTTTCAGTGACAACTAATGATTTTACTGAACAAATATTGATCAAAGCTACAGAAATCAAATGCATCACCCGATAATGTTTTCAAATCAACTAAACAGAAGCCCGCTTACTAATCAAAGCTACAGAAGCCTGCTGCTTATGTGTGAGTGAGCTGCTCATGTGTGAATTGAAGTGCTTGTATGTGTGTGTGTGTGCGTGTGTGTGTGTTTGTGTGAACTGCATGTATGTGTGTGTGTCTGTGCATGTGTATATGTACGTGTGCTGTGTGTGTATGTGTGTGTGCATGTGTCTGTGTGTACTGCTCGTGTGTGCGAACTGCTTGTATGTGTATATGTGTGCGCATGGGTGTTACTGCTGCATACATAATATGGATACTGATTGATTATGGTTATTCAACATGGCAATTGATCTACTGATGAATATGATGAGAAATATTGAACTATAATCCTCAACACATGCCAACTCTACCGCTTCTGGCGGTAAACTACCGCTTTTGGGGCATTTTTTTCAGAATGAAAGGCCCTGAAAGCAGTAGTCTACCACCAAAAGCGGTAGAGTTGCCATGTATATTGTTGTTAGAGAGAGGTTGCATCACAGTGATATAGAGGATAAATGAATATACCATGTCTGACTTTTCACCACAATTAAAATGGTAATCATTGAATAAATAAAAACACATTTTCTGCACTTAATCAGTGTGCCATTGTCAAAACTGTTGCTTGTGGCTGGACTGTTTATGCATCCGTAGATTATGAGGTTGCCCTTGTTTGCTAGCATGTGGGGGCAAATTAGGCTAGCTGTTCAGTAATGCCCTAAAAGTGGATTCGCAATTTCTTTTCCAAACTTCCCTCTGAGCCAGCAAAGCACCAGAGAGAGAGAGAGATGCCAAAAATTCACTTTGACAACAGCACAAGCAGTACCTCACAGATCTGTGCCAGTAGGCCCAAAGCAACAGGGGCCACAGCAGAGAGCCCCATTCTGTAGTAGGCCTGCTACACTCCTCTCCTTCCTTCCTGAGGCTACTCAAAAGGCAGTTGCAATGTCCTTCAGACCACCAGATAATTACACATTCCCTGCCCAGAAATTTACCAGGGAGAGCTGCACTCGCTCCTGTAGAGCCACCTGATGCAAAGAGTGGCAGTGGCTTTAATACAATTCAGACTGTGACAGCATTGTGCGCAGTGTGTACAGGTCAGCCATCAAGAGCAAGCCAGAGTGGCAAAACCTGGAGTTGGCTATGGTGGGAGATATGTACGAAGGCTGAGAGGTCACCGCCATCAAGGATGTGATGTCCATCCTCCAGGACCTGCAGCCACAAACCCAAAGCATGATGCCGGAGGTGCAGAAGCTCATAAAGCTATACCTGTCACTCTCAATCTCTGTCGCAACGACACCATGACAGAGGAGACTCACCCACTTGGCAATAATGAGTGTTCTTGTGACATTTTGGATGTCATCAATATTCCCACCCTGATAAAGGACAACTGAGTGAAGGTCCACTTTTGGCAAAGCATTAGACTGAGACAAAGTGAGATAGCCTGCATTGGTGGGTAGAGTAGGCCTACTGAAAGGCTTTGTTTTGACATCAACAATGGTACCATTAGAGGTCCTATGAAAAAAGGCAATACAGCTGCTGACTCTTGAATTATTTTAGATGCCAGTCACTGAAAAATCTTGTGCACAGTTTGATTTGGTCCCCTTTGTTTGTAATTGTAAATGATTTAGTAGACTATCATTTTTTGTTCAGGTGTTTTTTTGTGTGCCTATATGAAATAAGCACTCATTTAATTGCTTTGGTTAATACGTCATAAGGTCAGCAGATGTGTACAGTCACTATTTATGAGATGATTTATGACGATGATTGAGTCTCTTAATTTGGCTTTGTTTACCTCCCGAGAGGCTCGGTCCACAGCACCCCCTCCCAGAAAATAGTTCCAATGGCCCTCTACCCACAGGTGATCTGTACCTTTAATACTCAAATTGAAAATGCTTAAATTGAATGGGGGTCTCTGTAAACATGCAAAATAAAGTGCATACATATATTAACACATGTAACTGAGTAATTACTTAAAAAAAAAATCTGTACCACATTTGCTCTACTGTCCACCATCTGACAAAAAAAAAAAAAAAAAAATGCAAAAAATATAAGTTTCTTCTGATTCAAGGCACAATTTAATAAAATTATATGAGATGACTGATTACTTTGTAAAAGTCACCAAAATTGTGAATGAGTATTTTATTTGGATCTCAGGATTACAGGATCTAGATTATCTCCATTATTGCACCTGGGTCCAATGGGATAGGAAAGTTTAACCAACTGCTGTAGTCATTTAAAAAATGACTGCCACGGCAAGCAGGATTTTTGGCGCTGGTCCGGCTTCAAGATTTGCTTTGGGGGGGGGGGGGAACCCGCCGGTTCAGCGCAGTGAGGCGTTTCCACCAACGACAGACAAGCCTCTGCAACACTGGAGAGCGGACAACGGCACTCCTATATCCCCGCTACCTAACCATAGCCCTGCCCCACGCCGGAACCTCGCCCTGACACCCAGTGCCTGTCTTCACCGCCGGCAGCCCTAACTGGCATGCGAGCGGCACCCACCCTCCAGCAATGAGTGCAAAATACAGGTTGCTCGGCTGGGCTACTGCCCCATATGACATTCACAAAGCTCCACTCCCAAAACACACGAGCCGCCGCAATTTTTGCATTTAAATCTTCTCCATTCATTATCTCCCCCCCACCCCCGCAGGTGCAATCACTTTCTCCCCATCAATCCAATTACTCATTACAGTATTGTCATAAGTTGTGATATAGCCGAATAGCCTATTCAGAAAAATAAATGCGTAGATCCTTGCGGGGTTACGCCAGCTTAAATGACGGTTGTTTCCGCTATAGCGCCGTCCTTAACAGTACAAAACACTTAAGTTACTAATACAAGAAAGCGCAGTAATTTAAACGGAGCATCTCTTGTAGTGCACGTTTGCTATGACAACAAGTGAACGCTGCCGGTAGCTCAACCGCCGGATCAATAAACACCCATAAAATGACAATTGGGCACAAGTAAATAAAATCAACGCTAACCATCGACAGCCATTACCCTAAGGACCTTAACTAATGTATTGTCACAAGTTGTGATATAATATTTAGAATAATAAATCCTTGCGGAGTTACGCCAGCTTAAATGACGGTTGTTTCCACTGTAGCGCCGTCCTTAACAGCACAAAACACTTAACGTTACTAATATAAGAAAGCACAATAATTTAAACAGAGCAATATAGACAGACTAATTAACGTACTTATAACATTAAAGGTGCTTCGGTGACATTTACACACCTGCAATAATAAATGACAAAAATCGGAGGCAATTTTATCCTGATAAAAATAATTTATAACTTAATAACTAATATTAAGTTATAAAACTGCAATCCAAATGTTTTATTTTCATAAGCTGCACAATAACGGAAGAAAATGGCAATAAGAAAGAAGAGGTTCCTCATCATGTTAAATAGTGGTTGGAAACCCCCCAGGCTTACAGAAATGATTTAACCCTACTGCTCAGGAGCCAATGGGAACTTAGGACTCTCAGCCGTTCAAACTGGACAAGTGGCCAAAGGGCTCACAATCACGTGAAATTAACGCGTCGACAACGCGTTGTTGACGTGTTCTCTACGTGTTGTCTACGTGTTGTTAAGGTGTTGTTTACGTGTTAGAATTCACGTGTATTTGACCTGGATGGCGTTCCATAAATTAGCTACATCTGAGGAAGGAGAGTTAAAGTATATTTTATCAAGGAAAATGACTGAAACAGATCAAGACTAATTAAGCAGTTTAAAGACGTTTATCGCCCTTTTTGTTCTCTGTCCAACGGGCGCCACTGAAGAAATGTTTGCATCTTAAATGACAGTTGTTAAGTCGTATTCAGAAATTTAATCAAAAGTGTTTGGATGCAAAATAGAAAAACAAGTTTATGAATATGGCATCTATCTATGAAAATTAGAGGCATCTCGCTACGCACCGAGGAGAACATTAAAGAAACACAGTGATCTCTGGTGACTGAGAGGCAATATCTGCTTTCGAATTGACGCAAAACATTTTCCAGCGAGCACGCACATACTAACAATTCTCCGACCACCACTCCGAGCGTCCTGGGCAGAACCCTGCTAATACTTTCATTTAAACCCAATTTCAGCATCCTACACCCCATTGGTGTGGAGCGAATAGGCCTGGCTCAAGGGCATTTTCGGACCAAATCTGCTTTTTCGCAAGGTCCTGAGTTGCAGTCATTTTTAATCGGCCTTGTGAGGGCTGGCATCGGCCGATGCCGATTAAGACAAAATGCCTAATAATTGGCCCAATTAATTGGCCGGTCGACCTCTTGGGTAGATTTTGTCAACGCCTTACCGTGAAAACCATGCAAGATACAGTCACAAACCTTTAAATGTATGTAGTTGAGATCAAAATGAAGGCCAGGTTCAAAGGTGGGAGTGGTCCGAGCATGGGCACTGGAATTCAGGGGGTTAAGGAAAGCAGCTGTTGTGAACCCATAGCAAGATGGTCTCTAGCTGTATTTGCCAATGGGATAAAGTACACAAACTAATATTTTCTCCTTCAGATTAAAAAAAAAACATAGATTTGAAGTTGCCATCCAAAACTAAAATACCTGTTAAAACAGACTTTTTTTGCAGTACAAATTCACTACCCGTCTCGGTACAGTTTTGAGTCTGAGCACAAAATGTTTTAGATGAAGAAAATGACCAACTGTACAAACATTCAAGATTCAATACTTTATTGCCTTATCAGCATATTCGATTGGAATTTGTTTTGGTGAGCTAACTCAACTCATACAGGAATAATACGTACAACGAATAGTTTCGTTACTGAACTGAATGTGGTCTTTGTAAGGTTTAGAGAGGAGGATGATGTACATGTAATGATATACACGTAATTGGAAATCATCAAATTGGAAATATACTCACCAAAAACTGAAAATTGGGAAGGATAAAACGCTATGCAAAATCAGAGGCTAACATGCTCTTCCTCCAATGATCTTGATTAAAATGCCGCAGGAAGAAAAAGACAAAGAAACTAGATCACATGGCATAGAAAAGTACTGTCTGTGTCAATGATTAAAAAACGAGTCAAGCCCATAAACAACTCTATCCTGTGCCCAGATAAAGCAAATAAACATGATAGATACTGTACAGAATTTGTATATTCTATAGCATGTTCTACAACTTTTA
The DNA here is from genome assembly GCA_029692085.1 of Gymnothorax javanicus. Classification (NCBI taxonomy): domain Eukaryota; kingdom Metazoa; phylum Chordata; class Actinopteri; order Anguilliformes; family Muraenidae; genus Gymnothorax; species Gymnothorax javanicus. The sequence continues at coordinate 121,439,474 of CM056197.1, read as the reverse complement.
TCGCTTAACCTTCACAAAAAGGCAAAATTCACATGCTGAAGGTCAGCAGAAATGTTCATCTTGGGAGCAAATCATTGAAGTTGATGAAAATAGTTCAATAACTTGCATTTTGCATTTAGCAGTCTTGGCTATAAATCACCAATGTATTTTGTGTATATTTCGTGTACATTTGCACACACATGCTGTAATGGTCTAAAAAGGGTTAAAATGGCATTCCCTATGGGTTGCCAATATATTTTTAGTTGATATAAAAAACATCAAGACATTTAATTACATACAAAACATTAAGACATCAAAGCTGGATCCTACACTTAAATTCTTGGGGGGTGGTGATTCTGGTGTAAATGGGCATGGTCCAAATATGGCCGCGGTCACCTATAGTACATAGTTTGAGACCCTTTTCCTCCTTGCAAAATTGATAATCCAAGGTACTTAACCATTATTATTGTTCAGGGACACTTCCTTCATTAAAAATAGTCATAAATCCCATAGGCATTCTATTCTGCCTTGAGCTGGGGCCAAACATCTTGGATGCACAATTCACGTTTCTTTGTAGTCCAGGTGGCGCTAGAAACGTGTGCCCACAAATGTTTTTAGTTGAGGTGGTACACCTTGGTCTTGGTGGTGCCCTGTAACACTGAAAGCCATGGGCCAACAGTTCTGTTCAAAAATAAATGCTCTCAAACAGGTAGGGTTGTTAAACTACCCCAAAAATGGGCGTGGCCCATGCAGCAGGGGAGGGGTTAATCACAACAAACGGGTGATTTTTCTATTCCAGGCACAGAACTTCAAAACGGTGAAATATAAACAAGTTTGGAGATGGCGAGTTTCCACCTTTTGCCAAAACTGTGCTTATAAATCTTAGAAAAATTGCCTCTTGAAGGGTTGGTTCTCATTTTTTTTAACAAGACCACAAATATGTGATTAGAATATCCTGATAAATACATTATTAATTTGCCATGCTTACTATATAATCTTTTCTAATTTATTATCATCATATTTTAAATTGCTTTATCGATGTTATTTATTGTCGTCAATTAGTTTTACTTGATTTGATTTTATCCATTTTCTATACTCAGGTCTCAATTGCAAATGCGATGTTGATCTCATACTGACAAAACAATTAATTTAATTAAAAGCAATGAAATTCAAGAACACGGAAATAACATTTTGAAAAAAAAACCATTCAAGCGAACCCTCTTCAAATGGCTAATTGCTTTTCTTCATTCTTAACCAGAGTTCAAGAACTCAACCACTGTCAATTACTATAGCAGCGTTTATTACAACTGCATTACAATGTTGAGTATAAAGAACATTCTAATGACGTACAGTATTTATGACCTCACAACTTCAGCTGAATTATAGCTCTGCAGGTTAGGGTTCCTCTCCAAATATACTTCCGTCACTTCACAGGTTATTGATGAGAAAAATACTTTGGAACACTCGAGGAAGCCTGAATGTGAACACAGAATCATTGTTCCTCTGCCAGGACTGTAAAAGCAGGAGAGGTGAGACTAATTAGCCCCATCGGGCAGAGATGGTAATGATTTCTGTCAGGAGGTAAAGCGAAAGACCTCAGGGGAATAAAAGCAGGTGACTCTCTCCAACATGCTGATGCATTAAGATTCTGGTGGTGTAGGGGGTGGGGGCATCTGATTTCTGCTGCCAGCCATACATTACTTTTCATTTAACTTCACACAGTACACATATTTTATATTAATATGGCAGGATATTCACTGAAGAACATCAAGACATGTGCATTAATAGGGACCCCCCCAGAACTAATGATTTTCTCCTTTGGTTGAGTGCCTGACAGGCCATTGACCCAAAATGTCATTGACTGTCTAGAAATTGTGTTCACCTTGTGCGTTCATTCAAAATCATTCCATGACAAGAGGGGAGGACTGAAACCAAGCAGCACTACAGGCGCTAAGGACCAGATTTGTGAATCTGCACTCTTGTTGCAGTGTTTCTTTTATTTGAAATCTGTTCAGTTCAGCAGAAGGAAATCTAGAGTGTAATAAAGTAAATCCATATTGGGGCAAGTTTGCTGTTGAATGGTGCATTGCGGTTGTGTTTGCATCATATTTCAATGGCAATGAGCAGCAGTATGCCTGCAAACATGCACACCTTTTCTGGGTCTGTTGCGCAGTAAAATTTGAATCTCAACTTCAGTTCAAGGTCACAGCTAACCTAACAGTACGAAATCATACAATATTCCCTGCAAGTGACTCAATTTTGGAAGTGTGAGGATTTCCAAAGTTAAATGTCTCAGAGGTGAAAGATTAGATCACTCCCAGACGTCAGGGCCTTGTTCCACAAAGCAGGACTGATGAGGTAGCCAACAGCCACTCAAAGTAAAGCCCAAAAACAGCTCTTTTTACGCCAGTCCATGTCATAGACTGTATAAAACAAGGACTATGTGCCAGATTTAAGAGATTTCCAGGTTTTACCAGGCATTAATTCTCCACCTGAGTTATCAAGCTTTGTTTAACAAACCCCTGCTGACATAATTCAGTGCTCGAGCTCAGATAACCATTATGAAGCGTAAGCAACTGTTGACGTGAAATTCGCATCGTATGGCACAATGTGCGCTTGCGCTGTCGTCTGAACACGAAGTTAATAGCAGGCCATCTTCCTCATTATCAGGTCACGTTTATGACCTTATAACATCCGCATTTAAATTAAACCAAATCAGCTACTGCACATTTCCAATTATGGATGGAAAATCACGATTCCTCCTCGCCCCATCATTGGGCCCATTCGACCACTGCCAGCTAGTTCACACCAAATGTTTTGCTGACCTTCCTACAAGCCGGTGTGATATTTCTAATACTGATATCATCGTCATATATTTAGCGGTAAGCAGTGAGGAGGAAGGGGGTTAAGCAACAGAGAGAGAAAAACTATTTTCCAAGCGTTTAATTAATTACGAAACACAACTGGAGGGCGACTGCTGTTTTAAGTGCTAGCGTTTAGTTAGGTCTACTCCATTTTAACGTCTTACTAACGGCCTCAAGTGTTGAGATTACCATGCAAAACGAGGCTGATTAAGTCTACTATCGATCGTCAACAGGGTAGGCGAGTTTATTTGTTTAACGCTCTCTGGAGACTATTTTTAACACTTATCTCTCAGAATATTGAGACATATAGTTGTATTGCATATTAACTTATAAACGTATCAATCCGGTAAATGAGAGGTTTTGATGCGATAATATGAGCGTCTTGAGCGGTAAGTAGCCTACAACCATACACGGCAAGCACAAGTTTAATAGTCCATAAGCAACAATATGGCCTTTAATTACAAAATATCATTTGAAATTACTGTATCTTTTGGGTTTTCGCTTGTTCGCTTGAATGATTAACAATCGCAAACCTGTTCAGGTTTGCGCAACTACATCCTTCCTGGGCGTGTCAGAACTGGACCTATTTCCATCGCGAGGTCTAAAGGGTCGGAGGGTTGAGGATGAACTGTAGGCGAAGAAGAAGATAGAACTGCGCTGAAATATGAATGACATAGCTATCTGCTTTATGTCTCTTTTAATAATCAATTGATGTTCTCCGAGTTTTTTTTTTTTTTCTGGACCACGAAGGTAAATCGGAGTCAATTGCTTCGCCAAAATTAGCGTGCTTGAATAATGCCATTTTTGTGGCTGCGCATGCCATAGACTTGTTTTCATGTAAACGGAGCATTATAACTTCTGAGGTGGTCTTTCACACTTGCTTGCGAAGATGAATAGGACGAGCCGGGGACTGTGTTATACAGTCGGAAACCTGGGATCGGAGACTAAAACTACGGTGAGTGGAACCGCTTTCTAAGCTTTGACGGTCAATGCAATACTGTCCACTTTGTTCGATAGCCTTATGAAGTGTATTTTGGTTTGAGGCAGAATAACTTGTTCTACTGGGAAAAAAAAACTTACAAAAAATAAGTGGACTAGAAACAATCGGAAAATGTGCATCATTGTCTCCGGACTTCGAGTTTAGAAATAAGAAAGTAATTCCACTTGTAGTGCGCTGGCTATCCTAATAAGGACAGCTGAGCGCGGGAACCCCTTGGAAACTCTTTTGATATACCCGGTTTTAACGACGGGTTATGCCAAATTTTCAGGTGGGAAATGCCGACTCGTATATTAACTCTATTAAATTGAGGGCTTCACTTAAGTTTATGCTTGAGAGCCAAGGCGCAGGTGAATGTCTGCAGTTGGGACTGCTGTTGCGCGCACTGGGTAGCTTAATTGCACGTCTGCGTCAAATTTACCGAGCTCTTCAAACAGATTCTGCCTTCAAGCGTCCCAGGTGCACAAGCGTTTGTGTATGTTATTGGATATCTTTGTTTTTTCTCTATAGTTATCTGCTGACGACCAAGAGTGTTGCTCATGATTTTCAGTTTTCCAGTTTCCGACCGATAGGACACTACAGCCACAATAAAATAATGTTGCGGGCACGTCATTATGCTTCAAAGTACATTGGTCTTTATCTGTCCTCGTGCCTGTTGTAAACCAAGATTCAGCATGATTGAACGGTTGGCAGTTTACAAATAAAGCAAGTTCTGATGCTGTTGCATAACACAGCAAAAAAAAAAAAAAATTCCTTTAGTACAATATGGAGATCTTTTTCAAATGTTTTGCTTGTCAGATTTGTCTACACTGAACTGCTGTGACCTCTCCCTTTATTCGTCAGGAAGCGTCAGTTCTTCTGTTAATTCTCGCCTTTTTTCCTTTCTCTTGGGTTACCCAAGGCGTCGCAAGCCGCGTGTGTAAACACGGAGGATCCAGCCCACTCAGCAGTATTTGCGTTTCGCAGCCCTGTGCTGACAGGGATTTGGATTCGCCCGATGTGCCGCTCTGGGTTGCCAGTTTTTGAAAAAAACCTAAAGTCAAGAAGGCTTTGGAGACCTAAGCAGACGTGGAAAAATATGGAACAAAGCCAGAATTGTATTGGTAGCTGAGATTGTGACATTGGACCAGGGGGCAGGGGTTTAATATGGTGGTAGACTGCAGGGGTGGTACTAATGACACAAGTACCACAATCCAAGTGCCAGGGCAAGTAGCGAAGCTTATCGCATGCAACTGTTCCGCTTAACTGTTAACTGTTTCGCCCATACAGTCCAAGAGAGCACTCATTTGGACAATAATATCCCCCAGAAAACCTGTCACTTGCAACAATTAATGTTCCACCCTCAACCAAGGCCAGAAAGTTGCTAAATTCTGCTGGAAATCTTGAAACCTGGTCACCCTGATGCACTGCCAGGGTGCAGCTTATTGTGAGCCAAGGGGACTCATTGATTCAAGCGTGCAATTAATTAGGCCGCTGGAGCAGGTGGTTATATGCTTATTTGGCAGACGAGGGGAGGGGAGGAGGAGAGCGGAGGGGGGAAGGGACAAGGTGTGATTCAGGCAGTTTCCTCTCAGGTTTGGGGGGTGTGGCCGAGGTGAGGGGCCAGAATGTTCCATGAAGCATCCTATTAGAAGTGGAAGGTTCCTGAGCTTGTTGCATCCACTGAGCATGCTCCTTGGTGTGGAGAGGCGTATTAACAATGCTGGGCACTGCTTTTGCATAAGATTTGAGACGCTCGTCGTCCGTACAAAAAAATGGGGGCTCCATTTGCGGTAAAAGAAAGGATTGCCCAAAAAGACAAGTGAGAACAAAATGTTGTCCATACACAGTGACTGAAATCTCTCAGCTAACTCATGAACTGTTGGATCCTTCCATGGTCTACATTCACTCTTACAAGGTTTTATGCACAATTCCAATTTGATGCTTAGTTCTGATGTTTTTTCCTGACTGCTTGTTGGTCTGCCCTGTCTCACTTATAAACTGACTGGTATGTGCAATAGAAAAAACCCCAGCAGGCATTCCATTGAATGGTGGTAGATGAAAAAACAGTGGAGGTGGTTATGATGCTGGTGATGATGGGCGGAGTCTCAATGTAAACTCGCAGTCTGAGTTACGCCATTCCCCTTGTTTTTCCATTTTTGTTTTAGGAGAACCTGCCGCTGATGAATATGGGCTGTGAGTTACTTGAAAGTTGAATGAAATCTGATCTAACCGTTCAGACTATGGATGCTTTGACAAAATATGATATGTATCAGAATCCAATACTGCATTTGCCAGAGATCCAGATTGGAATATAGAGTTAAGTTCATATTGAACTTCCTCAAGCCCAACATCCCCCCAAGCGGTAACTTCGGCATCACAGGGTTTTTTAATGGCGTGCTGTGAGTCTCTGACCCTTAAACGTGTGATTGCTTTCAAGCTGTTCCTGTTTAAGATCACTTGATTAATAATCATACAATTCATTTACTGAATAATCAAGACCAATATATTAGCCTGTAATTATTAAGAAATTAAGAAATGACAGCTCACCGATGGACTACATTGACAAAGTTCTTAATCATGATATTGTAGGGATGGAAAAAAACCAAATAGTTAATAAATCCAATACTTTTTTTGAAGTCCATCTCCCTTTTTGGCATTTTTTTTTCAGCAGTGCAACCTAATTTAATTTTAAATTGTATTTTATCAAAATGTTTTCAGTTTTCAAAAGAATAGGCTACATTTGCAGGGAAGTGCAGTTACACGCTGGTTGCTGTGACGAATAATGATTAATTTATTTAATTGAATAGTTTAGCAAATTGGTTATTAGTGCATTCTGAAAGTTCACGACATGAATTTAAAATCATTTAAAATGCATGCCATGTGTCAAAATTTCATGGCAGCAAAATCATCGACGAGGTCTTTATGGTCCAGCTTCTGGGAAAGTTATAGAAAGGCTGCAATATGAGATTGTATGAACAGCAATTATCTATTTGATTAATTAGAAATTAAATATAAAACTTATCTAGATACTATCTTCAGCAGCATTTACTACATAACATTCTCCTTCAAGATTGAATTTAAAAATTTCTGTTAATTGCCGTTCATGCAATCTCATATTGTTGCCTTCCACTTTGACGTAAAGCTGTATGTTTTAATCAATAATGGCAGTGCAGCTTTTTGGTAGTGTATTTGCTTCAGAAATTAATTAATTGTCTGATTCTAAATCGGAAACTGGTCTAGAGTTAACATGCATTATGGTAATGTTACTGGCTGTTGACAGAGTTTTATTTTTACATAAGCAAACTCAACATGCAGACCTGAATTGGCAAAACAGCATTTTTAAAAATGCTTCTTTAGGCGTATCAAGCTGATCTGACACTGACGCAGAAAGAAACAACAATTTTTTCAGCAATGGAATTCAGAAGGTTTGAAAGACTGATGTTTTATGTCACCGTTAAGGTGAATAGGAAAATGCTTGATTATTATTGCAATGAACAATAATGTAAGCTGAAGGGAAATGGACTGTAATTCTACGGATTGATCCTTGCAACTGAGAGAATGGCAAGTCCCGGGTGGAAGAGGTTAATGTAATTTTCATTGTACACAGTCCCATAAAAACATCTGGGGTCTCATTTATAAATGTTGCAAAGGCACAGAAATGGTGCATGCACCTATTTCTTTGAGAATTTCAGATATATAAAAACAAACTTACTTAGAAACTTATTTATGAAAAACAAATTACTAAGATTATGCTCAAATTAAAAATTCCGGGTTAATCCTGATTAATTAAATAACAAGGCTCACAGTTCATTTTACCTACTGTTTTATGAATTAGGATTTTTTTTTTTTTTTTTTTTACAATACGCCCTTTTCCTTTTTTGAGTATGTGCAAAATTTAGGCTTGAAAGCCATGCAAATTTGTAAGAAGGAGACCCCTGATTAGTGTCACGTGGGAGATCTTGGCTCCCCTTTATGTGCAGTCTGAATGTGGCCATCATAATGCAGATGACCAATCATATTCCACCTCCAGGGCTAACGCTTCTATTGAATCCACAACTTTCTCTTCCTTATATCATATGTGCGTGACTCAGAAGTGTGAAATGTACTTTCACTGTTGCGGATGAATATCTTTGATGTTTCAGTCGAGGGTCTCTATCCTCGCTGTTTACTTCGGTGGGCGATGGATGGCAGATGGTAACGTCTTCATCGATGTGCGAAAACTCACCGACTGACCGGTCTCATTCTGTTCCAAAGTGGACCAGGGCCAGATTCGCTAAACCTACTCTCTGCAGATCTATTGCCTACATTCTCCATCTGCAGCTTCCTCCGTTAATTCTGGTGGGCATGTCAGCTGTTTATAAAGGGTTTTGGGAATGGGAATTTTGCTTGATGGAGGCATTTAGTGGAGGTGAAAAGTTAATAAGGTTGTGTTTCAACTTGAGCATGTCTGGTATTTGGCCCTGTTAGACTTAGGCAAGCAAGCGCGCGCACTCACACTCATGCTCGCGCACAAGGACACATGCTCATGCCTGGACACATACACAGGCATGTACACATAAAAATACATAGACAAACACATGCACACACTTTCGCATGCCCTCGCTCATGAACAGACACGTACACATAATTAAATTTTATTCCTTTCATTCCTGATTTTTACAACCTTTTCCCTGACAAGGCTGCAAAACTTTTCAAATGTTCCAGAGTGTATGCTAGTTTTATCTCCAACCAATTATCCTGGCTCAGTATGCTGTTTTGGGAATGCAAATTGGTTGTCTAAAGCTGCAGGGCCAAATGATGCACTACACACACAAACACTCTCACAATCAATAGCCAGGGCTTTTCAACCCTGGTCTTGCTGCGGTGGATTTCATTTTTACCAAATACTTAACTGACCGGTTAAGGCAGTCGATTTAAATTAGAAAGCAAATCCCACTTGACTCCGCAGTTCGCTAAAAATAGGGCTAGAGTCCACTGAGCACAATGTATCTCAGTCTTCGGTCCCAAAAGGCAGCCATGTTCACATCCATGTTCACATCCATAATGGTTCACTCCAGCATAAGAACACAATAGAATGTTTCCACTGAGACTACATGCTCAACATGCAGCTGGGGCTCACAACTTTAGCTGAAATGCAAGATGAAATTTACAAATGACATGACTAGCTCAATAATTAAGAGCAGAAGTAGGCATGTAGCCATCCTGAGACAGATCAGCCCTTCTCAAGCACCCCTTGATCCCAGAGGCTTGGTTTTTCAGATTTCAAATTTATAAAAACTGGGCTTGCATAGTTGGTTTAATCCCAAACAAAACCAGGAGCTATAGGGCATTTGTGGGTGTGCCCCATGGAACCTTTTTCGGACTAGGGAGTTTTCAACCTGTATTACAGACTCATATCAAACTACTGGTAAATTTTGTTTCATCGATTACTCAGACCGTACATTACACTGTTCTGTCAGGGCCACAGACCAGAGATGTACTAACATTTACTTAAGTGGACTTGATGGTCAAAGACTGGATGTCAGGAAAGTGGCGAGCCTACCCAAAGCACCTGTCATGGAATCTGCTATACCTGTTTGTCTGACACTCTTGAAGAGGAGAATATCACACTGAGTCTCAGCTTACCGGCCTGTCAAACAGCCTTACCCAGCGCAGTTTCTGGCTTTGTGTTCTTAAGCCTGCCGCTCGAGTGGTCCATGGGGGTGGTGATTAGGTTTCAGTATGAGCAGTGCCTTGGGATCGTGTGCCAAATAGGGCTTTCTCTCTCCCTCAACCTGTGAAGAGGTTCTCTGGGAACAAGCACTTCCGTAGTGGAACGTGAGAATCGTCTCTGGTGGCTGGTCCCTCCCTGTGTTACGTGAATTAAGTTGCAAGAAACATTGTCAATTTATTTGTGTGACTGTCCTGGTGAGATATAGGTCATATTGTTGAGAACATTCCTCACAAGAAATCTTTTAACTAAAATGTTAATGTTGATGGTGCATGTTAGCACAAATAGCTCTAAACAAGAGAGAACAAAGGGTTCAGTCTCGGGATCGAATGAAATTAATTTTAAATATTTTTTAATGAAATAAATGCTATTTTTTCTTGTTGGTTTTTAGGGGCACCCACTACATGGTAATGTTTTGACTTTGCTATACAAAAATTTTTGGTGGGTCAGTGGCAGTTGTAGTTCTCCTTTGAGATGACATTTAGCTTGGTTTGGAAACAGCGGCACTATGGAGGAGCAGAAATCAGTTATTTGCATGGAAGAGCTGATAAGCGCTAACATTTAGCTGCTGCGCTCTGGGCCAGGTTTGTTAAGACCTTTATCGTGTGCAAAACATTTTGGCGTGCACAAAACTAATTACCTGGCCAGCGATTGGTGTAAAGCAAATACCCGGACCAGTCATTGGCTTAGGGCTGAGCGATAGTGATAAAATCAAATATACAAAATTTTTTACCGAATATCTTGATTTCGATACTCTGGCAACGCTGTAGGGATGACTATTGCTGCTTCAGCAAAATATTTGTATGAGGTTATTTTTGATATGCAGTCCTTAGTAATATTGATTTGATGATCAAGTAGGTACAGGAAGGAGCTGGGAGAGTCTGACAAGTGCAGACATCTGCTTCCCTTTACTATAATTCAGCTTTTAAAACCAGAAAAACAATATTTATGTCATATTACAACAGGGTCATTCCATGCCAAGTGAGAACGCTTGGGGTACTATTTGGGCCATCATGGTCTTAGATTTTCCTGTAGCTTTGCTCATTTGTTCATTTTGGCCTAAATAACAACTCTGCCAAATTTTTCGGAAATCGGACCGTCGGTATGGGTTTTACGGCACTTTGAAAAAACGGCCACTAGATGGCACTGTACAGAGATTGTAGGGAAGGGGTCGGGAACCTTCTCCAGAAAGAGCCACTGTGGGGAGAAGGGTCTAGCTGCAGCCGCAGCCGAGTACAAACCACGCCCCGTGCAAAACACGCTCCCTACAAAACACGCCCTGGATCGATCCATACAAGACACATTTCCCCTAACCCTAACCCTGACAAGTGGGTGTGTTTTGTAGGGGGCGTGGTTTGTACTGTACCTGCGGCTGCAGCTGGGTATTATTGACTGTGAGTGCAGGCTTTCACACCAAGCAAGCTGCTACACACCTGATTCCACTGATCAACCTCTGGAATGTTTGTTAAGGGCCTTGATTAGTAGAATCAGGTGTGTAGCAGCTTGGTTGGTATGAAGGCCTGCACCCACAGTGGCTCTTTCTGGAGAAGGTTCCCTACCCCTGGCATACAACAATGTTGAATGCTTTGTGGTTCACAAAATCATTGAAGCGTGACCACAAGCGCAGACTATGCTTTGCTCAGTGGAGTAAAAACAAGGCCTGGGAGATATAGAACCTATACAATGTACAACAGTGTATGAAAATATCTAAATGGCTTTTCTGAGAAATATGTAGTATATAATAAAAATGGCTTGAATACACCACTATTAACTGATCTTATCACAATTACAGGTGATCCTGAAAGTGTTATTATATCCTAATAAATTAACATACAACTATATACTATATATAGTAACAAACTATATTTCGAGGATTTGGAGCACAATGGTGAAATGTCCAAATTTTGTGATTTTGAGATTTTTACCTCCTGTTACACATTTCTATCAGCTAATTCTTGGAGCACAATAATTATGTGTCCATGCGCCTCAGTTTTAAACAGAATTCACATTTTCATTTTGTGGTATGTCCTACAAAATTGCTTATATGAATTAAACATTGATATTTTGATGAATAAACATGAATAGTATTACAGAATCATCTGTCTTCCATTGCAAACAAACCTAACTTCAATCTATCACCATTGTGTTATGTCACATCAAGTGCTAGAATTGTTGGAGCATGGAGGTGACATGTCCATTTTGCCAATTTTGGCCATGATGTCGCAGTACCACACTTATAAAAATGTACATTTTCAGTATACTTCTGAACCATGCAGTAAAAGAGTGACTGATGTTGGTCAAGACAGATGCATTTTTCAATGGAAAATTGTCTGAAACTTCTTCAGTTTTTCACACATGTACTTATGTTTGGTATCAAAACGTCTGTCATGTTGTTGTGTAGCCATTAAAAATCATCTGGTTTTTCAGAACAATCATTTATGGGTTTAAATATGGACTTTTTGAGGCCTTGCCCCACAAAAATCTTGAAATCACTAAATAGGTCACAGTTCACTTCCTATATGCAAATTTCACATTTCAAATCTATTTTCCGGACAGTCCCACAAGTAGGTAGCCTACATATAACCAGAAGATGGTTCAAATTGGGCTGGGGGCAAATTTGCCTATACCCTGCAAAACCTCATTTTTGCACCCCACTGTAATTACATTAATTAGAATGCACCTATCTCAGTTACGTGGAACCAGTTGGCATAATATTATTGAGTAAATGTAACTTTTTCTTTTTTGAGTGAGGCCCAGACCAACATTAGCAAGCTATGTTATTGGTTTTGCATTTGCTAAAATATTTTTGCAAGTACTTCTCATTGAATCAGGCCTTCAGAGTAATGGCAAGGAGATGTGCAACAAGAGTAGGTGCTTGGCCGCGTGTATTAACCTACAAAAAAGTTACACACCTACCACACAGGTACCGGTGAACAGGTTGCAATTGAATGCACACAAGCATCCTCATCAGTCCTCACTCATTCCCCAGTCCCCGACCTGAACTGTGCTCTCCGTGACCGTCCTTTGTTTACCATGTATAACATGGAAATCATTCACGCAAGAACGATTGAACCTGCGCACAGATGCCCCTTCTGGTTATGTAACGCCTGTTTGCATGGATTAATGCGATGAATGACCCCTCAGCATTTATCATTAGTCTCCTGCCACAACTTTTTTTATTTTTTTATTTCAGCAATACTGGGTAATCTGACAGGATCAAGCGCCAATTTAGGTGGCAGCATCGTAGCTCTGGTCAGATTACCCAGCAAATGAGGCATCAGTCAAGGTAAACTCGACGCAGACAATGGTGCTACACAATGCCACGGCCTGCTCATCCGGGACACGCCGGAACTAAGTCTACTGCGCATGCGCTGCTAGTTTTCTGGGGCAAAATTTAAAAAAAAAAAAAAAAATTGGCTGGACGCCGATTTTAGGCACGGGTGGGGACAATATACAAATGTTCTTTTTTTTAAACTTGGTCGTAGGGACAAGTTTTCTCAGTGACTTCTCTCTCGAGATGAATGAAATTTGTGTGCGTGTGTGTATGTTATGAGACGGCTTTGATTGGGTTCAAAAACGGGACTTATCAGTGGCAGAGGGATATTGATGACTGTGACATTTTTATGGCTGCTGTCTGTTTTCTTCTTTATTACGGCAATTCAGTGATTTGTGTGCATTTTGTCACCTTTGTATTGGGTTTCACTATAAAGAATTTTAAGCTCTGAGGTCCACGGTGTATTTACAGCGAGAATTCTGAAACGAACACGGCTCATTCAGTAGGTCACGGATTTGGAGAAGTGACACCTGATAGCCGAGACTTTACGTGAGAGTCAAAAGATGCGACTGCAACTTCTTAAATTATTAAAGAGTAAACAACTGATGTGGAACGGAAGAAACAATTCTCTTGTAGAAAGGCCTATCAATGTCTTAACCAGTAATAACTCACTCCCATTCTCCGCTTTCTCGGGACAAACCGGACACAGCTGCAGAAGGCAGAAGGTGATGGAAAAACGCAGTATGCAAATCTAAGCTCCACACTCACGCTCTGTATACTCACATCGAAGCACACACGGCTAGTGAAACACGCACACACTCACTCATACTCGGAAACAGAAAAGCAGAGGAAGTTCTGTCCCCTCAGTGAAAACCTCAGCATTTTCCTTAATTTTGAGTATACAAAGGACATCCAAGACATGGTGAGTATGTACAACGAGCTGCCTGCAAGATTTATTGAACCTGTATATTATAGGTAGGTAAGCCATTTCTAGCAGGGCAATCGTCACTACCTGCCGATTTTGAGGGCTGTCACTCCCGCATTACACCAGGAGGGGGAGCTAAAGACAAGGTTGTCTCTGGCTGATGCTGTGGGCTGCCAGGACTAGCCGAGCTTATTCAGCTCTGCTTGAGAAACCCCGGCTTGCGTCACGCGGAGGGCGGCTGCTCCGCAGGTGGTTCAGGTATTGCAGGAATGCGGGTGAAGCTTCTACAGTCGACAGAGAGAGGGAGAGACGGCGGTGCCGGATTTGGTCAGGGTGCTGGAAACAGTTTATCCTCAGTTCTAAAGCTTTCTCACGTTTCACCTGACTGCCTGCGATCAGCTCCGGGAATCGCGATCGTGCGGAGTGACTGGTCTGCAAGGTACTGTACCAGATTCACATGAGTAGAATAGAATGTTCCGGAGGTTTGTCTTTGTAATAATGGTTTGTGACTTGAAAGTTTGCATGCCAGTGGGCAAGTTTACAGATTCACAATCTTCATGATAAGAGTTGCAGCCTTCTGTGGCTGCAGTTTTATCTGTGTTTACTAACAATATCGCTATGTTTTAATTATCTTAACTACAGGCTTTCCATCAGGCATGGCAATATGCAGCTTTACCTTTAGGTATCACCTTGTGCATCTTTAAATATTAATTGTTTTGAACTCAACTGCGTAATCATTGCATCACATTACCATTTGCTGCTTTGTGAAATGTTGTTTGGAACTACTTCGCAAGTCTTTTTCAGTCTCTCAACTGATGTTATCACTTGCTTCTCAAATAAAATAGCGCAACCTGCTTTTCTGCTCTATGATAGAGTACTCTGGTGCATCTAATCTTATTATGCCCATTTTCAGCAGAACATTGATGCAGCCTTTGAGACAAATTGTATTTGCGTGCAATCAGTGATGTGCATTTAATTACATTATTGGCAACTAGTAGACGCTCTTATCCGAAGCGACGTCCAGCACGAAGTGCATGGACAGGCACTTAAGTGATGAAAATCCTTGAGAGAGGTGACATTCCAAGAGGTAGAAGTGACCAGAGATGGGGCTTGAACTCTTAAGATTAACCTGTAAAACAAAAATGTGAAGAAGACAATCCATGCTGATGATCTTGGTATTCTTAAAGAAAGTAAAGTATGAGGAACCATGTAACTGTTAAAATTCCACAGTTGCAGCTATTATGTCAGTTTGTTTTTTGAATGTGACCAGCCTGGTAGTTGATTTCACTATTGGCTCAGAATGAGCAAATAATATTACAGAATATTATTTTGGGGTTAAAGTTTTGAGTCGGTGTAAGTCTGCAGAAGCCGAGTCTGGTATACTGACTCAATGCTTTGATACTAATACCGTCTGCCGGATTACTCATTGAACAAAACGTGGCGTTGACTAAAGCGTGGGATCAAAATTGCAACCTCGACTTTGACTTCGGAAGAGCTGCAGGCTTCTGTGTATGTCGACACAAATACGTGTTGCAAGGAATTGTTTAAACTTGCCAATCTGTGTTTGTGAAGAGGCATGAATGGCAGACAAATTCCTGCAATTATATGTTGGGTACAGTGAAGGACACCTCGGGATTTAACTGTCTACAAAAATATTTGCTTGAATGCCAACCAAGATAGTAAAAAAAGAGGATTATAATCTTTGATGAGGTAATGGAATAGAATAGCATTCTGCATTAATGATGAAAGCCTCTAAACAAACAGGACAGAGGAAGGAGGCGCATGCTTTATGTGACAAAAGCCGAGTGTACTTACTTTACCACAATGCCATGCTAAGGCCCTGTGATGGGCAGGTGCTCTAATCGAATAATGGGAACCCCAAGCCAGAAGAAAAGCTTTTTCACCACGGCTTGTTATTTTGCGGAAAACAGCTGCACAAAAAAGAATGAGCGACAAAAAAGGCACACCAATTTAAAAAAAAAAATCAGTAATTGCGGCTCAAGTAGGCCTGTTTTACAATAATTGTCTAAGGCTGTAAATGACCATGTTGACAGAGAGGCTTTACTTTTCTAATTGGACTGAGGCGCACACTGGGTGCTTTGGGGCCAAAGGGGGAGGTAGCTACCTGGGTACAAATTACAAAACACTCCTAAACACCCCCCCCCCAAACACACACACATACACACACACACACACATGTGCCTGACCTAAGGAGTGCTAGTGAAAAGACGAGTTACTGTTTTGGCTCGCTTGTCGGTGATTTTTTGGTTCTCTTGACTGAAGTACCTGTCCAACATGGTGCCATCGGTCCAACTGTGTGATAAACAGGATTAAACCTTCCAAAAGTTTAAATCAGCTTTCAGGTCCGCAATCAAATGTCACTTGAGTGTATGACTGGACGTTCTGTTATTGTTATGATTCAGAGATAGTGGTGACTGGTAACTCAATGCAAAGGTGCTGTTGAACACCAAGTTAAAACGTTGGGGGAATATAATTCAGAAAAACCTTTTCAAAACGAGAAACTGCTCTGTTGTGGAAATGCTTTAGATCCCTACAGGTTTCTAAAGGCCATCGGCGATCACATACCTAATTGGGTGTGTCAGTTATTCATCATCAAGAATGTTTCCTTCGGCTTTGCTCCTTTGAAAACACCCGGTTGCTCAAATTAAAATTCAAAGACGAGCTGTTTCACTTAATTTGCGTGTTTGTGAGTGCATATGTATGTGAACGTGCTTATAAATATGGGCAATAATGGGAATCATTCAAAATAATAAATCTTGTTAAGATCCAGACGAGGAACCAGATGAAGAGACAGAATACAATCCAATAGTAGGGTGAAGAATAAGGGAATGACAGATAGGAATGGAGTCTTAAGTAGAAAGGCACGGTTCAGTACAAACAGTAATGAGCTCGTATATGGGGAGTGTCCACACCTGAGCAGTGGCTTCCCAGGGCAGAAGCCTGATGGAGATTACTCTCGCCAGAGCAGAACTGTCCAAAATGGCAGGTCCAAAGGGTGTAGCAGGAACACAGTCCCAATCCGCAGAAGGCTTTGGAGGTGTTCCTAATAAACTGGGCAGAGGAGCAGACTAAAGAGGCAGGAATGCAGTCCCAATACTGGAGACTGGGAAATGGGCTCTGGAGTTTGTTCCTATTAATACGATTGAGGAGTACATCCGCATTTAACTATCATTAAAGGTTACCATAATTTCCGAAGACTATAAGCTCTAGACTATAGGAAGATTACTGACTGGTTGCTTTAGGGCGTATAGCAAGTGACAATCCAGCAAATCTGCTGACTCAAAGCATGGGTATATACTTGTCACAGAGACACATGGGTGAGGGGAAATACAAATGTACTACACCTGGCTGGGGAGGCATGCAAGACGCTAAACCAATCATAGGAGGCGATGCGTACGTCTAAAGACACGTAGGTAGGTTGGTGGATGGGTGGAGGAACAATGGGGATTCACTCGAGGGTTGTGGCAGATTCTCATATTACCCACACCGGGTTGAATTGAAGGGCTTCTAATAGTTGGTCATAATGCACCAGGTTCACTGGAATTTTTTTATTTTTTTTTTTTGGCTTATTAGCACAGCGAAAGTGTGGTGTGTGATCATACTTTGCATCAGAATTCTTCATTTCCCATAAAATATTTAGAATTAGATGCCTTGTCTCCATACTTTCACTAATTAGCTATTAATGTGTCTGCAGTTCTTAAGTTAAATCATTTTGTCTACTTTCTGTCCTGTTTGGAATATAGCTCAACAAGCACCATGTAAACCCAGGAGTTCTATTTCTTATTAATTCTATCTCTGGGAGTTCTAAAGGCCCATTCACACCGGGGCGGAGCGGAAAAGCGGTACGGATTTGCGGAAAATTCGCAGGAGGAAAATTCCGTGTTAAACCATTCACACCAAACTCGGTGCGAAATTTCGCGTTCTAGTGTTCCAATTTCGCACAGCGGAAAAACAAATTTGCGAGTTATAATTTAACCTAAACGAACCATGATAGCAGCAGCAGCAACGATGACATGGTTTGTATGTATCTGAACCATTACGCTAGCCTCGCAGTCTACTTTTGCACTGACGTAGCCAACGAACGCTTTCCTTACTGATGTCCGGACCTGGGGCTGTTTCAATAAACTTAACTTGTCCAACCCAGATGAAGCTTCGTATTGGCACCTCAGCGACGCACAGCTTCATGATTTGGTGCACAAATGTTCAACATATGAAAACGTTAATCGGGAAAAAAAAAAAAACACTATGATTAGCTAGATCTCTAACTAGCCTACTATGAAAAAGTAAACTAACTGCGCACATAGCTAGAAGATGTCACGTTAAATTTCCGTGTTAACTGAATACAAGCTATCCAGCTAATCAAAAGGTTTGAATGTTGTGACATCAATAAAACCAAATCATTTCATTGGCTAAAAGTACAATTTCGCAGGCGGATTTTCGCAGAAGCTTAAAGCCTCTGAAAACCCAATTTCACAAAAACATCTGAACTACGTTATTTGGGGTTGTATGTGCATAATAGTAAACATACTGAAATATTAGAAATTATGTCCAATTCAAATCTGAGATTTTGTCATTTAATTTTTAGCACCTATCCTCTTACTGCGGTTCAACTGGGCGTGGTTTTCTAAGTGGGTTATTATGTAATAAGCCAAACCAATGAAAAAAAAAACTCCGTCATTTGTCCCTCCCCTAACTGAAATTATAAAAGCTCTCTGCTCCGCCAAGGTTAGCTTCTTAAGAGATCGAGAAACATCGTCCCGAAGTAGCCTGCTTGCGATTGATTACCCAACTATATTTGGTTCCATTTATCTATCTGTCCATCCGTCTGTCCGCGTATTTGTCTGTCCCCCGCTATTTCCCCTATCATGTATGTTTGTATTGGCTCCATTCAAAATGCACCAGTAAATGATTTTCTGAACGGGACGTGTGCTCGCATGCGTTTCTCACTTAGCGTGGAATGGTACTTCCGCTCTGGCTCGAATGTCTTATGCTGCGTTCAAACTAGCTTGTAAAAATGGTGTTTCTCAGAACACAAGCGGTGTCTTGCGTTCAAATCACCTTACAACCTGTGATCACAGGCAGTGAACAGGTGATTAATTCAGCGGATCAATCTTCACCACTCGTGAGCAAAATGAGGCCAGACCAACACATTGTGAGCTAAACAGAAAAGTATGTTTATTTTCATGTTTGTTTTATCAAATTTTAAAAGGAGCAACTTATTATTAACCTTTATGTCCCAGAGTTTGTTGTATTTCCATATCACAATGTTTCTGTCGTTTTGTCTTTGGGAAGTTAACTTAATATTTTGATACCTTTATTATCGCCCATGATGTCGCCCGTGACAGACTGGCAGCAAATGAAAGCTCTCCACGCGTGTCTGTTTAGCAAACGGTAAGTGGTAATTTCACCATATCCTCCGGAGACCCAGAAAAAAAAAGTTGTTTCATTTTGATTTCTTTATTATTTTTTAAGGTTTGGGGTGGTAATGAACACATTTCAAAGATTTTTTTTTTTTTTCAAAATTCAACTTTATTAGAATTTTACAGAATGTCCTCTGTAGAGGACGTCGGGGCTTAAATCATGTAAAACGAGTGCCCATTCATTTAATTTCATTTCATTACAATTCATTTTATTTGTGAAAATTTAGGAAGCATTGTGACTTCTTGGAGATGCAAAGGAAGATTTTGCGCATAACACATCTCAAATAGGGACAGGACACACACACACACACACAGGCACACACATACACAAACACACACACACACACGCACACACACGCACTCACACACACATACACCCTAACCCGAACCCTCCCTCCACTGTGCATACTTTCCTAACCCTGAGTCTCCCTCAATTATTCTGATGAGAGTTCTCTCTGCTTCAGCAACAGAGCTGACCACTATAAGAAATTGGGAGCAAATACAAGTATTGAGTCCTGACGTCCCCTACAGAGGACGTTGATGAAGTAGCTGTTTTTCAATATGAAAATATAGTAGCTCTGTTCTGCAAATTCATACTGATCACAATTGCGATGTTTTCTAACTAAATCAATCAAATTATAACATTGAAAAAAGATTTTAATTAGGAAAATCATGCTTGCCTCTCCTTTTTCCATAAAATGTGCTGCACTGGATTCCCGCCATTTTGAAAAGAGTGGGAAAAAGAAGTTGCAATGGCTACACCCCCCAAATATGATATCACTGTTTAGCCCTTGGTTTAGCCATAGTTGTCCTCTCGCAGGAACAGCAGAATTCATTAAAGTGACGTGTAGTATAGGAGATATTAGCAAAAACCTAACGTCCTCTACAGAGGACAAAAATGAATAGCCAGGTCTCAGGAGGATATTCAACATAGCGGCATGAACGCAGCATAAGACCCTTATCTCACAACGAGTTTGGGTTGCTCAGGATCTGTCCCGCGCATGCTGTGACCGGATATCGCGCCTTTGAGGTACAGTTGTTATTCACGGCTGCTGCAAGCGGGGTCGGTGAGCAACAGGGCCTGTTTCCCATTATCGGACAGACAGCCAATTGTTGACCGGTGACAGTGCAAATGATGCTTTTTTTTTCTTCTTTCGTGTCGTTAGCCACGCCATTTGCTGATGCCGTAGCATTTTTTTATTTCTTGTTTGGCTTTATGTCGGCTATTGAACACACTCAAAAGAACAAATCCAGCATCATTGCACAAGTCAGAAAAAAGCAAATGTTCGTCATGACTGAAGTGCGCGTTCACGGTTTCTATAATCCCACTCGTATCTCACTGGACAAAGCAATAAAAATGGATTCTTCAGTTTGCAGTACAGTACATGTCTCACCGGCGCGTTTTTAATGGAGCCAAGTATACAGTGGACTAATACTACACACCGGTGTAAGCGCCTGACAGCATATATTTTCTGCCATTGATGGCATCATCTGGCATTCTTCTCAAGAATACCTGCAAGCACAATTTAATCCTATTGGTCAGTGAGCGTTGATTTCACAACATGCATACTTGAGGGTAAAAACATTGCTGAATGGAAATTATTTTCACTGAGAGGAACCGGTTGACTGGCGAGCTAATTACGATGCAATAATATTGTACAGTACTAGCTAACGTTACAGTACCATCAGGCCGCCGTTGGGTGCATCCCTGCTAATGTTGAATTTTAGCGGAGATGCCTAACTCGTAATAATAAAAACCGCAAAAAATTTTACAAAACACCATTCCGTGGACGGTGTTTCCAGGCGGCAGAAGGAGCTGCTTCGTCTGATTCTGAAGCTGCTTGCACTCTGGACGCGAAACGAATTTTTTAGATAATTTCAAAGTCAATGCGTGAACGAATACGCGTGTATTCAAGCCTTCGCATTGACTTTGAACATAATCTGTCGCGAAAAAATTCGGCCCAGTGTGCGACTTTGAGTCAGACCTTTCAAACATGCAGGGCTGGACAGACCCTTGCGCCATTGCTGCGATTAACGCTCACGGAGCCAGTAAGATGTCACTCAAATCGAGGGAGGCCAGTCACACCGCGATGCGCCACGCCCACACTGTCTTTAGAAATGGACTGAATAGCAAAATGAGCCGTTTTGAACTAGGCTTTCTAATCGTTATGAATGTTAATTTTCACTCAGTTGTTTGTAGATGCTTTATGAGACACCCAACTTTGATATTATACGTGAATTTTCACTAT
The DNA here is from genome assembly GCA_029692085.1 of Gymnothorax javanicus. NCBI lineage: Eukaryota > Metazoa > Chordata > Actinopteri > Anguilliformes > Muraenidae > Gymnothorax > Gymnothorax javanicus. The sequence goes on along the minus strand of CM056197.1, from coordinate 121,418,053 downwards.
GTCAAGACAAGTTTCCAGAGGCTTTAAGTCCGTGCGGATGTTTTTTCTGCCGCGCGGAAATTCCGCCTTGGTGTGCAAGCTTAGATTAGAGCCAATGGAATTGACCCTTTCGGTTTAAGGACGTGAAAAAACGAGATTTGGAGTGCGATGCTCTTTTGCAGACTATGGGGCAGAAGATGCACAAATCCTATTTAAAAGGTGGGGAATTATAAGTTCCTTCGCTTTCCCCATGGTAAAAAAGGCAGTTTACAGCGTGAATTCGGACTATAAACAGGAATATTTTTCGTTCGGGAACATTCTAGGGTGTGCAGCGTACATTTTGTGTCTGGATGGCGAGATTAAGAATTCTGAATTCAACCTACTACAAATATCGATTGATGTTTGGGTACCCAGAGAAACATTAGGATATGAAAACACGTCAAGCATACGTCCAGTTAAGGAAATTTAGAGTTTAGTTTCAAGTGCAGCTATTCGTGTCAGTTGCATGTCGATAACGGCGGCTGTCATGTCACTGATGACACACACTGGGTTGCTAGGGCAGGCGCAGCATATGCATTCGCGATATTAAATATTAATGTTAAATTCTAAACCCCCTTTCTCACTGATAAAACTCCACTAAAACCTATTGGCGCCCCCTTTTAAAATCGTTCTGGCAAATGAAAAGCCGGAAAAAGTGGAGGCTGGATCTGAAATTCTTTTCCCCCTGACGATATAGCTAGACTATAGCTCTATTAGTTTTCTCCTACAAACTGAAAGCATTGACGTCTTCAGCGCAACAGAGACTGAGAGACTATATCGGCGAGAGACTGTCAAGGTAGGCCTACGTCCTTGACATTGTCATTTTCAGCACAGATCCGAAATCAAATGTGTAGCGTTCAGTCAAACAGTAATGATATGGCCTCGTATTTTACATGTGTACCTGCGCGCTTATCCAAGAGGCAATTAGGATCATGTGTGCTTGCCAGTTGTTTTGAACAATGCGAATTCGTCGCAAGAACGCTGTAGCCATTAGCTGACTTAAGGCGTGGGACCCAATCATAGTGGTGTTAATGACATTATTTCGCGTCTGCAAAACTAACTGGCAAGCAAATGCCACTTTGTTGGCTATATATAGCAAGTAATTATGAAATCGAAATCACGAGGAAACCAAATTATCATTGCAAGCAGCGCAATGAAAACCACACCTACTGTAATGTGAGCCCCTCAGAGCTTACCTAGACTGAAAACGTCGTATGGCACTAACATTCCCCCTTTGGCTTGGTATTTTTTTGCGTAGAGTTTAACATCTACTTAAAGTCGTATATAGCCTCTATAGGATCGAACAAAGCCAGTCCCCTTTCAAAATGTGGATACAAAAACTGGACACTGCAAAACAATAACACCTCGAAACAACAAAAGATTAAACAATTATTTGACGATTAGTGGGCCAACTTAAATAACTTATAATATCAACCAGTACCTTAACTATATTTCTCCCATCAGATCGCTCTTTCCTTTTTTGCTTGCGTCGGTGTGAGATCCTTTCGCTCTTAGGGAAACACAGAGCGAAGCCAACATTATTTGGGTCAACGAAGTCGGGCCAGCCCTGACAAAATGAGTACTGCAGACTCTAGTGTGATCATTCGGGACAAAGTTCTTCCGATTTATAGCTCGAATCCACGCCTGTCATTGTCTCTTGCCATGGGAAACACGAAAAATCCTTATGTCCCCTTCTTTATGATACTGGTTTATGCACCCTCTCGCAACAAATAGCCACTATATTTCCTTTTTGCCCCACATCAGCTATATTGGGCATGTCTTGAACTTCGGCCTTAAACCAAACTGGTCTATTAGCTCCTATAAAAATCCGCAAATAACCCGCACGGAAATCCGCGGTGTGAATGGGCCTTAAAAGTCATTAAAAGTTTGCATTGTGCAGCTACAGTGGACTCAAAAATTACTGGCACCCCTGACTGGCAATGCACAAAAATACTTTATAAATTTAAAATGTATATATTTATAGATAAACTCATAATAACATGTTGGGGAAAAATTGTACAATATAATTGTTCCAATGGAACCAACCAAAATCATTTACTGTTTGAATTGAAAATCAATTTCCTCCAAATCAAGGTTTCACAATTAATGGCACCCTTAAAGATTACTGTAAATAACATCTTCCAAAATTAAACCAGGTATTAAATTCCACTTATTTAGGTTTTATCTTAGTGTAAAGTAACTATTGAGCCATCACATCACTTCCCTTATACTAGGGTATAAAAATGAGGTAAGACACTCACAATGTCCCTTCGTCATTTGACATCATGAAGAAAACAAAACAACTGTCAGTTAAAAAGAGGCAGATGGTCATGGACCTTCATAAAACTGGTAATGGATACAAGAAGATTAACAAATGAGCTGAAGCGGGCAGTTGAAAAACGCAAACCCAAGAATGTGAAGGATCTTGAAAGGATCTGCTGAGAGGAATGGTCCAAAATCCCCCCACATTTGTGCCTTACGAGTATCCTTGTCAAAAATTACAGGAAAAGACTCCATGCTGTTATCCTTACCAGAGGTGGTTGCACTAAGTACTAAATGAAGGATGCCAATTATTATGAAACCTTCATTTTGTTGAAATTTATTTTGTATTAAATGATTATGATTCTGGTTGTTTCCATCCAAACTTTATTGATGTATTTCACACATCGGTATATTCCGTGTCTCTATAAGTATATTGTGTACTTTTTTTTTTTTTGTATCATTCGTGCTTTGCCAGTCAGGCGTGCCAGTAATTTTGGAGCCCAGTGTACATCTGACATAGTGTGGTTTAAAAGGGAAAATAATCCTTCTAAACATGAAAAAGATCTATATAAGGACAATAAACAGCTGGTTAATATTAGGTAGTGATTGTGGTTGAAATGAAAAACAGGACACCAAATTCAGAGAACATTGGTTGCGGTTCGCTGTATTTGCAGGTATGAAAGCAGACACATTGAAATTATTTTCTTTACTCTTTGATACTGTTTCATTCCTTTATTTATTTACTGTGGAAAAGGGTTCATCATATTTAAATACGGCTTTTTTGGCTTCTATTTCTGCATGTTACATAATATTCCAAAGAATGGCACTCCTGTCTCAGACTGTTGAATTGACAAAAGTCTGTGGTAAACTTGTCTGAAAAATTGTGAAATGAACAGGATTATGTGACAAAGCAGTGAGGAAAGACCAATACGACCTCAACAGTCCTTGTCTGTAATGGAACACATTCATGGAATCTTTACAAAGTAGCAACCAAGTTGGTTATCTGAGGATCAGCCACATAGCGAAATGTTCAGAGTAAATTCATCGATTGAACTCTTACGGAGTCTATTTGAGTCTACTTTTGCCAGAGTGGAACCAAATGGACTCAGTAGGAGTTAATTTAACTCTGAACATTTTGGCATGCAGAGTCATCTATTTCTGAACATCCCTATTATTTAAGCATGCAGACCTATTTAGAATGACCTGACTTGAGCCAAGATGTGGCAAACTCAACTGTTTACTAGTGTAAAGCTCAGAAAGATGTGTGGAGATGTACTGGAAACCGATTACTGGAAACACAAAGGCCTGTAGGTTCTGCTCTGAGGTGGGTTATAGCCATCTCACATTTGAGTAAGATCCTTGTCCTTAATTCTTGTAATGTAAAGAATTTGTATACATTTCCTGCAGTACAAATTGCCCTCAAGTGTTAGCTCAGCAAGTGCAGTTAATGCTGGAGGATTAAATTGTATAATCCTTTATTTGCTCTGAGAGGGAGAGACCTATTTTCATGAAAGACTGATAACTTGCAACCCTCATGGTTCAGCATGCGATCTAAGGTCGCAATTAATTAGATCTTCTAACGTTGAGTGAGAAGAAATGGCATTGTTGTGCGAAAAAGATCCTTCAGCATTTGTCAGGCATTCTTACTCTGTGTGTACCCTAATCGTGAATTAACTTTACCGTGTATGTGTGTGTTTGTTTGAATATTTATTGGGTGGTGTTTCTGTTGTCATTGTAAATGACTACATTCTGCTGGTCCTCGTCTCTCTCAAATTCAAATTCTTGTTTATTGACATAAACAAAGCAGGAAATATTACCTGAACCTAACTGTCTGAAATATATAAACAAATCAGAATGCCTGTATAAAGTACCGATTTAAATTATACCAAATAATGGCCATTTCTGAGGTTACAACAGCACAAATTAGGTAGCGTCAGATTAATACTGATTACAAAGCCTATTCTGCACAATATAAACCTAAATAACAATGAAGAACAATAACATTATTATTATTATTATTATTGAAAGCAGCAATGAAGGAGACAAGCACATTGAGGATGATGTTGATGTAATATGACATGTATACGCCTGTGCTCTGTTTTGGCAGAAAGACGAAGACAAATATGTGATCTTTGGTATCGACCTGTTTTTTTTTTTTTTTAAAGAATTACATCGCCGCCTGTGCAACTTTACTGGAGATCAGAGTTGTGCCTAGTACTCCCAGTATGAATTGTATATTAAAAAAAAGCCTGTTTAGATGCTGCTAGTATGCTTACAATGAATAAAGTTTACTTTTTTGAAAATATACTGCTCAGTTAGGTTCAGTTGAATAAGAGATCACTGATTTTTTTGTTTTGTTATTGAAAGCAAGTGGCTACTGTGAACTGGTGTTCAACAAGACTCAAGTACCCCTGGTTAATGTTCTGCTAGTGGCTTAAAAATTTTTTTTTATTCCTATGCTAAGAAAAAGTACACTTTAGATAGGTGCTCAACTCAGAAATAATATTCTGAAAAATTCCATAAGTAATTACAGAAACCCAAAGACTCCTTTGCGCTCTTAATTGAATGCTAACACAGTTCAGCGTTTGCCTTCATCAGAGCGTAACAAGATTGACAGTTCTCTCAGTATTACATGGCCTATTTGATCGATACCATTAGGTGCACCTGTTGTGGAAGGCAGTGCATGTACCTGTACGTTCAGATAACCGGCAATATCTCAATTATTCAATTATTGAATCGTTAAACATTGGAAAAACAACAACATTCAATTACAATGGGAAGGATATTTCGTCATGAAAGCTGAATAGATCCTGTAAGGGAAAAAAATGGACTTCAGGCTATTTTTATGTAACAAAATACAGTATAACAACAGGTTACAAACTTGGCATTGACAACAGAGTCTTAAATTTAGCATACAAGCCCAGTTTCATGACAGTGTATTTGGATCACAAATCCTGAAAAAAAGTCTGACGCTCTTATAATTTGCAGTTTTACAGAATCTTAGAAATGCTGGACAAAATGTAAGCAATTTGTGCAGAACCTTTTTTTTTTTTTTTCAAAAACACAAAAAATCTCAATGCTTGGAGATATTAAACTGAATTACACCTGTTTTCTTCATTTGGCATACAGGACCAATACTAAAATTTAAGGCAATTCTTACGACTAGGAACCAGGGTGAACTTAGGAAATTTCACACGAATTACCAGTAAGATGGTAACTTGTGTTTGTATACTCCCAGGTTTTGTAAAATAATGTTATATGTATTTCAGTCTAATTCACAATACTAGCCTTATGCAGACTGTTGCTCTGTCCAGTAAGCTGAATTTGAACAGTTAGCTTATTTCCCCTGATTTATTTGCAAGGTATTATACACACTTTGTGCATGCACCAAGTAATCCAATTGGGAATGTGCTACATGCAATATAAAAAATTTCCCTGCCTCTCTGTTGATAATTCTGCTAATTAAACAGCAAATTACACTTAGCTATTTTGCCCATCAAAAGCCATTTAGCATTCACTATTTCATCAGGAAACATGACTAGTTCAAGATTGTAATTGGATTAGTCAGTGAATTCAGAGCACACAAGAGCAACAGGACATCACATCTGATAAGGTTGCAGATAAATGCAGTAAAATTTGCTGATTCAGCAAAGCTTCCACAGTGGCCTCTGTTTTGTAATACACAAGGTGCTGCACAAATTCCCACATTTTCTAATATGTTTGAAAAGAGAGTGGGATGAATGGAATGGGGAAACATATTCTAACTGAGACAACAGAACACAAGGGAAAATGTACAGCATTTGAATTAATTTATTAAAACATTAGCCACACTAGTATATTAATGGCAAAACTTCAATGTGCCCTGATAAGGCTACCAGGGGCCTTTTCTGCCGCACTCAGTGAAACATTGGAAATGAGAATCACAGTTCTAAATCAAACCCGGACAAACAAGTTATGGTGAAAAATTTTATTTTTCGGCTCACCTATACCAACAAACTGGCGGTCTTATGTCATGGCCTGTTTGTCCGTCGTTGGAGGCGGCAGTAGCATCTTCATTGCCGTCATCATCGAGGTTTCTGTTAACATGTCCCCAGAAACTACTATCTCCGCGAAGGTGAAATTTTGGTGACAGCCTCCTTCAAATGAGAACACAAAACTTTACATGAATCTTTCCAGTCTGATTTCAAATATGGCTCCCATATTCAAAAAAGTTGACTCTCCTGGTGAGCTGCAGGACCTGTGGCACTTTTTTTTTTCCCATTATAGCACCCCCTGTTGATCAATTCGCAGCAGACTTCTTGCACACCCTCAGGGTGGGGGGCCAATGGACCCTTTTGGTTTAAGGGTGTGAAAAAGCGAGATTTGAAGAGCGCATGAGCACTGGACATAGTGTATGGCAGAGGAAAATTTGATGACCATTAACAAACCTGCAGTCGGTGAGAGGAGAGCAATCTGTCGACTCAGGGTTTGTGAATTGAGACAGATATGCAAAGATTTGGAATGTACCATACTCAAAGCTCAAAAAGGGGAGTTGAAGCAATACTGTAATTGGAAAAAGTCTGCTGTCAAACATTTGCACAGGACAGGCTCTAACCATCCCCATTTACTGTCTGCTCTTTCTGAACTACCACGATAATGGGGTCACTTAAAACGTCAGAAAACTTGGTTGACAGTATTCATTTCACTGTTTCAGCACAGATTTCTTGCAATAATCATTTGGTTTCTTTGTGATTTTGATTACATAATGCCTTGCTATATTCAGCCAACAAAGTGGAATTTGCTTTCCAGTAAAGTTTTCCATACGTGAATTAATGTCATTAACACCACTGGGTCCCACTCCATAAGTCAGCTAATAGCTACGGTGTTCTTGTGACTAATTTGCACTGTTCAAAACAACTGGTGAGCGCACACGACCCTAACCACCTCTCAACATGGATAACTGCTCAGTTACACATGTAAAATACAAGGCCACGATATACCAAAACAACCTCATCACTGATTGATTGAATGCAGCAGATTTGATTTCAGATTCTCATTTTTGCTGAAAATGACAACGTCAGGACTGCACATGCCCTAGAAACCCGGTGTGTCATCAGTAACATGGCTGCAGCCGTTATATGCCACTACCACGTATAGCAGCACGAGAAATTAAACTCTACATTTTCTTGACTGGATGTACACTCAGTGTTTTTACACTCTCAAATGTTTCTCTGGGTACCCAAACATCAAGGTGAGCCAAAAAGTTCTGATTTCATTTGATATTGGTGGAGGTTGAATACAGAATTCTTTCCAAAATTCTTTCGGTTTACAGCCCGAATTCATGCTGTTCACTGCCTTTTACCACGGGGAAAGCAAAAGAGCTTAATATTCTCCCCTTTTTCAATGCAATTTGTTCATTTGCTGGCATACCTGGTCTGCAAAGAGCATGTGTGTGACCCAAATCTCGCTTAAGCCAAACTGTTCTATTACCTGAACTATTCCTGGTGTTGATATGCAAAATAAGAACCTAGGTATGACCTTGCTTCCTGTTTGGTTCTCTCGCCATTAAATTTGAGCGCTATTGGCAAATGCTTTTTAAATTATTTGAATCTTTTTTTTGTGGCATCTCAGGATGAAACTGGCTAATTTCCATGAAGTTTCAACAAAATTTGTAAATGGAGTAGCAAATAAATTTCTTTAAAATTCAAAATGGCGGCAAATCAAATTTAGAAGGAAATTATGTTATTGGTTGAGTTGAATCCAGCCTGTCCCAAGGATTTAATGGGGAAAAAAGCTTACTTTATTAATACCTTAACATTGGAAAGTTATGACCACAAACATACTGTCAAAGATCATATATTATAATTAGATTGATCAGACTATCCTTTATCAGAGAGCCAAATTTCCAAACCTCTAGCCGTATAGTTCTGTGGGCATCCACGGACTTCCGTTGTGGAAGAAAAATATCAGAAAACTAGCAATTCCCAGTGATGTCTGTTCACCTGCGCTCCCTAATGATGATCATTTAGAAAGAAGAACATGAAAATTAGTGTGTGTGTGTGTGTGTGTGTTTTAATAGATATACGTACACACATACTCACACACACGCGCACACTCTCAAAATTTTTTTTTTTGGCCGTTAGCCATATTATAACAAAGATGTTCTGCATGCAACTGGAGTTGTAGGCTGTTTTTCTGAGCAGGTTATGTTTTTGCATCATGTGTTTATGAATGAAAGTCATTTTCTTCAGTAAATGATACTGTAATTAGAGTACCTGGTGATGTATTGTGTCCAAGTTTCTCAATAAACCAACTCTCTCTCTCACCGTCTCTTCCCTGTCTTTACCTCCATTTCATGACCCAGCCCTTCCTAATTTAATTGCTCGGACGACATGTCTATGCACGAAGCTCAAATAACAGCCAGTAATTTTCAGACTGCGGTTTACCAAGACCTGGAATGCTTTGAGAGGTAATAGTCAACTTCTAGATTAAAACGACCTTGTTCCTGAAGTGCATAATTCTTCTGAGCCAGCCAGAACTTTGATAGGGATTGGAAGACCCTTCCGTTATCAAGTAACAAGTCAATATTAAGTTGCGTCTGTGCGGCAGATATAGGCTACGTGCTGAACGTGTATGCTGAGCAGCTCGCGTGACTTATATTTTGACATGCCATACATTTATTGGCGCATTTTTTTCCAATAATGTTTGTGTTACGTTGCTGGAGGGTACAACAACATAACCCCACCCAGAAATCAAAGCGAGGTGACTTTTTCATGAAGGCATCGTGACTGCCTTCAGCTAAAGTGAGTGTCATTTTCGATCTCCATCATGAAAATGCAAAATTATGGGTGGCGATTTTTACTTTTTGAGTCAAACCCTGTTATATGGCCCAAAGTTTTGCAATAGGCATGATAGGCAGAAAGGGAACGATTGTTTGTTTTCTGTGAAGTGCCAGAATTCAATAGCAGAGTTTAATTCAACCTTTGTAAAAAAAAAAAAAATGTTGGCTACTTCTCTGACCTTTATTTAACCAGATAGACAATTGAGATTAAATCTCTTTTACAATTGTGACCTGGCCAAGTAGGCAGCACACAACAGTTTGCATATTCTGACAAAACAACACAATATATATATATATATATATATATATATATATATATATATATATTACATACAATACAAAATAATCAGTCTACCAACCATGAACAATAAAAAATAGTGAGTATTCAATTGAAATAGAATACTACAAAACCCAACTGGAAGCTCATGTATATGATCAGCTAAAATCTGTTAATACATAATTAAGACATTGTTACTCAGATCTAAAAAACATAATATGCCAAGGCCAAAAGTTAGACCCAAAATCTAAAGTCTAATCTTAAAACCAATAAGATCTAAATAGCAGCTATTGTGCTATAGTGCAAAGAGCAGAAAAGAGAGAGAGATCATTTGTTTAGTCATGGCAGGTGCAGCTTGTGGTAATGACTACTGAGATTTTTTGTTTAAAAGACAATAAAGAAATAAAAGAATCTAGTTTAAGCTGTTTTTGCAGGTCATTCCAAGCCCACGGACCAAAGTAAGACAGACTCTTTTTTCCAGTTTCAGTTCGTACAGATGGCACTTTGAACTGAAGCAAACTGCTGGATCTGAGGTTATAGGGGTTACTTACAGGCATAAATTTGGAACATATGTAAGAAGGCAATTTCCCAAGAATAGCCTTATATGTTAAAATATACCAATGCTGCATCCTGCGCAGAACAAGCGAGGACCACCCAGTAAGTTTATACAAGATACAGTGATGTGTCCTGAACGCAGAGTTAGTGATGTATCTCAATGCAGCATGATAAAGAGGGTCAAGTTTGGCCAAGACAGTGGGGCAAGCAAATCTATAAACAGTGTCTCCATAATCTAGCTGAGAGAGAAAAAGGGCAGTTACCAAACGTTTACGTGAGGAAGTTGAGAAACAGGTTTTTAATCTGTATAGAAAGCTTAGCGTGAACTTGAGCTTTTTCGTCAGATTTGCAATATGATGTTTAAAATTGAGATCTTTGTCCAGCCATATGCCGAGATACTTATATTTATCAACAAACTCAATAGGGACACCGTCGATAGATCTGATTGGAGATGAGGAGACCTTGGGACGACTACTCGCAAACAGCATGGCTTTGGTTTTATTTGCATTCAGAAGAAGTCTGGCGTCACTAAGTGCGCTCTGTAGAGAAATAAAATCAACCTGAAGGTTAGAAAGTGCTGCCTCCAGAGTGGGAGCAGAAGAATATAAGACTGTATCATCCGCATACATATGATATAAAGAATATCTTGACTGGTTGCAGAGATTATTTGTATATAGGAGAAAGAGTAATGGCCCCAAGATGGAACCTTGTGGCACCCCCTTAACCAAGGTGACTGGATCAGACACAATATTGCTAAATCTAACCATCTGAACTCGATCTGTTAAATAACTTTGAAACCAACCAACCTCATCAAAACCAACACCAACCTTTTGCAGGTTATTAATTAAAATTTGATGATCCACAGTATCAAATGCTTTGGACATATCGATGAAAAGAGCAACAGTGAACATTTTATTTTCAATGGCAGCTCTTATATCATCAAGAACTTTCAGAGTGGCAGAGACAGTGCTATGCTTAGATCTGAAACCTGATTGCAATGGATTAAGTACATTATTAGAATCCAGGAATAATTTTAGCTGATCAGACACTATAGATTCCAATATTTTTGCCAAGGTTGAGAGATTAGAGATTGGTCTATAATTATTCAGGTCTGTGGGATCACCAGCTTTGAGTAAAGGCATAACGTAAGCTTGTTTCCATAAGACAGGGAAGTTTTGTGAGGCAATGGAAAGATTAAAGATGTCGGCCACTGGGCGAGCTGTTATTGGGGCTGCCACTTTCAAGAAAAATGGTTCAAGGCCATCAGGTCCAGCGGCCTTTTTGGGGTCGAGTGTTTGTAAGGCATGAAAGACATCAGAGACCAGGATGGGTGTAAAACTAAAAGTAGAATCAACAAAAGAGGTTGATTCAGTTGTGAAAGCTGTTATGCAACAGGCAGTATGATTAGCCCTTTGGTAAGTATTCTGATTTAAGTCATCAAAGATATGACCAGCCTTACTGAAATGAACATTAAATAAATCTGACTACTAATTCTAAGTTGGCTACTTAGAATTGACTGATGGCAAATTTTTACATGCAGAACATGAGTTCTAAATTTGAATACCTTACCAACATTATAGACTTTCATAATCAAACCATTGCAAAACCGGTTATATTCCTTTGTTAGTAACACAGTAACCACCATAAGTAATTGAAGAGTTGGAATGCAAAACCCACAAAGTCCACTCAGCCTCTTTTGTTTTAAATTGAGTTTTTTTTTTACTCAGCATATTATGCTGATTAAAAAAAAAACTTCAGTTTAAAACAAAAGAGGTTGAGTGGACTTTGTGGGTTTTGCATTCCAACTTTTCAATTGGACAGTGGCTTATTTTGTTGTTATTTTGTATATTGGCCGAGTCCATTGCTGAGTTTAGTTGATCATGCATTTCGCATGCAGATGAGGAGATTGAGGACAAAAAGTCCCTGAAACAAGCCAGAACTTAAGTTGGCTGCAGTACAGGCATGGCAGAGCATCACCAGGGAAGATACTCAGCATCTGATGATGGCTAGTTGTCACAGACTTCAAGCAGTCATCGCATGTAAATGTTATGTGACCAAATATTGAAAATGATTTCTGTATTATACATCATGATAAACTGTTCAACATTTTTTGATTTGCTCATAAATGGGGGGAGGGTATTATGTGCCGAAGGTGCGATCATTTCTAAATGGTTCACCCTCATGCAAGCTAACAGCCTTAAATTATGTCCATTAAAATTATGGTGCTCGCTGTGTGTGTAAAAAAGAAAAAAAAATCACTTTTTATGATGGGAATCAAAAAGTTGTGATGGCTAATTGTATGCTTGTATGTGTGTGTTTGCGCAAACATACATGAACGCTCTACATGGCAAACGACACCCATTGTCCGTCGGATATCTCTAGAGTCTCATGTTCTGCTCCATTCATTTGCATATAAATAAGCTGCTGTATTATGTTTGTGTTTTGTGTAGTAGACGGGAAGGCATGGGCTTTATAGCCATTTTGAGTGCGTGAGAGAGAGAGCGAGAGAGACAAAGTGGTGTTATCATGAAAAGGAACTGTCCGTTTTAATGGTGAACGTCAGGTTTATAGAGAATAGCCCTCAGGCGCGAACAGAGATGGCTTCACATGTCACTCAGTACACACCCTTCAGCTGTTTACACTGATCACATACACTGACTCTGTCACCTTTAGGGATAATTGTTTTTGACAAGAGAGTGATTTTTTTTGTTCTTCTGAAACATTATCTGAGCTCACTGTTATTTTTTTTAGTAAGTGCCCGTTTACTTTAATCCATGTTGGGGGGGATAAGCCTTTGAAGGTGGAGACAGATTCGGGTGTGAAGGCACTTTAAGGTGGAGCTTGAGGCTGAGGGGTGAAACAGGAGTCAAGGAGTAAGTTGGTCTCGTTTTGATCGCTGGCAATCGAAGGAGGCTAGGAGAAGTTTATAGGACGTGAAGATGAAAAGTATGCAAATTTTACAAATGGAATGTCCTTCGGCTCCTTCAAATGCATCTTTAGGGCCATGTTCGTTGCAGACGTGGCAGTCGTGTGGCGGTTGGTAAGGAACTGATCCTCAAGTTGATCCTTTTCCCATCACCCATTTCGTAAACGGGGAAAAAAATCTCCAAGATCTGAACTCCCATTACCTTATTTGAAAGGCATGTTGACATGTTCTTGAAGGTGGCAGACTTAGATGGTTTTTGGGGTCAGCTGCGGAATAAAGCGATGAAGAAGGGTAAAAGCAGTGATTGAAATGAGCCAATAGGCTTTGGGGAGAAGATGGAACCTTCAGCTGAAGGTGACTCCTTGCAATGCAAGCAGCAGGCTGATTAAAATATCTTGTTTTTTGCCTTCCTTCCTTTCCCTACCTCTGTTTCTTGAACTTCGCTCCACTCATTGGCGGGTTAGGAAACAAAACAAGAAATGGAGGTGAAGAGGGCGAATTGAAGAAACTTCAATTGACGAATTGGAATTTCCTCACACCTTCAGATGTCAGTTGGAAGAGATTTCAGTGACAGGTGTGGCGGATGCATGACAAGTGAGATAAATCTACAGGTCAACAACGTGTATGTCACGCATTCCAAAAACAAATCTTCATAAAAAGGACTCCTGTTTTCTAAGTCCTTGAAGGCAAATTGACAAATGCGCCTGATGATATCGGACCTCGGTCGCTTTCTGGGTCAGGTACTACTAAGAGGAAGGGTGAGAAATAAAAGCAATGGGAATGAGCCCCATAATCTTTGGGGTTAACCCAGGGCCTGGTACTCAGGGCTGAGCCGTGGTTTACAGACGGAGCCTTTAGGGATTGTGCACCATGAGTTGAAAGCAGATGATTTCACTGGGCACTGCACACGTGTGCTCAGGACTAATGCAGAAACCAAGGCAGCCTGTAGTGACAAAGCAGGAATTCTGACCGGAGATGCAGCAGTTAACCCTTCATTACCTGAAAGAGCATGTTTTGGGCTCGAACTGAAAAGTTCCTGCTATACTGGAGATGGGTGCTGTTCTACACTCTGAGCAGTAGCACCTCCTCTGCTCACCCCATAATGTGTGTGTGTCTGCACATTATCTGTGTGTGTGTGTGTGTGTGCGTGCGTGCGTGCGTGTGCACATTATGTGTGCGCATGTGTGTGTATGGTTGTGTCTGTGCGTGTGTGCATGCATGTATGTGTCTGCGCGTGTGTGTGCTTGTGTCTGTTTATGTCTACACGTGTGTGTGTGTGCATGTATGTGTGTCTGTGCATGTGACTGCCTGTGTGTGTGTGTGTGTCTGCATATGTGCGTGTGTGCGCGCGCGCGTGTCTGCACATTGTGTGTGTGCGTGAATATGTGCATGCCTGCGTGTGTGTCTGTACATTGTGTGTGTGTGTGTGTGTGTGTGCATGATTCTGTGCATATGTTGAGTTTCACTGTTTTATACCAGCCCTAACACCCCCCTCTGTCTGGTTTCAGTGATTATATAATAACTCCAGCTCCCTATAACTCATCCACACTTATTTTCCCTGCTGTTGTTGCCTCAGGCCTAATAGCTGGGCTCTGGGGCTGTGCTCCAATGCTCCCTTTTCCTTTAAAACTCAGAGCTGTTCCACATTCCTGCTTTTACTGTGATTTCACTGATCTCGCCGTCACTTTAATTTACTGTGTTACTTCTCTCCATGGAGGTAACGCCTGCCGACATTCATTCTCTATTGTGGAGGGTTTCATGGTTACGGGTTTGTGTTGTCCTCTCACTGGTTCCAGTTAATGGTTCCACTGTGAGGGATAGCGCTTGTTTTGCATACACCTCTGTGTACACTTAGGCCCACGAGTATTTGGACCCTCAATATGGCCACTCTGCTCTTTAATTTGCAGGCGTTTACATCTATGTGGAGTACAGGAGTCGTAGACCTGTTCAAATATTTATGAACCTTACTGTTTGTACGCTGAGCACTTTTACAGGACCCTGCTGCTGTGTATTTCATGCCTGTGACGTCCCAAAAAAGCAAGCAAGGGCGAACAAAACTACCTCCCAGGTCGCTCATCTGAAGACACCTTGTCTCGAAAGGCAACCTTAGAAAAGAGGACTGGGATTTAGATCTGGTAGCCATTATGTGAAAGTAAACACCAGTAAATTAATGCCGTCATCACTGTAGCTACCTGTTCGTTGTTTTCCAATCCAGTGTGCTGGAACGCAGGTCCAAAAAAGCGAGCATTATATCAGCGTATTTGTGGACTGCTCTGCATTTGTCTGGTTTTCTCATGAGCTGGCCTTGCTTGCCTCTTCAGTTCAGCCCTCTCATACCCACCCAGTATTGAGTCAGCAGCCAGTAAGTCCTGCATCACTGGCACCATCAAGAGACATGTTTGTGTGTGTGTGTTTGTGTCCATGCATGCGCGCACGCGCGTGTGTGTGGACTTATTCGTTCTCCTGTATCTCTCAGGCTTAGCCACTGCATTCCTGTCACTCACTGTAGAACTATCACTGTGCCCTTTATTTTTCAACTTGTTTGAAGTAATTGGTTCACCTGAAAATCTTTATTTTCTCAAGAAATGGCTGGACTTGGATTTGACTCATTATCATTGACTGTAAATTTTCTTCAATGTCAAACTGTCCGGTTTTGGTGATAATGCACCCTGCTGTTTGACAACATGAAACATGGTGCAACGACAAAAGGTACAGTGGTGTTAAACAGTACGGCCCGGGGGATTTTTTCATCTCGAGCTCCTCTTTTGTGTTCTTTATCAGCTGCGGCATTCCGTCCTCAAACATTTACCGTTTATGGATTTTTTTTCTGTTTTAGTTTGTTTGTGATGAGGCTTCTGTGACCTTCACGGACAAAATGATCCCAGGAATTCTTCCTCATTTGTTGTAATTTCTTTAATTACCTCTCTTAAGCTATGTGCTTGGTAATGCCATGATAATGTGAGAGCGCACACGCGCGTGTGTGTGTGTGCGTGCGCGCAGGCAAGTGTGTGACGGTTTAACAAATTACATCTTATGAGAGAAATGATCATTTTCAATAAAATAAATGATATAAAATTCCATAAAATGATGTTTCTCAAAAGCAATGACAACCTGCTGTCGCGCATGCACAAACATGCACACATCGCACAAACGCACTAATGTTTGCATACCATGACCCAAACGCACTCACACCCACACACATCTGCACACATTCCCATAAATGCTCAGACACTCAGCTCTGTGATTAACGTGTAATTTCAGGGGAAAGCTGAAGACTTGCCCATCTAGTTGGAAGCATCCTGGTCTACATGCTAAATATGCAGTGGCAAGAAAGAGCAAAAGATTTTTTTTTTTTTTTTGCCAAACACATATCTTTCCCTGCACATTCATAGTGAAAAAAAACTTTTAAAGATTTAAAAACTTGCACAGAAACAGAAGAACACATGAATCAACCCAGAGCAAAAGAACACAAGCAGTAATGTCACAACCTGTGTGTAAGCTTAATTGATTCCCCTCTGTTCCAGCAGTACTGTGGGTTGTTCCTGTTAATTGACTGATTGTCTCATTACTCCCCTAGTGTGATCAAATATGGCCATTCTGATTGTCTTGTGAATATAGGTTTCTGGTTTTGTCTCAGTCGGGGCTGGATTGTCATAGGCTAAGGGGTTACTCTACTAGATTACTTTAAATTCTAGTTCTCCTCCCTGGTTTCCCTAAATTATTAGCGAGCAAATTATTGAGTATAGCAGGTTCCTCGTGCCTCCTTCCATTTCTCCTCATCCACCTCATTATATAAGCACCTTAGTGGCTCATTGTTGATCCTGCAATTGGCTCCCCTTCTGCCCTGTTCATAACAATAACATTCCATTATCATAAACTAGCCTGTGTAATTGACCCTGTTCCTGGTGGTCTACGGTCACATAGGTTTTCTTTTCCGATCCTAATTTGGCGCACCTGCCAGCTTCCACCAATTCGCAGCCTAATATGGTCTCTGTTTGCTGAATGAGCTGTGCTTTGTCGGGGTAGGACTGAAAAAGTACAGGACGGTGTGTGGTAGATCTCCAAGAGTGGGTTGGTACACACAGAACGCTTCCTAACCACCAATGTATATTCCACAGTAGCCCATAGCGTGGCACCTCTTCCGTGTTATACAAGAGGCTAATATCTCTGTCATCATTATCGTCATCATTATCTGTAGGATCTAGGATCAGGAGAGTGAGAGTGAGACAGAGAATCATCTCTAATGAATCATTTCCTGTAAAAATGCAGAAAATACAAACAAGAAAGAGAAATTTCTTCGATAAAATTACGGAGGTTCACCCAAACTTCATGAACCTCCCTGATAATGATAAACTGGCCATTCTCCTTGGAGATGAAAGGAGCTGTTTGATCCTGGCAGTGGCTGCATAATTTATTTCTGCCACAGCATAAGAGACAGTGAGGGACACCGAAGATGGCTACAAAAGCGAGTAATTCAGCTGTTTTATTCATTAGTTGATTTATTTATTATCTCTCTTTTGTGTTATTATCATTACTGTTGTTGCTGTTGTTGTGAAAGTATTTTTAATAATTATTTTATTTTATTGGAAACATGTTTTATAAAAGAGAGAGAGAGAGAGCGCTCAGGTCCCGAGCGATTGATTGATTAATGGACCCCACATTAACGCACCACTTGTACTGACAAGCACACCATCTGCAGGAACATACTCCCTGCTGGGGCCGATAGGAATCAAAATCACTCCCAAGACAGCTCCTTACCCCTGGCCTAAATAGCAAGAAGTCTTTTAGCTTGAGAGAAGGTCTTTTCACATGGCAGCTTCTCAAGGCTGTGGAGGAGGCGAAGGCTAACGTGCTCCTTTGAGAAACCCTGCTTAACCCCTTTGTGCAGATATAGACGCCGGCGTCCGTAAATTCCAAAATTTAATTCCTAAACAATTCTGTAATTGAATTTCCAAATATCTAGCTTCATTGGAATAATTTTCAAAAATCTCTGTGACACAAATCCTGAGTTATAAAGCTTAAATAGGCTCATGAACAACAGGAAAAATTGGCAAAATTTTGTATTCTGTGCAAAAAGGTTGAGAGATGTGGCGACTGTGAGTGAAGAAGAACTTGGAAAAAATACTGATTCTCCTTTCGCTGTCTTTCTTTCACTGACGGCGGCTTGATGGTAGCCCCTCCAGCCCTGACTGAGCATCCCTGTGATTAATCTAACAGCCCCAGCCCCAGAGGTTGATGAGCCCTCCTGGGAGAGTGATTTTTGACTCATATTGGTGCTAACAGGGAGTATGTTCCTGCAGATGTTGTGCTCACCAGTAAAAGTTGAAGGTTGAAGTCGGGTCTTTGGCTTATAGGTGTAAGCATCTAAACCAGGGCCACCCAACCCTGCTGCTTGAGATCAACATCCTATGGGTTTGCACTCTAACCCCAATTTGGTGGTTATAATTCTGTCAATGGTCTCTAAACTGACCTCAGTCCAGCATAGTCCCTGCTGCAAACCCACTTCCCGCCTGACTACCCTGCACACTGCTGATCTCAGAATGGGCTCTTGCATGATAGACCACCACCTCTGTTTTAAGGCTGATATTATTGTCCAAAGAGATGCAGCAAGGCCTTGTGTGTGGAGTAACATGAATTCTGGTCTCTTATGAAATCTGTCCCACTGGTGGCTTTTGCATCTTACTTGAGTTGCATAACATGCGCTGAGTCATTTATATCGCCCTTTGGCTCGTCGGTAGTAAAATACCGAAATAATACCGCAACATCACACTTAAAAAAACTTTATTAAGTCATTCGGCTACCTCATTGGTTTAAGTGTATTGTTTAGCCCTTAGTTGAAAGCACTTCCTGGCTAGCACTCTAGAAATATGCACATAGGGGTCTATTCTCCCATCTGCGCCTAAGTCCTTTTTTACGCAATTCGAGTTAAGCGATTTTGAGTTCCGCGTATTCTCCCCTAAGCGCTTCGATCACGCCCACAGCTTAACTTCAGAATGTAGGCGGCCTTATGAAAGAGGTGTGACTAATCCAAAAGAGAGACAGACTCTGTGCCAAGCTCATTGATTATTAGCCTTGCAGAGCAGACGGCCCTGCCTGATTTATTGTCTGAAATCCTGCAGGTCCGTCTTGCCAACTACCGTCGTCCAACAATTTCACGGCTAAATTTTTTACGGCCCAATCAGGGGAAAAAGAGGCGGGAGCTGCAGACGTGACATCACCAGGAAGCGACTTTATGTTTGAATACAATGGCGGCATGCGAAGCGGTTCCTGTGGATGGGTCAATATCAGCAGTTTTATCAGAAATAGACTCAATTTCTTCATTAAAAGAGGAGCAAAGAACGTCACTAAAAGCTTTTCTGACGAGAAACGATGTTTTTGCTCTTCTCCCGACCAGTTTCGGTAAGAGTTTGATTTACCAGCTGGCTCCTCTGGTCGTGAAAAAGATGGGAAGGACTCCAAACCCCATGTGGATTGGTCGGTGATGAGTGTGACGAGAAGAACCATCGTCCAATCAGCAGCCGCAGATTTTTTTGGAGGTTCCTCCTCTGAAAACTTTTTTGGACGGCTCTTTCCCAGATGGACTTGTGAAATATTTCCGTGGCGGATATATGGAACTGTCCGTCTGGCGTGTCAGGTTAATTGATTATGGCTATCAGGAAAACATGGAACAAGGATTTTCTGATTAACCATGAAAATGCAGTTGTAGTCCATGGAAAACGCAAACCAGACTTTAAATTTGAATATCGTCGGCCTGCTGATAAAACCTCGTGTCTCCAAACTGATAAGAAATAAAAACTCGCATGTCCACTATTCTTACATGCAAAATTAAACATTTTTTATTTTAAACTAAATTTATCAATTTATATTATTTTATTATTATTTTTTAATTTTATATTTTTTATTTTCCTGTGAAGTTTATCATTTTGAAAATACGAGGTTTTATCAGCAGGCCAACGATATGCCGCTGTAATAGTAGGCCTATGTATGTCTGTGCCAATTACAAGAAGTAATGCAGACATCTCTTTTTTATTTCTTACTCTAGCCACCATGGCATTAAAGCTATGCAAACAAACAAATTGCCGCGATAATGAAATAACAAATAGAGAATTTTGCGCTTCTCAACCAGCGCAATCAGAGCATTGAAAATGTGCCCCTCCTACACCAGCCTGTTTGTTCCATGGAAGACAGGGAAGAAGACAAGTAAAGAGAACATTCTAGTCACACAAAAATGACGATCAAAGACAGTTTATATGATCTCATTTAGAAATTGCGCACTTGAAATCTCAAACTACTCCGATGTCAGGTTTGCAACTAAAGGACATGGCAATGCTTTAACAAACAAAGGATGCTTACCCCGCACACGGTCATCCCCCCGCCCCAAAACCGCCTCAACAATCACACAATTCCATATCCGTAGCCTATTATGTCCCATTTGATTTGAGCGACACATTGACTTGAACTTGTGCCTAATACTTCATTATAATCAATTATCCCATTTACTGATAATGATTCTTCCCATGTCGGCTATTCTTTATTGGCTAAAATTGATTAACAAATGGGTAGTGCTTTGGTATTAGCCAGGGTAGGGCTCAATCTAGAGTAGCCTATTTAATAATATCTTTATTCACACATTAAAATACGCAGTATTATCAATGGTTAAAAAAAAAATTACAAAGGCACGAGTTAGTTAATACAGATATCCTTAATTAGAAAATCAATCTCCCTCATGAGAGTATCACAACTTTTTAGATTATCACGAACATATAGGGCAGTCGCATTTGTTAAGAGAACATGAAGACAATGATGGCGACGTCGAGCCGAAGCCGAAAACCAAATTTCACAGATGTTGGTGTTGTATGGCAAGGGGGCACTGAAGGCTGATCCGAGGAAGAAAGCTGCGAGTCATTCTGGATGTGGCTTCGGTGGGGAGATGTAAGCGCAGTATCCTCGATTTAAAGCATAAATGGAGAGATCTGCGGGGCGCTGTAAAAGCCAGGCTCTCTGCACACCGGAGAAGTGTGCACGCAACAGGTGGTGGGGTACCATCATCCCCTGTGCATTTCACTGCACTGGAGGAGGAGGTGGCATCAACTCTTTCTGCAGTGGAAGTGCATGGAGCAGAACTTGGAGTGTCAACGAACTGTGTCAGACACCTTAACACAGACGCTTGTGATATGTGCATGACATCACCAGCCACTCTCTGGAACCACCCAGATGCCAGACCGACAGCGCAGTTGTGACCTTGATGACCACGGGTATGTTTTGTGGATGATTGTTGCGGCTGGATGGCTGTTCATCCAGAAGTCGGCAAAGATATATGATTGCCTCACGGTTCAGACGAAAGCGCTGGATGCACTCGGTGTCTGTTAGTCCTAGGATGTCCAAACGAGGCCGATATATGCGTGGTCGTCTTCGTGCTCGGCGCGCTCCTCTTACTCTTTCCCACTCACACAAGAGTGCAAGCAAATGCAGGACTGGCATTTTGGTTTTAGGTTTTGAGGGCATGGTAGAATGATGGAGAACAGGCTGTTGCGTAATATCATGTGATGATTTTGTTTGTTAATTTATTATGGTTATGAGAAACGTAGTTAAGAAATAAGGATGAACAATCGAATATTGAATGTCTCAACATTTACCATGTTAAATAAAATAAATGTTAAAATTCGGCCTATAACCGACATCAAATGCAATACTCTATTTCGCCTTATATTGGCGCTTGACCCTAATACAGCCCTCAAAAGTGCTTAACAGAAAAAGCGCGCAAGTCAGGGGGAGAATACACGTAAGTGTTATTTGCCAGAGAAACGCCCAGATTTTGGCCTTTCTCCGCCCAAAGTGCGTAACTGCCTTCAGGGCGCGTAATGCATAGACTTAAGTCGGGGGGAGAATACGCGTAGGCTGAAAAGCGCGTAGCTCCGCTCTTTTTTCGACTTACGCGCATGGGAGGATAGACCCCATAATGAACTGACATAGCCATCATTATCAAGCTGGCTAGTTGGCTCGCTAGCATTGCTTGGGACTGAACTGCGAGTTGTGTTACTGTGGGCAGACTAGCTGGAGTTAACTACTGTATGCTGAGGGGGGGAGCTGGATTCAGAAATATATTGTGCAGATGTGGTGATACAGTGAGGACCGCGTGTCGGGTGCTGAGCAGAAATATGCAAACAATCCGAGACAGAAGTGTTCACACACTGCACAGGCAGATGAGAAAATCCAGCCAATGACGGAGCGGGAGGTTATGTAAACTCTTGTGTCGACCTCGGCCGCTTCTTCTTTCATCTCGATTTCTTCCGTCGTTGAGTCTGTTCTCATACTTTTGGCTCTTCCTCTCTCACTCTCTCCATCAGATTCTCAGTTTATCCATCAATTATAATTGAACAGCCCCTCCGTCCCTCCCTCCCTCTCAATATTTTTATTGCTATTTTCTTGAAATGCATTATGGTATTTTTCAACATAACTGTTGTCAAAGCTTTACAGAAAATTTCTATGTCTGCGCATATGAAATATGATTCAACATTCTAAACGCGGAACAAGTACGTGCAAATCTCTCTCTCCCAATCTGTTTCCTCTCAGTCTCCCTTTCCCTCCCAGTTGGTCGTACGAGGACAGGACAAAATGTACTTGAAAACTGCATGTGTGTGACTCATGGAAACTCACTTTGTGTGTATGTGGCCGTTTTTCCGAAGTGAAACCACATATAATTTTGACTGAAGTGGAGTATACTGTTCTGTAATTGAGTTTTGTTTAGTCCGCAGATGTACAGTGTTATCGTGCTTTTCAGCGCTAACATTTTGTATTATTATTCAGGGGATATTAAGCCTATAGTTGTGAGTAAGGATTCTGGAATGTGTTGTTGAAACCTGTTGCATTCAGCTACCAGTTGTTTTTGTTACATCAGCTTTAGAATTTTCCATGAACAACTCTGGGTAACACTTTGCAATGAGGTCTTATGAACTAACACTAGCAAATGTGGCTATTACTTTGAATTAATTCTGAGCAAACACTAAAGTACTTTGATTCATATATTAATTGGCGTTAACAAAATGTTGGTCACACAAATTAATGTTGTACAGGCTGACTTTTTAGTTCTTGGTAGATTGTCAAATACATTTGTTCGTGCCAATTAGTGTTAATTTTATTGTGAACTGTTACCAAACATTCTAATGACCTATCTGTAATCTCACACCTTAATGGGTGAAACTAATATGTACAGTGTGTGTGCTTGGGACAAATGGGTAGTACTGATATGTACTCTTAACACTGTACATCTGAGCAGATTCTGCTTGAGACCAATGCTGTAGACCCTCTGTAGTAGGTACTGCTGTGTGTGCTGAATGCTTAACTGTAGATGGTTGACTCAGACCACCGGAATGTTCCGTGCCACTCTGGCGAGGACTCCTGCAAATTGCTTCTCCTATTTTCTCTCATAACATTCAAATTCGTACTGAGGCCATGGCTCTGGGGGGAAAGCTGCAGTTTATACCATTGCCAACAAAATGTTCCCCTATTTGCAAGCCGTCCAGAACACAAACACAGCCCTGTCTCTTCAGGGGCTATAATTTTTTTTCTTTCTTTCGACTTTTGACATTCATGGCCTCAATGTTCCTACACTTGTCTCCCCCCCATAATCCCTCCTTCTTTCCTTCTCTCTCTCTCTCAATGGTCATTACTTGCTCTCTCTCCTCTATTTTTTCTCTTGCTCATTACTTCCCCCCTGCCCTCCCACACTTGTTTGTACCTCCCTTTTCTCTCTTTCCCCGCTTTCTCTTTCTCTATTCACAGTCTTGTTTCTGTCTATCCTCTCTCCTGATGCGCGTTTGTCTGTCTGTCTCTCTTCAGGAAGGCTGCAGGAGGTTGAGACTCACTCTTCACGACCAGAACCATCCTATTCAGACGGCGGACCAGTCCAGAGTTAAGGTATTGGTCCGTACCTCGACCGTGAACCAACCACACAGCATCACATGCAGACGGCAGTGTCATTTTCACTGAGACCATAAATCAAGCCCAGTGCTAATGTAGCAATCATTATTTCTCTCATTGTGTGAACTGGATTGGGCTGACTAATATCTTGAACTATTTGTGATGGCCTGTGACATCTCAATTATGTGATTAGAGTGTTCTAGATTCTTCTGTAACAATCATGACTGATAATTCAAAGCAAAGAAGTTCTAGAACAGCAACTTAGAAAATGATTTTTAAAAATTCACTTTTATGCTACGACTTTATGCTAGTTTAATTTGTCTTTCTTAAGAATCTCTGCGCAGCTTGTTTCTCGACGCAACCACAGTTTCCTGGCAATTTCATTTACCACAGAAACAAACTGCTCAAACCTTATGAACTTCAGACAAAATGTCGATGGTATTCAGGTGAGCGAGCAGGACACTGTAATGGGCATTTATGTATAGGGAACTGGATCCATGCTAACACTGCTAGCATTAATGCCTGGGTTTGTGTTGGTCTCTGTGAAATGTCAGCATGCCGTGTTTGGCAGTTGTCAGCGCAGGCGTCTGGCTCCTGCATAAAGACCAATAATGGTTTTCTGTCAGGGCGGAGGATGACTGAGAGGCGGTTCCTAGCCTGGTTACATAACACTTAATTATTTTTTTTTCATTCTTCCTCATTGCTGCTTAGAACTGGAAACTCTGTGTGCTGCCTAGTATTTCAATGGGGAATATTGTGCACTCAGTGAAACCCGATCTTTGAGACAGCTGGACATTAGAAGTACTTTTTAATGTAGATGATATTAATTTGTATTACCAACTTTACTTTTGCGTTTAATTGGAACTTTTTTCTGGTGCATTGGTATTTAATGGGGATGCACAAAAGCATAATTATTTCGGGAAGCTATTAGGGGTAAAGTTGTCTTGTTTTGCAGAGTTTATCGCATATGCTTGTGCTGTTTCCAGGTTTTCACCTCGGAGCACAAAATAATTATCGGGAAAAATCTGTTTTGGATCTTCTTGAAACACGTTTTGTGAAATCCATCCGTGACATTTTTTTTCAGCCAATAGGACAAGCTGTTGCATTGGTGCAACCGGCCAATATTAGACAGCCTCTTAAACCAGAGCCAATCAAGCCAACAGAAGAGAGAGTTGAGGTCATAAAGGTGGGTGGAACCATGCTGCTGTGTCCAATTTTTTATGCAACTTCATGCCCCTGCAATTTAGTTCATTGTGATGGTGTGTAACTGTGTGTACCTATTTTGCAGGTGCTCTTAGTTGTCTGTTTCTCATGTACCCATAATGCGGTGTACCTGGTGTGTGTGCATTCTGTAATCCAGGAGCACCTGGTTGGGGATGTATCTCTAATGTACCGTGGTTGTGTGTGTAAGTCTGTTTTTACCTCTGGAGCAGGTTGTCCTGAAGGGACGCAAACAGGAAAAGGCTGATCAACCGAATCTGAAGATGCTGTCAGACGAAGTTTCTCAGATCCAGGAGGTGAGTTGGACCTCGAATAACCTTTTGCATGTACTGTGTCCTAGTAACTCCATTATCTGCGTGCATCTGAAGGCTCTAATTTGGGCTTAAACTGACTTTACCCATCTCTGTATCTCACTGTCTCCATCTCTCTCTCTCTCTCTGTATATTTGGGTGTGTTTAACGTCTGTCTCTGTCCTTCTCTTTCTTTAGGTGAGGTATTGCCTGAAAACTCTTCGAGAGCAAATGGCTGCCAGGCACAACAACAATAACAAGGTAGAGCGCAAAGTGAAGAACTTGCTTGATTCTGTGTGTTTGTGTGTGCTCGCAGCAGTGTTTATGCATGTTTGTGTGTGTTTGTGCATTCCCTCAGATATTTTTGCTAAGCTACAGAATACATGGAATGCCATGCTTACCAGGGTTCAGTGTTCTGAATTCCGCACCATACAAATCAGGTCCCACCCAGTTCCACTTGCAAATCGGTAGCATAGTGTTCACAACGGGTCTATAACAATCACCGGGGAAAAGACTGTGTCGGAGTGGAAACAAAAACAATGAAATGTCCTAGTACAGAGCCAAGATGGAGTCAGCCCGTTCATATTTCCATTATGTATTGGCTGGCTCTCTAGTCTGGGGCGACTCACAGGCAAATGCAAGAAAATGTGTGCCCCTCCGCTAAATTTAGACGTGCTGGAGGCTGGCGGAGGAGCAACATCCTGTTGCGTTGGGAGTGAGTCATGGCACTTTGGGAATTCTTTTAGGGCGGGAAAACTAGTTTCTACGCCCCAATTGTGCCAGCTGTCAGTTCGGTGTAATTTGTAGGTATCGCCCGCGGGAATTTCACGTAGTTGGGCGTGATTCGTTATGATGCTCAACGCTCAGACTAACTTTTTAAAAATTAGTAGTTTATTTGACATGGTGAACGTACGTTAATCACATTTCTGAGAGAGCACATGCGCTAGGTTAATTTTTAACAGTTTGAATGGTCAATTTTTTTTCCAGCTATACAGTACCACTCACCAAATGTTTTTAGAAATTAACAAAAAAAAATTCAATAATGTCACAAGTGTTCTTAAAACCAATTAACACACATTTATCTATTTATTGACCACATCTATGGTTACAATACACACTTCAGCAAGTGTATGAATAATGTTGCTCTACCGGTGAGCAAATGGTGGCAGAAGTATCTTTTGACTGGTGGAAGGGTTAAGATGGGAAATGGGACATAGATTGGTGGGAAGATACTGGTGCATCGGGCAGAAATTTGCATAAACTGAAGGTGAGCATGCAGGCTTCAATCAGGGATCACCAGGACACAAACACTGAGCCCCTTCCTTACAGGGCAGCGATGGTAACTGTGGTCACTGAGGCCAAGTGAAGACCTGTGTGCAAGAAGTACCTAAGTCACTAAACAGCACTTTTGCGATTTTGGGGGTCAAAGTTTTCAAAACATACTGCCGATACATATACATTTTATGTGCTGTTTTAACACTGTAGTTGCAACTTGTTTTGAAAACTTTGACCCCCAAAGTCAAAAAAGTGTTATTTAGTGACTTAGGTACTACTTGCACACAGGTCTTCAAACACACGCCTGCAGTTGCAGTTGGATTATTGGATGCTACCAGTGTACCTGTTGGAAGCCTCTGCATAAACCAGAGCAAAAAAAGGCTTTTTTTTTTGCAGGCTTTTTCTGGAGGGCAGCAGTGCTAACCATACTGTATAGTTCAGCATTGAGTCTTTGAAGATGAGCAATTAAGCGTAATTAAACTAGAAAGGCGGACAGTCGCTGCGATGGTAACCTGACACGGACTGTGTGAAAACTGTCTGATGACCGCTTCCAATCTCCTCCCACTGTTCAGTTTCCCGCCAATGGCTTCAGCGTCCACCTGCTTGATAACCAATCAGCCGCTCCCGGCCAGGATGAGGAGGAGGCTGAGCCGCCGGTAGAGGTGAGTCTTCCTGCCTCTGCAGATGGCGTTTGATGCCGATGGCGGTTATGCAGGCTGCACAAAGGGGGCTATGGCACGGGACAGCTTTCTACTGTTCCGCACCCACTGAAACATACGGCCCTCCTGCAAATGTGATGAAAGAGATGCACTGATCTCTAAATACTTGTTGTAACTTGATGCAAGAACTCTCTCAAACATGAACCATAATCTCTTTCGATTTAGAGAATGAATGGGCATATGTCAGTAAATGATGTCACTGTTCATTTTTGTATTAGTCATTCTAATGTCATAGTGGCATTAAAGTGTGTGCAGTCGCCCACTCAGGTGTTAGAGCAGCGAATCAGATGTTAGGCTGAGTGAGTGAAGAGCGAATCACATGTAGGGTTGAGTAGTGAATTATGTGCCATGGTTAGTGTTCAAGCAGCAAATCAGGTTTTAAGGCCAGTGTGTTAGCAGGGAATCATGAGCTAGGGTCAGTGTTCAAGGAGCCAATCAGGTATGCAGGCCAGTGTCAGAGCTGCAAATAATGTATTAGGACCAGTCGTCTGGGCAGCCAATCAGGTGATGGGGCCAGAGTCCGAACAACAAATCAGGTATTAGCAGTGGCACAAACTTGAGAGACTTCCGTTCTGATTCAGTGTCCCCAAATGTCCTCACACTGGGCGAACTCCTTCCCGTTTCATTCCCCCTGTCAGATCAGCCCGCACTTGCAGTGGTTACATGGATTCAACTCAATTATTTGCATATTAGCTCCCCCCCTGTCCCTGTGTGACCGCTCAGTCTCTTCACAATGCAGTTATGTAACTCACTGAGGGAACTAACGGGAAGCCCCAGACTTCCAGAGCAGCCCAGTCGCCAGTTAGACAGCCAGGCACAGTGAGAAAGGGGAACAGAGGGACGTGTGTTTTTGGTTTGTTCCCCCGCTCCTCGGGGTGGGCGGGTACTTTGTGGTTTTCCTGATTCATGCTCAGATGCCTGGTTTCTGTTTTAGATGGTTTGGTGTTTGGTTTCGTCGCTATGGCGACGGCCGCGCTCTTTTCAGTGACGCAGGATGGATTTGTTCCGCTGTCTACTTCTCTCTCTCTCTCTCTCTCTCTCACACACACATCTGTTATTGCTTTCTCTGTCGTAACCCATCTTTCCTTCCCTTTCTTTTTTTGTGCTTCTGTCTCTCTTTGCTTCTGTCCTACTTTGTGTTCATCCTCTGGACTTTTTTTTGGAATTTTTTAGTCTTTCTCAGTCCTCTCTCTGCCTCCCTCTTGTCTCCGTCTGTTTTCTTACTTCTGTATCTCTCAAGATCATCACCCCGCCCCCTCTGTCTTTCTGTTTCCCTCTTCTGTCTCATCCTGCTCTCTCTTTCTCTCTCTCTCTCTCTCTCTCTCTCTCTCTCTCTCTCACACACATTCAGTCCTGCATTGGCAGGAAATGCATACGTGTACACCAGCTTACTGAAGTCAGTTGCACAACTTCTGTGCCGTAAATTAAAAATGAGTTATGTAATAATAATAACGTCCTCAATGCCAAAGCAAAATATTTGACGGAAGCATCTTACAAAATGTGTTGTGCATATCCGTTTGGTCATTCTCTCAGGAATGGGAGGAGGAGGACGACAGCGACAGGCTGAGGGAGGTGAGCAGAAGGCTGTTCTCTCGTCTGCAGACGGCGGAACAGAGGCACCAGGCAGAGAGAGAGCGACTGCAGGTCAGCATCTCAGCTCTCTTACCCGTGGCCACGCCCTGCTCTTACAGCGCTCTCATGCCCTGTAATCATACTTCCTGTTCCCCCATACCTCTTTTATTCTAAAATAAACCACACTGCCTCTACAGTGTCAGGTCACTGTAATTTCATAAATCCTTACGACAGGCCTGTAGTGCAGTTCATTACAGGTTATTAGTGATGTGCCATTTCAGTCTCTCCAATAGGGGACTCGTATAAAATCAGTTCTCCGCTGGGCCGCTGGGTGGCAGTACAAGCGAACAGGGTAAACGGAAAAGCGTAAGTGAACAAAGCAGGAAGAGCGCATCCTTTGTAAACACCGTAAAGCCGAAATTTTCTTGAGCTTTTTTTGGTACTTAGCTGCTTTGAGCCAGAGAAACTGCCAAACACCTACACTTGCATACCTGGTTGTCAAAACAAAGGAGGATGCACATTCCTCAAGAAAAAAGACTTGAGGCGAAAATGGGTGGTGGCAACCATTCGGAGTGACAGCAGTCACAAAGGGAAGCTGTGGACACCATCACAACACAGTGTTGTTTGTTTTAGTCATTTTAAAGAGTCTGTCTTCATCAGTGAAACATATAATACAATTTTATCTTTCATGTAAAATTTTCTTATTACATTATTTTACTGAAATATTCTAAACATGCTCTAAATTGACCCCCAGTTGTCTTAAGATCACTATGTACTAATGCAAGGCAGTTTGATGGATTTAGAAAGCTGCCATTGGTGTAGCCTTGGTACCCGTTCCCTCCTTTTCTGGGAAAAAAACTCAGTGCATTGATGATGATTTTTTGTAATATTAAGAGTGATCGCTGCATTTGGAAAACACAAAAAATGTAAACATTATAGTTCCCAGTGGGTAAACAGGGCTCAGAATAAATTAAAATTACTATTCTCATTTTATAAATTTGATATCTTGGGCTCACAAATTTGAGATCTTATTTATTAATAAATTTCGGCATCGTATTTTTCGAAAAATGGGAGAAAAAAAGTGCTAGCTTCGAGTTGGCAGTTAATTAATGTCAGTGGGATTAATATTTTGCTGGATAGCATGGTAACGCTTTTTGCCATTGAAGTAGTAAGTTACATGTGTAACTTATAATAGAAACTTGAATTTTTTTATTTAATCTAATTGACTTGAATAGTCCACCAACTAGAAACAAATATTTTTTTTTCCATTTTCCGAATCATACAATGATTTCAAATTTGTGAGCCCGAGATATAAAATTTTTGAAACTCGAGTAGTAATTCTCATTTATACCTCGCTAAAGACTCGGAATAAATAATAATTATTACTCCTCTCCTCGTCGAAGGCTCAAAATAAATGAAAATTACTATTCTTTTTTAACAGACGCCTGGCAACCATACCCTATATGCTTTTGATGCCACCTAGTGGAAACGTCAGAAAATGCGGGGCCTGTGGTGTGGTATGCAAGTTATTACTGCTAACCACACCCCTGTGCCATTGTCCCGCCCCTTTTTTTCCCATCCATCTTCCCCTCCCTGTGTCCCTTTGACCCTCGACCCCAACCCACACTCTCTCATCACCCCTCCCCTATAACTGTGCCACCATTATCTCCTTCTCCAACTTTTTTGACTTAACCCTACCCCTACCCTGTCTTATCTATTCGCCCCTCCCCTTTGACCCTGTCTCTCCTCTCATCATGTGTCCCATCCCCTTTTCCCACCCATCTCTCCTCCCCTTTCCCCCGTGACCCCGCCCCTGCCCTGCCCCCCTCAGGAGGAGTGCGGCCAATACGAGCAGCGGCTGAGCGAGCAGGCGGAGGTTCTGCGGGGGGCGGAGCAGCGCGAACGGGAGCAGGACGAGCGCGTGCGTGAGCTACAGAGATTGCTGACGGGCATGGAGCGCGAGAGCGCCGCCCTGCGGGTCAAAATGGCTGAGCACGAGGAGGAGGCCAAGCACCTGCGTGCCCTCGGGGACAGCAGCGCCAGCGACCGCAGGTGGGTGGGGCCAGTTGCCACGGGGACACTTATGCATGCGCATATGCGCTCCTAGTCAAAAGTTCTGGGACAATTATTTTTGTGTTTAGCTCTTTACTTCATCACATTGGATTTAAAATGAAATTATAAATATGGCTTTAAAAGGGAAACTGTAAGCTCCAACTCAGGGGTAGCCAACCCTGGACCAGGGTTTAGGTGCTACTCTGTACTAATGTTGTACTTCCCCTCTCTCTCTCTCTCTCTCAGGGTGCAGGAGCTGGAGAAGGAGCAGGCCATTCTGAAGGAGAAGATTCATCACCTGGATGACATGCTCAAGAGCCAGCAGAGGAAGGTCCGCCACATGATCGAGCAGGTGAGCTGTATGTGCGTGTGTGTGTGTGTGGGAATGGGTGGGTGCGTGTGTGCATGTATGCATTTTGTGTGTTTGTGCATGTATGTGTGTGAGTGTGTACCTGTTTTTCCTAGCCCTAACTAGTGGTGCTCCGATCGATCGGCCACCGATAATTATCGGCCGATTTCCGCGAAAAAATGTGATCGGCGTATGCAGATCAATGCCTTTCATTGCCAATCACAAAAACTGATCACCTGAAATGTAGCCACTTAGCTAGTAGCCTAGTTCATTTTCATGGATAAAGTTTAAAATTGAAGACCTCTAGCTACGGTGGCCCACGAGGGTAAATAATGCTGCAACGGCCTTAAACATCTCCGATTGGAGAAACGCACTGCAGTTTTGAATGTTAGGATTCGCTGACTGAACAGCACATTTTTATGGTCGGCCAACTTATTTCGCGAAAATAATTAGGGCTCTTAGCTAAGTGGCTACATTGGACATTTAAGCTAAAAATATGGTGAAAAGACGTCTTTACGAGTCAAATTTGAATGTCGGGGCTTACGGACACTTGAATTACGCTGCACGAGCAGTATGGAGGCATTTTGTGGTTTTTAAATGTTGTTTTTTACACTTGAAAAAGTGGCGTCCATTGACTTCAATTGACTTGGATTTGTCTTCAATGCTGTTTTTCTTCGTAACTCCTAAAGTGTTTTGAGGAATAAAGAAATTCATGGACCCTTCGATTAGCCTTGGAGTGAGTTGGGCTCGAAATAGCGGGTGCACAGGTGCACGTATGCACCCGGTTTTCGGCAGGTGCACCCAAAATTTAAAGTCGGATGCACCGCGTGCACCTAGTAAAAATCTGCCCCCGAAATAAATCCTCTTTCTACAAATGCCCTCATCCTTACCTGAAATGATAAATTTTATCGGTAAGGGACGAGAATTAATGACAAAATCGGTGGGACTACAAGACTGGAACATGTGCGCCCCGGTGGCTCATTGGTCTTAGCGCGCGCACCATGCTGTGTCCTTCCCGCGGCGACCCGGGTTCAATACTAGCTCAGGTCATTTGCCGCATGTCTTCACACATTCTTCTCTCCAACTTTCCTGTTACTCTCCACTGTGTATCTATTAAAATAAAGAAAAAAATCCTCAAAAAAAGGACTGGAACACGTTTGGTCTGAGGCCGCGTATGTGTTATTGGCTGATCGTGTAATGTATATTTCTCATCAAAGACTTTCCCTGATCCAGGATCAGGGAGTTTGTGGGACATCTGCCATCCGCGGCACCAGGGGGCGCCGCCACCACAGAAAACGACCCGCACCAATAGGACTGCGGCCTAACGGGAGAAATAAATTACGTTTTACACTGATTGGGTGGGGCGGACACTTAAAATTATGCACGCGCATACTCGGGTAGACACTTGGGAAATTGTAATTGAGATTCATGTTTGAAAATCCATTCATATTGGTTGATGTATGCTCTTTACTCGTTGGATGTAATGTAAGTGGCTGCTGGGTGATTAATAAAATCTTACAAAAAAAAAAGATTCTTCTAGATTAATCTAGGAGGAGAGGGTCTTAATTATGGACTTATGAAGAATGTAAAAATAGAAAAACAGCAACAACGTTTTTTAAAAGTATTTTTTGCATTATTTCTCATATACAGCATGATTTTTATAAAAAATTATCCCACCAATAACCCTAAAATGTTGCACCACTGGAAATTTACATTAGTCCTATGGCATATCAAAGAATAAGAGTGTAAGAATATCTGTTTATTCATTTTGTATTGTTGCAAAGTGGCTTTTTTATTGAATTAAGTGAGTTTTAGACTGTGCACCTAAACATGGATGAGTGCACCCATTTTCAAAATCTGGGTGCACCATCTGTCCTAATTTGAGCCCTAGAGTAGATGATGAATGAATTTTCATTTTTGGGTGAACTTTCCCTTTTATGTTTTCAATCTGTAAAAGATTGTGTTACTGAAAGCAGGTAAATTTAAGTGTTTTTCACTTGTCCTTTTGACTGAATAGTTGCTGCATTGTGCCTGTACGGTTGTTTGTATTTTTTCTCTTGAAGAAGTTAGTAAAAACATGTTTTTGTCTAAATTAAGATGATTTTATGGTTCCTTTTTTCCAGATCATGTAGCCAGTAGCTCTCATCATAACTAAATCGAAAAATTTACAGCCAATCCATGTGATCAGTATCGGTGATCGGCAGTGATCGGCACTCATGGCTGATTGGTATTGGTGATTGGCAGCATAAAACCTGATCGGAGCATCCCTAGCCCTAACCCAGTTACCCATTTTTAGCCCTAACTTTGTATGTCTGTGTGCATATGCCTGTAAGTACGTGTCATTATCAGCACAAAGCCAGCGTGTATCAGTGAGAATTTACCCTTTATTAGCCCTAACCCGGTGTTCTGTGTGTATGTTCTAACAGCTGCAGAACTCTCGCACTCTGATCCAGGAGAGGGACAGAGTGATCAATGACCTGCAGGAGAGAGTGGCCTTCCTGGAGGCTGAGGTCAGATCTCCTTCCCCTGTCTCAGCTTAAAGGGATAGTTCACTTTTTTTGAAGTGGGGTTGTATGAGCTACAAATTGCCACTACTTACATTAGATGCAGTAGAAAGCTCTCTGATCTCCTCCAGGTAGCCGCACCAGGGCATAGAGCTGGGTGGAAATTTAGGCGATACACTGTTGTGAATGGAAACACAGAAACAGCGTATTTTCGCGGCCTAAAAGAGGTTCTACCTGAAAATGATACAACATTTCAATCGTATGCTATATTAAAAAAAATTACAGCACTTTAGCTGCTCGGAAAAAAACAAAACATCCCTTTAATGTGTATGGCATATATGTCTTTATCACATAACTGTAATACTTTTCCTACATCCCAGCTTGTGACTTATTGCAATTTTGATATTACCCTAGGTACATATCACTTTTGTGAAAATTTCATTGGCTGAGAGCATGGGGGGAAAAAATCACTCTATGTTATATCATGCTGTTAATATTTAGCTAAACTGAATACCAAGTGAAGTGTAACGTTGGTTAAATCGGTATGGCTTAGTGTTGTAGCAAGCTTGATAAGTACCTCTCTCATGAATAGGTTAATGTTTCCTAGCTAGCTTGCTAGCTAGCGTGCACGCAGTACCTTGCCATTACCATTATGTAACATCATTTTGTTCGCTTGCAAGCTAAGGCTAGCTCTGTAGACTGTGCATTTAAAAACCATTGATGGTTCAAACGCAAATGTCTGTGACTCAGTGACTGACTGAGTAGCAGAGTGATATAATGGGAATTACCATCATAAAGCAGTAAAGGAAATAGTTTGTTTTTGATTGAAGTACGCTATCCAATGATGTGATGAACAGAATCTTATACTCTGGGTCGTCTCATTTGAAAGTTATTAAACTTGAGTAAATTTTGGGTTTGTTGCTTGCTAAAGCTTGCAAGAAACACAAAATTTGCTCAACTCGTTTCATAACTTTCACAAGACACAACCATTCGTGTAGGATCCTCTATATCTATATTACAGTCATTCTCTCTCTCTCACACACACATACCCTCTCCCTTTCACTCACTCTCCCACTCTCTCACCTGAGTGTGGCACAGTGGTTAGCACTACTGCCTCACAGCAAGAGGGTCATGGGTTTGAATCCGGCCTGCGGCCTGTCTGTGTGGAGTTCTCCCCGTGTTCGCGTGGGTTTCCTCTGGGTACTCCGGTTTCCCCCACCCACAAAAACATGAATCACAGGAACTCCTACTAGTACCCCTGACCAAGGTACTGGACTTACAACTGGAGTTGATCCCCGGGCGCTGCTCTGTGGCTGCCCACTGCTCCTAACTATAGGATGGGTCAAATGCAGAGGACGAATTATCCCACGGAGTTCAATAAAGTATATCTTAATCTTATCTCTGTAGAATCGCGAGCTCCATGATCAGTTGGATTTCCACCTGGAAGGACAGGGAACAAGTTTGCCTCAAAGCCCGGAGCATCGGGGACAGATTGTGTACAGGTGAGCCACCCAGACCTCTGTAGCCTGCACATGGTTATTATCACGCATGCATACATACACATTTGTTCATGCATGGAAATACATGCATGCTGATGTACAGTGAACTCACACACAAAACTCATCAGTGATGGCTGGGCAGCTGAAATTAGAGGAGGCACAAATAAATCCCTTTTAACTAATAAATAGTCTTTACCAGTTTTCAATCAGTTTCCTTGATTGAAAAGTTTTCCTGTGAAAATCCTTTGGCTAGTAGATACAGATTCTTTCTCAGTGGAATGTTGCAGTGATTAAATGGGCTGATTAATTGCAGAGAAATGTTTCATTCACTTTACAAAAAAAAAAAGATAAACCATTCTGTTAACTTCCGTATTTGTTTTTAGCACATCTTGCATTTCAGGCTATCTAACCCAGGCTTCATGGAAGTTTTAAGTGCAATGAAGCAAACAAAGATTAGAAACGAGTATCGGCACCTGATTAATGTTGATTGAAATGCCATTTCTTGTTGAAATGACACATTATATTTTGCACCTTACCTTAACAAGGAGATCTTGCTACACCTGACACGGTTGAGTGTTTTCCGAGTTAATGTAATGTTAATTTAAAAAGAATTGAAAACAGGTCAAGACCAATCAAGAGATCAATGGCTTGTTCTGTGCCTCATGTAATTTCAGCTCATCAGCCGTCACTGAAACTCATACATACTGACATACTGCACACACACAGCCACACATTCCTACTCCTCCACTGAGAATGCCCTTCCCCGTGTCCCTCTCTCTCACACATGTTCTCTTTGTGCCCGCAGCAAGCCCCTCACGCCCAACGGACACTCAAGCAAGCCGCTACCCTTCATCAAAGTCATCGAGATTAAGTCGTGAAGCGGAGCCAAAGATGTGGATTAATGAGGGAGGAAGTGTGTCGACACACAGCGACGCCTCAGATGTACTGATACTGCCTCACTGTAGTGACCCCTGCAGTCTATGGAGGATATATTTGATTAACACCAACATGCCTTCTGTACAAACCCAGCGGAAATATTTAATATTTATAGCCATGTAAATGCATAGATGTAGAGAGCTGTTTACGGGGAGTGTGACAACCTCATGTGAGAAAGGGTTGAAGCTAATGCCAAACCGATGTGACGTCCGCAAGAACATTTTGTTTGACATCAGCAATTGGGAATTCTCTGTTGGCATGATGACAAGACAACTATTACTTTCCGGTAGAGCCTTTGCTGGTTAGTTAGCTAGTTTCACAAACTCCTGCTTCATTGTCAGGTTGCGCACAAACTTGAAGCCAGAGAAAGGCGGATCACAGTTTAAAATGAGCTGACAGTGAGGGTGGAAAAAAAGGTTTGTATTATTGAGTACATCCCAAATCATTTGAACAGAGCTCATAAATCAACGAAACTGCACCAATGACTCTGTAGTCAGAATTTGCAAAACCTGGCTTAATGTTAATTCCATCTAAAATCCTAACAATCTAGGCTGTAAGAATGGATAATTAACTAATGCTGACATCCATACTATTATTTATTTATTTATGCATTTCCTGCTATAGCCCTCCTTATAGTTTTAATTACAAATTATTTCAGCTTGAAACCAAATCAGTCAGTTGCATGAAGCAGCTTGGCAATTCAACGGCACTGAAAATGCCTGCCATTGATGGGTGTTTTGGGCGCTATGGCATTGCAATGAAAGGAAAACGTCGCCCTTCATGCCTTATAATGATGTCGATATAGCACTTGTGGCCACTTATCTCAACCATGTGTTTGAAACTCGCTTTGTGTATCAATATGAACGGAATATTTTAAGTGAAAACTATGTAGTGAAGGAAAGAGAACATGTTACAAATCTTTCGCTTGGACCTCGACATGGGACATGAACAAAGAATTTGGTCCTCTCTTTGACCAAAGCCTGTTGAAAATTCCAGCTATGGCCAGTCAAAGTTCCAAGCTAGTTTATGACAGTCCAAGCTGTATTTTGAGCTCTTCTAGCTGGTAAAGTTGGCCTTTCTGTGTAAAGTTTGCTAGTTTAGCCGATGGAGTAAGCTGGAGTAAGCTGTGGTTCAGCTGGTTGACCAGCTTTGAGCGTCCAAAATGCAGCGTAAACCCGCTTGACAAATTTATGAACGTTTCAACTGAATTTTGCGGCGAGGCCATTATTTAAGCATGAGCCAGTGTCCGCTGTCTTCCTGGTATTCCCAGGGAAATGTTTTGACCAACCGCAAGGAAAAGAAGTATTCAGCACCAAAATAGTAGGGTGCACTTCAAAACGGAAATGGCCATTTAAGTCGAGTTCTGGTCCAAGTGCGCAGTTAGCCCAGAGTTAGGCTATGGTTCAGCCTTGGCTTTTTCAGACGCTTTTTCGTGGTTGGCCGTTGCCGTGGAGACGGGTAATACTGGATGATCAGACATACATTGTAATCACGAACATTCACCGTTACTTCCTCCTGTGGTTGGACGAAGTATAAAATCATTTAGGCCAACTGATCTATTGGTAGATTTTGCTGTGGTAAGTAGAGCGGAGAATAGTGGGCCTAATTGAATAGTTTGGCGCAAAGTCTATACGTCGATAATTCACGGGCGGATGCATTAATGTTTATAGTGTTGATATGTTTTCTCAGTGACGACAGGTCGGCTACACTCGGCATAATACAATGCTATAATATTGTACATTTTTCGCTGCCTTGTGTAGCCCCAAATGGCGGTTGCTCATTTTGTTGGTATTAATCATTGTGTGAAACGGTTGGCAGAACTTGGTAAAAACACTTCTTTCACTTGTTTTCATATAGGAACCTCTTTCCGAAACTATCAGGGTGTGAAGTGTGCAAATGCCTAAGAACAGAACCATTGTGCATCTCAAAGATATCTTTAACTATTCTAGATAAGGTTCTTCTCTGGAATCGTAATGGAAAAACTGTGTACCCTTCTAACTGTAGCCAGTGCTCGGACTCTGTATAGTTCAAACAATAGACAAAAGAACACTTTGACCAATTTGTAGATACTCTGTATATAGGCAGGGGTGTGAGCGAGCATGTATTTTTTCTGTTCTGTTGTTGAAATAAAGCTTATTTAAATATATGTGAAAGAATGTCTGTAATTTGCATTTTCTTAATCAAGTTTAACTTGTCTTTCTATGCTGTATGCCTGCCTGGATACTACACTAATGTTTGCAAAATGTAAAAAAACAACAAAACCATCTGGCAAATTGTTCGCGAACTGTTCTCGCGTTACAAGTCAATTGGCGCGCAGAAAGGTTTTTTTTTTTTTTTTTTTTTTAGATGAAAGTGACCTCTAGTAGCTATATGAGGAAACGGCGAAAAGTTAAAACTGGGTTCAAACGCCCTAACGGGAAAAAACTCAGTGGGCCTCATGGAAGAAGCGATATAAGAACACATTTTCTCTTATATTTGTTCGTATCCCCGATTCTTCATTATTTTGTTCTTACCCTTTGATTTCTGGAATGCACCAATGTTTTCTTATTTTTGCTCTTCTCTTAAGTAAG
This sequence comes from Gymnothorax javanicus, assembly GCA_029692085.1. NCBI lineage: Eukaryota > Metazoa > Chordata > Actinopteri > Anguilliformes > Muraenidae > Gymnothorax > Gymnothorax javanicus. The sequence goes on along the minus strand of CM056197.1, from coordinate 121,379,288 downwards.
AGAAAATTTTACGAGTGGTCGAGAGCACTGTTACCGAGATAAGAGAAAACAGAAAACTAATCTCTGTCCACAAATTGTTTGTCCAATGCACGGAAACACTTCTAAAACCTAAACATTAAAAATGCATCATATAATCAAATTTTGATTGATTTGTGTTTTTGAGAAATTATTATAATTGTATTATTTAATTCTTGGGCTAAAGAGTTTGGCCAGTTGATCCTAATTAGGACTGAGCTATAAAAACCCTTAGATCAGTGACGGTTCTAGAACTTGGAATTGGGGGGGCACAGACACGTCCATTTATGACAATTAGCCCTGGCAAGTTCTCACTCATTTTCCTTTACTGACGCGTTTTCCAATTGTCGCCTTTCACTCTCGGTATTGCGTGGGTTGATTTAAAAAAAAAACTGGCACTTGGCAGTTAAATAGACAGCGTGCGGCTCAAGCTATTTGCCTGAGATTCGACAGGCATGCAAATTTGAATAACGTTGATTTAAATACAGCATATACGCGTCCAGATGAATGATTGTCTTCTTACGTAGGCTAATCGGGGAGAACAAGCAGCACCTGTTAAGTGTGGAGTGCTCTCGGAGTGAACCTTTTGTTAATCATGAAAATTACTGAGAACAGGTCAGGACTAATAACTGTTTTAAACGGATGTTTTGTGCACCCCAATTCTCAGTTCTGGTTCCGCCACTGTACTGAATTTAGCCCATGATTTCATCGCTGTTCGATCGCATATGGGGAGAAACCGTGTCTTCAGTTGCCAATTACGATAATTGGAAAACGCGTCAGTAAAGGAAAATTATTGAGAACTAGCCAGGACTAATTGTCATAAAGGGACGTGTCTGTGCCCCCCCAATTCCCGGTTCTAGAACGCCACTGGCGGTGGGAGAGGGGAAGGGGCGCAATCGTACTGTGGCACGGCACAGAACAATCGTACCTAGTGTGAAAGCGCCCTAGATTGCCACTAGCAGTCGGCTCTTTGCACGGGCACGTCACCTGCCCTTATTTGGTGTTTAGTGGGTGTCATATATGCTAATTTAAAACAACCGGCCAGGCGCCTCCAATTTACGATCAAGTGGGATTCAACATTCAGCACACATGGTTAAGAGCAGATTTGGACGGTTAGAGCATTTGGTGCATCTAGATTTTATTTCTCTTTATTTTCTCAGAGCAAAAAAATAAGAGAAAATATTAGAAATTTAAGAGAATGTTGCTGCATGAGGCCCAATGTTCTCAATTATACAAACGTCATAATAATATTTTGCAAAATAATATTAATTTCTGATGAGACAAATGAACAGTTTTAGAATTGTTCTCCGACTTTTTGCCTGTGATGAATCTGGACCATTGACGTGATGTCAGCGATGTAGATAATGTAACCTCATTACATTTTTTTATGGGCTTGGCCAAGCAGCGGCCTGGCCCTTATAAACGCAAATGTCGCTGTCTGAGTTACTGCGGGAGTGACTGACTGACTGACTGAGTGATCAAGTTCAACGATTGGCTGGCCGGCGGGGAAGAAGTTCAGCGATTGGTCGGCAGGAGGGGAAGAACTTCAGCGATTGGCTGGCTAGCTGGCCAGGCGTTGACGTCACTCGTTTTTACTGGTCGGTGTATTTGCATTATAAATACATGGGTCTCGGAATTTCCGCTTTGAGACGTTGCGGCAGAAACTGAATACTTTCCTGTTGTTGGATCTTGGATTTGAGAGATTGCAGCAGAAACTGAATAGTTTGCTGGTTGTTGGATCTTGGATTTCAAACGGAGTACTTTGCTGTTGGTGGATTTTGGATTTCTATCTAGAAGGTAAGTGAAATTTTCACTTTTCTGACTAACGAATGTGTGCCTTCGTGAAGTCAGACCATTCAAAATTCATGGCTTGAGAAAAGTTTACTCCTTTAAAAACGGGGGCATTTCATGAGTTCAGTTACAATACGTGTTTGTTGTTTTTGGGCTTTTGCGGGTCCGCGGTGTTGCTCGAAAATTAAGTTACCCAGTTTTATTCTCTTGCATTTGGAGTGGCAGTAGCTTCGTAATTCGAGAGCACAGATTTCCCCTCCTTACTTTTGTCTGAGGGCACTGAGCTCAGTGAGTTTCATTGCTAAATTAAAAAGTGGAATTGAACACGCCACACACATTTATGCATGTGGTTATCCCATCCTCTCTTGTTTTGTTCTTTCAGATCGGTTGGTATCGTTAACGTTAAACATCCCTCAGCCCAACATAGGAACTTACACGATGTTAGGAAAAATTGATAAATACTGTTACTATGACTATAGCTGGACTATTTACGTACATGGTGGAAGTGGCGCCGGCACTATTATGTTTCAGTGTTTTCAAGAATACCGGTATGATGCCCTGACTGGTTTCCAAATTAAATTATTCCCTTGCGCGTTCATGAGTTGGTTCGCTTGAACAGAAGCAGTTGTGGTGGCAGCTTTCATTGTATCTATGAGAGCGACTTAAACCAACGCCAATGAAAACAATAAATTTAGGAAAATATTAAGTTTAAAAGATCGCGCCAAGCTGGATTCGACACCCCGTGATTGAGGTAGCTACTTCTCCACTACATTGTTGTACCCACTACGCCACCATAACACAACCAGTATTTGAATCCAGTCTAGCAATAGACTGCAATAATCAGGCAAATGTACTGTTAAATTAAAACACATTTTTGAACATATAGAATCTTGGCAATATTGGTCGCTATTTTACAAAAATTAATGCATATTTTCTTCTAATGAACAGCAAAAGGTGGATTAAATATTAATATAGCGGAGCTGCGCTTGCCCTAGCTAGCATCCAGGTCTTAGAAAAAGTTCCATTCCTCGATTTTGTTGCATTGCGAGCACAATCCAACCATTATTAGGCTAATCTTTTCACGGCAGATTGTTTCGGTTTGTCCTCCATGCTTGTTTTCTCTGGTACCGGTTGCGAGATTCCATAGAGATAGAGGAATGTAACACATCTAGCGTGAAAGAATCATAACAATGGTCGGAATGTGTTTTTAATTTCCCTATTCAATCTCGCAACTGATACAACACAGTTAACAAGGATGGAGGACAGTATCGGTCGCGAGATTTAATAGGGCTTTTCCTCATTTAGCACCCTTTTCTTGGGCCCACATTCTCATACAGCACTTGGCGGCCCAGCCACATACTAGGTTGCACCTAGTCTTGTTAATCACAATGACTCTAATCCTGTTCACGTTTAAGATGGCCTAATGAACTATCGTAGGCCTACTATTTATTTGCTGAATAATCAAGACCAATAGATGAGCATATGGTAGTTTAGTAGTGATTAATTCAGAGATGCAAATGAGATCACCGTTGTGTCACATTTATGTCACAAGAGGCATTGGCCTGTAACTTCTGATACTGTAGCCTCAGGATGACAATGAACCCAAAACATTTTCTGAATTCCATCTCTTATTTTAGAATGTTAGCAGTGTATTTTATTTTAATATGGCACACATTCATTTTTTAAAATGGGAAATGTACAAGCATATCGAACCCGGTCGAACTTTGGCGCGAAACGGCGTCACTGATGAGCCTATCTGAATTCACGATCTTTGAAGGACATGGGTCTATCGACGTTTTATGTCATCATACTTTGGTGAGAGAAATTTCGGATAACTTTGCGAAGCAATAAACAATATAATGTCAGTGTCCACTGAAAATATAGTGTCGGTCATTCTGCAGTTCTTCGCAACTTGGCGAGTTATGCGGCCAAGGTAAAGTAAATGGAAGCTTGTTCTTGATATTCCAGCGTATAAGGTGATGTCAAAGAAGATCTGCTAAATCTCTGACGGCACTTCACTGATCAGGGGTGCGTTTCCTGAAAGCACAGATGCTAACTTGCATATAGTTGCGACCACTGATCGTGAATGGACGAATGTAAGTTGCTAACCACGCTTTTGGGAAATGCGCCCCGTCAGGTCTGTTCTATTGGGCCGATGTAGTCCCAAAGAAACCTCTCCACGGAGAATGACGCCATATTTTAATTGGTTTCACCACAAAAGCGTAGCTTCGTAGTAGGCCTAATTATACATCATCAACTGACGGCGAAACAACCCCAGCAAACATGAGACGTCCGCCCGACATGCAGATCATGTCTATATCGCGTCGGTCCGTCCAGGACCATATCTGTATGTCAATACGACGCACAAATAGGGTTCAAGATTGAACCTTAGACTGAACCTCAAAAGATCGTCTGCCTGACGTGCAGATCATGTCGGCAATTTTTAAAATCACATTCAACAGTTTGTATCGCTGTTTAAGAGCATGAACATCCCCATAGTCCTGTCTCCACAATACAGAACCCACCACTACCTGTAGCTCAACGTATGTTCTCTTAAAAATAAAACACCCTAAACTGTTCACTCAGATGACACAACTGATATGCGGTTCCACACTCATACGTAAATATATGGTATTTTTTGGATGTCTATTGACGTGCAAGACAGGTGCAGGATTTGGGTCGTTTTCACAGTTGCCATTTTACAAGACATAGCAGGGCAAGCAAATGTGTGATTGGCTAATAAGATTGATCATGGTTCGATTCCATATTGGCGTGCCACAACTATTCTAGTGAGACCGGAACAACAGCGAATATGGTCCCGAAACACCTAAATGGAATGAGACCATAATTTTTTTTTTTCACCTGTGCTTGCTGCCTTGGCATGACAAAATATCCTTTGTGAAAAAGGTCCGACAAGTCGTTGTTGTTGATGATGATGATGATGATGATGATTATTATTATTATTATTATTATTAATCCAGCAAACATGAGACGTCCGCCTGACGTGCAGATCATGTCGGCAATTTATAAGAGTCACTCCATGCGCGCTCTCCAACTCTTGCCTATTAATTGTTCGCTCGTGTCAGACCTTTTTCACAGAGGCCATTTTGACATGTCATGCATCAAGCACAGGTGTAATAATAATGGTCTCATTCCACCCAGGTGTTTCGGAGTCATATGTCTCTTATGTTGTGGTTGCTGTCTGACTGGAATGATTGTAACACACCAAGGCAATATGCAACGGAACCGTAATCACTTTTATTAGCCTAATTACATCAGTGTTTGCCAAGCTTTGACATGTAAAATGGCAACTGTGAAAAGGACCTATTTCCTGCTCCTCTCTTGCACGTCAATAGACGTCCAAATAATACGACGTCGAAATGTAGAAGCACATATCTGTGGTGTAATCTGAGTTAACAATGTGGAGTGTTTTTTATTTTCAAGAGTAGCCTACATATGTTGAGCTACAGGAAGTGGTGGGTTCTTTGCAATGTACGGACGGGACTATGGGATGTTCATGAAGTTAAACAGCGATAAAGACAGTTGAATGTGAATCTTACAAATTGCCAACATGATCTGCACGTTGGGCAGACGTCTCGTTTACTGTCTCGGTCAAGATTGATTCGCAATCGTATATACCCTGTGGGGTGGGACCAAGGACCATATTGCATGTGAAAAGCATGGCACAGAGGATACTCACGTGAAAAGCGCATAACAGTAATTACCTGCGGCACAAGGTATTACAGCAATCGAGTTTCGCGAGGTTTTTAAGGTTTATTACTAACAAACAAACACGGAAGAGGCTATTCGTCCCGCAGCGCTCCGGCGCGAAAGTTCAAAGACTGGGGCGGATTATAAAATGAAATAGCTTATTGGCCCAGTTGTAGGCAAAATAGCAGAAGTGCTTCTCTTATCCGCCCCGCCGCCGTGCGAATAGCAGAACTGCTTCTCTTGTCGGCACCGCAGATAGCCGATCTCTTTCCCCTAATTAACCTCCCTACAGGGCGAGTCGCCACATTCAACAAACGAACAAAAAAACAGACGACTGTGATAACATTAAAACGCAAAATTGCATGTTAACATAATTCTTAATTGTTTTTATTTTCCCAACACAATAATACTAAAAGTCCAGTACATTATTTTTCATATTATGGATACAAGTTGTTATGACTTCGTTTAATGACCCGTGGAAAGTTGTCGTTGGGAAACACATCTTAACTACACAGTGTACCTAACCTAACTTCGTTGTGTAGTTGGTAGCGTATGGCACAGTGATCGACAGGTCGAAGATTCGTTTCCCCTGATCACCTTAAACAAGGGAAATTGCTTGTAATAATAAGGTGAGTGTTCACTTCATCTGCTCAAAAATGACATCGAAGAGCTAAATAAACAGCCTGAGAAATAGGGAAGAGTCGCGAGGGAGGAAACAGAAAAGCAAATGTTTTTTTTTTTCCTTTTTATTTCGTCATCTCTAAAACAACTGCAGAGTTGACGTTGAAAAGACGCCCAGAATGACCACATTTGAACTAATATTTAACCTTGTGCAGACGTCTGGTGGACGTCGATGCGGGACGTCTAGAGACCATCGTTAAAAACACGTCATAAAAATTTTCATTCTGGCTCCTCAGGGGTCATTTAGATGTTTGTGGAAGAGCTCGAAAAGACGTCGTTTGGAGGTATTCTTGTTTGGTGGGACGTCGTTTAATATTCGGTATCGTTTACATTATACCTGCAGATCAAAATAAAGGCTACATTTTAAATGCAAGTTGATAGCTAAGCCGAATTTTTTCAAGCCCATTCTCTGATATTTCTGTGTTTACAATTCAATTGTCCTGGTTTGGCGTCCATCGTCCATTAAATTTTTTCTCTTTTTTTTGGCCTGATGAATTTTCATGTTAATTTTGCCATAACATAGGCTACTAGACCTTATCTCCAGACGGTTTTTTATTTAGGCAGCGGCTTCTTACGGCAGCCGTAAAGATACTCCGTTAGGCTATTCTTACGTCCTTCCGTTTGCACATGCGCAGAGCACCGAATTTTGGACTTGGCCGCCTGCAATTTTTTTTCTTCTACCCGTTATATCCATAAGGCCCGATTGGGCGCCTCTGATTGGCTGCTTGCTAGGCTTTCTGGCTAGCTAGCCAGCTATCTAGCTAATGTTAGTTCGCTTGCTTAGCTACCAAGTTCGCTAGCCTGGCTAGCCACCAGTTTGGTGCACGGATGTCAATAGAAAATAAATGAATAAAAATTATCCATTATTTTGCTATCTCAATTAGCAAGAGCTGAACCGAGATCATTTATATTATACCAAATATAACTACTCATTAGCTAGCTCGCTAACGTTAGTTCGCTTGCTTAGCTAGCTAGTTCGCTAGCCTAGCTAGTTGACAGTTATATGTAGTATAACGTAAATACTCGCAGTTCAACTCTACCTAAGTGAGATGGCGAAATAATGGATAATTTTTATTCATTTATTTTCGATTGAATTCTGTGCACCAAACTGTTGGCTAGTTAGGCTAGTGAACTAGCAAGCTAAGCAAGCGAATTAAGGCTTAAATTTTATATTATATAAGGTTATATTTTTGCACGAAGTCCTGAATTCGGTGCTTTGGGCATGTGCAAACGGAAGGACGTACGAATAGCCAAACGAGGTATCTTTACAACTGCCGTAAGAATAGCCATTGCCTTTTATTTTTTTATTTTTTTTTCGGATTTTTGATTGAATCATTTTTGCCCGTTTTATGGGCCTTGAAATTTTCGCCCCAATGTTAGAGGATCTGCTAATTTTCTGACAGCACGTCACTGATCATGGGTGCGTCTTCCCGAAAGCGGATGCTAACTTGCATAGCTTCGACCACTGACCGTGAATGGACGAACTACGAAAGTTGCGAACTTAGCAACCAAGCTTTTGGGAAACGCACCATAGGTCTCTTCTGTTGGGCCGATGTAGTTCTAAAGAAACCTCTCCCCGGATAATGATGACACATAATTATTGGGTTCGCAACAAAAATGTAGCTTCGTAGTAGGCCTAATTATACATCATCAACTGACGGCGATACATTTACAAACAACGTCGTTTAATATTCGGTATCATTTACGTTATACTCGCAGATGAAAATAAAGTCTACATTTTAAATGCAAGTTGATGAGCCAGAATTTTTCCAAGCCCATTCTCTGTTATCTCTGTGTTTACTATGCAAAGTATTTAACCAAGGTAACACCATGAAGGCAGTTCCACTTATGACATCACAGGAGACTGTACTTTACACCACTGAAAACTTGAAAACAACAAGGGTATTATTGTAACTGCAACTGTGACATCACAGGCGTTAGTTCTACATGCATGCAGGCATTAAGATTCTAATGGCATGAGACAACCTATATGTAGATTACTGAACGTGTGTCGGGCACCTGACGGCTTTCATTTTAATTCGTCAAAATGTACTATGACCATAATTAACAAAGTAACGCACCATACGTTTTCTATCCAGGCTGTGGTAAGTAATAATTTTATAATCTCCATTGGTTTACAATATGTATTTGTACGCTAGGTCCGGCTACATATGATATACCAGACCAAAATAACCGGGCTAGTTTAAATTTTGATTAATTTAGAGATACACAAATTACAATTATGTTATTATGGAAAAGCTATGGCAGCCACAAAAAAAAAAGAAAAAAACGACTCCAATATGAAGGCAGCAAATCCAGATTACCTGTTAGTTATAAGGTGTTAAACAATGACCTTTTTAACAACAGCATTTTTATCCAGGGGTCTCACCAAGGTAAGTGTGTTGAGACATCACTGTCTTCACTCATAGGCTACCGCCTGTCATGTCTAGCTTACCGGCCCTATGGGCCGATAAGCTATCGTCGTGGTATGGCATCCATCGTCCGTAACATTTTTACCTCCGCCAACGAAGTTGGGGCGGAGGTTATGTTTTCGCCCCTGTTTGTTACTTGCCGAAATCCGAGGAATCTCGGATTGGCAAGTATATTACTCTGTTCGTTGTTTGTTACTTGCCGGAATCCGAGGAATCTCGGATTGGCAAGTATATTACTCTGTTCGTTTGTTTGTTTGTGTGTTTGTTTGTTTGCACTGTGGCGTCCACAGTTTCAGCTCAATTTACCTAATATTACATGATCAACATAGGACAGGCACTGGGCAGGCAGTGCACTATTTTGATTAATCTAGGTCAAAGATCAAGGTCAAGGTCCACAAAAGGTCAAAAACATATAAGAAGCCATATCTTCGGTTCAAATCGTCGTAGACACTTCTAACCAAGTGCATACTCAATATAGGACAGGCACTGGGCAGGCACTGTACTATTTTGGTAAATCTAGGTTAAAGGTCAAGGTCACACAAAAGGTCAAAAACACATAAGAAGCCATGTCTTATACATAAGAAGCCATATCTTCAGTTTTAATTGTTGTACAGACTTCAAACCAAGTGCATATTCAACATAGGACTGACACTGGGCAGGCACTGCACTATTTTGGTTAATCTAGGTTAAAGGTCAAGGTCAAACAAACGTTCAAAAACACATAAGAAGCCATATCTTCAGTTTTAATCGTCGTACAGACTTCAAACCAAGTGCATATTGTTGATAAACGAAAGGTCTATTTTACTTCATCTAGGTACTGCACTATTTTGGCGAATCTAGATCAAATGTCAAGGTCACACAAAAGGTCAAAAACACATAAGAAGCCATATCTTCAGTTCTAATCGTCGTGGAGACTTCAAACCAAGTGCATATTGTTCATAAACGAAAGGTATATCTTACTTGACCTAGGAATCTAGGTCAAAGGTCAAGGTCAAGGTCACACAAAAGGTCAAAAACACACAAGAAGCCATATCTTCGGTTCTAATAGTCGTAGACACTTCTAACCAACTGCATACTCAACATAGGACAGGCACTGGGCAGGAACTGTACTATTTTGGTGAATCTAGGTCAAAGGTCAAGGTCACACAAAAGGTCAAAAACACATAAGAAGCCATGTCTTACACATAAGAAGCCATATCTTCGGTTTTAATCGTCATAGACACTTCAAACCAACTCCATTCCATTCATTCTGTTTCTGAGATCTGTGCATGATTCCAGCATGTCGTCATTTTATGAATGACTTTTCATTTGTGTGTTTGTTTGTTTGTTTGTGTGCACTGTGGTGTCCACAGTTTCAGCTCAATTTAGCTCATATTACATGATCAACATAGGACAGGCACTAGGCAGGCACTGTACTATTTTTGTCAAATCTAGGTCAAAGGTCAAGGTCACACAAAAGCTCAAAAACATTTAAGAAGTCATATCTTCGGTTCAAATCGTCATAGACACTTCTAACCAAGTGCATACTCAACATAGGACAGGCACTGGGCAGGCACTGTACTATTTTGGTGAATCTAGGTCAAAGGTCAAGGTCACACAAAAGGTCAAAAACGCATAAGAAGCCATGTCTTACACATAAGAAGCCATATCTTTGGTTTTAATCATCGTAGACACTTCAAACCAAGTGTATACTCAACAATGGACAGGCACTGGGCAGGCACTGCACTAGTTTGGTGAATCTAGATCAAAGGTCAAGGTCAAGGTCACACAAAAGGTCAAAAACACATAAGAAGCCATATCTTCGGTTCTAATCGTCGTAGACACTTCTAACCAACTGCATACTCAACATAGGACAGGCACTGGGCAGGAACCATACTATTTTGGTGAATCTAGGTCAAAGGTCAAGGTCACACAAAAGGTCAAAAACACATAAGAAGCCATATCTTCGGTTCTAATCGTCGCACAGACTTCAATCCAAGTGCATATTGTTGATAAACGAAAAGTTTATGTTACTTCACCTAGGTACTGCACTATTTTGGTGAATCTAGATCAAAGGTCAAGGTCACACAAAAGGTCAAAAACACATAAGTGGCCATAGCTTCGATTCTAATCGGTGTAGACACGTCAAACCAAGTGCATAATTTGTTGATAAACTCAAGGCCTGCGTTACCTGACCTAAGCACTGCACTATTTTGGTAAATCTTTGTCAAAGGTCAAGGTAACCTAAGCAGCGCTCTATTTTTGTTTATTTGTTTGTCTGTCTGTTTGTGTGCACTCTACAGTCCACAATTTTCACATTTTCTTGACCAAACTTGGTGACAACATTGACTAGCCTTGTGGCTACAGACCGGTCTCTTTTTGAGGTCAAAGGTCAAGGTCACCAGAAAGGTCAAAAACACATTTTGGTTCATAACTTTGCTACTATTACAGCAAGAGACTTCAAACCAACTCCATTCCATTCATTCTGTTTCTGAGATCTATGCATGATTCCGGCAAGTCGTCATTCTATGAATGACTTTTCATTTGTTTGTCTGTCTGTATGTCTGTCTGTTTGTGAACAATATAACTCAAAAAGTAATGTACGGATTTGGCTGAAATTTTGTGGATGCATTGCTATTACGTCAACAATGGACCCTATTGATTTTCACCACGATCAGTGAAACAATTTGGCCGCCACGGTAGCCATCTTGAAATCATATGACACGTGCATAACTCAACTTTGCTCCTACTCATGAAGATTTGGATTGTGCTGCCTTGGCGGAGGTTTGCACTCTACGAGTGCCTCATTTTTTTTTTTTTTTTTTTTTTGGCGTGATGAATTTTCGTGTAAATTTGCCATAACGTACTAGACCATATCTCGAGACGTTTTTTTTTCGGATTTTTGATTGAATCTTTTTTTTGTCTGTTTTATGTGCCCTTGAAATTTTCGCCCCAATGTTACAGAAGATCTGATAATTCTCAGACAGCACATCACTGATCATGGGTGCGTTTCCCAAAAGCACGGATGCTAACTTGCATAGTTGCGACCACTGACCATGAATGGATGAACTAATTAAGTTGCTAACTTCTCAGCCACGCTTTTGGGAAACGCACCCCAGGTCTGTTCTATTGGCCCAATGTAGTTCTAAAGAAACCTCTCCCCGGTTAATGATGACATATATTAATTGGGTTCACAACAAAAGTGTAGCTTCGTAGTAGGCCTAATTGTACATCACCAACTGATGGCGATACATTTACAAACAACGTCGTTTAATATTCGGTATCATTTACGTTATACCTGCAGATGAAAATAAAGGCTACATTTAAAATGCAAGTTGAAAAAGCCAAATTTTTCCAAGCCCATTCTCTGTTATTTCTGTGCTTACTGTGCAGAGTATTTAATCATGGTAACACCATGAGGGCAGTTCCACTTGTGACATCACAGGAGACTGTACTTTACACCACTGAAAACTTGATGGTATTATTGTAACTGCAATCATGACATCAGAGGCGTTAGTTCTACATGTATGCAGGCATTAAGATTCTAACGGCATGAGACAACATATATGTAAATAAGTTACTGAACGTGTGTCGGGTAGGGGAGAGGGGGGTTAGTTGGAACAGATTTCACAAAAATGCTTATTTTCAAAATATGGTTATATTGAAAATTCTACTGCATGTTATTTTTTATACATATTTATGTGTACAACAATCTCAGCAATGAAGTTCAGCAATGTTCAAAGCGGTTCATTAAAAAAAATAAGTCTTTGTGATATGAGTCGAGTTGTGATATGACATGAGTTCACTAACTTAGGTGTTCCAACTTTCCCCATGGCATGTTCCAACTCACCCCACTGTGGGATGAGTTGGAACATGCCATGGGGCTAGTTTGAACACCTAAGTTAGTGAAGGGAAAATCATGAATTATCTCGACATATGGTCTAATTTTGACACTTTTTCCTCCCTGGGAGTGGTCCTGATGAAATTATATGCGTTGAGGAATAATCAAGGACCCTAAACTACCAAAATTTGGATGTGCCTCACCCACATGATTCTTGAGTGACCCTTCATGCCCTGGGCAAGTCTTGATCTGCAGTTGGACACTCAATAATCATTAGACCTCAGCAATTTAGTTATCTATTTAATGAAACATACTGACTACATAAAATATATGATCTTTTTTTTTTTTTCCTAAATTCATTGTAAAAAATATTGAACTCCATCAAAATTGAAGACAATTTTGCTAAGAAATAAAGAAGAAATCAGAGTTGTTCTTTTTTTTAGTGGCTGTGCTTTTTGATCAGGCCTATTTAAGAACAGAAAGCTATTTAATGTCATCAGTTTTGAGCATAAGTGCAGTAACATGTACCAGTCTACTCGTGATGAACAGCAGGGTTTGTTGGAACATGTTCCAACTAGGCCCCCACATCATGTTCCATTTAATTATGTTCATTTTAATTAGTCAAAATGTACTATGACCATAATTTACAAAGTAATGCGCCATATGTTTTCTATCCAGGCTGTGGTAAGCAATAATTTTATTATCTCCATTGGTTAACAATATGTATTTGTACGCTAGGTCCGGCCACATATGATGTACAGACCAAAATAACCGGACTAGTTTAAATTTTGATTAATTTAGAGATACACAAATTGCAATTATGTTATTATGGAAAAGCTATGGCAGCCAAAAAAAAGAATTGAAAAACTTGACTCCAATTTGAAGGCAGCAAATCCAGATTACGTGTTCGTTTTAGGTGGTATGGGCCAATAAGCTATTGTTGTGGTTTGGCGTCCATAGTCCGTAAAGTTTTTTTATTTTTTTTGGCCTGATGAATTTTCGTTTTAATTTGCCATAACATATTACTAGACCATATCTCAGAGTTTTTTTTTTTTTTTTTTTGATTTTTGATTGAATCATTTTTGTCCATATTACGGGCCCTTGAAATTTTCGCCCCAATGTTAAAGATAGGACTGAGAAATTTAAAAATAATAATAATTTCTCAAAAACTGCCTAATAATTTTTTTTTCAAAATCAGGTAATCAACTTGATACCTTCAATGTACAGTGTAAGCAACTTTTTGATTAAATCGACGGAAATGGGTCTAGTGGGGGCGCTGTACTTTTAAATTGGGTCTTATGGAGAATTTGCAAAATGGCCTGTGGAGGCCAAATGGTTGCAGATAGAGATTAAGGGGACCTATAGCTAAGCAAAATGCCAATTTTGTTTCAAAATTTTAGTTTTGAGGTAAGAACATGAAGTGGTCCTTCAAATAGTCCGTAATATGGAGTCGTGTTCTGAAGGAAACATTTGTCACGAACACTGTCTTCAAGGCTGGAACAGCTATGAGTGCGGTGACTTTCAATGATGGCCAACGAGGAATTGCCTCCTTTCTAATGAAACTTGGCATAAAGGCAGGGGCACACTCAATGAAAGGCTATCACAAAATGGACAGAAAACGTGTGAAACAGAGTGAAAAACGAGCACTAGAACTTGAAAAAAGAAACGAATAGACGCTCGACAAGCACGTAAAACTAGGGAAGAAACAGATTGAAGAAGAGGGAGCTACTTATGACACTGGTGCCTTTTAAGGAGGTAAAAAAAAATCCTAAAAACCACTAAAAACGAAATACTAAATGTATTCCTCCTAAGAACATTACTGTCAAACTTCGATCACATTATTACTGGCGAACTAAAATCACATTTTTCTAAAAATACAGATTTTCAACAAGAAAATACAGATTTCTCAGCAACTGTACATCCAATTAACTTCATATGTGGCAGTTTTCTTCATTTTGTGATGATCTATGTCTATACAGAGCCCTTTTTGCTATATGTACCTCTGAATATGAGTAAATCAAAATATGCATATTTAATTAGCTGTTTCCCCCCAAAATTGATTTAGGGAGTCAAAATCAATACTAGAGCATAGAAACCTGGGGAAAAAAAGCTCTGTAGTGACATTAGGAATGTTTTTTCCTTCACATTACAGCTGAAATAATAACCAAACACTGTTTAGTTATCTCAATAACTGTGTTACTCTAGTCTAAGTATCTATATTAAAACAGCCGTTGCCATGGCAACCACTGATGTGATGCTACAGAAACTCAATGTTTTAAGTTCTAATTTCTCATAGAATTATTTTGATAATAATTCTTAGTTTAAAAAGTGAATATCTTGGTAAAATGCTTGCTTAACTATAAGTCCCCTTAAGTTTGTATTGTGGTCATATAAGAAGTCATATATGACCTATATTTTGGCTATGTTAAATTTGACCTCAGATGACTTTGAAAGGTCAAACTCAAGGTCAAAGAAGATATTAGCAATGTTAAAAGATAGGACTTGAAATTTAAAAAAATTATTTCTCAAAAACTTCCTTAATTTTTTTTCTAAATCGGGCAAACAACTTACCATGGTACTCTCAATGTACAGAGTGAACACCATTTTGATTGAATTGACGGAAGTGGGTCTAGTGGGGGCGCTGTACCTTAACATTTGGTCTTATGGAGAGTGGGCAACATGGCCTGTGAAGGCCTAATGGTTGGAGATAGAGATTAAGTTTGTATTATCCACATTTAGGATGTCATATATAAGCTATATTTTGGCTATGTTAAAGTTGACTTCAGATGACCTTGAAAGGTCAAACTTGAAGTCAAGCAAAATGTTACAATTTTCAAAGGCTTCTAGGCTTGAAAATATTGAAGATAGAGAACATATGTATATTGAACACTTATAGGAAGTCATATATGAACTTTCATTTGGTGAACTTGAACTTCAATGACCTTTGAAGGTCAAACTTTAACGGGAAATTTCAATGACCCATATCACCAAAATCCTTACAGATAGAGCATAGGTTTGTATCAGAGACATATAGGAAGTCCTATATGAACTTTCATCTGGTGACCATCATATTGACCTTCAAAGATCAAACTCAACATAATGAACTACAATGACTTGTATTTCCAAAATGGTCACAGAGAGAGCCAAGTTTTCTATTACAGATATTTAGAAAGTCGTATATGAAGTCCATTTGGTGACCTCAGCTTGATTTTCTATGACTTTTAAAGTTCACAATTGACATAATGAATTTTCAATGTCTTGTATCACCAAAACCGCTTCAGAGCTTAGGATTGTATCACAGACATATAGGAGGTCTTATGAATGTTTGTGACCCTTAGTGACCTTGACATTGACCTTCAATGATTTGAAGGTCAAACTTCACATGGAATTTTCATAACTTGTATCATCATCATAAGATCGCTTGCCGGTAAGCTAGGGGACCCTTGGTCCTATTTTTAATTATAAATCTGAGAGGGTGAATTTTGTGAGTAATTGGACAGGTGCACAGTTTTTAAGGACTGTAACTTCAACATGGCTTTTTCGATATGGACCTAAACAAACGGCTCAGTTTTAGGGTACTGATATCTATATGAAGTGAGCAAATCCCAGTTACCTGGCCCAGCTTGAAAAGGATGGCAATGCTTTCAAACTAAACTAATTCTGTAGTTGGTTTACAGCAAATTGAGTGACTTCACTTTCAATTACGGATATTCACATCAGTGCCTTATGATCCATGATGGAAATACTGTCCTTTGGTGTATTGTGAATTGCGTATTACATGTTGTTGTCCCTATTCAAATGCTTATGGTGCTCAGTGTACAAACATATACTCCTCTCCTTTTCTCACATATGTCTCTGATTGTCTGTCCTTTTACCAACAGGGTATGCACCGCTCAATGTGGTCACTCCCACCGCAGTCTGGGCTTATTATACAATGAACAGTTGTCTGCCTTGTCACATGACCCTCTTGGAACCTGAGGCAACAGAACCCAGCAGGGCACCCAGCCCACAAATGGAGAGAGTGCAGAGGAAGAGGAAGAGGAGGGTGGGCAATGAGATGAGCTTCTCAGAGAAGTACTGCCAGCTGATGGAGGTTATGGGACAATGGAGGGTGTGGGCGGGGTCAGGAGCTAACTCCATTGTCAGAGGAAGCGGCTCTGCAAACTGTTCACACCCAGACAGCTTTGCAGTGATGCACAGGACCTGGATGGAGGTGATGAGCAAGAGAGCGCAGCGGGGCCAGACAATTGGGGCTGAGGACTGTGATGCAAGAGCCAAAATGGAGGACCTATTACCTCCCAACAATGCAACTGGGACCAGTGACGGAGGAGTAAGAGCCAAAATGGAGAACCTGGCACCACTCGGCCTAGGGACTGGGACAGCTGCCAGTGACATGAGCCAAAATGGAGATCCTGACTTCACTCAGCAGGGGACTGGAACTTATGACTGGGAAGCAAGGGCCAAAGTAGAGAAACAAATGCTTATTTTTCCCCAAGACTCCGAATTAAGCTCCAACAGTGAGTTGGGCTCTGATGCATCCTCAACCTCTCAGGTTATGGCCTGAGCATGAGAGGAGTCTAAGAATGTTTATGTTTGACTGATGATTGGCGGGAGCATGATCTTGATTCTGTGTTTCTTTCCCATTCTCGCTCTTGCTGACAAATAAATAATTACAAAAACCCAATGTGTATCCTTTGCATTGTTTATGAGGTAACCAAGCTAAATCCTGGAGATTTACCATTACATTTGTGAAGACTGGTATCGTTATCCCCCTATAAATGTCCACATATGAGGATCATGCTGAGAATTCTAATTAATTAATTATTTACAATTGTAAGTAAAACCCATAAAATGTTAGCGGTCAGCTGTTTTTCCTTTGGCTTTGGAATAAATGTCACTCAGACAGTGCAGAATGAGTAAAACCAACTGGAGGAAAAATAGAAAGCAGTAAACTTGTTGAAAATGCAATAAAACATGAACAATGGAGCACAACACTGACAGGGTAAGCTGTTCGAGGAGTGTGGAGTCTCTGAACTAATTTGGCACTGTTGTACGTTTTGTTCTGAATCAAAATGGTTTGCTGAGTTTAGTTCAACTGATCAACTCTACCTCCACTGTGAATATGAAGTCATATGGTTTCACTGCACATGTTCAATGCAAGTTCCGTTCATACACCTAAAACACGTTCATATTACGTTGGATCGTGGATCTGACTTATGACTTGTATTAGGCCTATTAATGGTGATATGTGGGCAGAATTACCATAATTTGCCAATTATTCCCACTTAAATATTCCATAAAGATACTTAGTGCATGAATTTATATGAGGGGTCCACTGGAAAAAAGATCAAGGTCACTTTTCTGCACTTTTGAGTTATCACCATTTAAAGTTTCAAAACCTCAACACTGGAAAACTAGTTGCTGGAGATGTATATTGTTTGTACCTTGA
The DNA here is from genome assembly GCA_029692085.1 of Gymnothorax javanicus. Classification (NCBI taxonomy): domain Eukaryota; kingdom Metazoa; phylum Chordata; class Actinopteri; order Anguilliformes; family Muraenidae; genus Gymnothorax; species Gymnothorax javanicus. The sequence continues at coordinate 121,361,389 of CM056197.1, read as the reverse complement.
TAAAGTCTGGTAATCTCCACAATGTATACTTCTGAAATATTTATATCTGGTGAAGATATTGCATATTTGATAGAGCTCTGAAGTTAATAGTCCCTTGACTTTGATTGTTCTTTCATTGTAAATCATCAATATCTCAAAAGGTCAAAGCAATAGATTAACAAGAAGTGACAATTATCTTGCAGAAAAACACAGCTGATTGGTTACCCGAGGACGCGTGACTTGACCCTGATCATTCTTGCAGTGTTTTGCAATGACATTGATCATTTTGTCGTTGTACACAGATATTTCAACACTGCATATTTTGGACTCTGATCATTTTATCAGAGTTCTGATAATCTTAAGTGAAACCACCAAGATTCTGAATATAGATGGCAGGCCTAACTCAAAAGGGATGAAGGGATGAAAAATTTTAAATGCGCAAACTTGCTGGGAGGTCGACACCGCCGTGTTTCCTAGAGTTCTACCCACCTCCCCATGGTGCTTCAACTCTTGTAGCAAACTTGTGTCTAATTATGTCTCTTGGGTAGCAAGCCCGACAGTTCAGTAACAACACGGATAGATCACATCCTTTGCTGGTAGCAGTTGAACTAAGCCTAAGGAGTTAGCTGAATTCCTGAGCGGGGTTTCGAGTTTGGAGGAGCTATGAGCAGAACACGGCATAGAGTTTGAGCCCGAGGTGCTGCTGGAGAAAGAGCAGGGTGACCACTAGCAGGAAGCAGAGCAGCTTCTGATTGAGCTTTAGTTTGAGTTTTAGAGACTGAGGCTGATAAATGAGGGAGGGCAAGAGAGGGAGGTGTGGACATAGAACCACCATTTAAAGGGGCACTGTCACGGCCATGGATGCCCATAGGCTGTCAGAGAGATTGTTTAACTGTCCACATCAATAGCCAGACATGGCAGCATAGAAACCAATGTCTCAAAGTTCACAAAAGCAAAATGGATGTGGAAAACTGCATTGAATATGCTATGAGTCCTCCCTAAGCAAATGATTTGTTTTCACAAAGAACAGCTATAATCAACATACCAGTGACAAACTAGGGGAAAAAGGACAATATTTTCAAGTTTACCATGAATGTGCAACTGTGAGAGTGCCACTTTAACATTGGTTTGGCTGAAAAGTTCATACCGGGCCAGCACAAGAAGATGTGGAACACGCTGACCAGAATGAGATCATTCACTGTGTTATGACTTGAAAATCACAACAAAGAAAACCAGCAATGACAACTTAAACAAATTTATTCTTCACTGATTAGGTCCAAAAATTTCTACAAATAATCCACTGTGTACTCTTATAATAACACTCTAATGCCACTATGTAACCCTGATGCAAAAACAAAAACCTTCCTCAACTGAGCAAAATCACAGCATTTATAAAGACTAGGATTATTCTGGAAAGATCTACAGGAGTCCTGGGTGATCCGGCCCCCTCCAGGCAAGTAGCCAGAAACTTCTAGAAAGCACTAGTCTATTTCATCATAAACAAGTGATATTGCATCAGATCATGTTTTGCTACAGACATACCACCAGAAGGTGCTAAATGATGAACAAAATAAACAAATAGCTGACCAGTAAGGCAGCACAAATAGTATGTAACAAATCTCCATTTACAAATGATATACAGTGCTTTACATAAAACACCCATACATAACAACTGTGATACAACAGGGTGTGGAGGTGCAAGTAGAGCAAGGTTTAGTGATGATACCAATGATGATCAAGCAGGTTGGTTGTTCCCCTGATCAACGCCTTTAAAGACCAACATAAAGCCAATTAATTGCCCTCCAAGTGTTTTTTTTCTCTCTAAATTCAAACTGGGTAAGGAAGAGAGTCTTCGAGAACAGAGATTTACTATAGATTTGAGTTGTGCTCAGAAATCATAGCAGTAAAAGTCAGTTGAACTATGGCAAGGAATTCAGCATCTAGTCATATACTGGATTCTGACATCGATCAACGTGACGATGGAGGCAGCACATGGCCCCAGGCTGGTCTTCACACTATAATAATGACAGTGTGGTCACTGGATTTCTTACAGAACTTCTACAAGCGCTCTTCATCAGTTGCCATCCACGACGCTTTTGAGATGTCACGTGACAGCAAAGGTCTGAAGACGCTTGGGCATGCGCGTTAGCAGTTCTTAAGAGTTGGTGACACGAAGGGTAACAGCAGAGGTGAGAGCCGGAGCTGAGTATCTTTTCCTTTTCTAGTGCTTTCAGTTGTGTTAAACATTGATAAATTGGCATTATGCTGTATTCGGGAATGTAAAATATCACAATCGTGCTATAACAGAACGTCTTATGTAACTGTCGCAGCTAGTGAGCTAATGTTCTCTTCCTAAGCTGGTATTTTGCATTTGCTATCTAGCTAGCATTGTGAAGTACACGTAAGCATTCCACTTTAGAGTGGCTAGCCATGATATCTGCCAACCAAGTCGTAACGTTCGTATTTACAGTAATGTTTTTGTTGCATTAAATAAGCTGAAGCAAAATTACCGACAAAAGTGCTACGGTAGCGTCTTTTTTATTTTACGAATGAATTGCTAATGTGGTTGGTTTTACGAAGAATGTCATTCATTAGCTTTGGCTAACATTAGCCACATCCAATGCATTCACTTGGACGTTGCACTGTCTGATTAAGGTACACGTAAGCGCTGATTCGTTGATGGAAAAGGGTTTCTGCGGTTTTTGAGTTAAATTCTTGTCCAGTTGGCTTATCAGCTGGATATTTACGCTATATTGCCTGACTTAAGTTGGGTAATATTTCTGCCTTCAGTTTTTTGGTCTGTTCATCTATCTCGCTAGCTTATTTCCCTCTGGTTTCTGGTAGAACCTGGATGTCTGTTCTTTGGTTAGCAAGATTTCAATGAACTCACCAGTTAGTAGATACAAACTGGCAGTGAGGCAGTGCTGACTCCTGTGTTATAGTTCCGTAAATTGAAATCGCTGACTGCCGTTAAGCGAATAATTTGGCATACTTAAATTGTGTGACAGATTCGGTGAACCTTTACTGTTGCATTCAGAATCAAGGGGAGGTGTTTTTCTCCTGTGGATACAGGGTGCTGTACAGTGCATTTTGACATCTCACTGTTGAGCCACTGTTTGAATTACATTTGTTATGGAAAGGTGAGGACTTTATCGATTGGAATAATGAGGACACTTTGCTATGATCGGTGTAAATCCAGGGTCAGCTCGGTGAATCCGTACGTGAAGGCGTGCAGCATGCTTTTCACGGAAGAAAGTCGGACAATTGGTAATCGTGGAAGAATGGATAGTATGAAAGGTAGCAAGTCTCTTAACTCCATTGTCTGTGGATAAAACATCCTCTTCTGCACTGCCAGCCAGTCGAATGATTAAATTGTAATTTTTAATCCACTGGGATTTCTCCGCCTTTGCAGATGAGGGCACTGTGCATTTTTGCTGTACTTGCCTTGCTTGGCATAGTTGCGGGAGAGGAGGGGGCTCGACTCTTGGCCTCCAAGTCCCTACTGAATCGCTACGCTGTGGAAGGTCGAGACCTCACCCTTCAGTACAACATATACAACGTTGGAACCAGGTACTTTTCAATGCTTGTGCTTGGTAACCCTTAATATCACACTCAGGGCGTGTTCAGAATGACCTACTACTTACTACTGAATTTCTGATTGTAGTCAGTGGTAAGTAGTGTACAGTATATGATCCACAAGAAATTTACCAGTGTGCCACAGATGCCTGGATGACAGGATGCACTGGCTAAATATTTCAGAGCACAGACAGAGCTGCGTTGGTGGTGTACTATATCCCACAATGTAACACAGCCAATAGGAATGTCCCACTGAGACCAAGGAGATCTTAATTGCCAGATAGTGATGTGACTGTGTAGTGCATGAAGTGGGTATTGTCACATACTGTCTACTCAAAGAACTGTATGCAACAATGAGTAGTAACATGTAGTATTCAGTGTAAGTGCAATGGTAAAGAGTAAGTGTAAAATCAGCTTAACTCTTGAAACAGCTTTCTTCAAAAATACTCTTCTAAGGGTTGAATAAGAGGCATGTGTGTCACCCCTGCTGTGTAATGTGTTCATGGATTGGCCTGTGCTCATAAAGCTGGGTCGCTGATCTCAGACCAGTGCAAAATAAGTTTGGCGTCATAACCAGCAGCAAATAAATTCAAGCGCAAGTTTCTAACAAATCCACAGGAAACTATGGAGACAGATTCCATGTTACATATTGTGAAGTTGCAGACATTTTAAGCATGGTTCCACATACATTTTACTCATCCAGTGATCTCTCTAATGCGGGAATTTGTCAGCGAATTTATCAGCAGTATTTTTGTGGAACATGCCTTTGTGGCCATTCAGAATACACTGCATGAATTGAAACTTGTTGTAAACGCAGATAAGACCAAACTTATGCTTTTGACCAGATCAAAGACCAGGTCAGAAAATGTTCCTGTGCTTTCTACTGTTGATGGAAAGGACATTGAGCTTGTTCACAGTTATAAATACCTGGGTATTTTGATTGATGACTCCCTTAATTTTAAATCACATGTGCAGTGTCTTGTGAAAAAGCTGAGGCTAAAACTGGGTTTTTATTTTAGAAACAGGCTGTGTTTTTTTTTAATGTAAAAAAAGCGGCTTGTTGCTGCAACTTTTTTACCTGTTTTAGATTATGGTGATCTTTTGTATATGCATGCCTCTGCACAATGTCTCCACACGATTGATACTGTCTACCATTCATCGCTGAGGTTCATTACAAACTGTAAAGCTCTGACTCACCATTGTGAGTTGTATTCTCGGGTTGGATGGCCTGCTTTGGAGACTCATGTAGACTCACACACTGGTATATCTTTATTTATAAGGCAATGCTTGGTCTGCTGCCCCGATATCTTTGTGCTTTTATCATACAGAGAAGTACTGGACACTATTCTTTGCGTTCTCAGGACTTTCTTATGCTCTCTGTCCCAAACGTGCGGACTGAAATTGGGAAGAGAGCTTTTGGGTATTCTGCACCCTCAGCCTGGAATCTGTTGCAGAACGACTTAAGGCTCAAGGAGCTGGTGTCCTTAAATGTTTTTAAATCTAAAATGAAAGACATGGAGGCAGATTCTATCGGATGTCGTTGTTTTAGCTCAGCTGTGTGAATTTTGGTTCTCAGATTTGACTCCTTGATGATTCCATTTTAAATCCAAAATGTTGTGTTTTGTAAATTGTGCATTGTTTCTCTCGTCTGTAACTTTGTGTTTTTTGCTGCTGCCTGTCTTGGCCAGGTCTCCCTTGAAAAAGAGGTTTTTAATCTCAATGGGACTAACCTGGTTAAACAAAGGTTAAATAAAAAATAAATAAAAGAAAATAGGTACCCATAAAATTGGTCTGTTATGGCAATTTCATGATAGATTGAAGGTATTCACTCATATAACAAGAGAAAAAAGTTTCATGCGACTTGATTTTCACTTTCCAAGTGTTGCTACTTTTCCACCATAACCAGTCCGCTGACAGTCTCATTTTCCGTGACGTCACATACGGGGTGTGTGCTCTGAAAGTACCCAGATGTTCCATAGTTATAATACAGTGAACACCGTGAAAACTGTTTTCAATATTGTTTTTAAAGCCTGACGAGTCAGAACTCTTAATAGATTTCTTCCAGATCTTCCAGTAGTTCATAGTTTTAAATCCCATATTTAAATCTTAATTTTTTTTTTTTTAAAGCTGCTGTCGCATTAAGGTGATTTCTTTCATTGATGCATATTAGTTTTGCTGCTTATTTTGGTTCGTTCCGTGCCCGCAAAAAGTCCGCTAGCCGCGCTGGCTGTACGCTATACATGTTGTCTAGTTTAGAAAGACAATTATGTTTTTACTGGAGTCATGCTTCCATTCCGAGGAAGGTTGGATAAGGCAATGCTCTTGGCTACAAAAAAAATTAGTATTTTATGAACACGGTCAAGTGGACTCTAATAACAGTGATTGACTGACATAGAAATATGGAGTGACGAGGTCGATGCCATTTAGAACACAATCTTACCCCTCAAATATCTCCACCCAATACCTCAAAAGCAGCCTGAATCGTCCGCCTGTACTTCTCATGCACTCAAGCTCAATTTCAGGTCTTAATGGCTTTTTATAGTTGTATGTCTTCCCATGGTTCTTTCTTCAACTTCTGGTCCTTCCTCTTCCAAGATGGCCAAAACAAAACAAAACCTCAAATCTTATAACGTTAGATAGTTACAGTATACGCAATAGAAAGATCTGACAACAGGCAGCTGCAAGTGCTTGAGCAATATGTATTCCTGCGCGAGTTAAGAGAGAGAATACATTCTTAAAATCTTCCTTTGTTTTGTCTTCGCTCTTATCAAATCTACTCATCGAAAAAATATAATAAATTAAGGTATCAGTCCTTCCCTCAGGGTTTCTGCTACATGTAATTGATCGTGGCGCACCGCCAAGGCAAAATAAAAGCCGCCACGCCTATGTAAAATGACTTTACATAAACTCCAAAAATCCTAAGGACAATCACCAGTTCACATTGTTAAGTTAAAATGAGCGCTAATAATTCTTGACCCGTTGTCAATCATTTTGCTTGATGAACACGTTTTCCAATGAATAAAAATTAGCCATCGGCAGGAAAATGCGCTGCTTTCTTCTTAATGCAATGTGTGCAACAATTAGAGAAAAAATATTTTGTTCACTTTGCACAACGATAAACTACGATTTTAACTTCTGTGTTTGCTGTGAGCACATCCTGCTCTACCTAATTGTATCTTCATGATTATTTAATTCCAATTCCGGAGACGGAGTCATTATCGGTTTTCATATTATATGTGAAATCCACCGTCACGCACGTGAAACTGATAAACCTCCGTGCACATAGACTTCAATTATTACATCGCCTACGTGCTGATTAATGAAAACTGGCCACACCTGATAGTGCTGAGTTTTGACCCGACGCTGAAGCCCTCCGCCACAGTTTCAAAAAATCCTGGAGGAAACTCTGCCCTCCCCGTATTTACACGATTTCCGTCAAATCGTTTATATGTCCATGTTAATCTTCAATGTACTAGGCCTATATAGAAAAATATGAGTTTAAATAAAAAAAAGAGATAAATGTTTCTCTATTATAATTTATCCATCTCAAGTAAACTACGACTCAATTTTAACCTTTAACAAAATATAAAGCTTGGAGAGAGACATAGTATTTCTATTGACATGTAACAGAGCAGAGCTTGCAAAACCCATATGTGACGTCACCCAAAAAGGGCCTCTTCCCTAGTATCACGGAAGTATTCACGCTCAATAAAGTACTGTTGTTTCGTGTGTGTTTCCATTTTCTCGTATCGATAATGTGACAGAATGACATTACATTGCATTCTTTGCGTTTTAAGCTTTCCATTGATGTCAAAATTGCCGTATTTCAGTTTTTCCTTTGAATGCCTACTTTAAAGGAGCAATCTGTAAGTTTGTGGCCAAAACTGGTAGTGCAGTCACATTCAAAATAGTGCAGAGCGCAGTGTCCCCTCCTCCTCTCCCCCAAATGAGAGGTTGCCAGCTAGGTTGCCGGAGCCAGCAAGAACGTCTACTACACGGAGCTACCATGGCTACGTTTCAATATCACCAATGATTTGCTCACACAGGGTTGTGTTCAGTTCAGTTCAGAAAAGGTCGAGACTAATGACTAACTAACTTTAGCAATGGTCATATTGGTCAACTTGCTCGTCACTCTTCTGTGTGGATAGCCCACTAAAGTCCATACTGTAATATGCATGAAGAATGAATGAGGACTCATTTGACCGATGTACTGTCTCAATTACATTTCATATTGCCATAATGGCTGTGCTAATGTTGGAACGGTTTCCACAGCGTCTCAGCATAAAGCCAGAGAAACTAACTAATAATGCATTGCTAATGTTAGATATGAAGAGCCAAGGTTTTTATTTCTCAAACAATTTGTTACCTAGTCAATTCGATGACCCGCCTGCATACACACTAACGTCCCATGAACGAACATACATAACGTTATTCGACTGTAGAGAATATTTGAAATGTCCGTGCCTACAATAAATAGAATTAATTTAGCCAAACTTAGCTGAATCTTACCTGCCCAGGAGAAAATTAGCAACTTCGGCGTCGGTCTTCAAATTCTTCTGTGCTTTCAGCAGTCTCCATCTTTCAAAGGCATGTCCTGTACAGATCCTTGTTTTGTTTCTGACCTTGTCACGACGTATTTTGGAATCATAACGAGGCCTTTTAGGTTTAGTAACGTCAGACATTTGTGCTCCGAAATGCTGGTAGCTGCAGCTCAGTGGTAACTGGCATCCTGGATGCCGAAATGCTACTGACTTTGTGATTGGGAGATAGGTGGAGGGCGGTGCAACAGGCCAAAACACAAAATGAAAACATCAACATTAGTTGTGGGCTGCAACTTCGCTTTTGTAATGAGAATATTCTGGCTGGACTGCTGTTGTCAGTGATATAAGTATTTGAAATTAACATTATTCCTTAATGCCTGGTGATATATCAGGGCCATTTCATGATTAATCAACATACATTTCTTACATATTGCTCCTTTAAGGGTTTTTGATGCAGAAACCTGCATCTTATCTTGTTGCTCTCACCACCTTACCCTTGGATACTGAAAACTAGGTATTTATTTACATGACATTTCTGAAACCTGGTCAGTATGATTACCTGGTTTATTCAAGCACATGTAAATGCACTGATTGATGTTTGTGCTGGGTGCTAATACGGTCTCCTCTCCCTCTAGCGCCGCCCTGGAAGTGGAGCTGTCCGACGATTCCTTCCCCCCCGAGGATTTCGGCATCGTCTCTGGAATGCTCCATGTCAAGTGGGACAGGATCGCGCCGTATCCTTGACACTTTCCCACTGCTTGTGTTTCCCCTTAGTTTACACTTCGTTGATATTCCTCATCTTGAGCTGGCTCTCGATATTGGTTAAGACTTTCTGCTGCCATACTTCAGGTTAGAATTCTAACTTTGAGTGACTATATTACTTGCTTCCAGAATATTCCTCCAGTAATTTTCATTGTGATGTCCCTTAATTCCGGCAGCCACCATTTTGCTTTCGCGCTTGTGTTCATGAGACACTTTTTGCCGCCATAAGTTAAGTCTATTTTCTACTCCTTTGCTTCCTGTCTGTTCCAAGCTTAGTTTTCTGATTTGTCATGAGATGTGACCTTTACTCTCTGACCTTTACCCCCCTCTTGTACTTGTCTCTATCCTCTCTCTATCACTCTCCATTCCTTTGTTTTGTTACAGTCTTGCCAAGTTTGTCAGTAATCACTTTGCACCGTGAACTCATTTTTTGGCTGTATTTACAGAATGGTGATCAAGATCCTGAATTTCTGTTCAGTTGGAAGAATGAATGAACATTGCATTTATGTAGTACTTTCTCATGGATACTCAAAGCGCTTTCCGGTCATATGGAGTAATCTCATTTCCGCCGCCAATGTGTAACGCCCACCTGGGTGATGCAACGGCAGCCATTTTGCATCAGAAATGCTCACCACATCAGTTTTGTGGTGGAGAGGGTGAGGATGGGTGTGTGAAATTCTGAACGAACTCAAAACTTTTAGAACGGTTGGTCTCCAGTAACATGGTTGTGCAGCTGTGACCTTGTGTTTGTGAAAGGGGTGGCCTGAATTTGCAACAAGTTCTTGGGGTGAATTTGATTGGCTCTCATTGGTGGTTATTGCATTTGGGTAAAGGGCAGTGGTTAAATTGTGTTGAATAACTTCCTCTGGATGGTCACTGGTGTAAATCCTGATTCCTGAAAAAAAATGGTGGGCAGGTTTTTTTTTTTTTTTAATTTGGCATCTCCAATCTCACATGAATCTGGAATGCCCTATTAGTGAACTATGTACACAAGCTTGCTCGTATGCGACCCCGTGTTTCCATGTTGGGAGAGCAAAGACAGTTTGCGGCTCTCCTCCGAAGCACACGCCTGTCAGCTGCTGTTCATTATTTCACTCATCGCTCGAAACTTTGTAAGTTCAGAACGGGGGCGGTGGATACCCGAACATGAGCAAGCTCAATCTTGCTGACGGGCTCCCGGCTAGCCAACAGGAGGCGCTTGAGCAACGAACATGCTGTAATTCGACAAACCTAAATTGATAGTCCCTCCCAATTTATTTTCCTGCAGCGCAAAGCCAATTGTGCGCTGCTCTGAAAAGGCTACCGACCAATGCCAGCACTGGTACGACCGATGATTGATCCCGGGTCGTGGTGGTCACTACTGCTCTGCAATGAGGCGTCTTAACTGAGTGAGCCAACCCGGTAGCCAGTAGGCAGTTTTTGTGCAAAGTTCATCCCTGGATGTTGGCAGATTTGTCTTTTGTCCATTTGTAACCCAAAACTTGTGAGCATGCCTAGTCGCTGCAGAACTCAGTCTTCTGGAAGTTTCTGTTCCTTGACCCCCGCCCCCTCTCTCAGTGCCAGTAATGTCTCTCACACCGTGGTTCTGCGCCCCCTGAAGGCCGGGTACTTCAACTTCACCTCTGCCACCGTCAGCTACCTGGCCCAGGAGGGTGGGCAGGTCGTGGTAAGAACCCCCTCCCCGATATACTCAGGTGTTCTGGGCCCTGTTTCACAAAGCAGGATTACTCCGTTAGCTGGATAACTGCAATGCGAGGAGAGTCCAGTGGGTTCTTATAAATATCTGGAACACAAACCTAAAGTAGAATAAGATCTGTTTAACTTGGCGCAGTGGTCTCGCTGATGCTGTGATGCTGATCCTTGCCCCCGGTAAGCATGGCTGAAATTGTACAGTTCCTCTCTGTGCACATTATGTTAACATGTGCATTGGCAGAGCTTGAGCAGCACTTTGTTGCTTTTTTACGTTTTGAGTATGTGGGTCATGCTTTATCACTAGAATTAGCTTGGAAAGGAAGACTTTTAGGATGAAGGTATCTTTGGTCTTTATGGAAAGGGTTAAGGGTGGGGCTGATTGAGGTCCAAAAATGTATATTTCTTTATATTTTGAATTTCGGATGAAGACAATATAGTACAGTTAATCCTTAAGCTCATAATTTCAACGGTACATGCTTTAACAGGAGAACAAGAATCAGAGTATGAATTTGTGATTTGGCAAATGACAAATCAATCAACTGGTCATAACCAATATTATAGCCAGGTGGCCCTTTTTAATGACCAGCCGGGCTTTCAAATTGCAATTACTTGCAGCACTGGTGCTGTAATGTAAACCTCACATTTCCTTTTTCTCTGCTTGTATGGACAATATAGCCAAATTGATATCGTGGCACAAGCAGCTTACGGTATATCTAATACTGATGATGGCCTTCTTTGAGTGGGGAATCTGTATGAAGCTGCTCTCAGTCCTATTAGAGTGATGGGGTGAGTGTCAGTCCATGTTCCCCTCTCATATTTGGGGTGTCCTCCTCAGGTGGGCTACACCAGCGCTCCGGGACAGGGGGGCATTCTGGCCCAGAGGGAGTTCGACAGGCGCTTCTCCCCCCACTACGTGAGTCTCTCAGAGATCTCTAGTGTTTGTGTGTTAAAGGGTTAGAGTTATCTGAATGGGGAGGCCATGCAGAAAGCCTTTTTAGTGCTTTTCCCAATGCACTGCTAAATGCTATGCTAGCACTTTTCACCTTCAACGGAAAGGGCAGTGTCTAGGTGTTATCGACTTGAAGCACTAGAGCGTTTTGTAGCTGTGAATACTTGTAATCATTAGCAAATGTTCAATATATAGCTTTTCATTACTTTTTTTAAATGTCTAAGGTAAGAGAGTACTTTTTGATTTGTGTACCAAATGTACGAATTGCAGTTATGTTTATTCAGTTGGTCTGTCCTGTTCATGTCCTCACTCACCTTCCTCTCTCTCACTCCCTCCCTCTTACTCTCCCTCTCTCCCTTCCTCTTTCCTCCGTCTTTGCGCACCCCCCCCCCCGCGCTCTCTCTCCAGCTGGACTGGGCAGCTTTTGGAGTGATGACCCTTCCCTCCATTGGGATCCCCCTGCTCCTCTGGTACTCCAGCAAGAGGAAGTACGACTCGCCCAAGAGCAAGAAGAACTGAGCTGTGCAGGATGGGATGGTGGGGTGGGTCTTGGAAGACTGGAGCAGTGTGGGGCCACAGTGAAGCAATTGGGTTGGGGGGAGAGGGGTGGTGTTTTGACAGAATTTGGGAATAATTTAATTGCCCATATTGTGGTAAATGAGTGATGAATGGACAGTGGACGCTCATGGGGGGCCGTATTTTGCCCAGCTTACAGAAAATATTCTCAAAATGTTGCTGACAGTTTTTCGGGCAGTGTTGAAACATTGGTAAAATGTGTTGGAAACATTAAGCAGAATTTTTTTTTTTTTTTTTTTTTTTTTGTCTCCGCTGGGAAATGCAATGAGGAAATGGGTGGGTCTTGTAGGGGGAGGGCATTACCCCCTCGGCTGTTTTGGTTTTGTCTTGGTGTCTGTGGGTCTAAATGCTTCGAGCACTACTACTACGCTGAGCAGCATGGAGTGCTGATGGCGGTGTGCTCCACATTGTTTGGGACAGTGGTGGCAGTCGGGATTCAGTTTTTGGGGTCATTTACACTACAGGCAGAGGACAGACCAGGCTCCCCTCTGGCTTGGTTCTAAAAATCCCACCCTTACCGGGGTTATCAAAACTGTGGGCTTTCTTTGATCAAGGACTTTTTTTTTTTTTTGTTCACTTGAGGTGCCAAGAAAACCATGTTGTAATATTGAATGGGGGGAAAGGAGGAGGTCATTCCATGTATTCCCAAACTTATTGGGAGGTTTGTGTACCCCACTCTTGTGTATGTCCATGTCTGTACGTGAATCATGTAAGCGCTGGCTCATCATTTTTACAGTGGAAATAAAATGCCAGGTTTTACAAAGTAAGTGGCAATGTGATTTCATTTGCCCCTGATCTGTTTTTGTTGCTACAAGTTCTCCTAATCCGTGAGGGGAAGGAGTGTGAGAAAGTTGGGGAGGAATAACAACCTGTGCATAACTTCAACTTGAAGTGGTGTTTGCATCCCACTGGTGAACTGTGGAAGTGCTCTGCACAGAGAAAGGATAATTCACCGCTTCTGTTTCAAGAGAAGAAGAGCTAGAAGTTTCTATTTCAGTTTTGAGGCAATGTTCTAGAACTTAAGCACTTTCAACTGTCTAGCTGCGATTAGTCAATTTCAGACATGTTAATTACACTTTTGTTACCATTTGTACTGGCTAAATTTCCCCTGGAAACTCAAGGTTTCAGAATGGTGCTGTGTACTGCAGTTGGCAGGTCCAGTATTATAGGGACATTAATATTTTCTGAATTTCGGTTTAACTGACTTGCCCTGTCTCTGTAAACTCTGCCCCTGTGCTGGGCCTTTCACAGACCAGACAGCAGCGAAACTGCATTGGACGGGTGCCCAAAGAACACTCAGCTGTGATTCATAACTTTTCCACGAATATCCACAAAATTAAAGTTTGCGGACATGATTGTTAAATAAAATTCTGTATTTGGCATGAAAGACTATTATATGCATGGCTGTACATGGCCGGCACTGCTAGGAAGAAGAGATGCACTTATTGATAAGTTCATTTTAGAAGCAGTCAAGTATTTGGATTTTGTCGTCCTTGACAGAAATGTTCACGATATATTCACTGGGTTCAGTTCATCCGTGGTAAGAAAAGTTAATTTTTTCTACTTGGTTTTAATGTACAGGCCCTAAGAAATCTTCTAGCTTCAGTCTGAAGTCCTGGTGATGGGACTGCCGTCAGTCCTCAGTGATTGTGGTTTTGGGGGCGCAGGGGTGGCCGAGCGGAGAGGCCCCCCTCTGGGATCTGCTCGTAGATGGGGCTGCAGCTGCCAGGGAGGGAGGGGGCGGGGCCAGGCTGAGGGGGCCAGCCGTCCATTCGCTGAAGAAGGAAGATGGACAGTATCAGCCAAAGAAATTATCGCTTCTGTGGAATTTTTCACAACAACCTTGTGAAAGGTTCTTACCAATTTCCTATTACTTAAAAACTTTTATCCAATGAAATTTGATTCTTGGGTGCATTATAATATTTGTTTGAAGCCAGAGTTCATAAAGGGAGTGAAGAAGACTAGGGAAAGCTGCAAATTACAAAAACATGAATGCCTTTGTTAGGCATTTTAAAAGATTGACTGGTTTAATCTTAGTCCTCACAGGCATGAATGAATCTTATGAATCAAAGTGAATCAACTCCTGAATCAAAGAGTTTTATTTCAAAAATCTCCAAAAATGGAATTTATTCTTGGATTAAGCATGATCGATGTCTGTGATACTAGTTTATTTGTGTAATATGACATTAAAATCTCTTGGTTTTACCAAGACTCTGATTGGTGCAGGGTGGTTGGGGTTACCTGTAGGGCGGAGTCAGGGTGTGCAGGGCAGTCAGTCAATCTGGGGGGCGGTCTGAGGGGCAGACCGGGGGCGGTTCTGGTTGGAGGTGAGAGGGGCGTTGTGGATGGAACGTCTCGCGATCCCATCAGGTTCACCTCTGAGTATAAGTGGTTGTTGGCGCCCTCTGGAGGAAAAAAAAAGCGTACACGCACACACACACGTAAATACAAATGCATACATACGGTATAAGCACAAAAATATGCTGACACAAATTAATACACCTGTATACATATACACATACACACGCTCGTGGAAACAAAAACACTCACAATAATACAGGTAAGGGTATTTTGTACTTGAAGTGATAATGATGTGAAGGAAGGAAGCATTACCCAGCGCCCTCCTTCTCATACTTGTCTTCACTCATTATCCCATTTCATTGTTATCATTTGAAATTCCCACCTAATCCCCCTGTTGGTAATTCATTGGCTACGCCATTTATTTCTCTGGCCTCAATAAATAAGAACTCCACGGAGAAGAACAACCTGCTTTGCTCCAGAATAGATTTCTCAGTGCCCATTTTAGGGTCTCTTTTCTGGTACTGGGGGGCAACAGACTTCAGCAGTTGGTTTTTGTTCCTAACTGTTGCTCAATTACTTCCTCGCAATTTTACCAGCATAACACATACAATAAAGAATTATAGGCTTCATCACTTGGTTCCACGACAGCAGATACAACCTGATACATGGATTGAATTTGACTGGATTCAATCAAGTGAAATCTGATCCCTATTATCTTGTGAAATAAACACCAAGTGGATTTGCTTTGGCAAGTTGACGAGTCCATCGCTGTTCCAGCTGGCTGACATTTGATTTCAAATGATCATACGCAGCAAGCAACTGCTAATATATTCCATTAAATCTCCCTCCCCCTTACCCTCGCTCCGCATCACATCCTGTCTCCGCGCCATGGCGTAGAACTCGATATGGTCAGGTGATTCGTCAGGGCGGGGCACGTGATGCGTTTCCTCATACGTGTGCATGGGCACCAGCTCCCAGTATTTCCCCTCCCCTAATGTCTCCCCTGCACCCCTCAGGGGCGGGGCCACGCCAGAATGAGGGGCGGGGTATGGTCCTGGGTGGGGTTCAGGCTGAGCACCCGCCAATGAGGAGGAAGAGGTATGGGCAGTGCCAGCTGAGGTCCTGGGGGGCTTGTTGACCCGGGCGTACTGGGGCTCTTCAGGTTCTGCTCTGGGGAGGTTGCTCTCTGGGCCTGTGGTGTTTGGGGGTGCTGCAGGGATGAAATCTGGCACCTACCACAGAATAGTCAGTAATATAATTGACATTTTAAATGCCAGACTGTCTGCATGTGATTGTTTTGTTATGCTATGCAATGCTATGCCATTTTGTGATACACTATGCCATGGCATGTAATGTTCTATATGATGTTTTGCTATAATATGTATAATATATAATACCATGTATATATATATATATAATATAATACCATGTTTCGCTGCAGTACTCTACGCTACTTCAAGCTAAGTAACCTTACATTGTGCTCTGTTGCGCTGATGTTACATTGTATTACATTATGCAGCAGTATGTTGTGATATGCTGTGCTGTTTTGTGCTACACTATGTCATGTTATGATATAATATGTTGTCATAGGTTATTCTATGGTTTGTTATTTTATATCATAGTATACCATGCTATTGCTTGTTGTGCTAGGCTTTGCCATTTTGTGATATTTTAATTTGTCCTAAGTTATTTTATGGTTTTTCCAACATCTGTGGCACTTACCTCTGTATTTTCATTAATCAGTCTCTCAGAGAAGGAGCTGGACTTCTTCATTGGCTTCCTCACCACCGCATACTGTGCTGTCCCGGGGGTAGGGGGGCCGGGGTGGGGGAGGTGGGGGATATGGGCGCTGGGCTGGCAGAGTGCTCCAATTCTGCCCATGGTATCCATCCACCCCTCGCTCCATCACCCTGTCCCGCTGAGTCCTCGCAGCCTCTCTTTCCCTAAAGGAGGAAGAGGATTGTGGGTAGTGGCACAAGTACTGGCAACAGAACACCGCAAACTTGTAGGATTTCTTAACCTCCAGAGACACAGTAGCATTTGTTTGTACACCTCTGCCAGGAGGTAATAAGTTTTCACGGGTGTTTATTTGCTTGTTCGTCAGTTCATGTAATTATTTCAAAATGTTCTGGATGGATGTCAATGAAATTTTATGTTTTGATGGATACTGTGTGAAGGGGGAAGTGATTGAATTTTGGAGAAGATCCAACTCATATTTTTGACCCAGGATCTGAAAGAATTACTATGCACATAAAAACAGAACTGTTGTGCACAAGGTCATGCGACACTAACACCTACATCAGCTCTCAGATCACTTATTTGCACAAATGCTTTACTCAAGGATAAATCCGAATTTTGCTTCCTCCACCAACGAATTTCACTTCAGCGAAGGTCATGTGCTGTCTGAGTGCCTTCTAGTTTTGCAATATATCACAGATGACAAATAAGTGTGTTTTTTATTAACCCTTAGAGCGCTAAATGCAGCGATTATTGCTCAATGATGTAAGATATCAAAATCAAAGCTGTTGAAAACCTATATTATGGCGACTTGTTTAAAAGAGCTCCCACAGGGGAGCTCTTTTAAACAAGTTGCCTCATGATAAGTTTTCAACAGCACAAGATATTTAAAATTACATTCTTTAAAAATTTATTTCAGTGCTTTAAAGGTTAATATTTCTATGTTTGTGGATTGATGATATGCACTTTGTTGTTGACGTTTCATGTGAAGTTCAGCTCAGTCTTTGAGGTTATTTCTGCCCTTTCCATTTTTATTACTTTAATAAACTTGCCACTGTAATAGGTAATTAGCGAGTTTGTTAAAAGTTTAAAAATACATATAAAAAAATCATGCGACAATATTCACAAATCAAATTGGATCTTGTCGTGTCAGTTTCAGCATGGGAGTGCAGAGTTACAGTTCTTGAGACAGCGACCAGCAGCCCATATCCCCAACAGCAGACAGAAATTAGTTGCCTGGTCTTCTAAAGTTAAGCCACTTTCGCTCACTTAGACATGGGAAGAGATTTGTCAGTTGGAGTAGGCAAGTATCTGGTTTTCTAGGTAGATCATTAACACAGAGTAAAACTTCCTTATGCAAGGTAAAGTTAACACACCTTGACACATGGAATGGTTAGCACTTCATCAAAGGGCCCCACAGCATGCTGGGTATAGTAGTTTATCAGTTCCTGCAGGCTGCCATGGCGACTCTGCTCCCCGGCAATGAGGTATTGCCTTCCTCCCGGCGTGGATCCTCCCTCTTCTTCCTCCAGGATGAAGTGGCGGCACCGGTCTCTCCCCCTAGAACAAGGGTTGGAGTGTGTTAGTGTGTGTGTTTGCCTGTGTTTGTGTGTGTACATGCGTGTATACTCAGCCCACAGCAGTACCTGTATGAGAGGACAAAGCCAATTTTAGACTCACTGAGTCTCACCAGAAAACAGCCGTCAGGCTCATCCTTCAACAGCTCCTCTGCCTCACTGAGAAAGCGAGAGAGAGAGAGAGAGAGAGAGAGAGAGAGAGAATGACAAAATAAGACAGGGTGGATCTCATTATATGAATTAAGTTGCTTTTGTAGTGTTGCTAGAGCTGCTCAATTCCCAGTATTTTTCATGGTCATTTGCAGTTTTTGGGTCCTTAGTTATTTTACAGTCAATGAGTCCATCGTTACCTAAATATTTTTGGGTCCAATTTCATTTCGCAGTCATTATTTTATACAACCCCAATTCCGAAATAGTTGGGACAAAGTGTAAAGTGTGAATAAAATCAAAACGTAATAACTTTCAAATCACACCAGCCAGTATTTTATTCATAATAGAACAGAGATAACATAGCAAATGTTGAAACTGAGAAATTTTAAATTTTATCCACAAAATGAGCTCATTTCAAATTTGATGACTGCAACAGGTCTCAAAAAAGTTGAGACAGGGGCCTGTTTTACCATGGTGTAGCATCCCCTCTTCTTTTTAACACAGAGTGGAGGTGTCTGGGCATTGAGGAGACAAGTTTCTTGAGTTTAGCCATTGGAATTTGATCCCACTCTTGTTTAATACAGGATTCCAGCTGCTGGAGAGTTTTGGGTCTCCTTTGATGGACTTTGCGTTTAATTATGCGCCAAATGTTCTCAATCAGTGAAAGATCAGGACTGCAGGCAGGCCAGTTCAGCACACGGACTCTTCTACTACGAAGCCATGCTGTTGTAATAGCTGCAGTATGTGGTTTTGCATTGTCCTGCTGAAATACACAAGGCCTTCCTTGGAATAGATGTCGACTGGAGGGGAGCATATGTTGCTCTAAAACCTTAATATACCTTTCAGCATTCATGGTGCTTTTTAAAACATGCAGGTGTCCCACACCATATGCACTAATGCATCCCCATACCATCAGAGATGCTGGCTTTTGAACTAAACACTGATAACAGGAGGGGTGGTCTTTCTCCTCTTTAGCCTGGAGGACACAACGCACATGATTTCCAACAAGAATGTCAAATTTGGACTCGTCTGACCACAGGACACTTTGCCACTTTGCTACAGTCCGCTTTAAATGAGCCTTGGCCCTCAGAACACGCCGGTGCTTCTGGATCATGCTCAACAATGGCTTCCTTTTTGCATGATAGAGTTTTAGGTGGCATCTGTGGATGGCACGGCGGACTGTGTTTACAGACAGTGGTTTCTTGAAGTATTCCTGGGCCCATGTATGTAGTAATGTCAATGACAGAATCATGCTGGTGAGTGATGCAGTGGCGTCTGAGGGCCCGAAGATCGCACTCATCCAGTCTTCGGCCTTGTCCCTCACGCACAGAGATTTTTCCAGTTTCTCTGAATCTTTTAATGATGTTATGCACTGTCGATGATGAGACCTTCATTTCCTTTGCAGTTTGACGTTGAGGAACATTGTTTTTAAAATATTCCACATTTTTTTTACGCAAGCCTTCATAGGTTGGACAGCCTCTGGCCATCTTTACTTCTGAGAGACTCAGCCTCTCTAAGACATCCCTTTTATAGCCAATCATGTTACACACCTGATGCCAGTTAATGTAATTACTTGCTAAATGTTCTTTCAGCTGATTCTCTTATATATTAATTGCTTTTTCAGCCCTTTTTTTGCCTGTGTCCCAACTTTTTTGAGACCTGTTGCAGCCAGAAAATTTGAAATGAGCTCATTTTGTGGATAAAAATGTAAAATGTCTCAGTTTCAACATTTGAAATGTTATCTATGTTCTATTGTAAATAACATATTGGCTCATGTGGTCTGAAAGTCATTGCATTTTGATTTTATTCACAATTTACACTTCGTCCCAACTATTTAGGAATTGGGGTTGTAGTTTACAGGTTATGCTAACCGGCGTGTGGCGAAGCCGTGTAGCCAACTAGGCAGTGGTTCGCCAGGTCTGCGCAGGCGGGGCAGCTGGGATCTCTCAAACCAAAGCAGAGTGTGGGCCCTCAGGGAGGGGGACAGGGCTTCCAGGGGCCCGGGGCCCCCAGATCTCAGCATGGCTGGGGAGAGCTTCTGAACCACCGGCTGAAAGCAAAAGGGGAGAAGGGGGACATGGTCGAGGGATGGGATGAGGGGAGAGAGAACTCAGACTGTGATTTCAAAAATATTACTTATCCTTCATGCAGACATTCTGCTGTTATTGTTTTCACGTCGTGTGTGTGTGTGTGTGTGTGTGTGTGTGTGTGTGTGTGCGTGTGTGCGTGTGTGTGTGTGTGTGTGCGCGTGTGCACGTACTGTACGAGTCAAAAGTTTGGACACACTTTGCTAATGTCACAGCACTCTGTTTTCAGAGAAATGTAAATGGCTTAACTTCTCTACATGATCTCAAATGGAATCTTGCGAGACCTAAACAGTCAGAGGTTAGAAGAGAATAATTTAATTGTTTGAATAGTTTACAAAATTTTGGAATTCTCATAGAAGCCATATTTTGCAAAGTAAAACAGACTAACAAGCTCCTTCCATTTCCCAATGGCTGAAGTCAAGCTGTTTTGGGACTTATTGGGCAGAAAGGCCCACGATAAACTCACCACAAGTGCAGCACATCATTGGGAACTTGTACAGCCATGCAGCTGCAAACTCATTATAGCCATATGACTGTCGTTGGGGGGGGATGTGAGTATGCTCAGCAAATATGACAACAAATGCTGGTTAGTTTGATGGATTCAAGAATTAGATCTTTTTTTTTTTTTTTTTTGCAAAATAGAGGGTGCAAGGACATTAGACATAGCGGGGTAGGAAGAGCTGCTGGTGTGAACCAATTGCAAGATGGTCCCACACTTTTATATGTTTTTTTGTTGTGTTGCCAGCATTTCTCTGCTTTTCTTGTACATAAAGTGCATTGAATGGAACTGAGGGTAAAAGTTAGAGTTGGAGGGAGTGAGAGGTGGGAAATAGGAAGAGTGAAGGAGGAATACAGAGGGAGAGAGAGAGCAGAAAGACAGGAGAAATGGGAAAGGAGGGAGAGGGGGAGAGTTAATGAGTGGGAAGGAATGGAAAAATAACAGAGAGATAGATAAGAAAGCAGAGAGAGGATGACGGAGGAAAAGAGACATGACATGATGCCATGTGAATACAAAACACAGCGAACTCAGAAGATGACGGGAACAAGAACGAAAGTGACAGACGGCCGTGTTTTCATCTCAACAGGAAATAGCAGAGGTGAGGCTCACAGGCTAAGAGGGTGAAGAGCAGGAAGCCAGCCTGGTTGCTTTTCACACAAGGGTAGATTGAATGTTAAAAACAGGCAAAAGAAAGCAAGGTGGATACTCCATAACTGAAAGAAACCAAGGAGGAGGGAAAAAAACAAGAAGTTAAAAAAAGTTGCCTGCTTCTAAAACATGAATTAGTCATTCTCTTGGCTGTTTCACTACATGCACTAAATCATTTTAAATTTCTCTCACAACTGAACTATGAATTCTTTTTATCTGATACATATCTCATTAAAACATGACTCTCAGTCAGGTCTACACCCCTCCCTGAGCGGTGGTGAGAAGTGGTGTTCAGTGGCACAGGAAGCTATGCGTGACATTAAGTGAATGTCAATTCCTTTGTGCTCTTATTTTGTGGTTTTGGGTTGCTGAAGGTTCTGTGCAGCTATTTACGGCAATTAAACAGGAAATGGTCTGAGACAAATGCATGAAACACACAGCACTGGTTCTCAGAAGGTTAAAACCAGGCCACAAATGGCTTTTCTCTTCATACTTAACTCTCTACCAGCTCTTAACTCTATAGACCTTTCGAGAAAATGACTGAAGCACAATGAATCACTTTTGCAATAACTTGCACATGTACCCCTAATAACAGATTGCAGATTACTAAGTATATAAATTTGATAGGGATCATAGGAATTTTTTTTGAAATGACATGCAAATTTGGTAACTGCCACTGATGAACAATATATTGGATAAATGACATGCAGTCAGACGCAAAACACATTTGCACGTGCATTTCATGACATTAAATGAGCGTGCAGCCTCACATTTTGGCTTTGACTAACACTTCACCATTTCAACTCAGACGTGTGTGTTGCTTGTTGGTGAAAATTTGGAAGTTCCCAAATTTTTTGCATTACATTTAGCAATAACAATGTCTCCTCAACGTCTTAGACGTCGATTGACTTCAGAGCAATTGGGAAGATGCATCGGAATGCTTGACTCTGGCTTCTCACAACGCCACGCGTTGCTAATGCACTTAACGTCAGCCAAAGCGTTAGAACAGAGCGTGGAACCGCATCAAACATTTGGTACAGCAGCACACCGTCATGGGTGGGTCATCAGAGATCGACTACACAACGACAAGACCACTTTCTCACACTTCAGGCACGACGTCATCCTTTCTGGACAGCCACCACCCTATGAAATGACCTTCATAACGCCTCGGGGGTCAGGGTATCCACTCAGACGATACGGAATCGCCTTCATACTGCCGCCTCAACTCAAGAAGGCCATGTGTTCAAATCCCACTGACCGCGGCGTCATAGGCATGACCGATTGATTGGGCTCACGATCATGTCACATGGACACACAACGATTGGGCTCCAGTTCTCTTTACTGATGAGTCCCGATATTGCTTGGACTTTACTGACAGGAGGCAACGGGTGTGGCGAAGACAACGTGAGCGATTTAATGATGCCTACATCAACGAACACAACCGTTATGGTGGCGGATCAATTATGGTCTGGGGAGGAATAAGCAGGAACGGCAGAACGGACCTGAATGTCATGGAGAGAGGGACGATGACAGGGGTACGGTACAGGGATGAGATCCTCAATGTGTACGTAAGAACATACGCTGGTGCTGTTGGCCCTGATTTCATCTTGATGGATGATAACGCCTGTCCCCATCGTTCTAGGGTGGTGAATCAATTCCTAGAGCAGGAGACAATTGTCCGCATGGACTGGCCCGCGCGTTCGCTGGACCTAAACCCTATCGAGCATGTGTGGAACATGCTGCAGGTCGCCATTTCCAGTCGTAGGGCACAACCCACAACTCTAGAAGAGCTCGGAAATGCCCTTGTTGAAGAATGGAACAACATTCCAATTGCAAGCATCCGGGTTCTGATTGACAGTATGACCCGACGTTGTCAAGCCGTCACTCAAGCTAGGGGAGTCCATACCCGTTATTGACATTAACTGTGGTAATGAAACATCAAACGAACACTGTCTGTTTTCACTTTACATGTCAGAGGTGAAACCATGAAGTGTTCGTGAAAGCCAAAAGTGTGAGGCTGCACGCTCATTTAATGTCATTAAATGCACTTGCAAATGTGTTTTGTGTCTGACTGCATGTCATTTATCCAATATATTGTTCATCAGTGGCAGTGACCAAATTTGCATGTCATTTCACAAAAAAATTCCTATGATCCCTATCAAATTTTGAGTAGTATATATTAAAGGGGACCTATTATGCTACATTTCCAAGTTTATATTTTGATCTTGGACTCCCCTAGAGTACTCCTGATCATTCAAAATCCAAGAAAGGGTCCTTATTAAGCTCATACTGCCATCCTCACTGAAACGCCTTGTTTGGGCGGCTCTTCCGCTATGGCCCCCCCTTCCCGTGTGCCCTCTTTCTTCTGATTGGCCAGCTCTGTGGAGGGCGGAGCTGGGTGGGACTCGGCACAACACAGTTTTCCGGGTCCGCCTCCCTAGTGTGAAACTTGAGAGGCGTCTGCCATCTGAGCTAAGGAATCGGCGGGGAAATTGCGCAATCAAACGCTGTTCATGTGTATAGATCTAATGAAATGAACTTGTTCTAATAAACGCAGCGGCGAAATTGGTGGACGCAGTGCCAAAGTCTGGCAGCCAAGCTCGAAATTGCTTTCTACCTACGGCTACTATGGTGAGTACACCGGTGTTTCTACTCTATAGCTAGGATTGAGGGAAAGCTAGAATCCACCCCATACAGACACATTTGTAGAATGGGTCGACATACCCAAGTGTAAACTGGAGACTGTAGAAATCCGGTGGGTCTGAGTTTAGAGGGAAACATGGACAGTGAGGAGCAGCAAAAAGTGAACCAACAACTTATGGACTGCTTCGGTGTGTACTATAAGGACCTGCTGCTCCGTGTGCATAACTGTGGTGTGTCCGTTAGCGTGGAGTAACGAACAGCTTCTGCGCTGGTATATGGGGGTGGGCGAAAGCTCCAGGCTTAAAGGTCTTTTCGGAAATTGCCCGAGGTAACGGTTTACTTATTGCGTCGGAATGACCAGTGTTTGCTCTCGGATAATGGGCGCGTTATGGATAGTGCGACAGCTAGAGAGAGCTCCGGTTATGTTATGAACAAACACATTTTATTAGCCAGAACAATTTCTAAAGGGGGATGAAACTACACCAGGGCAATGCAGAGAAATCATTTGTTATACCAGACACGTTATAGCTTCTGCGTTTCGCAATTGCTTTCACCGTGGCAGCATCAGAGAGCTAGCCCAGATATTGGTGAAGTATTCGGCTGACCCCAGTCATGGATAAGTAAAACGATCGTTTCACAAGCACACAAACACGCACCCCAAGCTCTGCAAAACCTACGTCTGGTCTAACTGAAACCTTTTCAGCCCAACTTTGCTGATACATACATCAGCTCTCCGGTTAGCTTCAACTGTAGTGGCTACAATCAGGCAACGTTATGATGAAACTGCCACATTGATGCTTACCGAAGTAACACAAGCATACCGATCAGAATTACTGCATATAAGTGAACCAGGAGCATTTTTAAGTAGTGCAGCACGCAAACTAACACACAGTAGCTGGTAACCGAGTGGTCATAACAACAGACACAAACGTTACCCTGCAATACAGGTCTTACAGACAGCAAGTTCCGTTACCGTGAACAGTTGTACCAAGCATCCAAATTACAGATAAGAATAAAAATTAGCTTCAAATGAGGTTTAGGTTCACACACCTTCTGTTGAATGTTCCCTGATATTACTCTTGCATATTTAGGACACAAACATTAGCAACAGTAACTTGGCTACGTTAGCCACTGTGCTTCAGCCACATTCAACTGGCTATCATGTTAGGTAAGCTTATGCCATAAAAGCAACTTACAGCTTCCCCGTCTGTGAGTCATGGACAGTCGCGACCGATCCAGGCTTTATCTTCAGATATTTTACAAAGCCTGCGTTTGAGGCCAATTGTTAGTGCTAACTATTGTTAGCGGTCCTGCTAGCCACCCGTAACACGTTAGCTTCACTTACATTATTTGATGTTATATCGTTACTTACAGCTTGTGGCTCCGAGCGCTTGATCGATGCAACTGCTTCAGGTTTGACAAGCAGCTGAAACGCTTATCCAGCATCGAATTATCCTTTATTGACAAAGCTGTCTTTAGTGAAATGCTGAGCACAAACAGCTAAAGTCTCCTTTGGCCGTGGCTGTTTGCTGCCAGCAAATAAAAAAGCTACCCACTGATTTCTGGTGGCATCGTCTTTTGGAAGAGAAAAAGGTGTTTTTCTTCACGTCCAAAAATAAATGGACGAGCAGCTTTGGGAGTATACTTTGAGAAGCAACTGAAACGCTTATCCAGTGTCGAATTATCCTTTATTGACAAAGCTGTCTTTTTGTGAAATACTGAGCACAAACAGCTAAAATTCCCTTTGGCTGTGGATGTTTGCTGCCAGCAAACAAAAAAGCTACCCACTGATTTCTGGTGGCATCGTCTTTTGAAAGAGGAATAGGTGCTTTTCTTCGCATCCAAAAATAAATGGACGAGCAGCTTTGGGAGAAATACTGACAAAACTGCACCTCAAATGATCTGCGGTTCTTCTTTTGCATTTCTGGAAGTGTAGACGCTACTTAGGCATAGTATGATTCGCGGTTGTTTATGCCTGCTAGAATAGTTTCCGGTGTGGGCAGGTCCAGCGCAGTGATTGGCTCTGGCCAGGTTTGTATTAATTGGACGGCACAACCTTACGTCAGGTTTTTCCCAGATCTTGTGAAGATCTCGGGACGAGCTGTTTAGAGAGGAAATCACGTTCTTGGATTGCGGCAAAACCCCTGTATCTTATTTTTAGAAACTTTACAGAGGTTGAGTATGGACATCCAACATTATAAAATTACTTATATGTATTAAAAGAAGGATCAGCATAATAGGTCCCCTTTAATAATCATTAAGCCTTTTATTTTTATTTGTATCTGCACACTTAGTCCATGTTGAGAAGAGGTTAGGATCATGTGTGCTTGCCGGTTGTTTTGAACAGTGTGAAATCATTGCAGGAGCACTGTAGCTCTTAGGTGGCTTATGGCAAGGGACCCAATCATCGTGGTGTTAATGACATTAATTCCTGTCTACAAAACTAACTGGCAAGCAAATTTAACTTTGTTTGCTATATACTGCAAGAAATGATGTAATACAAATCTTAGAGAAACCAAATCATTATTGTAGGAAATCTGTGCTGAAACAGTGAAATGAAAACCATGTCAACTTAGTTATCCAACGTTTTAAGTGACCTAATTATCGTGGTAGTTGAGAAAGAGCGGGCTGTAAATGGGGATGGTTAGCCTGTTGTGTGCAATGTTTGTTTTGACGGCTGACATTTTTCAATTATTGCTTCAACTAATTCTCCCTTTTTGAGCTTTGAGAGTGGTACATTCCAAATCTTTGCATATCTGTCTCAATTCAACAGCCTTGAGTTGAGAGATTGCTCTCCTCTCGCTGACTGCAGGGTTGTTAACGGTCTCCAGTTTTTTTTCTGCCACTCACGATGTCCAGTGCACATGCTCTTTCCATATCTCGCTTTTTTAAGCCCTTAAACCAAAAGGGTTTATTTCCTCCACATGCACCCAAAACACAGAGGGGGCGCATCTCAAAGCATGGGCTACAACCTGCGAAGGCTGCATTTTTAAGGGTTGTTATACAACTCCAATTCCGAAATAGTTGGGACGAAGTGTAAATTGTGAGTAAAATCAAAATGCAATGACTTTCAGATCACACGAGCCAATTTGTTATTTACAATAGAACATAGATAACATTTCAAATGCTGAAACTGAGACATTTTACATTTTTATCCACAAATTGAGCTTATTTCAAATTTACTGGCTGCAACAGGTTTCAAAAAAGTTGGGACACAGGCAAAAAAGGGCTGAAAAAGCTATTAATATATAAGAGAATCAGCTGAAAGAACATTTAGCAAGTGATTAACTTGACCGGCATCAGGTGTGTCACATGATTGGCTATAAAAGGGATATCTTAGAGAGGCTGAGTCTCTCAGAAGTAAAGATGGCCAGGGGCTCTCCAACCTGTGAAGGCTTGGGTAAAAAAAATTGTGGAATACTTTAAAAACAATGTTCCTCAACGTCAAATTGCAAAGGCTTTGAAGATCTCATCATCGACAGTGCGTATTATCATCAAAAGATTCAGAGAAACTGGAAAAATCTCTGTGCGTAGGGGACAAGGCCGAAGACATTTACTGGATGCTTGTGATCTTCGGGCCCTCAGACGCCACTGCATCACTCACCAGCATGATTTTGTCATTGACATTACTAAATGGACCCCGGAATACTTCAAGAAACCACTGTCTGTAAACACAGTCCGCCGTGCCATCCACAGATGTCACCTAAAACTCTATCATGCAAAAAGGAAGCCATTGTTGAGCATGATTCAGAAGTGCTGCTGTGTTCTGTGGGCCAAGGCTCATTTAAAATGGACTGTAGCAAAGTGGCAAAGTGTCTTGTGGTCAGATGAGTCCAAATTTGACATTCTTGTTGGAAATCATGGGCGTCGTGTCCTCCAGGCTAAAGAGGAGAAGGACCATCCCTCCTGTTATCAGCGTTCAGTTCAAAAGCCAGCATCTCTGATGGTATGGGGATGCATTAGTGCATATGGTGTGGGACACCTGCATGTTTTAAAAAGCACCATGAATGCTGAAAGGTATATTAAGGTTTAAGAGCAACATACGCTCCTCTCCAGATGGCATCTATTCCAAGGAAGGCCTTGTGTATTTCAGCAGGACAATGCAAAACCACATACTGCAGCTATTACAACAGTATGGCTTCGTAGTAGAAGAGTCCATGTGCTGAACTGGCCTGCCTGCAGTCCTGATCTTTCACCGATTGAGAACATTTGGCGCAGAATTAAACTAGAAGTCTGTCAAAGGAGACCCAAAACTCTCCAGCAGCTGGAATCCTGTATTAAACAAGAGTGGGATCAAATTCCAATGGCTAAACTCAAGAAATTTGTTTCCTCAATGCCCGGACGCCTCCACTCTGTGTTAAAAGGAAAAGGGGATGCTACACCAAGGTAAACAGGCCCATGTCCCAACTTTTTTGAGGCCTGTAGCAGCCATCAAATTTGAAATGAGCTCATTTTGTGGATAAAATTATAAAATTTCTCAGTTTTAACATTTGCTATGTTATCTCTGTTTGATTGTGAATAAAATACTGGCTGGTGCGACTTGAAAGTCATAGCATTTTGATTTTATTCACAATTTACACTTTGTCTCAACTATTTCAGAATTGGGGTTGTACATCTAGGGTTGAAGACAAGGATAAATTTAGCGGTAGGGTTAGGTTTGGTGCTAGGTTTAGGGTTAGGGTTAAAGTTATGGTTAAGGTTAGGGAAACCAGTGATGACTCGCTTAAACCAAAGCGGTTTAATGGAAATGAAATGAGGTCATGTCAGTTTAGCAGATGGAATTAAGTGACGACCCCTAAAAATGCAGCCTTCGAAGGCCGCAGCCTATGTTTGAGATGCACCCAGAGTAAAGCAACATTCCCATTCTGAGTACTTCTACTTCTGTTTCCTTTCTCACCTCATGCTCCCTGCCATTCGTCATCTGCTTGGAAGGCCCCGCTTCCTCCTTCTCTGCTGGGCGGGATTTAATGCTTCGCCTCGGTTTGATTGGAGGAATCTGTCTAGCAGGGACCTGCTGGGATTGTGGTACTGGATGAGAGGTAATCCGTTCGTCTCTTGGATGCATTTCTGAGTCTGTCAAAAATATTGCCAAAAATTTGATTTCAGCGGGCATTAATGATCATTTTAATGTTCAGACTCATGTTAAGATTTTTGCGCGAGGCAAAGAAATCACAGCATTGAGCGAAGAATATACATTTAATGCTGCATGGCGGATTTGTCATTTTGTCCCTTAAACAATGAGGACACAACTGACATTTGAATGTGGCAGTCAAACTCTCTTTTTAAAATATTGCTCTCACCAGTGATTATGCAAGATTGCTTTCTCGCCATCAGCAATTGTCAGCCAGATTAAACATTTCCCCTGCAACATTTTTATGTTTTTTTTCCAGGTAGTGTTTAATAATATAAATATTGCCAAGGCAGCCGGAATCTATCAAAATGCATATGTGACCAAAGTTAAAGGGTAAGAAAAACTATAGTAAAGTTACAGTGCCAAACAAAGTACATCATCTCTGCTATCAAAAAATGATAAGCCATTATTTATTTATTCATTCTCAATATTCGCTTATTCCTCTCTAGGGTCGCGGGGGAAGTTGGAGCCTATCCCAGCTGACTGTCGGCGAAAGGCAGGAACACACCCTGTACAGCTCGCCAATCCATCGCAGGGCGCACACACCATTCACACTCCATTCACTCTCATACCTATTGGGAATTTTGGCATCTCCAATTAACCTGATATGCATGTCTTTGGACTGTGTGAGGAAACTGGAGTACCCAGAGGAACCCACGCAAACACGGGGAGAACATGCAAACTCCACACAGAAAGGCCCCAGGCCGGATTCGAACCCACAACCTTCTTGCTGTGAGGCAGCAGTGCTAAGCACATTTATTGCATGTAAATGTTGGGTGTGGGACAGCACGAAAAGCTGCCATGTTTGTTCTGCTGGAAGATGCCTGCATCACCAGGGCTGGTAGTTCTTGTGTATTAAAGGTAAAATGATGAAAGGTCACTGCAGTCAAGTTAGAACACCCAACAGCCGCGCACAGTGGCTTTGCCGAGGGTTAAATACAGATTTCCAGCAAATGATCGGTTGTAATTCAAACAACTGGTATCGCTCAAAACACTCAGTCATCAACGCAACTTTCAATACTTATACTGTGACTCCATACACTCAAAAGACATGTCCAGCCCTCATGATGTCACACACCTGTCTGGGCAGAATATTTCCAATTGTTTGATTGGTCAATTATTTTCCATGGCTGCATCAGCAGATTCCGAAGTTTCTAGGTTTATGCAATGTTTGAACGCAGACAACGCAGTGTAAAAAACCTATTTAAAAAAATAATGGCTCACCAGTTTGGATATCAGACATTATGTACATCATTTCACACTGCAAGTTTACCAGAGGTTTTCTTTTTTAATTTAGACAGTGGACATTCTCAAAACAAAAACATCAGAATAACAACAGCAATGATTATGGTGAAAATTATTATGTAATGTGTTAATGTGTTCTCTCCCTCTCCCTCTCTCTGTCTCTCTCTCACTCTCCCTCCCACCCTTCTCTCCATCCTCCAAGCCCTCCCGCCTCCTAATCACGCACAGGTTTACAGGGAAAGTCAGTTCACAGTCATGAGACAGGCTACAGAGAGAAGTGGGTACCATTACTCATCGGGAACTTTAATACAAGGGAAAAATGACACTGAACATGGCTCCAGAGATAGAATGTGGAAGTTTAGTGAGGAAATATTGTACAAGAGTTAAAAGCAGTTGAATTAGAACTGAAAGATCAAACAGACCAAGAAATGGGCAAAACATTCCCCCAGCACGGTATTTTACTATATTATCCCACACCTCACAGACAATCATACAGAATTTGTTCATCTGTATTGCATCTCCTGGAGGACTGTGAGCTCCTCCCACTATTCATGGACAAAGTCCCTATGAAAAGTCATGTAGCTAAACATACGGTGTGAAATTTAAAATCTATTTACTCATGCCATGTTAAAAAAACACAACTTAACTCAAGAGATATACTTCATCTATATTTTGATTAATATACATATAAAATATGCGCACATATGGCTAGAAGTTTGTCCAAATACAAGGAAATGCTTTATATGAAATCACAAAACAAAAGTGGGAAATTTTAACATTTTAATACATTTTGAGCATTTGATATATTTAATATAGTTGTTTATAGATTATTATCGTGTTAATTTTTTCCTAATTAAATTATTCAGTAATACTCTGCTATGCTCGTTTCCATAATTCCATCTCAGTCTGTACTTTCTCAGTCAGAAAAATAGAAAATACCATGATATGGGCGCCAACTCCCTTCCATTAAACCAAAAATCAAAAGTGAGTGACAAAACCAGCTGGATGCACCATCAATCCTTCAGACACCACTGAGAACAAGTTCACCATCACAACAGAAGTTTACGGTTACCTGCCTCATGGTTAATTCGCTCTGTTGTGATTTAGTAAAGCAGAAATTAGCCTACGGAACACAGGTATCAAAAATAGACAGCTCTCAAACTTTCATAATTTGCTTTACAAGTGTTTTTTTTTTCTCAGTATTCAGAAAATTAGTTGTAAGCAGCATTATATTAACTATAAAAACCAAAGAAAAAACATTCTACCTGACGTTTCCATAGCGTTGTAGTCCCCTGCTGACTGTGCATATGTTGATTTTATCTAAAATGTCTCCTGAATTCAATTAACTCAGTCAAAAACAAGACTTCATCTTTTAGAATGTCACATAATTAATAAAATATGCTCAAAAATGTATCTTTTCACAATGTCTGACATTAGGTACAAGCTTATGATCACGATCATTTGTATTTGTGTGTTAAAGCCTGAGTTACATCGCATTCAGGTAAACTTCAAATGTAGAGCCAAACCTTTTATAACTTGGTAGTCAAACTCCATGTTGAAGTCACAAATAGGTCATCTGTATACTGCTGTACCCTCTTGCAAAGCCACTAGCTTCCTCCTTTGTCATCTGTGATCATAAAGGAGGCATGACAGTTTTTAATGAGAGAGAGAGAGAGAGAGAGAGAGAGAGAGAGAGAGGGAGGGCCGGAGGGAGAGAGACAGTTGTAGGTTTTTATGTGGGTGTGTCATTATTATTATTATTATAATTTTTTTGAGAGTGAGATAGAAAGAGATTCAGACAGGACTGTTAACCCTTACCATCCCAAGTTTTCCTGAGAAACTTAATCTCAAATTTTCCTTGTTGCACACAAGCAAGCGGAACATTTCAGGGTAATGTTCAAAGTGGAGATAAGTATTTATATTTGACATATCGGAAGGTTATGTCACATCCCGAGTCTCTTTTAATTGTTTTCCCCTGCAATCCAGCTGTCCTTGACACTTTTTCTTGTTTTTCATTGTTGAGTTATTGCCTCATGCTTTGCCCCTCCCCGTGTTCTCTCTCTCTCTCTCTCTCTCTCTCTCACTCTCACCTGTCCCCTGTTATTAATCATCCTCTTGTGTATTTGCACTCCTAGTCTTCATCTCCCCTTTGCTGGATTGTTCTCTTCAATCTTCAGTGTTGTAACTAAAAAGCAGAGGTGTAAAATCCAGGGGTCAGAAAGTAAAAATCCTGCCAAGTTTTTCTCCCTCCCACAGAATGAGCTGATCACTCATATTGGCTCTATCTCCTGTCCAGGTGGTCGGAATAAAGTTCTGGGGAGGATTTTTACTTTCTGAACCCGGACTTTACACCCCTGCTAAAAAGAGGCAAGTTACTATTTATTAGGGAAACTTTTCCAAGTGTGTACAGCTGGAAAGTGGCTCCTCCTAGTCTCTCCTTCACCCCAGTTCAAAGGTTTGCACCTGCGCAGTGTGCCCTGGTTCATTCGGCTTCCCATCCCAGTTATTGACCTCAGACCAGTCCCTTTCAACCGCGCCTTGCCTGACCCACAGTGATGCTGTTTGCCCCCGCCTGACTCTGGAAGACCATCTCCTGATGATCCTCTTCGAGAGTTACTTCTGTTCATAAACGGGGGCCATTTTGGCTTTATCTGTGATCAGCAATTGGCTCTTTGTTCTGAAATTTGTGACAAGTCAAGCTTTCAAAATGTAGGTCACTTGCCCTACTTATGTATATATAAGCTTGATCATATCATGTTCTGTCATGGACTCACTGAAGTAGGTCCTCAAACGGAAAGTGTCAGCAGCTAGAATTCATTTCAAGGTGACAATGCCAAAATACCAGATTTTAGACAGGCCCTATGCATGTCTCAATTCCATCTGCCGTCATTTTGACGTGAAAAGTAAATAAAGCGAAAATGGCAAGCATATGATGCTATGCTGCACTTCAATTTCAAACATTTTTGAACAGAATTTACAGGGCACGTGATTTACTTGGAAAGGTAGGCTTCTTTCGATTTTTTAAAACCGCTGACCGGATGTCTTAATTTATTTTCCCGGAAAGAAAATAACCAACCGAGAAGAACAAACATTCGTCAGGTGGGCTGCCGCCACACAGGAAATGCGAAAGAGAAGAGGCAAGCAGCACATGCACCGCTATAACCTCCCGCGACCTGTCCAGTGCGTATTTAGAATTGTTTTGTTTTATTTGCGGTTTCCGCTCGATGTGTCCCTTAGACCAAAAGAGAAGTAGGACAGTGGCTGCACAGCTCGTTAGGCTGTATGAAGAAAGGAGGGCTATACCAACTATGCCCGGAGTTGTGCAGACTTTGCATCTTAAAGTTTAAATCGCATAATTTTACAGTGCTACGTTCTCATTTTCTGTGGACCGCTTTCTTTTTCGCCCTCATCGTTCGCAATATCCTCCTTCTTTCCCCAGCGTCTTTTTCACCGCTGAAACCCAACGTTTTGTACTGCTTATAAATTTGCCTTCGCCTTGCTCTTCCTTTTTTATGTTCGCGCGCGCATGTACAACTCTTAACCTTGCAAATGCCTCTCACAAATACTGTTGTTCACTCTCTCTCTGTCTTCCTCCCCCTCCATCTTTGCAGGTGAACTTTCTTGAACAGATAAAAGCGGGAGTAGTGCATGCTCACGCAAATGCGCACGCAAACACACGTGCCCGCACACACATTTCCGCTAAACTTTCAAATGTGCTCATCTGTGGACTGGGACGTAAAGAAAAGAGACAGGTGCGCTTTGAGGTCATGCACATAAACTCACACGCACACTCATACAGCAAAATATTGCAGCTGATTCGACTTGGCGCTTTTGTGCTTCTATTTCTCGCATTTGCTTCGCACAGACAAGCAGACACGCCATCCTTTTAGCAGATTCTGCTATATGGAGTGACTGTGACTCACAAAATTAATTGCATAAGAACCAATGATTTCAACGGTAATGTGAAATTAAATATCCTCCTTTATAAGAATTTGATACTTCATCCATATATCAATTTGGAAAGCAGAGTCTCTGATATTTTGCACTTAATTGTTGGAACAATTCGCAACAAACTTGACAAATTAATTTTGGTGCTGATTTTTATCATTCACGTCTGTGAGGCCGCATGGCGGTGCACTGGGTGGCGCTCTTGCCTCACACCAAAAAGGGTTGAAAGCTGTTGGCTTCAATCCGTCCAGGAGATCCTAAATTGCTCGTAGGTGTGAGTGAATGGTTTGTGATCACTGCTTGTTGACTGGCAAACTGTCAGTAGTGTACTCCTGCCCCCCACCCACTGTATGCTGCAACTGTTCCTATTTTAAACTTCTGCTCTCATCTTCAATTTCCTCTAATTTCTGATATGTAGTGAGAGCTTTATGCTACTGTCTCATTCCCCATTTGAAGTTCATAAATTCACTGCCTGCTCACTACCTTTATTGGGTAACTTTTTTTGTTAAAAGATAGTTTCTTCTTAGAAAGACATATTAGATTTCAAAACTCAAGGGTGTATTCCAGGTACAATAAAACAACTAAATTAAATTAAGCACAGGCCCGTTATTCTGTACAACTACAATGTGGTTCTGCGTAACTGTTGTGCTCTGTGGAATGTTGGAATGTGGTTATGTGGGTAAGAATGTGTTAGAGACTAAAACACAGACAATGAATAATGCAAGGCTGGCCAACTTTTGGCGCTTTTCCACCACGTGGTACCGGCTCTACTCTACTCTACCCGTCTTAGTACCGGGTACTTTTCTGGGGGGTCATTTTCCATTAGAGGACAGTACTGCCTCAGTGTAGCTGGTCGTCATAGCGGCGCAGCACCAAACTTCTGCGACGTCATTCTCAACACGACACACATAAAGCTGCAGTTATATCAAGTTTACATTTATTCCATCAATTTTGTTAAAGATTTATTTGTTCAAATTAGGGGAGGTGCATTACTGTCACCACGTTATGGCACTGAAGTCCAGCGAGTGTTGAATTGTACTTTCTGTTTGACATTGTCGTGTCCGATTCAGTTGCACATTAAATTGCATACCACCTGACGACGCAAAGCAATGATATCTGTAAAAGGCATGGAGAGTGAAAGTACATCTCACCCTGAATTTTACGGCAAACTAACGGATTGTTAAAGCATGGGATAATTAAGTGAACATTGCTCCACGTTGCAAATACGCGAATCGCAGGGAATGGCAGAGAATCAGAATTGATCACTTGATGATGTGTCATCTCATTTGTGATAACTTTAAGAAAAAAATGATTCGTCAACACCCGTAAAGTTATTTTTTGGCGCGATTTTCTTAATTCAGGGGTAGCAGTAGTAGGCATCCTTCAGTCAAATTGACCATGGGTTTTAGCATCCTTAAAGTATATAAAAACAGAGATAAAAAGTAGAAAGCCGAAATAAAAAGAAAAAAGATATAGAGAAGAGCTAGGTGGTGATGCTGCTGGAGCATCGTCTTTTGTGGCTATGCAGCCCTATTCGGGAAAGGCATTTTCTGCCACACAGGTCACACTGATGTGTTTGTGACGGTTGTGCCCTCTTGCTGGGCTGCAAAGCGTACAGAGTGCATGCGGCTCGTTTCAGCGGTGAGCTCATGCCATCTAGCCTCAAAAGCCATGATGTGTTCATGCACGGTGGCTCTCCATTTGGCCCGATCGTCAGCCAGCTGCTCCCAGGAGTCAGTGTCGATCTTCATACCTACTAGGTCTCTTTTGACCACGTCTTTGAAGCGCAGATGGGGATGGCCGATTGGGCGCTTGCCCTGAGCGAGCTCCCCATACAGGATGTCTTTTGGAATACAACCGACACCCATTCTACGAATGTGGCCTAGCCAACGCAGTCTGCGCTATCTCAGGAAAGAGTACATGCTAGAGAGACCAGCATGAGATAGTACATCAGCGTTTTGTAACGTGATCTTGCCAGGCGATGCCCAGAATCTTGCAGAGGCTTCTCAGGTGGAATACGTCGAGCCTCTTCTCTTGCCACGAGTAAGTAGGCCAGGACTCTCACCCATACAGGAGAGTGCTGATCACACAGGCGTTATAGACGGCCATCTTGGTTTTAGTGGTCAGCTTAGAGTTGTTCCATACTCTAGAAGTGAGACGGCCAAACATGCCCTCCGAGGCATGTCCAAAGGCATACTTCAGCATCAGGGAGAAGAATATACCAAAGAGTGTTGGGGCCAAGATGCATCCCTGTTTCACACCGCTGGCGATGGTAAAAGGTACTGAAGTAGAGCCGTTGAACTGGACAGTCCCCTTCACATCACTATGAAAGGATTTGGTGAGACTCAAGACTATCGGGGGGCAGCCGATCTTGCGCAGCAGTTTGAAAAGCCCGTCCCTGCTGACCAGGTCAAAAGCCTTGGTTAGGTCTATGAAGGCGACGAACAGAGATATTTGCTGTTCTCTGCATTTCTCCTGGAGCCGACGCACGGAGAACATCATGTCAATGGTGGAGCGTTCGGCATGGAGGCCGCATTGTGATTCAGGATACACATGCTCAGCCAGCTTCTGCAGCCTGGCGAGGAGGACTCCGGCGATGACTTTTCCAATGATGCTCAGGAGAGATATACCCCGGTAGTTATTACAATCACTCCTGTCTCCTTTGTTCTTATACAGTGTAATAATGTTCGTGTCTCTCATATCCTCTCTCACACAGCCCTCCTGCCAACATTTGGTGATCATATGGTGCAATGGGGCAGCAAGGGTCGAAGACAGTGCTTCAGCAGATCAGGGGGAATGCCGTCGTTTCCTGGGGCTTTGCCTGGCTTCAGTTGTTTTATAACATGTCTCAGCTCATCCATGGTTGGTTCAGCATCAAGATCGTCCAGTGGAGGAAGGCTTACAGTGGCATCTAGAGCTGAAGTGTTACAACGTTCTGCCTGGAGGAAAGCTCGGAATAGTGCTCCACCCATCTCTCCATTTGCTGAGCCTTGTCTGTAAGGAGAATGCCAGACTGAGCTTTGAGAGGAGCAGACTTGCTTGATGTAGGTCCTAGTGCCTTCTTTATACCTTCATACATGCCACGAGCATTCCTAATGTCTACAGCTTGCTGGATGCTGTTGCTTAGCTTGACCCAATACTTGTTTGCGCAGCGTCTAGCTGTCCATTGTGCTAGGCTTCTAGCCGTGCGCAAGGCAAGAAGGTTATTCCTGATGGGTAATTGCTTGTACTGAATCAAGGCAAATTGTTTTGCCTCTATGATGGGAATCATCTGTATGGCCTTTGCCTCAAACCAGTCAGGAGACCTCCTTTTCTGCTTTCCGAAGGTGTCCACAGCAGCACGATGAATGCTGTCCCTCAGGGTGTTCCATGCTTCTGTAGCAGAGGCTGAGGCGGCAGGTGCTTTGTACACGTTCTGGAAGGTTTCTGAGAGCCTTTGCTGGTGTTCTGGTTGGGGCATCAGGGAGACGTTGATGCGTGCCTTTCCTGTTGATTTGATGTTATAAAACTTCGTTGGCTGAAGCTTCAGCCTGCAACAGATCAATGCGTGATCAGTGTCGCAATTGGTGCTGTGGTAGGCACGGGTATTGATGACGTTTTTGATGGCTTTACATCTGACCAGTACAAGCTTGAGCTGATGTCATTGCTTAGAGCGGGGATTTATCCAAGAGACCTTGTGTTGTGATTTGCTCACGAAGAAGGAGTTTTTGATGCACAGTTGGTGGTAGGAGCATAGCTCAAGCAGGCGTTGGCCTTTTTCATTCATTTTACCAACGCCAAAGTGACCTAGGCACATTGGCCACAGCTCGTGCTCGGCTCCAACACGAGCGTTGAAGTCCCCTAAAAGTATCAGTTGGTGGCTGTCTGGGATGTCTCTGACGAGGGAGTTCAGACAATCATAAAACTCATCTTTCACTTCAGGTATAGCCGACAGTGTGGTCACGTACACACTAACAAGGGAGACAGGGCCTGTGGTGGTATTTAGCTGGAGGGCAAGGAGCCTTGCAGTACCTTTACTGCCAAGTTGAATCATAGGCAGAAGATGGTTCTTAACTGCAAAGCCAACACTGTGCTCTCTTCTCTCATCAGGGGCTTTTCCCTGCCATAAGAAGGTATAATCTTTCTCTTTCAAAGTTCCTGAGTCTGGCAACCGTGTCTCTTGTAAGGCAGCTATGTCCACGTTGAGCCTCTTTAATTCGTTGTTGATGACAGTGGTCTTTCTCAAGTCTGGTGATGCTGGTGTTGTCAACGTTGAATCCGGGGAGCAATGTCCGGACGTTCCAGCAGCCCAGTTTAAGAGCTGGTCTTTTGAGTTTCTTGTGGTTTCGAGGTGCGCAGTTTACGATCTGCCGTCTGGATGGTTAGTCCTGATCCCCAAGCACCCAGTGAGGATAACAGACCGCGGCGGGACAACACCGTACTGGCTGGGGGCTGCCCAGCTTGAGGCGGGCGGTAGCTGTCCAATGACGTTAGATAACCTTTCCCACCGACGGAAGCAGCCCCTGGCACCACACTCTCCGCCGATCGTGTGATGGCTTATCACTGGTTTATGCTGCTTCCCATGTTTTGTCTAAGCTGTAACGGGACAGGAAGCTGGAGTGTCCTCTCCAGTGGAAGGGTGGTAGCGTGACGGATGCTAGCCTGGGCTGAGGTCCATGGAAGGCAAGTTGCAGCCCACTCAGCATGGCAGAAGAGGCCAGGAGGAATGACAGAGCCATTACATACTGGTTTCTGCTGTGTCAAAGGAGTTGCCAGGATAGCGACAAGATTTGCCACTAGGCTGCCTGACGGGACTCCGACTCCTGATTATCTATCTGGGTTTACTCCCTTAGCCTTAGACTATCCAAAGCCACTCACAAGGCAGTGAGACTATTTGAGCCATGGCTGGCACCCTAGGCAGGTGCTACCACTCCGGGTCAGAGTGGACCTGGGAGTGATGGTGATTAAGGGACCACTCCACTTTCCCCAGAACTCCAGTCTTCCCAGCCTGGAGACTCACCATCGGATGCAGTTTATTGTCATGCCCAGGACCAGGGGTAGCATCACATAACTTTCTCAAGGGGATTTAGGGGAACAGAACTGGACACAACACTGTCGCTTAATTTTGCCACGAATGGGGTCACAGACAAAGATAACCGCATTTCATGAATGTAGCAGCTTTGGTTAACAAGCGAATCCGTGTTTGAAAGGTAAGGCAATGCACAGTATATTAAACAAGTTGCCTAAAAGAATATAAATCGATGATCATAATAACTAAGCTAATCTTGAAACTCGTCAATCTAATTCGAATGAGATGTCCTGAGGTCGACTGCGGAATCGTCTTTTGCAGTGACAATTCTCACGGACTTATCAGTGGGCTGCGGTGTTGTCACATCACATTTTGGTACCTGCTAGTACCCCGTCGGCTTTTTTTGGAACCGCAGGAGAGCAGGCACCAGAAAAGGTGGTACCAGGTAGCAAGTGCTAGGTACTTTTTCCTAATGGAAAAGCAAAAAAGGTGAGTAGAGTAGAGCTGGTACCGCGTAGTGGAAAAGTGCAATTTGTTGGACAGTCAATGCAACCAAGTCCACAAATGTAAAGTGGCACTGAACAAAAGTGGTCAATACTCGTGTTATAGTCATAGGAGAATTAAGGCAAGATTTATGAGTACCTTTTACTACAGTTCGTTGACCAGTTCCACAAACGGAATTTGTCTGAAGCGTCTGGTATCGATACAACATTCGGTGGCGGAAAGTTATCTGTTCACGAATTTGCGGAAATTACTCACGCACTTTGTGGATCAATTAGTTTTCTTCTGCCATTAGGAATAAAGCCTTGCACAGTAATTTTTCAGTGGCACGTCCTTTGACCGGTTCCGCAAATCATTTCCGGTTTCGCAAACAGCACCCTCTGTCAGGCCAAACTTATGATATTCTTTGTTTATTGGCAAAATTGCGT
The DNA here is from genome assembly GCA_029692085.1 of Gymnothorax javanicus. Taxonomy (NCBI): domain Eukaryota; kingdom Metazoa; phylum Chordata; class Actinopteri; order Anguilliformes; family Muraenidae; genus Gymnothorax; species Gymnothorax javanicus. Next base: position 121,321,411 of record CM056197.1, on the reverse strand, counting down.
GCCCCTGGCCACAAAGGAACAGACACATGTATTTTCCACCAATTTTAGCCAGCATCACTCTGCAGGGTATATCATAATAATTGGTCATTTAGGGCTAATTGTTCCGTGTGTTGACATTGTTTCAGCTGGAATCCACGTGCACTGGCCTCAGTTCAAGACAAAGTTCAGAGTGGATTTTTATGTTGTTCCATGCTTCATATAACCTCGGTTTTGTAACTTTACCCCTCTTGAGTGAACATCAGTTTGTTTCTAATATGGCCAATGAAACTTACAAAACCTAGGTTATATGAAGCATTGGACAACAGACAAAACAACTCTGAAGTTTATCACGTTTTTCACTACTTGTAATTTTTTGCCATTCTGTTTATGTAGTAGATTTTCTTTATGCTCACCCACTGGGCTGAAAATTGTACGATCCCTTAATGAAGTATAATATTATCATTAATTTATTGTCCATTTAATTTAGAAGAAAACTGTTAACTGATAATCACAAAATTTTCTACACCCCATTTGGGGTAGAGTGCCTGAACTGACTAACCAAAATTAGCTCGAACGTGGTTTGTCCCCAACCTGAAAACCTACAAAATGGCATTTGCGGAACTAATCAAATGACAAGCAGTCACTCTTATGGGTGTTGATGAAATCAAGAGTATCAAGAGTACGAAATTGGGATTTATATGGTCAAATATATGATAATTTCCAATCATAATGGCCCTCATTTATCAAACTTGCGTAGGATCTGGTGTAGATTCTGGTGTAAATATCAGCTTTCGCTAGGTATCACGTCTGATTTACTACAAGTGTGTATGTCGCTGATTTTGGTGTAGAACTGGCGTGGCGTTGATAAATCTGGCGGCTGAAACCATCGTAATTTACATGACACGCCCCTATAAATTCATGCTCCGGGAGGCATAGTCCTGGCCACTTTACGACATGGACTCTCGAAAGACGGCAAAGAAGAAAGAACTTCACTGAGGAGGAAATATAAATTATCACGTCTGAGGTGGAGAAAAACAAAATAATTTTATTTGGAAGCTTTAAGAGTGGCATAAAGGAACCCCAGAAGGCTGCAGTTTGGAAAACTATTGCTGCTGCGGTAAACACCGTTGGGGTGGAAAACCGGAGTGCAGTAGAGGTTTGATTTAATTCATTAATAAATTCAATATATAGATCCATGATATTTCATGTTATATAGCCTACATAACTGACAATCCAAATGCTTTACATGTAGGTCAGAAAAAGTGGTCCGATTTTAAGATCGCCATCAAAAAACGGATTAATGCGCTCAGGCACAGCAGCGCACGGACCGGTGGAGGCCAATCAAACTCGAACCTCCAGCTATCACCATTTGAGGAGCGCGTGGCAGCAGGGCTCCCCCTCCATCGTGGGAATACGAGGCGGTGGGCATACGGATAAGTCCCCACCGCCTCGATTGGAGCTGCATGAGGGTAATTATTAAAATACAGTCTGCAGAGATCACTCTTCATTGTACTTTTATTAGTATTACTCCATGACATTTTATTGGGTACCACACAAAACGAGATGCCACTCGTCACTTTCCCGGAGGAGATCTTCTCTGTGCCGACAGTTCCTCTCACGTTGGACAGAATCGTATTCCTCTGACAATAGAAGATCTGCCATTGTCAAAATGTGATCACGGTAGTTAGCTTGTTAGTTAATGTACTCTTTTGGTTACTCAGTCAAAGTGACGGCAAAATAAAGAATAGTTTGATGAAACGAGTGTAAATGTGCACGTGCTAGTAATAAATTTGATTTTCTAAAATAATTACGCGCAAACATATTTTCCAGTCTGCCTTTAATTAAGTTGCATTTCTTTTGTTGTTCAGCAGCCTATATCTGACTGGATGAGCATCTTACATACCACACTGCATATCTGCCAAGCCACGCATTGCGCTTAATCAAATTGATTGTAATTGTCAGCCGTCTGGCCTGACAAGCAGGTTATCTCAAAATATAAGTTTAATTAATTTCTCAACACAGGTGTCTTATTTATTTATTTATTTAGCCTATTTATTAATTTTACTAATAAAAGCAACAACAGCATGATGTCCAAATCGCTGCATATGGTTTATTAATCATTTTGACAGCTGCACTCGTTCCTGCATGTTGTACGATGAGCGTACACCTGGTCAGACCTGGCGTGAGATTTTTGCGGACCATTCGCTCACGTTCAGATTGATAAATGCCGATCCTTGCAGGAGATTTGGTGTACACCCATTTTTTTGGTGTATGCACGTTTGATAAATGAGGGCCAATGACTTTCAAATCACACCAGCCGGTATTTTATTCACAATAGAACAGAGATAACATAGCAAATATTGAAACTGAGAAATTTTACAATTTTATCCACAAAATGAGCTCATTTCAAATTTGATGGCTGCTACAGGTCTCAAAAAAGTTGGAACAGGGGCCTGTTTACCATGGTGTAGCATATCCTTTTCTTTTTAACACAGAGTGGGGGTGTCTGGGCATTGAGGAGACAAGTTTCTTGAGTTTAGCCATTGGAATTTGATACCACTCTTGTTTAATACAGGCTTCCAGCTGCTGGAGAGTTTTGGGTCTCCTTTGACGGACTTTTCGTTTAATTATGCGCCAAATGTTCTCAATCGGTGAAAGATCAGGATTGCAGGCAGGCCAGTTCAGCACACGAACTCTTCTACTACGAAGCCATGCTGTTGTAATAGCTGTAGTATGTGGTTTTGCATTGTCCTGCTGAAATACACAAGGCCTTCCCTGGAATAGATGTCATCTGGAGGGGAGCATATGTTGCTCTAAAACCTTCATATACCTTTCAGCATTCAGGGTGCTTTTTAAAACATGCAAGTGTCCCACACCATATGCACTAATGCATCCTCATACCATAAGAGATGCTGGCTTTTGAACTGAATGCTGATAACAGGAGGGGTGGTCTTTCTCCTCTTTAGCCCAGAAGACACGACGCCCATGATTTCCAACAAGAATATCAAATTTGGACTCGTCTGACCACAGGACACTTTGTCACTTTGCTACAGTCCATTTTAAGTGAGCCTTGGCCCACAGAACACGGCAGCGCTTCTGGATCATGCTCAACAATGGCTTCCTTTTTGCATGATAGAATTTTAGGTGACATCTGTGGATGGCACGGCAGACTGTATTTACAGACAGTGGTTTCTTGAAGTATTCCTGGACCCATTTAGTAATGTCAATGACAGAATCATGCCGGTGAGTGATGCAGTGGCGTCTGAGGGCCCGAAGATCACGGGCATCCAGGAAGATCTTCGGCCTTGTCCCTTATGCACAGAGATTTTTCCAGTTTCTCTGAACCTTTTGATGATGGTATGCACTGTCAATGATGAGACCTTCAAAGCCTTTGCAATTTGACATTGAGGAACATTGTTTTTAAAGTATTCCACAATTTTTTTATGCAAGCCTTCACAGGTTGGAAAGCCTCTGGCCATCTTTGCTTCTGAGAGACTCAGTTTCTTTTAGACATCCCTTTTATAGCCAATCATGTTACACATCTGATGCCATTTAACTTAATTACTTGCTAAAGGTTCATTCAGGTGATTCTCTTATATATTTACCCTAATCAGTAAAACGCGGGCCAGAAATGACCCGGAGCATGAAAAAACTTTCATATTTTTTACAAATCTCAATCTATCGATCCCAATTTTTTTTTTTTTCGAACCAAATTTTGTTGTTTCATGGTGTGTAAAAAATTTTTAGGATCACCTGAGCGGTTTTTATGCATTAATAAAATTGTCAACCGGGTCAGTACTGACCCGAGCGAATGTTGTCACTTATTTCATGCTGAAATTCTGATTTTGTCAGCTAATATTGGCTTTATTTTGCAGGAATGTAAAGAAATTAACCATGGCAAGTAAAAGAACAAGATATACAACCCAAAATAAAAGTCATGCTTTATCTAACTGTGCTTGCAATTATAAAGCTATTTGTGTTAATCAGTTACTATTGATTCATAGTCAGTGAATATTATCTTGCTTATTCCCTCATTTCATTCAAGCTGAGTTATTGAAAGGATTGTTTAAATATCTGAGAAAAACAAACTTTTTGTTTACCTTATATAAATGGTAATTTTCATACAATGCTTTGACTGGTATGAGGTGCCAAAATCAGTCAAAATCGTTACTTAAAAATTCATTAAAAAGAAACTACTTGCTATACTTCTTTTATATTTGGTATATAATTTCATTATTAGTGTACCAAGCATTAAATAAAGTGTCAACAAGATTGTAATTTCAATGTTTGAGTTATTAAGGAAAACAAATTTTCAGTTTACACTTTTCTACATAAACGGAAAAATGTGAAACTTCCATATGGTTTTAATCCCATTTATTTCAAGCATACATAAAAATAGAGAGTTTATCCTTTCAAATGAGCTATTGATCATTAAAATAGGGGCAGTATTATATTTTTTGTGAATTTTTAAAAATTCGGGTCAGTTCTGACCCACGTTTTACGTCAATGTATGTTTTTAGGTTTTACTGATGAGGGTTAATAGCTTTTTCAGCCCTTTTTTGCCTGTGTCCCATCTTTTTGAGACCTGTTGCAGCCAGAAAATTTGAAATAAGCTCATTTTGTGAATAAAAATGTAAAATGTCTCAGTTTCAACATTTGAAATGTTACTTATGTTCTATTGTAAATAACATTGGCTCATGTGATCTGAAAGTCATTGCATTTTGATTTTATTCACAATTTACACTTTGTCCCAACTATTTCAGAATTGGGGTTGTACACCAAGTTCAAGACCACTGACTGTTCATGTACAGTAAAGGAAGTTGTGTGTGATCTATTTGAGTGAGTGCTGATTGGCTAACTGAAAACTCACTGAACACTTACTGTTTGGTGAGAATTGCAGGTAATAATAAGTGGGAAAGATAGTTTTGTTCCTAAAGGGCTACTGCACAATCTACATCTCAGCATTCATATAGAAAAAGGTTTAACATGGTGAAAGTCATGCAGATGGGTGGCTACTGTCTCTACTTCAAAGTAGCTTCAGCGATGTTTGCCTAAGTTTGCTTGTTTTGCAGATTAAAAGCTATACTGAGTTTTGTTTGCTGGACATCTCATGAGGAAAGAACATTAATATTAATATATTTTCATAAATCTGTACAATGCTACACAATCAAGCCTATGGGACTGCATAATCAGGCTAAGGGTCAATATGAAGCAATTTGAAATACTACTTCTCCTGCAGCATTAGCATAATTAAATGGCTTGCGTCGTCAGAGTGTTGCATCATTACACTTTCAAACAATATATAGTTTTCCTAGGTAGCACAATCATTGCATAAAATGCAAAATTATGCCTTGCAGCTGGCCTGTCAGAGTCTTGGAAAGGGAACCTATCACAGATAACAAGAAATGGCTAGTAGGAACTTCATTACAATAGAAACAGTAAACAAAACTAAAAAAACGAACACTCACAGGTGGCAGGAGGATACTTGCGGAAAGACATGACAACAATGCCCCAAAGAAGCAGTACACTTAACCGTTTGTTACATCCTGGTTACTAAAGTAACCAAACTCACCCGCCACCCTTAAATGGCAAAGAGGAAAAAGAGTCATGCAACAAAGGGTTAAATCAAGACAACCAGCCATTGACGAGGAGTGGGAGTGAGGAGCACAGAGGGGATGAGCTGAACTAGACAATAGAATAACAAAAGGTAATTAAAGCAAAAGGGAGGCTAAACATGGGGCAAACCAACAAATAAGGGGAGAGACAAAAACACAAGGGAGAGCAAGCACACAGGAAAAAGGAAAACCAAAATAAAATAAGCAGAACAGTGACAATAATAACATACACTAATAAAGGCAAAAAAAGCAGACAATACAGGGAGCTAATCAGGGGAATACAGAGCAGGGGGGGCAGGCAGGCAAAGGAGCAGGGAAAGAGCGTGGTGACAAACGAGGAAATGAGAAACAATCAAGAACAGAGGGGCAAAGGGGAGAGAGAAAACACAAGGGAGAACATGGAAACACAATGGGAAAGGGAGAAAGGAAACCTAAATGAAATAAAATGAACCGTGAAATAAATAAAACTTCAAATAATACGCAATACTAACAGAAATTAGGAAAAAACACTAAACAGAAATCACAACCCTGACTCAGCCACCGGCCCGATGTGAGATAATTTTTTTCCACTCAAGTAGAAAATATTTTTCACAACAGTGGTGATTATCTGTTTGTAAGGATGCTCAACCAGGATTTGATGTTAGATCATGGGGCATGTCTTTTCAGAACTAATACCGTGGTGGAATAAGTCACTTGGCTGACCCAGTAGAAGGTGGTTTTAAGTCAGTGAAATTCCACCCTGATATGATGAATAAGTTATTCTGTGTATCTACCATGATCTGTCTTTCTGTATGTTCTGGTTTTATGTTTTATTCCACTTGGGTCATTAGTTATTGATTCTGTTGTATTTTGTATTATTTGCCATATCATTGCCATTTGCCAGTTCCTTGCACATTGTTCCCCCCGGGATGTCTTGCGTTTCTTTGTTTACTGCCGGTGCACGCCCCTGTCTGCAAGCTGTCACATTGCGGGTGATTTCGGAAGTTCTCCGGTGTTTCACGAGTTCCTTCACATCTCATTTGCTTCTATTAACACTAATTACTAATTAAGTACTAATACCACTAACACTCCATGCTTTTGTCTAGTTTATCTACTAATCCATACTAACATACTAATCCTGTAAATAACTAACATACTAACTTGTGCTATTTGTGTAATATTATTATCGCAAGAACTTCTAACTTCACTAATTGGATCTCACCGCTTCCACACTAATCTGTAACTCTACCCACTTTGCTCTCCCAGCCTTAGTTTCTGCAGGTACTTAGCAAGGATCTTTTATACTAATCTGTTTCTCCCATCTCTCCCCACTTAGGCACTCCTTGAATGGAGCTGCTGTTCTTTAAGGCTGTCTCGTGAAATGTCTCGTTTGTCATTGTTTCCCATTTTGAATTGTTAATTACCTCTTGCATTTTCCCCTCTCAGTTAATCTTTAGGTTATCCCTCACACCTGTTGCCCTGCCTAACTCATTACCTCCCTCATGTATAAGATTCTTTCTCTTCTGCTTATTCTTTGCCAGAATGTTGATCAACATTCCCTGTGCTGAGCTACCTGTACGCCAGCGATCTGTTAGTGAGATTGTGACACCCTTCCATGCAAATCCAATACCTGTCTGTGCCTGCCTGGATTTGTTTACCTCCTGTTACCGACCCATTTATGCAGGACCACGATTCCTGTCTTTTGGTGCCCTGGCTTATGACCTTCGATTTCGGACACTCAGCTCTCCCTCTGGTTGGAGATTTTGTTCTGTGCTCTGTGCCTTTTTGGTTTTTGACCTCCTGCCTGTTTTTGGGCCCTGTTTTGGATTACCCTTCTGCACTGTGTCACTGTGATCACCTGGTTTGGACTCGGACTGTCAAAGGCTATGATTTTGCATTGCGGACTACTTGCTATTTGTCCCTTTCTCCAGTCGTTACGATACATTCTGACCATCATGGATCCAGCAAGTAGCCAGATTCAATCCTCAATCCACGGTGGAGCAACAAGGAGCCATTGTCGACTCACAAAGACAACAGCTACTTGTGGTTAAGCTGCATCAGCAAACCCTGTCCCACAGAGTAGTGGATTTGGCTTCATCAATGCAGGCTAGCCAGCTGATCTCCACTCCCCAGCCACCACCCGCTCCCACCCCTTCTGTTCCTCCGGCTCCGCGGGGGGTGGAAATGTCATGATCTGTGTTTTTGTATGTTCTGGTTTCATGTTTTATTCCACTTAGTTCATTAGTTTATTGATTCTGTTGTATTATCTGCCATATCATTGCCAGTTCTGCACACATTGATTGTTCCCCCTGTGATGTCTTGCATTTCTTTGTTTACTGCCAGTGCACGCCCCGCCAGGCTGTCACATTTCGGACATTTTCCAGTGTTTCACGAGTTCCCTCACATCTCATTTGCTTCCTTGAACACTAATTACTAAATACCACTAACACTGTTTTTGTCTCGTTTATCTACTAATATACTAATCCAGTAAAGAACAAACTTGCACTATTTGGGAAATATTATTGCAAGAACTACTAATTGGATCTCACTGATAACCCTGCCCGCTTTGCTCTCCCAGTCCTTTGCCTTCGTTTCTGCAGATACTTTCGACTATCGCTTATACTAATCTGTTTCTCCCATCTCTCCCCACTTTGGCACTCCTTGAATGGAGCTGTTCTTGTTTAAGGATGTCTCGTGAAACTAGTCTTTGTCATTGTCTCCCATTTTGTATTGTTAATTACCTCTTGTACCTGTCTGTGCCTATCTGGATATGTTTGCTTCCTGTCACCAACCCATTTCTGTACAAGCATAATTCCTGTCTTTTGCTGCCCTGGCTTATGACCTCGGATTTCGGACACTCGACTCTCCCTCTGGTTTGCGATTTTGTGCTGTGCTCTGTGCCTTTTTTTTGTGCCTGCCTGTTTTTAAACCCTGTTTTGGATGACCCTTCTGCGCCGTGTCACTGTGATCACCTGGTTTGGACTTGGACTGTCAATGAAGGCTACGATTTTGCATTCAGGACTACCTGCCATTGGTTCCTTTCTCCAGATGTTATAGTATCATTATTTGGTATTAGAGTGTGATTTCAACCACCAAAACCATCAATACTGAACTCATCAGAGTTGATCTACTTTCCGAACTTAGTCATTTTTTAAGAAATGTGGGCCAAAGGGTCCATTTTTAAAAAAATCAGTTCACACAGAAGGAAAACTTGTTATTGGCCCTTAAATTGGATTTGTGTAAGTTGATCATATTAAAGGCAAATTGTCTGTCTCAAGTGGAGACATGGTGAAATCATTGCCTAAAATGAGGGTTCTGAAGGGTCCGTTTGTCCTGTGACAATTTTCGGAACCCCACCATAACCCCACTAATGATCTGGTGTCCCTGGAAATCATCTGAGTTACAGTAATGACGTCATATTTGATGGAGAAGTTGTCAAAAAGCCTTCACACAAATCTCAATTACCTGGACCCTCCAATATCCCAAAAAATCATTATCACATGAAACAAAATCCAGTTTTTAAGGGTTAATATTGTATACAATGGAACCAGTATCCCATTTGTAAGCACTGGTTCCAAGACAGGAGGCAATCAATGACCACTTTATCAATTTTCATCCCTGCTACAACTTAAGGGCAGGAAAAAAGTGGGCGTGGCACCCAAATTTCCCAGGGCCATAATGCTGAAATGACTAAATGTATGAAGCTGAAATTTGGGATTCCTTCATCTGGGATCAAAAACTAATTTTAGATTTTTTTTTTTTTTCAGTCAAATCTGAGAGATGTCACTGGGGAGGATTCTGGAATCTCAGCGAATTCACATGGAATGACCCCGTGGCAAGTCAGTTAACTGTAATCTATCATAGATGTGCTAACTACTCTTTTGATGGGACAGCAAACAAACTCTGAAGCAATTTTTTTTCCTGTTTAAATTACAATGTAGTTACTGCACTTGGCACACAACAAGGGGTAAATGGGTGGAGATTGTTTAATAATACTTTCCCTTTGATTACTTCGGAGAGAATTACAAAATTAAAAGTATTTTTGTTGTTTTTTAGACTTATTGATTATTTCCAAATTCCAAACAGCAAACAAAAACACTCTATGGACCAGCAGGTGGCACTAGAGTGATAGATAAAGAAGCTTCATCCAATTCACGGGAAAGTTGCTTTACCGGTTCATACGTACATGTGATGTACTAACCATGTGCCTCAGATCCGATCGACTTAATCGGTTCAAAAGGCCTTGGCGTTCTTAATTTACATCGGAGGAAGCTACTGTGGATCTATGTTTCAAGTCTCCTGGAATTTTTAAAGTTTTTTTTTTTTAATTCTCATTTGTTGGAGAATTTTTGTACTTATAGACTTTCGTGCCAAAGCTCTCCAACGCGTGGACATTGACGTCTGTAACTTTAAAACAAATCTTTGTGGAATAGTTATTTGTTTCAGCATAATGGCTATGTTATGACTGTACAAAAATGCGAAATGAGAGCGGCAACGAATAGAATAACTAAAACTTTGCCCTCTGACATTTCTTCAGTGCATTACGAATTGGGCGATTCCTGCCTTCTCCAATCATTCACCGTAACGTCTTGGACGTGCACCTACGGCTTTCAATAATTTAGAAGCTCCTTTAAAATATGGTCGTTCAAAGCACCTGTTTCGAGAGGGTTTTTTCTTACAACTACATTTCAGCTGTAGTGACCAACCGCACTTCTGTTGAAGGGTAGTCTTCTGGAGAAACGGCGTGTTTCCTGTTTGAAACTTGTAGCCAACGTATTCTTTTCATTTCGGGACCGTGGTGCGGAGATACAGTCAGCGACTATACAGTAGGATACAGCGAGAAGCCAATCGCTGACAGGTGAGTTATCTGGCTTTGTCATCTTTCGATTCTCAGAAAAAAGCGACGACATTGCCGTGCTGAAAGAGTTTTGTGAACAGGTTGTACGAGGGTTTGAAAATAAAACGTTTAGGCACGTTGTGTTCGTGTTGCTACAGAATGTCAGCAAATTAGGAAATGCAACTGTCAAAAGTGGCCTATTGAAAGAAAACTGAGCTATCCAATTAAGCTATTAAATAATGCATGGGGAGATGTATTTTCGTTCTCGCGTTTTGTTTTAACTCAGGTAATCCAGTCGATGGTAACACCTTGGCTCCCCTACCCTACCCCCCCACGAAATAAAAAAATATTACGTCTTATTATTTTTCAAATACATTTACGTAGTTAAGAGTGTACTGATGCTGTCCCGTTAATGTGTTTTTTTTTCCTTTCTCGACAATGTCCTAGGTTTCTCAAATGGTCATTAATCCAATGGGTCCATGTTTTCTCCCCTTGCGCAAATATACGTGTTTGTCGTGACCACTCCCCCTCCCTCTCTTAGCCAGTTCGTGTTCCTGCATTGGGCTTGAACAAGCGGGGCTGTTGCGCTAAGCCTCAAAATAATGCTTTTAAACATCCTTAAGAATGCATTACGGTCGGTCGTGTTGGTTACTGGGCAGTCAGATGAGGGGAAGGCGCAGGCTACTAAAAGGGATTTGTCATCCGCTGTCAAAACCTTTACTAATTTACTGTCACGATCCCCCAACCACAGGCCACTGACTCATTCTGATCCTTCTCAGGTTTTAGTTACATTCACAGACGCTGACCTTCCTTAACAAAGCACTGGATTCAGGTAGTGGTGATACTTGAGTCATATTTGAAAGGCTTGAATCATATTCTGACCTCTGTGCTTTCATTTTCTGCGTCTTGGGAGGGGGGGCTCTTCCAGCAGGCTGAAGGTGCCTTAATAACTAAAAAATATACAAATTAAAGTTGTATATAAATAAATACATGGATAGATGGGGTTGCACCAACACCCCAGTGACTAGCCCTCTACCAGTTCTGACTCTCCTTCATGCCTCCTTTTATTGGGTGTAAGTATCAATAATGTCCTGGACCTAATGTAGCATTGTATCGAGACAGCACTGCTCCTACCACCCAGATTCAAACCCATAGGCTCGTGGGTCCAGCAGCTCCTTGATCGATCATTCAACCCTGATGGCCATCATGTCTACTTTGCACTATAGTTTCCAGCTCCATTCTGCCCTGCTTCAGCATTTGGAATAAAGGCGTATCAGGACATAAGACTTCTGTCAGTCAACAATTTTCTTCCCATTAAGAATAAGTTTTATCCACTGAGTGAATAACTCAAGGATAGGAAGATACCGTTGCAATGCCAGTGGTGTGAAGACAAAAGCACACACACAGGTTAGAATATGATCCAACCTTGAGATGTGACTCATTAAAAACCACTACCTGAATCTGTTGCTTGTTACAGGAAGGTTTAAATAATTGCAAAAGATAACTGGAACCTCCTTCAACTGAGAGATGGGATAACCAAATTGAAAAGGAGATTCTGATCTTAGTAAGGTTTTCCTGGTTGAATAGAAGTTGCAAGTTCCCATGTCAGTCCCCTTCTCACTGCCCTCCACTGGTTGCCTGTCTTGGCTCGCATCAAGTTTAACCTTGACGCCTGAATTTATATACAATTATTAAAAAAAAAAAAAAATTTGTGTTTTTGCTTTCAAGCAGATGCTAAATTGGATGCATTCTGAATGGAAACGGTTCGCAACAAATTCGCAACAATAGGCGTCAAGGGGTTAAAACACTGGGGCTAGCATTCAGGCTACCAAAGGGACAGACCCAGCCTATCTTCAGGAGATCATCAGACCCTATACACCAGCCAAACCACTCCGTTCAGCCACTGCTGGTCTGGCGGCTCTCTCCCTCCATTCTGGTGTAGCCCGGTTGAGTCTCTGGTCTGTCCTGGCCCCCGCGTAGTGGAATGAGCTTCCCACTGAGGTCGGGACAGCAGAGACACTGACAGCCTTCAAGCGTAGTCTGAGAGCACATTTGTTCAGACTCTACCTCTCCCCGTGAACTTAATGCTGCATTTGTTACTTGACTTAGTTTTATTGACTGTATGGTGTTTGACTTAATTAATTGTTTATGGATTTATTTTGCTCCAGGTATTTCACTGAGCTATATCATTTCTATGTATTCTCGGTTCTGGTATTTAAATGGTACTTCCCAATTGGAATTCTCAGCACTCCTTGTCCGGTCTAAGCACTGTCGAACGTCGCTCTGGTTATGAGCGTCTGCCAAATGACAATAATGTCATGTAATGTAATGTAATGTAATGCATTAACTCAATGGGTTTTAAAGTCAGTTGAGGGATCCCCTGTATATGCTGGTTTTTACTTTGACCACAATTGCAATCCCAAAGTTTTTACAAGATGGTGGTGGTACAATGGAGGACTGATCTCTGTACTGACGGGTCAGGAACCGCACAAGAAAATGTGAGACTGATGACAGCATACAGTGTTGGAGGAGTGCTGGTTTATCTGGGAGAGATACCAACATTGCTGGTGTAGTGGTATCATATAAGATTCTCAATCATGTGATCTGGGTTCAATTCCCAGGTGGCGTACTGTATTTTTGCAACAGTTCACTCTTAAAACCCGCCACATCTAACTGCATTTCATTAATGGGAACTCAAATACAGTGTGATATTGCGATGAGATACTGCGGCCTACAGTCATCCTATTCGTCCGTCAGAACGATGCCTTATTCTCACAGGACAGCGCCAGACTCCATGTTGCCCTTGTATGTGCAAATTTTCTTGAAGGTTGAAAACATGTGTGTATTTGAATCACCAGTTTATAGACCCTTTCGACTGCGCAATTTGTGTTTGCCTGTTTCCAATCAGTGATGGAAATGTATTGCAATGTGTTCATACCATCTGTCAACGCACAATGAAAGAATAGTAGGTTTCTGTACATGCATGCTGGTTTTTGCTTCAACCACAATTGTGATCCTGGAATTTTCCAAATTTTTCAAAGGTGCTATTTTTTTAATTGTATTATTCATTAATAGAAGGATTATTTACCCTTTCAGGCCACATTATGGGAGAAATGGCATGCCCTGAAGTGATCCATATTCATGCTGTATTACATTGCAAATGTACTCTATTGGAAAAGAAGAGGGGAAATTGCAAATGTTAAGATTAAAGAATCAATTGGCTTGTAGTTAGTGAAAGTATGGACTCATGGTCAGAACAAAATATCAGTTTGGGTGGTTATAACAAATTCAGAGACAAGGCACATGACAATAAACCAGACCTGCACTGTGTGAAAGGAAGGGATGTCACATATTGGGAAAGATGATGAGAACCCAGTTGATTTATCATTTTCTTTAATTTAGTCCAGTTAAAAATGTGTACGCTTTTTCCAAATGTCAACTGTAAAGCAGAATTTTTACCCCATGTCGTCTATGGCTATTCCTGTTTCGGATTATGTGGCTAAATAAGGCAAGTAATCCCATGAAACATGAAAATGAAGTTATTAACAACAGATGACAACTACTTGAAATTGTGATAGCAGTCGTGGTTGGAACAAAAACCGGCATATGCAGGGGGTCCCCAGGACCAACACTTAGAGCCACAACATTTAATCAATTAGGGCCATACTCTGAAACATAAGCCTGGAAGGGCACATTTTCAAATAAGCTCCATCAAATAACTAGTGCATGTGTTTCTAACTTATTCTAGTTTAGGATGACAAATGCCAATTTCAGAAAAATTGCATTTTGAGGCAAAATTTCCCAATTTTAATGTCCTTCAGTTTTTCAACATTTTTTGAGATATGGGTCATTCTTGAAATTAAAGTCATGTTTTTGTGATTTGGATGAGTGTCAAACTCAGCAGCAGAAATAATCTATTGTTGAGGTCGTTATTTTTCAACTTTTGCTGCAAAAGTCCCAGCAGACTTAAAAGTTACGCTCTCTAAGGGGGTCAAAATATATGGTGGTGAATGACGTCACACACATAACGCATAGCAACAAAAGTTTTTATAAAATGAATAAATCCAAGGGAAAATACGAAAAACCTGAGATTATAAATTAATACCATACCTTTCATGCTTGGAGGGCATAACTTCCTCAGTCCCACAAATAGAATTTGTTTTATAGCAAATGTACCTGTCACACACGTAACGCGGTGTTACATGTGTGACATTTGACGTTACATGTGTGACCAAAGTACAAAGCCTATGCTATGACAGGACATTAATGACCTGTTTCCTTTATCTTTAGACTAATAAAGGTTTAGTGCACACCTCTGTCAAAAGGTAGTCTAGGTTATCTCTATCCAGAACAACAACAATGACAAGTAAAGCCTTCAACATGAAGGTCAGCCACCCCATCACTTCACCTAAATATTTTGCCAGATTTATGCAACTTTGATGTGTATACCCATGTGCAAAGCAGGAAAGAATTTAGATGTAATATCATGGAATATGTAATGTACAGAAAGTAATGTGAAAATGATGTTAGTTGGATTAAATTAACCCCTTTGCGCAGAAGCCAAATATGGCTATTTATGCGTTACCCTGTTTAATGCTTTATGATTCAGGATTTAAGCTTCACAGAGAGGGGGAATATGGCTTAACTGAGATGAATACACTTGCAGCATTTAATGTTCTGTTGTATTTTGGTTTATTTTCATGATTTTGGTAGAGCGGTGTTTCCCAAACCTCTCCTGCCGTACCCCTTGACCTGCATGCTTTAGATCTCTCCCTGCTCCAGCCCAGGTGATTCAAATGATTCGCTTATCAAGCAGCTTCTGGGGTTAATTATGACCTGATCATTTGAGTCACCAGTGCTGGAGCAGGGAGAGATCTAAAGCATGCAGGACAAGGGGTATGCCAGGAGAGGTTTGGGAAACACTGTGGTAGAGAAAAGGGGCTGCAAACATAAAAAAAACCTTCATGAAAATTCTGCATTGAAATGATAAAAAAAAAATACTGAGGATTGAAAAATGGCTGGGGGTTAAAACAATACATTTTGGGATCTTCGAGACCACAAGTATTCTTCATCTGAGCATTAAATCTTATTTGGCTTCGAAAGAGGAAACCAAATGAGACATCTCTCCAGGTGGCTCCTTAAACACACACAGCCCTCAAAATGCCGCACTGTCAAATCATAAAATAATCATATTTTTACACAAATTAGCTTTTGATGCATGAATTTAATACGAATAATGATTTTTTTGGTTTAATTTAGCAAGAGTTTATCAATAAAGGCGCAGCTGGACATCAATGGTCACCAGTACCCACTCCAAACCAAAAACATGCCTTTTCTCCATGATAAACTTTGTCCATTTTTGCACAAAGTCGCATCAGCAAGCACACTTACTCATTAAAGGAGCTGCTTATTTTACGGTCAGGAGGTTCACTCAGACGGAAAGCTTGCTGTTTACAATTCCAATTTGAAGGTGACTAAAATTTAACCTGTGAAAGTTTATGTTGTTCACTTCTGTCCACCATGTTAATACTGCCGAACCCAATATTCTTATCTGGAACATTGGCTAATACAAAGGATGTATGTTAAACACCTCCATACTTACTTACAAGGACCTACAATAGCCACAGATATGATTTTATTTAAATGAAATGTACTTAAGCATTGCAGGATTTGCACGCAGTCACACACGTAACAAAGGCGTCACACACGTAATGCATGCAAATGAGGTTGTAGTATGCAAATGAGCAAGGTATTTTTATTAAAGTTTTAATTAATGCAAACAGGAATAACTATTACGAAAGTTGTGGAAGCCAAAGTGTCATAATCTTCGTTCAAATCACAGAACTTTTGGAATGTAAATTAAAATGTAGCGATTGACCCATTTTCTGCCTCTCTCTGGTCCTGTACTTCCAGTGTTTTTGGCAAATATCAAGTTAATGTCCCACATTGATAGGGAAGCCCAGGTATCTTGTGGTTGTCCTATATTGATCCCCATCTGCAACCCAATAAAAGTAAAGCGCATTGAAAAATGTCAAGAATACCTTCCAAATGTCACACACGTAACGCCAGAATCACCCATTAATTAATTAAGTGGGCTGGAGAACGATTACTCCCTTTCAAATTGCCCCCATTGAAACTACTGTAAAGAATAAAGGATAAAATTACAATGATAAATGCCAAATGCGGAAAATATTTAACTTTTTCAATGTTTAAATGGAACCAACCAAAATTGTTTAATTAAAAGTGCATTTTCTCTTACTCAGTAATTCACAATTACTGGCACCCCTGGTTTAGTACTTGGTGCAATCAACTGAGGCAAGGATAATATCGGAGTCTCTCCTGTACTGTCTGTTAAGGTTAAGGCACACTTCTGGAGGGATTTCAGAGCAATCCTCAATATAGATCCTTTCAAAATCAGTCATATTCCTGGGTTTGCAGTCATTAGCTGCCCTTTTCAGTTCAGCTGATAGGTTATAGATTGGATTGAGCTCTGATGACTGACACCGCCATTGCAGAACAATGGTATTGTTGGTGGGAACCAATTCCATATGGATTTTGCAGTGTGCTTTGGGTCAGAAACATCATCTACATTTCGCCTTTGCAGCAGAGATGCGCTCAAGAAGACAGACTCTTACACCCATGGTGAAATATGGTGAAAGATCAGTGATATTTTCGAGCTGTTTTAGTTCTGGAGGTCGAGGGGCACTTGTTAACATCAGTAGCTCAATGGATTCCACTAAATATCAGGCAAGTTTGGTGGACAATCTGGTTGTTTTTACCAGTAGACTGACACTTGGCCAAAGGCAGATGTTCCTGGGAGACAATGACATTTTTTGACAGATAGAATGCTATCTTGGAGAATCAAAATATTTCTACCTTGTAAGAAAAGAAAAAAAATTCTGTGATTATCATCTTAAGAACAGTGCTGTAGTTACGCTGGGAAATATAGGAAGACTGCTAAGATTCCACATATAATATATAATATTCATTTAATGTGTCAAATGTATGCAGGGTGGCATACGGTGGTGGATGAGTATTGGTTTGAATAGAAAACAGCTGCCAGCGCTGCTGGTGTAGTGGTATCATGCAAGATTCCCATTCTTGTGACCTGGGTTTGATTCCTGGGCGGCGCAGTAAATTTTGAGTATGTGCTGCTTGCTCTTCAAAGAATATCCGATGGAAACCAGAGCCAACTGCATTTCATTTCCAGTAAGTTGAATGCTGTTCGATATCACAATTAGATGGTGCAGCCTACAGTTCTGGCATTCGTCTGTCAAAACAACGTTATGTTCCAGTGTGGCAACATCAGACCCCGTGTATGCACAGAGTTCCCTGAGGCTGAAAACTTTTGTGCTTGAAAGGCCGTTTATTCTCAGTATTTGTCCCCTGTTGAGCATCTCTGAGATGCCCTCAACTGACGAATTCATCATCAGTTTCCACTTCTGGCCGATATCCACCAACTTTGTGCAGCTCTTGAAGAGGAGTGTGAACACGTCCCCAAGTCGCCATTGACCATTTGATACAGTCCATTGGGTGGAGATGAATAGTAGCGCAGCAGGCCAACAGGGGACATACTTGACATTGATTGGTGTAATTTGGACAACTGACCCCATCTTCTTTTTATCATCTGTGCCGCTGTGCAACTTTTGTTTGCCTGTTTCAATCAGTGATGGAAATGTATTTGCAAGGATAATAGCATGGAGTCGTTCCTGTACTTTTTAATATGGTTAAGGCGTACTTTTGAGGGATTTTACCTTGATTCTCTATGTGAGGTCTTTTCAAAATCAGTCGTATTCCTGGGTTTGCGGTCATCAGCTGCCCTTAACAATTCAGCTGACAGGTTATAGATCGGATTGAGCTCTGATGACTGACACCGCCATTGCAGAACAATGGTTTTGTTGGTAGGAACCAATTCCATATGGATTTTGAAGTTTGCTTTGGGTCAGAAACATCATCTACATTTCGCCTTTGCACCAGAGATGTGCTCAAGGAATCGTATGCCCATGGTGAAATTTGGTGGAAGATCAGTGATGTTTTCGAGCTGTTTTAGTTCTGGAGGTCCAGGGGCACTTGTTATGATCAGTAGCTCAATAGATTCCACCTTGTGTCAGGCAAGTTTGAGGAACAATCTGGTTGTTTTTACCAGTAGACTGACACTTGGCCAAAGGCAGATGTTGGTGGTGGATGAGTGTTGGCTTGAACATTCACTAGCTATCAGTGCTGCTGGTGTAGTGGTATCATGCAAGATTCCCATTCTTGTGATCTGGGTTCGATTCCCGGGCAGCGCATTGAATTTTGAGTATGTGCTGCTTGCTCTTCAAATAATATCCAATGGAAATCGGAGCCAACTGCATTTCATTTCCAGGATGTTGAATGCTGTTCGATATCGCAATTAGATGGTGCAGCCCAAAAATCATGAAGTTGTGCCAGTGACCCCCTTGGCTGTTGCTGAAAAACTAGTAAAAATACATCGACTTGTTTGGTGAGGAAACTAAGTTATAGGCCCACGAAACCAACAGATTTTGAGTTATGGCACTTTTGAAGTTGGATGTCATGGCCGTCTTTAGAACGCATGATGCACTTTTCCTGTTTGGCAGCGTTTCTGGAGGCCCAAAACCTGCTCATGGATGAATGCACAGACCTGAAGTTTGGTGAACTGCATGGTATCTGGTTTTGGCTTTCTGAATATGCCATCAGAAAGAGTGCTGAATGCACCATTCTCCATAGTCATATGAAAAGTCCACTTTGAACAGACGCCAATTTTTTTATTTTTTTTTTCCAGCCACTCTAACCATCAACAGTTGTCATAAGGCTCCAAAATCACTTATTTCAGAATATGTAATGGGGAAAAGAAAGGGACTGTGGGCTGGTGTGGCTACAGCTTCATCAGGCAGTAAATACAGTAGTGTGCAGTGATGATTATTTACCACCACTTTCGTCTAAAAGGGGTCCTAATATGTTACTTCTCTATAATTTTTTGGTGAAAATGAATTGAAAAATACTATTGTAGGCAGTGAGAAAAAAGAATAATTCCCACAAGTATACTGAGGTAAAAATATGGGTAATAATCAAAAACACTGAAAACATCAGCTTTTTAATAACAGTTGAAAGGTGTTGCGGATTTCATGGAATTATGGATTAAAAAAAGTATCACAGCATCCTTGAGAGATACGCATTACCATCTGGAAAGAAGCTGATTGGTCAAGGATTTTATTCTCAACAAGATAATGACCCTGAACACACTTTTAAGATGTGCAAGAATTTTCTCTGCCAGAAAGAAATATCTGGTGACATAAAAGTTATCACTTGGCCTGCTCAAAGTCCGGACCTTCATCCGATTGAACAAATCGATTGTAACATCGAAAGAATCTCTTTAGAATGAACTTCAAACCATATGGAATAGTTTAGCAAGTGAGGAAATAAAAAAATAGGTGAAAACTATGTCTGAAAGATTAAATGCTGTAATCAAAGCAAAGGGTAGCCACACTAGATATTGACTTTTTCTCTCAAAAAGACGTTATTATTTTTGTTTTTAATATATATCTCTTTACTTATTATCATGTATATGATCCAATGCTACATGAAATAAATCAGAAACCAAGTATTGTTCAAGTGTTTATATTCATTTTGTTAAGTGTATAATCATCGCTGCTCACCACTGTAAATGTTTGGTGGGTACCTGAAGTTGATCACTGATCTAAAACTTCTGATCCAATTGTTCTTATTTTAAGCTAGCTTTCTCATCATTGTCCGTGTAAAACTTTCCAAGATGCCGGATTTTCCATTGTTCATCCATCCAACATACAGATACACATCATTCCAGTCAAAAATCCTAGTTGTGATATCTGACAACCCAAAAGATTTTCTGCATATATGTTATCAAAATGCTGGTGATCTTCCCTCGATTTGGGCTTCATCCTGAGCATCTGATTAGACTGGAGGAGCCATCGACAGACTGAGATGACCTACCATAGACATCTCAATGAGTGTGGACAGAAAAAAATGTGTGTAAAAAGACGTACTGAGTGTGAACTGATAGTCGCGGTGAGTTTTCAAATGAGATGCAGAACCCATACATGTCCAACCGCTGCCATTTTTGTTTGTGCTGATATTGGTTACTCTCGGGGTCATTCATCCTCCCCTCCACACCATAAATAGAAGCCCCCCCATCCCAGTTTTATCTCCATCCTGTTTTAAGAAATTATTGTCTTTGAACTCGGCGAGGAATTAGACTCGTGTGCATTTTGTTGACTGGTATTTTTTTTTTTTTTTTAAATGTGTTTATTAATTTTCCTCATAAACAAACATACGAAAGACAGAGCCAGACAAAACAACAGTACCACATAATAACAATAACAACAACAACAGTAACAAGCTGGGGATAGCAACTCAAAAACCCAAGCAAATCCGTTCTGGGTGAATATGAAAGGTATCTTATACAACCTAGAATGCAATACAGTGGAAGCTACACAAGGGGAAAAAATATATATATATATATATATATATATATATATATATACATAATCAAGAATAACAAATACTGTTATTTATACAAATGCCCTCGTGAGTATAGCAGAAATGTTTACATTAACATAATCAAGGAATGGTTTCCATGTTCTTTCAAAGGCATTAGTTTTGGAGTGCAAAAGACAAGTGAGAAAGTCCAGAGGTATGTATTCTGTTATTGTCCTGTGCCATCCTGACAGTGAGGGGGCCTTATCCGTGATCCAGTGCATAAGAATATTTTTCCGGGCACAAAATGTCAAGACATTATATAGTTTTTTTTGATACATGTCAGTAACACGATCATTTGAAAGACCCAGAAGAAGTGAAACCGGGTTGAGATCCAGCTTCCTCTTCAGAACCTTCTGTATTTCAGATAAGATAACATTCCAGTATTTTTGTATTTCAACACAGGACCAATAGCAGTGAGTAAGATCACCAATTTCTGTCTTACATTTAAGACAGACAGGAGAGATATCTTTTCTGTATTTGGAGAGACGGTTGGGGGCAACATGTGCTCTATGTAGAATCTTTAATTGCATAGCTCTTGTCCGGTTACAGACAGTTATTTTCTTTGCATTGTCCCAAATATCATCCCACATCTCCTCTGTTATCTCAACACCCAATTCCCTCTCCCAGACTTCTCCCAGTGTCCGAGTGCCGATACTCGAGCGGTCTCCCAGACTGGCATAAAAGGTTCTAATAGCAGCCCTGCCCTGAGAGAGAAATACTTGTTTCTCTATCTGTGTGACATTCATGTCAGCAAGCAAAGATGTATCTTTTACAATAAAATCTCTGATCTGAAAGTATCGGAAAAGATCGTTTCTTGATATGTTGTATTTTTCCATAACCTGATTAAAGGTCATGAGAGTAGGACCAACAAAGAGATCACCCAGGGAGATGATTCCCTTAGCCGTCCAGCATTTAAAGGCCCCGTCTAAGGTCCCTGGGAGAAAATCAGGGTTATCAGTAATCGGGGTGAAAGTTGATGTAAACCCTGATCTGCCCTCCATATGCTGTGTGATCCTCCATGCTCTAACAGTATTAATTGTAACTGGGTTGCTGCAAAGTTTTTTGATGCATTTCAGTTTATCAATGAAGAGCAGATTTTTTAGAGGACAGGTGGATAGGGACTTTTCGATATCGAGCCAGATTGAGGAAGCATCATCTTGGATCCAATCAGCTATATATCTTAAGTGGGCACTCAATTGGTATCTCTTAATGTCGGGGAGGTCCAGCCCGCCCCTAGCACTGGATGACTGCAACACTGATATCCTGATACGTGGTCTTCGTTTACTCCAAATAAATGAGCTAAACCAACCATTAAGTTTTTTTCACTATTTTATGATTGAATAAGATGGGGATCATTTGTATTGATAGAGCAGGCGGAAGAATATTCATTTTCAAAAGCGAGATTCGCCCAGCCAAGATATAGGAAGATTGTTCCATCTCTCCAAATCTTGTTTTATTTTATCAAATAGTGGGTTAAAATTAGCTTGAAACAACTGATTAAATTTAGGTGTCACATATATACCCAAATATATGAAACCAGTAGAGGACCACTTGAATGGAAAAGGATTAGGGTTATCTGGTGGGTGCTTTAAATTACCTAGAGGCATTACCTCTGATTTAGAAAAAGTTAACTTTTGTATCCAGAAAAGGCAGCATACCAATCAATAATCTGGATAAGACGAGGGACTGATACAGAGGGGTTTAACATAAATAACAACACGTCGTCTGCATATAATGAAATTTTATGAGATTTTTTCTCCCACATCCAGTCCAGCCATTATAGGGTCTCGTCTGATAGCTTCCGCTAAAGGCTCAATAGCCACTGCAAATAAAAGTGGTGATAGAGGGCAGCCCTGTCTGCTGCCCCTCTGGACAACAAAATTTGTGGATCTAAGTCCATTGGTTAGAACTGCAGCCAATGGTTCTGTATATAGGACCTTCACCCATCTAACAAAGTCATCACCTAGGCCGAACCGATCAAGTGTGAAAAATAAATAAGACCATTCAATACGGTCGAAAGCCTTTTCGGCATCTAGGGAAATCACAAGACCATCTATCCCCTGCTGTTCAGATAACTGGATAATATTTAGCAATCTTCTAATGTTGTTGTAAGAATTATGCCCTTAATAAAGCCAGTTTGGTCTTCCTTCACTATAATTGGTAGAAGGCCCTCTAATCGCCTTGCCAAGACTTTGGAAAGAATCTTTAAATCGGCATTCAGCAGCGAGATCGGCCTATATGAGGCACAGTTCTCAGAGCCTTTCCCTTTTTTGAGAATCAGTGAAATATTAGCTTCCCTTAGCGATGGAGGGAGAGCGCCACATTCAAAAGAATGATTAAACATATTCATCATAGGTTCTAATAAAATATTCCAAAATTCTTTATAGAACTCGCTACCAAGACCGTCACTGCCTGGTGCTTTGCCTGATTGTAGAAGTTGAATGGCCTCTCGCAGTTCAACCGCTGAGATAGGGGCATTTAATTTAGATTTCTGATCTTGTGAAATAGTTGGGAGGTCAAGTTCAGAGAAGAAAGCTTCCATTAGAGTCCTAGCATTGTTAGCTTGTTCTGACTGATATAATTTGGCATAGAAATTTCTAAAAGTGTCATTAATTGTTTTAGAGTTAGTGGAGCAAGTCCCTGACTCGTCCAAAACAGACTCAATAATTTGAGAAGCCCTACGTTTTTTGGTTAAATTGGCTAAGTATCTTCCTGGTTTGTCTCCGTGTTCAAATAGCCTTTGTTTTGCATATCCTAATTTCTCCCCTGCCTTTTTTGTTAGCAAGGAGTCTAACGTGGAGCGAATAGCAGTAATTTCCTTCAGTTTAGCTGCTGTAGGTTTCTTAATATATTCCTTCTCTGATATACTCAACCGTTTTTTTGTTGACTGGTATTAAAAAGGAGCTGCGCCAACATTTGAATTCCCTCTCTCGGGTGGTTTTGGAGGATGGGGGAGGTTTGCTGCTGTATTTTGTGGACCCGTTCCAGCTCATTTCACCTGTGTCCTAAAGGAGGCCCTGTCCTGGAATGTATGGGGGAAGGGGGTTGGTTGGAAAAGGGTGCGTGTTTTGGCACGCAATTCCGCGACTCTCTGTGGCTCCGAGCATGATGGAATCAACGATAGCTGGGAGAGAGATTGAACTGAAAAATACAAATGAACTCAGCTCTCATGTGGCTTGCCTATTTATTTGTTTATTCATGTATTGAAGACCAGGGGCTTGTATCCAAAAACAGGAAGCAGAATTGCTGTGTTAGCTGCAAAACTGAGCACTGGAACAGCTCTTTTTACTCCATTTGTGTTCCAGCTTTGGGAGGGTTCCAGGTTTTACTCTGTGCAGTTATCCGGCTAACTCAGTAATCCCTCTTTGTGAAACCGGCCTCAGGTCCTAGACTGATAGGGCCAATGAGGGCCGTATCTGTCACTGACTTTCATGCCATTTTTTGGCCTTTAAAAGCATAAGTAGCCCAAGTATTTTTAAAATCTGAATTGAGCTGCAGTTTCTGAAAAGCCTTTGAATGATCACAAAAAAGTTCTCCTGTCCTTTTAATTGGTTTGACGTGAAACATGTAAGTGTGATAAATATGCAACAACAAAAGAAATTGAGGTGGGGGCCAATACATTTTCACACTATTGTATTTACACGGGGAGGTCTGTTATTATTTGTGAAATGAAGCAGTGCCATCTCAGAAGGGATACTTTCATCTGTCATTTTTAGGTATTTAGGTTCATATGGAGGTGGAATTAAAACCCGCTAAAACTGAACCACTGTCCAAGTACACAAAACCTCCCTGGAGAACATTACGATTGACCTGAGTTTAATGGGCCCGAGATGACTGTACTTGACTTGAGCTCAGTTTGGCTGTGTTTCTAAGCGTTCCTCCATGTTTTGACCGCAGAACGACCACAGATGCGTCCGACCTGAAGATACTCAGTCCTGTACCTCCGAGACCCTCGTTGCGTCCTCTTACCGGCTGGGACCTCTCCAAAAATCCCCCACCCCTCTCTTGCTTCAGCCCCTCCCCCTAACACTGCAGAAGATGCCTGACTCTGAACTAGCGCTTTAGCCTTGAGTCTCACCATATTAAATTTCTCTCCTGTGTTGTCGAAAATAGTAGGCGTTCGAAATTGCTGTTCGCTTGACTGAGCAAAATGGTTTCACTCCACTGGAGACTCTTTGCACAATGTTTTATTTGTCTCTTCTCATTGGCAATTTTTTTTGTCTTGTTTATGAAAGAATTAGAAATTCGGTTTTGCATTTATTTTTGATCAATCTTTTCCTTTTTGGATAATGAGGTTGTTAGTTTCTCTCCTCTCCTCCTGCCTCTTTTTTCACCCTTCCTTTTCCTCAGTGTCCTCTGTTCCTCTTTCCGGCCTTTGACCCCTCCCTCCTCTCTTCATCTCTCTCTCTCTGTCTCCTTCTCTTTCTGCGCTCCTGGTCAAGCTTAGCCTCTCTCCTTTCTTCAGTTCTAGCTCTCTGTGTCCGTCCTCCTGTGTGGTGCCATCCTTAGTTGATGTAACCTCTCTGTTCCCTCTTGGTGACCTTTCACCTTTGTGGCCTGGCAGGTTTTGGGCCCAGCACAGCACAGGATGCAATAGCCGGGAGCTCCAGGTGTGCAGTCGGACTGGCAGAGGTCCGACAGAGACAGAAAGAAGGTGAGAGATTGAGAGAGAGAGAGAGAACAGCATGGCCGTCTTTAAGCTGGAAAACGTGGAGGACCTCTATGAGATTGGAGAGGTTCTGGGCAGGTAAGAGACCGAATTTCTCCTCTAACATGATATGTCTGTTATAGAGTATTGTATGAAATTGATGCAAATTTTTGCGTTGCTACCTCTACCCCAGTTGCGAAGAACAGGCTTTTCACTTCTAGTGATGGGTCTGTGTATCCATGCTGGGTCACTCTATAACAGGATATGTCCCCTGCTGGGTCTGACTGTCTTTCTGTCTATCATGCTTTCATCCTCCTCTCCATCAATCCTCCCTCCCCCCTCCCTCTCTCCCCCTCTCTCTCTCCCTCCCTCACTATGTCTTCACCTGCTTTCCTCTCTCTCTCTAACCCTTGTGCTCTCTCGCTCTCTCTCTCCCTCTCATTGCCTGGTTCCCTTTACTTTTTTCACTCTCCTTCTTTTTCCCTCTTTCTCAATCCCTCATATTCTCTCTCTCACTCTGTATCTCTTCTTCCCTCTCCCTCCCACACTCCCTTTTTCTTTCCCTCCTTTTCTTTCCTTCTCCATTCCTCTCTTTCTTCTTCCCTCACTCTGTCTCTCCTCCTCTCATTCCCTCTTCTGCATTTTCCCTCTGCCTGCTACTCTCCATCCCTACTTCACCTCATTACCTTTGCTCTCCCTCCCTTCCCTGGCTCTCTGTCGCTGCCCCAGTGGTCACTTTGGGCAGGTGCGGGAGGTGCGGGACAAGGCCTCGGGCAATCGCTGGGCGGGGAAGTTCCTGAAGGTGCGTAAGAACGCCACCAGCAGGCTGGGGCTGGAGCGGCAGGCCGTGGAGAGAGAGGTGGAGATTCTGCAGAGCCTGGGGCACCCCAACATCATGGCGCTGCGAGACGTGTTCGAGAGCCGCGCTGAGGTGGTGCTCATCATCGAGCTGTGAGTCACACCGGAGCGGGGCGGGGCAGGGAGAGGGAGAGAGGGAAGGATGGAGCAGGGAGAGAGGGATGGAGGGAGCAGGAAGAAGGAGAGAGGGAAGAAGAGCGAAAGAGAGGGATGGAGGGGGCAGAGAGAGGGAGAGACGGAGGGAAGAGAGTGGGGGGGCGGGAGGGAAGGAGAATAACTGGAATGGGGAGAAGTAGAAAAGGGATTTGAAAGAGGGAGAGAGGAGGTAGAGAGATTGGGGAGAAAGGTGAGATTACAGGACTAATGATGGCCCTAGCAATTGTTATGATTTGAAAATCACAACAAAGAAAACCAGCAATGACAACTTAAGCAAATTTATTCTTCACTGATTGGGTCCAAAAATTTTTATAAATAATCCACTGTGTACTCTTATAATAACACTCTAATGCCACTATGTAACTCTGATGCCAAAACAAAAACCTCTCTCTACTGACCAAAATCACAGCATTTATGTAGACTAGGAACATTCTGGAAAGATCTACAGGAGTCCTGGGCGATCCGGCCCCCTCCAGGCAAGAAGATGCCAGAAACCTCTAGAAAGCACTAGTCTATTTCATCACAAACAAGTGGTATTGCATCAGATCATGTTTTGCTACAGACATACCACCAGAGGGTGCTAAATGATGAACAAAATAAACAAATAGCTGACCAGTAAGGCAGCACAAATAGTATGTAACAAATCTCCATTTACAAATGATATACAGTGCTTTACATAAAACACTCATACATAACACAGTGTTGAGATTTGGGGCTCATACTCAGGTAACTGCAGTACATACACTGAAAAATGTGTGCACACTCTCATACTGTGCATTACTGTGGATAAATGCGGCCGCTGTGATACCATCTGTAAATGTAAGGGAGTGAGAGCTGAGGACAGAGGGAGTGAGAGAGTAGAAGGGGTGGAGGAGGAGAGAGTATTGAAAGACAGCAGGGAAGGAAAGGGAGTGTTTAAATGGAAAGAATCAGAGGTGGTGGATGAAAGAGACAGATCGAGGCAGGATTGAATAGTATCAGTAGAGTACTGTACATCTCTGTTGGTCTACATGCTCTTCCCAGGCTCTGATATTACCAGTCATGATAATAATTTTCGATTTGACTAACAAGAAACCTGCGTGCGCACCGGCACAAATGTCCTGTTTTCAGTTCGATTTTTTTAATGAAATGGAGAAGGGAAAGTGCGCCGAAGGGGGTCGTGATCGAGCGTGAAATGAGTCGAAACACTGCTTAAAATGGTCAGTAAATAACAGCAGTTAGCCTCAGTCCTCCTTCTGTCTCATGAGGCGGATTCGGTCTTGGCCAGACAGTTTGTAAACAAGGGGAGACGTACGGCCAAAACACAGGCGAGTTTGTCTCCGTTTGAGCCCCATTGTTTCTGCATAATCCTCCCACGCTGCTGTCCAACCCACACATTTCTCTGTGTTTTGTGATGAGATTCATATCGCACTCTCTCCACCGCTGTTTCCTCATCCGCTTGGTGCTGGGCTTGGAATCATTTGTGAAATGCGGTGCAAAATTAATTTCACACCCTGCCCCCTGTGGCCCTGTTTTGCGAGCCGGGGCAGTGGAGTTGGCTGGATAAATGCATTAAATAAAACCCAGAACTGCGCAGAATCTGGAGCATTAGCTGAAGTGAATAGCTGGTATCACTCAGTGCAGTTATTCGGCTAATTCAATAAGTTCAATAAGTGGAAGGGTTCAGAACTAGACTGGCTCAGTGGGTGTGGCCTATATGCAGTGGCTCCACCCACTTTGAGTTGGAGAGTCTAGCCAGGGGCTTTAATTTTCCCCTCTTTTGATTGGCTCTTGTATTTGATTTACAGTTAATATAGTAAAATCAAGGTTGATTGTAAGTAGTTGGAGGATTCATGAAACATTTCAGAACGCCATGTTTTCCCCATGCACAGACCTCCTCTTGTAAATCTACTTTTTGCTCTGGGAGTTTTTTCCCCCTGTATGTAAAAATGGCCCATATCATTGAAATTGCATTGGAGAAAAATTTGCCTATTTAAAGCTTAATGTTGTCTAGGATTAGGCTTAGGCTTAATTTCCATCAATAAAACTGCTCCATGGAGAGTTAGATTTGTGTATCTGTCTGTGTAGGGGCATAATGTGAAGACTGAGTCTTTTTATGAATTAAAAGTGTGAAAATTTTTGTAAAAAAATCTTTTGACTCCGTAAAGAGGTTAAAGGTACCTGTGTGTGTGTGTGTGTGTGTGTGTGTGTGTTTTCAGCATGAGTGGAGGAGAGCTGTTTGACTTCATCGCGGAGAAGGAGAACCTGACGGAGACCGAGGCCATCGGGTTTCTGAAGCAGATCCTGCACGGCCTGAACTACATGCATGACAGGAACATTGCGCACTTCGACCTGAAGGTGTGTGTATGTGTGTGTGTTTATGTGCGTGTATGTGGCTCTGAGTATGACAGGAACATGGCTCACTTCAACCTGAATGTCTGTGTGTGTGTGTGTTTGTGTGTTTATGGTTACATGCACGACAATAACCCAGCGTAGTTCAACCTGAAGACGTGTGTCTGAGTTTGTATGTTGC
The DNA here is from genome assembly GCA_029692085.1 of Gymnothorax javanicus. Taxonomy (NCBI): domain Eukaryota; kingdom Metazoa; phylum Chordata; class Actinopteri; order Anguilliformes; family Muraenidae; genus Gymnothorax; species Gymnothorax javanicus. The sequence goes on along the minus strand of CM056197.1, from coordinate 121,292,312 downwards.
TGTATGTACAACAGAAGCATAGCATACTTTGATATGATGGTGTGTGTTTTGGTCTGTGCATGTGCATTTGTGTGTGGTTGTTGCATCTGCCTAATAAAATTATCGGTAAAATGAAACAAGTCTCATGTCTTTAGCATGTGCTCAGATCCTCATGTGGTTTTCTTCCATGTTCAGCCTGAGAACATCATGCTATCAGACAAGCACACCCTTCTGCCCACCATCAAGATCATAGACTTTGGGCTAGCCCAACGGCTTCCCCCGGATGAGGAGTACAGGAGTACCTGTGGCACCCCCCAGTACATCGGTGAGTGGTACAGTCCATTAATGAGAACCTGGTGGAGAGGTCAGAAGTTAGTGGTCTTTGTAGATGTATGTGTATGTGCGCCTGGTTCTGTGCGCATTTGTGATTTTGTGATTATCAGATGCATGTTTTTGATTATCAGAGTGTGCATGCTGGTGCCTGCACGTGTTTATACAGCGGGGAAAATAAGTATTGAACGTGTCAACATTTTTTACAGTAAATATATTTCTAATGGGGCTATTGACATGGAATTTTTCTCCAGATGTCGGTAACAACACAAGTAATCTACACATACAAAGAAATCAAAACAAATAAGTCCATAAATTAAGTTATGTGTAGTAAAGTGGAATGACACAGGGAATAAGAATTGAACACATGAAGAAAAGGAGGTGCAAAAAGGCATGGAAAGCCAAGAAACCATCTGAAATTTGTCAGTATTTACAAAGCAATCCTGGCCCCATCAGAGCAAATTAATATCAGCTGGTTTAGTCTGAATTGATGGCCTATAAAAAGGTTTCTCATTACCAAGGTGTCACACAAGAAGCATCTCATGATGGGTAAAAGCAAATGGCTCTCTCAAGACCTTTGCAACCTTATTGTAGCAAAACATACTAATGGCATTGGTTACAGACATATTTTCTAAACTTCTGAATGTTCCAGTGAATACAGTTGGGGCCATAATCTGGAAGTGGAAAGGGCATCATTTCACCATAAACTGGCCACAACAAGGTGCTCCTTGCAAGATTTCTGACAGAGGAGTTAAAAGAATAATCAAAAGAGTCGTCCAAGAACCAACAACCACTCGCAGAGAGCTTCATAAAGACCTGGAATTAGCAGGTAAAGTTGTTTCAAAGAAAACAATAAGTAATGCCCTCAACCGCTATGCACATTTCACCGCGCAACACTCCATTGCTGAAGAAAAAGCATGTTGACGCTCATTTAAAGTTTGCTGCACAATATTTGGACAAGCCAATGAAATACTGGGAGAATATAGTCTGGTCAGATGAGACCGAAATTGAACTCTTTGGATGTCATAGCACACACCATGTTTGGAGGACATACGGCACTGCATATCATCCCCAAAACACCTGACCAACAGTGAAGTTTGGAGAAGTTTGGAGACCATATGTTTTTCAGCATATGGTACTGGCGGACTTCATGTAATTGAAGGAAGGATGAATGGAGAAATGTACTGAGACATTCTTTACAAGAATCTGCTGCCATCTACCAGGATGCTGAAGATGAAACAAGAGAAGACATTTCAGCAAGACAATGATCCCAAACACACAGCCAACTCTCAATGGGTTTCAGAGAAAGAAAATAAAGCTGCTAGAATGGCCCAGTCAATCACCCGACTTCAATCCAATTGAATATCTAGGGAGGAACTGAAGATCAGAGTTCATAGACGAGGCCCCCGGAACCTTCAAGATTTGAAGAGTTTGTGTGGAGGAATGGGCCAAAATCTCACCTGAGCAATACATGCAACTAGTTTCTCCATACAGGAGGTGTCTTGAAGCTGTCATTACCAACAAAAGCTTTTCTACTAAGTTTAAATAAATTTCAGTAATTGTGTTCAATACTTTTTCTCTGTGTCATTCCACTTTATTACACATAACTTCATTTATGAACCTATTTGTTTTGATTTCTTTGTCTGTGTGGATTACTTGGGTTGTTACTGACATCTGGTGAAAATTTCATGTCAATAGCCTCATTAGAAATATTTACTGAGAAAAATGTTGAGGTGTTCAATATTTATTTTCCCCGCTGTATTTGTAAGTGTGCATCAGTGTTCACATGCAGTGTGTGTGTTTTTATGTGTTTTATGTATGTGTGTGTATGTGCATGATCGCAAGTGTGTGTGTATGCTAGCATATGTGTGCATGCGTGAATGCGGTGTTTGTGTGCACAAGTGTACGCAATTGTGCGTCTGTGTGCATGTGCACCTGCGTGTGTATGCATTTGTGTGTGTGTGTGTGTTTGTGTACCTGGGTGTGTGTGTTTGCATATCTGTGTGTGTGTGTGTGTAGTGTAACTGTGTGGACATGTCTGTATGATCGCTTTAGTGTGTAAATTTCCACTTTCTCTTGAGGCCACAGGCACAGTGAATGAGTTGAGGTTTGTGGCTGGAAATGACATCACAGTGACTGAAGGTGTAGAGGGGGACTGAGTGCGCAGTTTCGCCCGGAGTGCATTTGCCTGTTTAAACATGCCTGCACTGATAGCAGTAGCTAACGGTGGGGAATATATGGGAGCCATTTTGGTCCTGTCACATCTCGTTTACCCTATTTCACTGCCTTTTCTTGTCACCTGCAGTACATACTAAGAAGCGTGGTGTTGAGTTACGAAACGCCTGCTTGGCTGCTCTTTGGTAATTTTGGATGTCAGAGCAAGAGAATGATTGTAGCGTGACGGCATCAGAACTGGTTTTGCATTACACATTCTCAACGCTTGTCAAACATTTCAAAATGTATGCAAAGATTTCCATAAAAGGAGATTTTACTCTCGCTGTTGGTATGAGTCCAGTTGTTGACATAAGGCTTCCTGTAAGGTCAGACTGATTCCCAGATAAAAGGTTGCTGTCAACACTCATGGCGATACAGCTTTTTAGGTTGCTAAGAGACAAATAGTTGCAATAGAACCTGGGATTGCTGTGACTGAAGGGTTGGAGGGGACCCCAAAAATTGCTGTTGTGTTTCAGTATGTCCTGTTATATTTTTCTCCACATTGTACTGTTTCTATCCATTCTTTTTCTTTCATCCTATCTGACGTGATGACACTCTTGCTTCTGTTTCCTCTCTCTCAATTCAATTCAGTTCAATTTGCTTTATTGGCATGACTGTCAAGTGGACAATATTGCCAAAGCATCAAAAGAAAATACAATTCTAGTATTATAAAGCAGTGAATAAAGATGAAATATATACATACATATATGTAGATATACAGTGCTGTGAAAAAGTGTTTGCCCCCTTCCTGATTACTTATTTTTTTGCATATTTGTCACACTTAAATGTTTCAGATCATCAAACAAATTTTAATATTAGACAAAGATAACCTGAGTAAATACAAAGTGCAGTTTTTTAATGATGAATCATTTATAAAGGGGAAATAGCTATCCAAACCCACCTGGCCCTATGTGAAAAAGTAATTGCCCCCTAACTCCTAATAACTGGTTTTGCCACTCTCGGCGACAACAACTGCAATCAAACATTTGCGGTAACTGGCAAGGAGTCTTTCACATCACTGTGGAAGAATTTTAGCCCACTCTTCTTTGCAGAATTGTTTTTATTCGGCCACATTGGAGGGTTTTTGAGCATGAATGGCCTATTAAAAGGTCATGCCACTGCATCTCAAGTGGATTTAAGTCTAGGCCACTCCAAAATCTTCGTTTTGTTTTTTTTTTAAGCCATTCAGAGGTGGACTTGCTAGTGTGTCTCAGATCATTGTCCTGCTACATAACCCAAGTGCGCTTGAGCTTGAGGTCATGAACTGATGGTTGGACATTCTCCTTCAGGATTTTCCGGTGGAGAGCAGAATTCATAGTTCCATCAATTACTACAAGTCGTCCAGGTCCTGAAGCAGCAAAGCAGCCCCAAACCATCACACTACCACCACCATGTTTGACTTTTGGTATGATGCTCTTTTTATGAAATGCTGTGTTAGTTTTACGGCAGTTGTAACGGGACGCGCACTTTCCATAAAGTTCAACTTTCGTCTCGTCAGTCCACAGAATATTTTTCCAAAAGTCTTTGGGATCATCAAGATGTTTTTTGGCAAATGTGAGATGAGCCTTTGTGTTCTTTTTGGTCAGCATTGGTTTTCGCCTTGGAACTCTCCCATGGATGACATTTTTGCCCAGTCTCTTTCTTATAGTTGAATCATGAACACTGACTTTAACTGAGGCAAGTGAGGCCTGCAGTTCTTTAGATGTTGTTCTGGGTTCTTTTTTGACCTCCTGGATGAGTTGTCGATGTGCTCTTGGAGTAATTTTGGTAGGCTGGCCACTCCTGGGAAGGTTCACCACTGTTCCAAGTTTTCTCCATTTGTGGATAATGGCTCTCACCATGGTTCACTGGAGTCCCAAAGCCTTAGAAATGGCTTTGTAACCCTTTCCAGACTGACAGATGTCAATTACTTTTGTTTCTCATCTGTTCTTGAATTTCTTAAGATCGCGGCATGATGTGTTGCTTTTTGAGATCTTTTAGCCTGCTTAACTTTGTGAAACAGGTTCTATTGAAGTGATTTCTTGATTCAACAGGTCTGGCAGTAATCAGGCCTGGGTGTGGCTAGTGAAATTGGACTCAAAAAATGTGGTTCATCACAATTAATTCATGATTTAAGAAGGGGGCAATTACTTTTTCACAGAGGGCAAGGAAGGTTTGGATAGCTTTTTCCCCTTAATAAATAAAATCATCATTTAAAAACTGCATTTTGTATTTACTTGGGTTATCTTTGTCTTATATTAAAATTTGTTTGATGATCAGAAACATTTAAGTGTAAAAAATATGGAAAAAAGTAAGAAATCAGGAAGGGGGCAAATACTTTTTCACAGCACTGTACAATTCATGGAATAACATCTCTCTCTCTCTCTCTCTCTCTCTCACATGCAAACTGCTGTGGGGAGAAGTAGTTTCCTAACCAGCTTTATGATGATGAGTGGTTAATGTTTAATTTATAATGGTCATACGATGCTGGCGAATTTCGCCAGTTGTGAAATGGAGAATTAAATGATTCAGCTGTATTGGCTGTCAGTTGTAATTTGAGGCGTAGTTTGTCGCCACTCTGTCACGCATCTCCGAGTTTGTTCTTTGAGCTGCCGGTGTTGTTTGATTTTGCTGTCAGGTGGCAGACCTGGCATGCGACAGCACCTTTTGACATCACACTGCATGGTTTGGCTTCCATAGCGACTGAGCGCGAGGAGCGCTACTGAAGATCGCTGTGGTTACTGCCTTTTTGAACAGGATGTTTCCGGCTACATTCAGTTTTGTTTGGTTCCTTTCAAAAATTGCAAATTATCCCTGCAGTGGATTTATGTATGTGCTTGGTGTGGTATGGTGCGGTGTTCCTGCTTCGCACCCCATTGCATGCTGGGATAGGCGTCTGCCACCCTGTAACCCTGACCTGAGATGTGGGTTACATAATAGATGATGTCAATTTTTTTTATGTAACCTCTATTCTTATGATTCATTTTCATCGTTAAACAGCAGTATGAGTGTGTTAAAGTATTTTCAAATAATACTTATTGATAGGCAATTCAAGGAAATTTTGAACGCATTTGTAAATTCATTTTTTTCTTTTTACCAACACTGTCCCTATGCATGCACACACACACAACGCTTACCCATCCACACGCACACACACACAAACACACACTTGCTTCACAGGCCCTGAAGTGATCAACAATGAGCCCCTGACTGTGGCATCGGACATGTGGTAAGCTGCCACCATTTTGTTTTTCTCACTTCTTGCTGTCCCCCCAACGCACCAGGTAGATTAGCCCTTATTGCCCTGAAATACGGCTGCAGCCTCTAAAACTGGGTTGGTTATTACTCCTGAAGAAAAAAAACCTTTATTTGTGTAGCGCAACTTTTCATGTTGAAATGTTATTTCTGTTTTGTTAACAAGAATAAGCCTAAGTTGATGATGGCAAAGAAAAATGTATAAGCTTTGGGAGAACCAGACTGAGGTGCTACATAATACACAGATGGAATTGCGGCTCAGGAAGTATTGTGCCTGAGAATCGCCTGGTTCCGCTGATCATTAACCCCTTTCAGTCCAGGAACCATGTATGAAAATAAATATTTTGTGTGGATGAGAGCCTTGTATACTGTTTATTTATTGTATAGTCGCCAGTATAAGGAAAGTGCGAGTGGCCGTAATTATTTTCAGTCGCTGTTTGGGTATATAACCAGATCTGACAGGTTATTTGGATGGGAAATAGACATCTTATTTATGTGTGACTACATAAATGTTCGGTTGTACTGATTTCCACTGAGTGCTACACTTACAGTCCTAACAAGCAAAAATACCGCAGTACTTTCCAAATCCCATTACTATGTTACCCCTCAAAGAACAGAATTTAAATTTGAAATCAGTAGCAATATGTGTATTATTTTTCTGTAATCAATATACGGCATGACTATGATACAGTTTGAAGCATGGCTCCACACAAAGACTGACCAAACAAGTGTCACACCTGTAACTTGACTGACTACGTTTGCGGTGTTTTGCGCAAACAATACACTAATTACAAGGATTCTAAGTTTTCCCTGTTTGAGGGTGTTTTTCGGGGAAATGTCTGCCACTGAGCTGGTTCATTGACGGGCCAGCTGGTCGACGACCTCTCGTCCGTTGGGGCATCTGAGGCAGGAACTTGATTACCTCGTTGATGTCATCCTGTCTGAAATCAAAACAACTTTTTTGCTTCCTTGATTGAGTTCACTGCTATTATTCTTAAAAAAAGAGTCATAGATACATGTCTGATCCAATTACAAACCAATGTTAAAAAAAAAAAATAGGCATTTCTTCAGCGCGAGTTTCCTTGTAAACTAGTTTCCCTACTTGGCAGCGGTCATAACAAGACACTTGTTATCAAGGTTCCCGACATTTGCAATGATAAATTATCCCACGAGTTAACAAGTGCCCCGTCCTAGATCGTACTGCTCGAGAAAATAAAACCAGCCTGACAGAATGAGATGGGTCATTATATTACCGTACTGAAGGGGTTAAAATGTAAAAAAACTTCATTAATATTGATTTGAACTTCCGTGGGTGCAAATTAAACCAAAAATGGACTTTCAGTGCTTAATTTCTCACAATTAATCTTCCATATCATCGCATCTTAAATATTTTGCTGAAAATCTTGCGAAAAGTGTTGCACTGACCTGCTTGTTTGCCTCTCTACAGGAGCATTGGTGTCATCACGTACATTCTGTGAGTATACAAATTATTAATTGGTTTTCAGTTATTTTACCTGGGTGGTGTGTTAATTGACATCTTCTGCAATACGGACTCCCCCTTCCCTGCAGGCTGAGTGGTATGTCCCCCTTTCAAGGAGATACGGATGAGGAGACGCTAAGAAACGTTATAGGGATGAACTATACGTTTGACGAGCGCTATTTCCGAGAGACCAGCAACATTGCCAAAGACTTTATTGAGAAACTGCTGGTGAAGGACCAGAGGTAATTTTTTTGTCGTTTTTGTGATTTGTATCTGGGTGCTATCAATGTGTTTAATCTATTCACATGCCTGCATTATACTGTATTACACTGCAGTGGTCACCAAACCTTATTTGGAGTTCTACTATTGTGTAGGTTTTCTCTCCAACTGTAATAAAGCCCAGCTCATTCAACATCCAGAGACCTCAGTTAACTGCAAATTACTAGAATCAGATGTGCCAAATTTGGGTAGAATTGAAAACCTAGAGTGGTTGATCTCCAGCAACAGGGTTGGTTGCTATTTTGTCTCAGGAAAAGTAACAGCAATGATTGGAGACACTGTACATGTTGGTTTTGACTGGACTGCTGGCATCATCTGCCTTTGCATGTGAGAGTCACATGATCTGTATATTTGGCACAGTGAAAGGATGACCGCCGAGGAGTGCCTTCTACATCCATGGATCAAGGTGAGGTTTGGAGAAAAAGGAGGGAGGGAGAGAGTGTGTGTGTGTGTGTGTCTGTGTGAGATGGAGTGAGAGTGTGTGAGGGAGACATGGGGAGAATGTAAGTGTGTGACAGAGAGATAGAGTGAGTGTGTGTGAGTGAGATAGACTGAGAGTATATGTGAGAGAGAGAGTGTGTCCAAGAGAGATATAGTGTGTGAGAGAGAGGGATGTAGAGAGTGTGAGAGTGTGTGACTGAGGTAGAGTGTTTGAGCAAGTGCGTGACAGAGATTGAGAGACCGTCCGTGAGAGTTTGTGTGACCAGTAGCGGCAATGTGTGATTATGTGTGTGTGAGAGAGCGACTGCAGGACAGAACAGACTGAAGTGATACAAGCAAAATTGACTCAAGATTTTATTACCACGAGAAGGCACATGCACCGAGGTTGTTGGAGTTTCACTTCAGTTGCAGCCTGTAAACGTTTCTGTGCATTACTGACCGTCTAGCGGAGGGTGCAATTTTCTCGCCACAGCGAGAGGTAATTCCACCATCTCCGAGGGGACTATTAAAGGGGCTGCACATTACAGCAGCCCTTTCCCCACATATAAACATGTTTTTCAAAACCTTTACTTACTGTGGCTGTAAACAAATATAGCAGGAAATAAACAAGCTAAAACCAAAGTTGGTTTTTGGGACATTAATGTTCACTTAGACCCCATGAAAAGCAGGTTTTTGGCAATGCATAAATTTTGAATTTTTAGTCTGTGTTGCTTTCAGTTACCTGTAATGATGATTACATCAGCCCTAGAGCATTAGTATCTCCCTGAATGAAACAGACATGACCATCGAGCAACCACCTGCACCTCCATCCTGCCATGACTAAAAAAGCAGCTGCTATTGTTTCCCTCCCTCCTCCCCACCTCTCTCTCCCTCCTTCCCTCCCTCTCTCCCTCTCATTTTTTATCTCTTTTTTTGGGTATTCTTTGGTTATATGGTGTTTTGTTTTTCCAGGGGGTGCTTATTTAATATATATTTTGTGCATATTGTTTTGGTTAGAGTCCTTATATAGAAAGAGTTGTGACATGAGGGTTACAAAAAATCTGGTCATGGAGCCATTTTGTGTCTATCGTGTTATCGGGCACTGTCTTGAAGTGAATTTTTTTTTTTTTTTTTCTGTTTTTTCTTGACTTGTGTCTGAACATTTTCCCCTCTTATGTTTGTCAAAACCATTGCTAGCCGATTGATCATTTTTCCGCCAAAAGTTAATATGTTTCCCCTCTGAGAAAAGAACTAAAAAAATCCAACAAATTCCATTATGTGAAACGGTTCGGTTTTACACTGAGGAAATAAAATGGCTCCTATTCTTGAGTTGTCTTGACTCATTCTAGGGACTCTAGTTTTAATAACAAGCACAGGTGTTCAATCCAGGTTCACAAAGTAAAAGTCCGCCCCAGAATTTGGTTCCAACAACAAGGGATTAGCAAATTGACACTATTCTTCAGCCAGTGAGATCAGCTGACTGAGTTAATGGGTAAAATGAAAACATGGCAGGACTCTTACTTTCTGACTCCTGGACTTTCCATCTCTGGACAAGGTCTGTTTGCCTTTTGTTATAATGAAGGTGAATCAAAGCTCTCTCTCCCTCTTTCTTACTCTGTCCATCTCTCTCGCTCAATCTATTCCCCTTTCTCTGTCACACGCTCTCCCTCCCTTTCTTGGTCACCCACTGTCCCTCATTCTATCGGTCTCTCTCTCTCAATCCTCCCCTCCCTCTCTTTCCGTTACACTCTCTCTCTTTCTCCCCATCCCCCCATCTCTCTCCCCCTCTGTCTCTCAGCCTCTCACTCGGAAACAGGCAGACAGCCGGAGTCGTTCCTCCATCAACATGAAGAGCTTCAAGAAGTTTAACGCCAGGAGGAAATGGAAGGTAAAAGATGTGCTTCACTGCCGTTCTCACTCATTGGAAACTGATCAGTTTGGGGTAACACTGGGGCAGCCTGTGGCCTGGGCCAGGGGTCACCAAATCTGGACCTACTTTTCATATTTAAAGCAATTGTTTACTGGCTTAAGCCACTTTTTGACAGACATTTCCATGAATTCTATGAAGGATCAACGACCCTTGAAAACACTGTCTATTTTTCAATATGCAAGCAGTTTCAGGTGACAAAATTTTGAAACCAGGGCTGCCTACTGTCACGCATTTGGCGTGAGATTTAGTGCTTCATTCACATTCCCATGCTGTAGTCAGCAATTTTTCAATCTACGCAATGCATGCGCTTCACCATCGTTCAAATTGTTTAAATGAAATAAGACCATTTGAAACGTTTTTATGCAATTCCATTGCTTCCAACCCCCTGAGTAAAGAAAAGCGTGAGAAGTCCGGAGTCATTCCACGTTACTAGTGATGAAATCCACCGTAACACACCTGAAACTGATAAACCTCCTTGCACAAGGACTTCAATTCTGCCTGAGAATCTCTTACAAACGCGCTGATTGAATAATTGCTGACATGCAGCACAGGAACGTGAATATGCCACTTAAACTCAGGCCGAATGCGTGAAAGTTGGCAACCCTGTTTTAATCGGACACAGAAAATTCGTAAACTCCAAATTAGGTTGCTTAAGGCATGTGATTCGAGTTCTTTCAAATTAATTTGCTTGAAATTAATAACACAAAATTGACAGGGACCGGTTTGGCTCCATCATTTGCTTGCCTAATAATTTGTTAGTTTTCACGACTGTGTGTCCACAGTTTCACCAATTAAGAACCAGTGGACTGTTTCCTTTGATGGGCTCAATATTTTCCTCTTTATATGCAGTTGTTACTAATATATTACATTATGGATATGGATTTTTTTACTCTTCATGGCATGTATGGATATTTGTCCAAATGTGGCATCAGAGGATAAATAACTGCTCTACACACAAATGCACATCATGAAGACAAATTGACAGCTTGTTAAAATTTTACGATTGTGATCGTGGTTGGAACAAAAACCAGCACACACTGGGGGCCACTGGGTCTGAGTTTGGGAACCACAGGTCTACACCCATGTACAGTGCAGTCCATGAGTACCCTTATAAAAATTTACTATAGTTAACTATAGTTTACTACAGTAAAATTGATGTAAACTATACTAAACTTTACTACAGTAAACTATAGTTTGTTGCAAATATACTATAGTAATTGAATATCATTGCTAGTTTACTATAGTAGAGTTTGACTTTTGTGATTTACTTTAGCATCACTATAGTAAACTACAGAGTTACTATAGTGTGTGTTTTTTATATATATATATATATATAATTTCTGCAAAAATACCATAGTTATTATAGAAAACCATAGTATTTTTTCTGTAGTATTTTGTGGTAATTTTTCATAAGGGCACCTGTACAATGACACTGCATAAAATGGCAGCAAATTCTGTGCAGTTTCTAGGATATGGATGTAAATATTGACAAATAAAAGCTGTTAGTCTCAAACTAAATTTTTTTTTCTGTATCACGAACGTATGTGAAGAAAATTACTGGCTTTATCCTGTTATGTTCTATTCAAAAGCCAAAAAGCAAAACTTGGGGCGTCCAATCTTATTCATAAAGGGCTGGTGTGGGTGCAGGGTTTTGTTTTTGCCCAGTGCCCGCAACACCAGGGCCCCGTTTCAGAAAGCGGGGTTAGTGGTAACTCTGAGTTTGTTCACTCAGAGTTGCAGGAAACTCTGAGTTTTCCGGTTCACAATGCGAGTTCAGTCCAACTCTGAGTCAGTTTCCGCGGCAACATACTCTGAGAAGCCAACCTGCTCGCTGGCAGGTTCTCTTCAAGTAACCCAGAGTTTCTTCTCCTCCTGAGACTGCAGGCTGAGCAGATGTTGGACATGGCGGGTCCATTCCTTGAAGAGACAGGGGACATTCAAGGGCAAATACTGAGAAGAAATCTCTGTTAGGAGAGAGTTATCCGACCACGTTTGGATGTTTTATCGTTTTCGGACGAATATTTGTTTGAGCGTTCCGTTTCTCTGTGGAATCTATAATTTATTTCAACAAAATTCTCAGCTCGCATATTGCTCGTGTGACACACCGAGGACATGCTCTCAGTTCAAAACAAATTGCTTAGCTCTTCGTTTTTTTTTTGTTTGTTTTTTTGCAATTATCGTTTTATTTTCATTATCGTTTTATTTTATTACGGAAAGAAACAACCACGACTTCATTCATTAAAGGCACAGTCAGTTTCTACCACAAGTGGGCTCTTCAAAGTACAAAATAATGAATAACACTCTGGAGAGTTTTAACTCTTCGCAATACATGTTGGAAAGTCTGCTAATTTGCTATAATGAATGATCAGCAGTTCATATGTTCAATTCATTCTAAGTTACAAGAACTCAAGATAGAACAACTAATGTTTTAAAATGTGAAAATTAAAGTCTGTGGAATTATCCTGAAATAAGTTACTTGCATCAGCTTGGAATGAGAAAAAAAAGATTCCACTTGTTTCATAAATAAAATAAGGACAACTTACACTTGCATTTTTTATTTCTTTGCTTCCTGCAAGAACAAATGCAGTAGTTAATATTTTGTAAGTTGTTCAAACAAGTAAAATCATCCACCTGTTATCCCCTCATCCACCTGTAACTGATGCTCCAGCATTCGGATTTCTAATTTAGTTTTCTGCATTTGTAGCCTTTTGTGGTCCATTTCTAGGTTGGATTTTTCCATCTGTTTTTCTAGATACAGCTTATACAGCTGCTTCGCAGGGAGCTATAGGAACACAAAAAAGACACTGAATCTCAGTGCCATGTCTGATTTGTTTCAGTGTAAGTCATAGGCCAGTGGTGAGCATCTTACAGAGGTAAGCTGTGCTGCGGAGGTGGATGGACCCTCTTCCTCCATGTCATTTCCATCATTACTCTGTTCAAGAAAAATAAGGTGCAAGTTTCATGAAGATATTCCACTATCATCAACTGTCAGATCTTATTTTTAAGGTGTAAACCTCAGTAGGCCTCTCTGTGTCACTCTCTGTGGCAGCTGACACAGTCTTCATCACCCTCCTGTGGTGAAATTCAAAAATATTTTGTGTTCTACTCTAACCAGTTATTTAAAAATAAGTGAAATAGTAACAGCTCTTACAATTGTATGAAGGTCTGTAATAGCAGAGGGCTCCACCAGACAGATTATGCAATCAGTTACTGGTAGGAGATAAAGATTAGATCGTTAAATTATAACTGTAACTAATTCACAAATTTAACTTCTGTTTTTCAAATAATGTGCCAGTCATGTCACAATTTTTCAAATGCGTATGTAAGTCTGAGTCATCATAATGATACATTTTGCCAGACAGACAACTAAGAATCTGAAAAAGTATTCCTTTTACAAGGAATCATACTGCTACAGGAAAGTCAATGTGCCAAGTTGTGTCTAAGGTGGATGTTTGGGAGTCACTGAATTTGCTCTGGTAAAGGATGCGATCATTCATCTGAATAACTAACTTCTTATGTAGGCGCTTGTGTCCTGGGGGGTGGCTGGATCTTAGGAAGTCCCTCCAGCAATGCCCTCTGACCAGGGTCTCCCACTGTTGTGACTGAGGGCCATCTACTCTGCCTCTAGGTGGTGGTGGTGGTGGACTCCCACCTGTCTTTTTGGCCTCTGCCTTTTTTCTGTTGGCTATGACGTGAACACATCCAGTGAGCACAAATTTGGGGACTTGCATTTGAGAAGGTAATTAGGTGCTGCTTTAAAATAGACCGTATTAAATAAGGACAGTGTTAGGGTAGCTCAAAATATGGAATTTGTTGATTAGAACTTTTCAAATCTATTACATGTTTGCCACTGAATGCTGTTTAAATAGGTGGGGTAGACTAAGCAGTTGCTTTTGTTGAAATTACACCTTACCTGTTTGAACGATATTTTTGTATTTCATTTTCATCTGCTGCCATGTGCGTTTCGTGCCCGTTGGGCTGCACCTGCACAAATGTTAAATAAAATATGCGCGCGCACATAGACACACAAGCACATACACAGCATGTGGTCGTTCAATAAGTAGAGCTCTCGTAATTTAACTTTCATTCGGTTGTTTTTTAATACTCCCGCATTGACTCGGTCAGCGATTTTCTGCCACACAAACTCACGCTCCATTGCAGCTGCAACTGTATTACTTTTTTTATTCATTAATATCTCCAACTCCGCTGGAGTAAAGACGCGAGACTTTCTTTTCTCCACCGTTGCCATGGTGAATCGTGTCTGCGTTCCATTGATGAGGGCTTTTAATATCCTCGTGCACACGTCTGCCTCTGGTGTAAGTTAACTCAGAGTTGATTGAACCAAGTGTTATCACCTGTTCTGAACCCGAATACTCCGCGGTCAGAAACTCGGAGTAAGTCAACTCACAGTTACAGAACAAGCTCAGAGTTTGTTTACCCTGCTTTCTGAAACGGGGCCCTGATTCCACCTGATTAGGGGGTTCAATCAAGACCTTGATGAATAGAATCAGGTATGTTGCGGTTCGGCTGTAACAAAAACCAGCACCCACACTGGCCCTTAGTGGATTAGATTGGACACCCGTGCACTATGCTGTTTCACTACTGCTATACAGCAATGCATAAGCATACAGTGTGTGTGCGCGTTCTTGAATGTGCGTGTGTATGTATGAATCTGACGCACGCAGTTTGTTTATGACGGTGATTGTCTTCAGGACCAGTGTGTACTATTACAATACATCGTGATTATGCTGTGGGGTTAGGCCTATGCGCTGTCGTACATGATGACTGTGAGCGAGTAATTGATAAGGAATGATTAGTATTTTCTTCGCTGCTCAGGAATGTTTGAATGTTTACGCTAATATGTCCGCCCGTATTTTACTTAACATGTTCAGTTTCTGGCCAGTCGGAAGAGGGCAGTAACCGATTACTCATTCAATCGCAATGTCATGACAATGAGCTCACTTAGTTTGCTGTGCAGTACCACCCTGTGTTTAGATTTGGTACTGCAGCCTCCTCGAAGATCATTAATTTCTCACTACTGCTCGTATTACTCCTCTGCCCTCCTTCAGATGTCCTATAATTTGGTGTGGGCGTGTACCCGGTTCTCCCGCCTGCAGTTGCTCTGCAAGAACAGGGCCAATGAAGATGAAGAGCTGGTAATGGGGGAGGGGCCATTTTCACATTGTAAAATTAAACTTGATGTTTGTTCTAGGTCAGGGATCTCTAACCTTGTTCCTGGAGAGCTACCTACCTGTAGGGTTGTACTCCAACCCTAATCCAACACACCTGATTCAGCTCATTAGCAGCTCATCAAGATCTTTAACTGGGAAAACAGGTGTGATTTGCTTTGGTCGGAGTGAAAACCTTCAGGATGGTAGCCCTCCAGGAACAGGGTTGGAGACCCCTGTTCTATGTTATAGCAGGGAATCTTCAAATCTAACCATCTAATTAAAATATAGCCCTGGTTTTCTTTCCTCCTCCTGCGTAAATAATTCAACAGTTGGCACAGCTGATTGACCAAGCTGGTTTCACACCTGACTCTCAGGTAAAGGGAGGATGGAAAACCAGCAGTTCTTGGTTGTCGAGGAGCATGATTTTAGGAACAGGGGACTATGGGCTCATTCCAATTGCTTATTTTTCACAAACTTCCTTCCACTGAGTCCTTCTTTTTCTTGCTCCTTCACCCATTGGGGAGACAAGAAAGAAAAGCAATAAAAGACTGGAGCCAAAGAAGAGTAGATTAGTGTAAAACTGAAGGCCTTTGCTTCTTTCACAATCAGTTTGAACAGTCATTGGCCTTGCAGATGCGTGGCAGATGGTTTTTGGTAGTTCTAACAGGTCAAGCGTTTATATGCCACGCATTCTGAGAGAACGTACCTCCGCAAAGGATGGTCTCCATATTCCTTAACTGAAGTTTCCTTGAGAAAACTTCTAGTCCTGTTTCATCACCAATTTAATGGATTGGGATCTCCTTAACAGTTTGATTGATATCTGGGTCAGGCTCCACAAAGGAAAGAGAAGCGTGAAAAATATGGATTGGAATCTGAGCAATAATGTTGGGACAAATCTGGGGAATTCTCCTTCAAAGGTATAATACCCAGGGTGTTTAGCCATACTGCAATCCCATGCTAACAATCAAAGACGTCTTCTCCATCTTCAAGCCTGCCCGATTGCCCCCATTGAGGGCAAGTAGCACTGTTGAACACAGCAAACATCGCTAGCTGGATAGCCCATGCTAACATGAGCACCAACAGAATACATGCCAAGTCCCAAGTTGCTTTCCCGCCCCTTGGAGAAACTTCAGCTGCTGCCCTTGAGGAAAAGGAATTCCAAGTTTCCCTCCATCTTAATGTGTCTTCACCTCATTTGCTGTAGCTAGGCAACCGCAAATGCTCCATAGAGGCCTGATCCCCACACCTACCAATCAGCTCACAGGAAACAGTGTAAGTCTCAGAAACGTCCTCACGCCTTTCACTGCAGGAAGTACAGGCTAAGGGGCACGGTTTCGTCAAATGTGCTCAAAAAGAAGAGATCTGGACACATTTTATTATATATTAATGCTGAAAAATCTTTAGTTTCTCACATTTGATTACACTTTTTCTCTAGAATGTTTTAGCTGTTCAACCTGACTGCTGGATCATTTGAACAGTATTTACAGAATGTTGGTTTGTTTGATTTGCTTTCAGGTTGGCAGTTTTCCGGCTTCATAGTTGTCTCAGTCCTAACATTTTCTGTATTCTAATTTGAATCAAAGCTGATTTGAGAAAATAAGCCTGGCTATCCAAGCCAATGTCCCTCTCTGACTGACTGGTTGACTGATTTCTGGAGAGAAAGCAGTTCCCCGACCCATTGATGGCAACATTCGTTGCCCTGTTGCTTTCAATGTCTTCGTGAACTATAGTGGAGAAATTCCTGCCATTTTCTATAAAGTGATTGAGCCCAATTATAACCAAAATGCATATAAGAACCAGAATCCATGCATAATTTTATTGACTCTTTTTGATGGTGATGAAGTTAATGGGATGTTTTACTCGTCATATAGTCAATGCCTGACACATTGGCTGGCCAATATAAACCTCAAATATGACAGATTGGTGGAATGGATGATAATGATGAAAATCCCACGAGAAACATGGCTTAGTTTGAACTCCCATGGTTCCTGATCCGTGGTTTGTCAGTGCTAACGAGAGAACTCAAATATGATACACTCTCTTAGCAAAACAAAATGTAGCTAGTTTTTTTTTCCTTCGAAAGGGGAATCCCTGGTGCAGATGTTCTTTTTCACCAGGGATGAGGATCACTACTTAAAAGCTTCTGACATTCTATTTAACTTCCAGCAATGCCATTTAAATTGGTCGAAGGTTATACATTCGTGTTGGTAAAAATGTCAAGTTGTCAACCATCTTCAAATCAGTGGCTGTGATAATGGTTTCTTGTCACTAAGATTTGCATGGTAACTACTGTCTCTATCTAAATTTGTTTGGTTCCTTTTTTATTTATAACTTGCGTGAAGTACACATTACTCCTGACTATGGCATTAACTAGTGAGGTGAAAGCTGTGTTGTGTGCTTTGTTGCAAAATTTCCCTATGGAGCTGCACTGGCCTGTTTCCTGATTAAGAATGAAATGTAGCTTCCCTTTCAGGCAATCTCAAGACTTGACTTTAGTGAAACTGAAATAAATTGATTTTGCTTGTGAATAATCTGAGCAATGTTGGTTACAGTGAGTGGCATTTTTATTTGTCGAGAGACGCACTATTCGGTACGCTGTGTCCATGTTAGTTATTGCGATGATGCTTGTGAGAAGGGTGTGACATTCCACTGGTAAGGTAACGATATTCCTCTCAGTGATATTTGTATCTGACATAATAATATGAAATAATTTCAAGCTGCAAAAGCCTGTTTAGCTTGCTTGTTAGCCAGAAAAACTGTTGGTTCGATTGACCTATGGCGAGCTGCTGACGTTAACCGCGTTATTAGGTACCAGTTTGACTGAAGACTGTAACACAACATGAAGACGGCACCTTTGTGCAGAGTTATTTCTATATAATGCCGCAAAATAAGGTGGGCATTTCCTGGAAACATGAGAGTGTGATTAAAATTAACTGCTGAATGGTACTGAATTCTGATTCTCTCATGTTGCCAACAGCTGTAACATTTTTAGACCACCTACCCAGAAGAATGAATCAAGTACAACCAAATAATGTCATTAATATCCAAGACATCTCCCAGAGAGTTTATTTCTCTACAAATGTCTACTAATGCCTTCAATGTAGTTAAATTGTTTTAAATATTGTCTAACAACAAACTTGTTGATTTTTGTGTCAGGATAAGTGCGGGCAAAAATGCTCATAAACAGAGTCAGATTTGTTCATAATTTCTGTGATCTAAAGTTGAAAAACAATTCCGTAAATATAACTATTAACAGTAAATGCACTTTTGAAGCCTATATTTATACGGTGCTGTGAAAAAGTATTTGCCCCCTTCCTGATTTCTTATTTTTGTACATATTTGTCACACTTAAATGTTTCAGATCATCAAACAGATTTTAATATTAAACAAAGATAACCTACGGTGGCCCTGAAGGGTCACAACACCTGCAAACTCAGAAAACATCTGTAAATTCAGAAAACACTTTCATCGATTTCACAACACATGAACTGCAAATGCCAAAACACCTGCATATTCAGAAAACATCTGCAAATTCAGAAAACACTTTCATCGATTTCACAACATATGAACTGCAAATGCCAAAACACCTGCATATTCAGAAAACATCTGCAAATTCAGAAAACACTTTCATCGATTTCACAACACATGAACTGCAAATGCCAAAACACCTGCATATTCAGGAAACATCTGCAAATTCAGAAAACACTTTCATTGATTTCACAACACATGAACTGCAAATGCCAAAACACCTGCATATTCAGAAAATATCTGCAAATTCAGAAAACACTTTCATCAATTTCACAACACATGAACTGCAAATGCCAAAACACCTGCATATTCAGAAAACATCTGCAAATTCAGGGAACACTTTCATCGATTTCACAACACATGAACTGCAAATGCCAAAACACCTGCATATTCAGAAAACATCTGTAAATTCAGAAAACACTTTCATCGATTTCACAACACATGAACTGCAAATGCCAAAACACCTGCATATTCAGAAAACATCTGCAAATTCAGAAAACACTTTCATCAATTTCACAACACATGAACTGCAAATGCCAAAACACCTTATTCAGAAAACATCTGCAAATTCAGAAAACACTTTCATCGATTTCACAACACATGAACTGCAAATGCCAAAACACCTTTCACAAAACACATGCAAACTCTGTAATGACAACGGAAATGTTTTCGCGGGGGACCATAATCAGTGACGGACCCACATCCAGTTGCCGGTCAAAACGATCCAGGCAAAGAAAATTGTTTCCTAACAGGCACATGTTCTTTTAAAATTTAGCGATGTTTGATACCACCATGGTTTTGTTTAATTTCAACATATTAAGGCAGTGTCCCCAAAACGTATTGGTCCACTTGATAACTGTTAAACGTTCTGCAAACTTTGTTAGCTGTAAACTAGCTGGCTAGCGCCGAAAAGACGAGCCCACCACTTTTTTGAAAGTTATCACTGTCACATATTATGTTGTCAATTCTGATTTCATAGTGCAATTTCACATACGAACACTTTGCCCATTCTTTAGCACTATTCCCTCTCCTGCTACGGACTCTACTACCATTTTTTTTTTAATAGGATCAGCTTAATTTGTGGTGATGGCGCTAATGCTGCATTTTTGGATCTGAAGTTGGGGTTGGATACAACGTCATTGCGTTCCATTAAGTAAGTCGGAAAAACTGACTTGGGGTCAGTGGTGTCTCATCTGACAAGGATAGCCTTTATTAGCTATACTAGTTGATAACAACGCATTACTCGGTTATTTTTAGCGTGTAAACACCGGAGCAACAAGTCCGATAAACTTTTTTCAGTGCTGGACAATGATTTAATGAAACACAAATGACACTGAATTGCAAATGCAGTTTATTAACACAAGTTTCGGTTGACATATGGTGCAGCCATCTTCTACTCGAAGTCAATTCGGGGTAGATAAAGAATCTCCGACTTTGGTTGAAAATCATTATGGGGGCAATTGAAATTTCCGACTGGGAGCTCGTCCCGACTTCCCAATATAAATGGAATGCAGCATGAGCTGATACATGAGCATTAAAAAGATGGTAGTAGGGTCCGTAGCAGGAGAGGGAATAGTGCTAAAAAATGGGCAAAGTGCTCTTAACTGCACGAAATTGCACTATGAAAGGTGCGGTGCTGTCTTAGGACAACAATGTAGAACGCTTAGTTTACAGCTAACAAAGTTTGCAGAACGTTTAACAATTATCTAATGGACTAATACGTTATGTGGACACTGCCTTAATATGTTGAAATTAAACAAAACCATGGTGGTATCAGACACCTAAGCCCGTTAAAAACATGTTGTTCAAAACAATTTTCTTTGCCTGGATCTTTTTTGACCGGCAACTGGATGTCCACACTGATTATTTTTCCCATTACAGAGTTTGCATGTGTTTTGGGAGTTTGCATGTGTTTTCTGAATATGTTTTTGGCATTTGCAGTTCATGTGTTGTGAAATGATGAAAGTGTTTTCTGAATTTGCAGATGTTTTCTGAATATGCAGGTTTTTGGCATTTGCAGTTCATGTTTTGGAAAGTGTTTTCTGAATTTGCAGATGTTTTCTGAATATGCAGGTGTTTTGGCATTTGCAGTTCATGTGTTGTGAAATCGATGAAAGTGTTTTCTGAATTTGCAGATGTTTTCTGAATATGCAGGTGTTTTGGCACTTGCAGTTCATGTGTTGTGAAATCGATGAAAGTTTTTCTGAATTTGCAGATGTTTTCTGAATATGCTGGTGTTTTGGCATTTTCAGTTCATGTTTAACTATGAAAGTGTTTTCTGAATTTGCAGATGTTTCCTGAATATGCAGGTGTTTTGGCATTTGCAGTTCATGTGTTGTGAAATCGATGAAAGTGTTTTCTGAATTTACAGATGTTTTCTGAGTTTGCAGGTGTTGTGACCCTTCAGGGCCACCGTAATAACCTGAGTAAATACAAAATGCAGTTTTTAAATGATGATTTCATTTAATGAGGGAAAAAGCTGTCCAAACCTTGGCCCTATTTGAAAAAGTAATTGCCCCTGAAACCTAATTGTGCCACCCTCGGCAACAACGACTGCAATCAACCCTTTGCAATAACTGGCAATGAGTCTTTCACATCGCTGTGGAGGAATTTTGGCCCACTCTTGTTTACAGAATTGTTTTAATTCAGCCTTATTGGAGGGTTTTCAAGCATGAACAGCCTGTTTAAGGTTATGCCACAGCATCTTGATTGGATGTAAGTCCGGACTTCGACTAGGCCACTTTAAAACCTTAATTTTTTTTTTTTTTTTTTTTTGAAGTCATTCAGAGGTGGACTTGCTGGTGCGTTTTGGATCATTGTCCTGCTGCATAACCCAAGCACGCTTGAGCTTGAGGTCACAAACTGATGGTCGGACATTCTCCTTCAGGATTTTCTGGTAGAGAGCAGAATTCATGGTTCCATCAATTATGGCAAGTCGTCCAGGTCCTGAAGCAGCAAAGCAGCCCCAGACCATCACACTACCACCACGTTTGACTGTTGGTATGATGTTCTTTTTATGAAATGCTGTGTTAGTTTTACGCCAGATGTAACGGGGGACACACCTTCCAAAAAGTTCAACTTTTGTCTCGTCAGTCCACAGAATATTTTCCCAAAAGTCTTGGGGATCATCAAGATGTTTTTTGGCAAATATGAGACGAGACTTTGTGCTCTTTTTGGTCAGCAGTGGTTTTCGCCTTGGAACTCTCCCATGGTTGCCATTTTTGCCCAGTCTCTTTCTTATTGTTGGATCTTTAACACTAACTTTAACTGAGGCAAGTGAGGCCTGCAGTTCTTTAGATGTTGTTCTGGGTTCTTTTTTGACCTCCTGGATGAGTCATCGATGCACTCTTGGAGTAATTTTGGTAGGCCGGCCACTCCTGGGAAGGTTCACGACCATAGGCGCCGATTCCATGGGTGCTTCAGGGCCCGAGCACCCACGGAAAAGGCCGAGTACCCATGTGCGCCAGGGGCATGACCAAGATCGAAGGGTCTCGCGGCTAGGTCTCACGAGTGAAGACTCAAAAGTTTTGAGTGACTCCTGAGTCCTTGCGAGTTTTCCAACATGGCTGCCAACTAATGCATCCACTGCATAAGCTGTGACAATACTGAACGCCATCTCGAAAAGCAAAGCGAGACTGTTTGCTCGCAAGACCGAGCGTAGTTTACTTGTTCAAGTTGCAAGCACTTGCGGGTCCTCGACGCTTGACCCCGCGATCTTGAATACGCCCCAGCTTAAATAAAGAATCACTGATTTATGGAGGCTGACAGGGGAAAACGCACAGCAACAACTCCAAAACATCTCCAATTGGAAAAATGCAATGGAACGGCCAAAAACACCTCCAATAGACACCTTGCCAGATGCATACACCTCGATCGCCAGATGGCCCAAATTCTGTATCCGGGGCGGTTCGAACCCGTGCGGCAGTTCGTTGTTTGTCCAGATCGCATACAAACGCATAGAGGAACACTGTCGATGATAAAACCCCCCAGGATTTCTTGGGTTGTTTGGATAATTTCGAATGCACAGCATGGTAAGATCACCAAGTATACATTAGCGATAACAGCTGTCTATGTGAAGTGACTTAAAACGCAAGGATTCTTATCTATATGCCCGGTTTTAATGCTGGAAGTTCCCAAAGGCTATTGTACCTTTGCATATTCGTTACCCAGGGGTTAGCCCACTTGGACTGTCATTATAATGACAGTCCACGCACGATGAGTGGAAAAAAAGCTTAGAACTTTTAAGGGAAGTGATAGCGCCTTCTGTATACAGCTGACTGCAAAAACGTTGTCAGCGCCTGATAGTTCTAATGTTCCTCTAGTAATTAGTTAACAAATTAAGACGATTAGCTGCTTTACTCACCAGATAAATCCAGGTTTTCTCCACAAATCCAATAATCTTCTCAATCTCTTTGTATCCCAATTGATAGACATATTTCTTTCAAAATGTAGCTAATCAAAGGATAACAATCTGGAGTACCTGGAGAAAAAGAATTTATTGGAAGGTAGGGACGATTTATATATTTTACGAGACGTTTTCCAAAGTCTAAGCTTGATAAACCCATTATGATCCTGGGCTGCCATTGTATACAATGAGCAGCACCTGGGCTACCCGGGGGTGTTTATCGGCGGAGAAATGCATTTAAGACTCCAAAATACCAATTTTTCTGCCCAGAAGTTTATATTTGGAGTCTTTATCCATGTATATCTCACTTACCAGATGTCTCTGTCACACGAACGACGATAGAAAAGCCGATGAAAGCTAACAACAAAATTTCACGCTGTGATATGTAATGGCAGTTCATACAAGCAGGACGTCCGACCGCCCCGGATATCATGAAGGAAGGTGCGGACACCTAGCGGCAGAAAGCTGAACCGCGCATCTGGCGAGGCCGCCATTGGAGTAATACGCTGCATAAACAGAAATACAGCGTATCCACCTCAAGACAACTGACAAGTGCTCCAAACTTTTTAGCTAGCAAGCGAGTTAACATAAGTTTGCTCGCTTAGCTAGGTAGTTTGCTAGCCTAGCTAGGTAACAGTCATATTTGGTGCTTGTAATGCAAGAGAACATAAGTAAATAGCCATTATTTCACTGACTAACTTAGCTAGAATTGAACAATGAGCATTTTGCTTGCTATCTGGCATTAATAGGCACTAGCTAACGTTGACTAAAGAAACCAGCAAACTAGCTCACATGCTAGGCTAGCAAGCTAGTTCGCCTGCTTAGTTAGCTAATTTCGGTATATGTAACCAATAAAACAGTGAATCGCGATTATTTCGCTACTTACCTGGTGTTGGATTAGCAAGTAGTCATGAATTAGCCGCGTAGCTAATTCGCGAGGCTGCATTTGCAAGCTATGGAGTTTTTGCTCAAACTAACGTTGGCCAAAGATACTTGGCTATTAATGTAAATTGGTACTAGTTTCAAAACATTAACAGGCTATCTAGCAAGCTAGGTAAGTTGGCTAGATCTTTGAGTAGCAAACTATGCACCAAATGTAACTGTTAGCTAGCTAGAGAGCCTTTTTTTTGCCGACTTTGCTAGTTACATTTGAGCAGGTGAATGCTCACTAGCTAACTAAATGGCAAAGTTATAATTAGGTACCTGGATGAAATCGCAAACCAGTTCATTAAGCGCACGGTTACGAGGAGCAACACTTTCCGCATCAAGAAGTAACATCAATGGTGAGCGAACAAAAAAGTTTTTTAGCATGTAGTAGCCGTGTGGGCCTATGTATTCCTTATCAATCAAATGTATTTGATTGCAGGTGCTGTGATATAGCGCAACGTTGTTCGATAGTCTGTCACACGGTAATTTGTTTGATATATTAATATGTTGGCCTCTTAAAGAGCTTAGGACATGCACTGAGCAGGTTTATGAATATAAAAGGGTACAATTAAAAGAATTCCTATCGTCTGCCTAAAAAAAAAAAATGTAGAAAATAATTTTTAACAAAAATCGCTATTTTTTGTAACTTGCCCCGCCCCCCTCATTAACATATTCTGAGCAACACAGAAAATCGATTCTGGCACACCCGTGTGTGGTCACGTCATAAGTTGTACACGGTGGGCGATTGTGCGTCCAACAACTATGGTATCCGAGTCAGTGGCTGCGTCCGAATAGTCTTTTTTTGCTTAGGAAAGTTCCGAACTCCTAAAAAATGATCCGGAAATAAATACGTGGCAGCCATGATAAGTGGATTCGAATTCTTCAAATGTTAAGGAAAGGTGTCTCAGTGCTTCCTAATTGACCACCTTTACCACAGTGTACTCAGAACCATCCTTTTTGTAAAGAAATGAGATACAGCTATCCCACAATTCTGCGCAGCTGCAATATTTAAAGCGGTGACCACTCATCCGACCAATCGCGTAAAGAAACGTATATGATGGGCAGGGAACTCATGATCACGTTGCCTAGTGTAAGTGCATTCGGATTCTCTAATCAGCGCGGTTGTCTTCCTAAGCCGTTAGGAATTCCCTTAGGCACCTTTCCTTTCCCTTATGACGTTTTCCACAAAGGTTAAAGGAAAGTGGCTAGGGATTAGTGCAGGGGCGCCGGATTCACTAAAGAAGTGGGGAGGCCAAAAAGTGCCGTGTTGTGTGTTCAACTCATTCACAGTGCCTCTTCCCGTGCACCTCATCCGTGCCCCTATATTGCAACACTTACGGTATAAAAAATAAAAAGACGCTTGGCTGATTCCAGTTAACCCAGACACACATGCCCCAAATCCATCACCTCTTCTTTAAAACTAATACTTTGGACTTTTCGTTTCAATGTACATCATGCATTAACGCGTAGTGAGGTCCGTGGCTGGGTAGGCAGGATCAGCCAGAGCTTAAATCGCATAATACATGCATGAAAAATATATATATATTAAGTAGAACTCATTGTTAAAACCACTGCAAAATCGATCAAGCTTTTGATATCAGCGAATTATAGCGCGCACATTATCATTTGCAAATTGTAATTGCACACAGTTACACGTGTCTTTTCCATACGGATAATGGCGTTCACGATGTTATTACAATAGAAATTCCAATGCTGCAATAAGGGAATATTGCACGCTCCTCAAAGTGTTATAGACCTACGTAAAACACACCAAGGGTTACTACACTATTTCATTCTATAATATAAAGTTTCCTATTTCTTTCTTAACATTATCATCTTAAAATTATTATCTTAATAATGGTCATCAAGAACAGTAAGGCAAAATGAGCAAATAAACGACACTTTAACATAACTTTATTGGGACGATCTGAAATTTTGTGAACAGCAGGAAGTTGTGGGAACAATAAATAATCAGCGAGCGAGTGGACATCGTAAAAACAGCTGATCTGCGCTCACGCTCATGGCCATTACCCAGAAGCACTTGCTGTCTCAATGACGATATCAACAGCAAAATAAAATTATCATTGTTTTATTAAGCATTTTCCAAAAAGAAATCTAAATTGTTTAATGTTATAACGATATCGATATCGTTATGTTATAACGATAATATATTGTGATGACATCGACTTGCCAGCACCATGACTGAGAAATGAATGCAGTTGGGGTGGTTAAATAACTAGGCGCAAATATATCACTAATTTTATTGGTTACAGGTCTTGGTTAATACAGGTGCGTCATATTTTCAAACATACCTACACTGACTGTCGAGGCCATCATGGCCCCCCCGCCGCTGGGTTTTAGTGCTGTTGCACTCGCTACGCCCCCTATTGTTACGCCACTGGGCAGAGAAGCGCTGTGCCTAAATGATGCCCGTTAAAGACAGCGGGACAATAAACTATGCATGCACAAACCCCCTTAACTGTTTATGCTTAAAAAGAAAGTGGGAGGAGGGTTAAAAAGGGCCCCCCCCCCTTTCCGGCGCCAGTGAATTAGTGGACAGGCCACAATTTTTTGACTATTCGTACGCAGCCAGATTCCGATAGTTCCTCAGAAATTTCAATTGAATCTGTCCATTTTGATGAAGAAGAGTACTTTTTTATGGAAGATGAGGAAACTCAACATAAAGCTGCTTTCACACGAATTTTTTCGCACGACAGATTACATTCAAAGTCAATGCAAAGACGCTAATACGTTTCGCCTGTATTAGCGTCTTTGCATTGACTTTGAATGTAATCTGTCGTGCGAAAAAATTCGCTTTGCGTCTGGTGTGAAAGCAGCTTAACACGGGATTCAGAACCATATAGATTCCAGCCTGAGTACTCGAGCAATGAAGACAGCTAATTGTCAGTGTCTCCGCCTGTCCCGAACTGTACAACATTTACCAGCCAAGTAGCGGAATGATTATTATTCCGGTTCTACAATAGTTTCTGTGCACGGCGTGTTGGATAACCAGCCTACTCACTTTTCAACCTTAAGTGAGTTCAATAGACCTGAAGTTTGGTTACCTTACCTAACAAGACCATATATAATATATTAGGTTAAGAACAGCGTTAGTGGTTGTTGAACTCACGCCTGATCTAGCCAGTAGTGAAATGATAATGTTCGCGGCTCTATTCATTTCTGTGCACTGTTTCATGAGCTCTCGAAACAATGCGTGTAAGCCGTACCTCGCAGCTTGCTATTATTAGCTAGTTAGCAAGCGAACATGCAGTGCGCAGAAATATAGAGTCGTGAATGATATCACAACATGTGTAAACCATATCTTGCAGCTTGCTACTATTGGGTAGTAAGCTAGCAAGCACACAGTGCACAGAAATAAATAGAGCGTCGTGATCATTTCACTTCTTAGCTGGCTAGATCCCACTGAACAGCGAGTTGGCTGGCTATTGAACAGGCAGTGCAGAGAAACAATTTGGGTTCCGCTAATAATAATAATAATAATATGTAAAAACATGAATACTCGAAATGTTGGCCGCATATCGTAGGTTTCAGTGACCCGGGCTTGCCTGGGCCAGCAAAGTCGGCACTAGTACATTGGACTTGTTTTGTCCATATTCTCGATATCTCTGCATCTTTCGGCCACAGAAACATTCCATGGCCATATGCATGCGTTGCGGTGCATCCCCACACTACACATCGCTTGCCGTTCACTCTGTGTGATTTTTGTCGGTCCATTCTTTAAGATATTCTCCTTCCAGATCAGAGTCGTGAACTACGGCTAACCACCTAGACACAATCCGTGTACAACTTATGACGTCACGTGGCTGAGCTGGCCCAGCGCAAATGTTCTCGATTGAGGCAAAGGGGGCGTTCCCGCAAGTGGATAATTTAGCAGATAAAATGCGTTTTTTTTAAACATTGCGTAAAGTACACGATATTAAAACCATCACTAATTGTTCAAGATAGGTACTTTGTAGCATTTTATCACATAAAAAACAGAGCTGAATTTCATGTCCTAAGCTCTTTAAGCATTACAGTTGCGCAGTGTTTTGATGCGTGTACTGTAGTACTATGCCAATGAAGTGGTTTCGGATCAAGTATTTGCTCTATGATTTATGCTCATGTGAGTCTTTTTCCTATTGCAGTTTTGGTGGCTATGGTTATTACTTCATTGGTGTGTGTCATTGAACTTTGTCTCATCTAAGCTTGGTAGCACTGGTGATCGTTGACAGAATATCAGGGAGTGATTAATGAACGAATGGAGCAGGTAAGGTGCTGCAAAGTACGTCATGGCTGAATGACTTTCAGCACTACTGAAAGCACTGCATTCGTATATAGTCTCTGGCTTGTCATATAGTATAACCAGTTTCCGTGTCAGATTGTGGATTTGGTTGACGCTTTTTATTCAGATGGGCCTCTCGATCTGATTGGGTGGTACTGATTTCTTTCTATGGTATGTGTATCATCGGTGCATTTGTGTGTGTGTGTGTGTGTGTGTGTGTGTGTGTGTGTGTGTGCATGTGTGCATGTGTGCGCGTGACGCTCATGTCGGTCATAGCTGGTAATGTTCTACATTGCAAAACCACTTGCGTTTTACTGCTTTTTTATTTATTAACTCTTTATTTTTTTTATTATATTTTTTCAATAGCAAGTGTTTCTAGGTTTTGAGCACCCACCAGCATAAACAGAAATCGGCACCTATGTTCACGACTGTTCCAAGTTTTCTCCATTTGTGGATAATGGCTCTCACTGTGGTTCGCTGGAGTCCCAAAGCCTTAATAATGGCTTTCTAACCCTTTCCAGACTGATAGATGTCAATGACTTTGTTTCTCATCTGTTCTTGAATTTCTATAGATTGCGGCATGATGTGTTGCTTTTTGAGATCTTTTAGCCTATTTCACTGTGTCAGACAGGTTTTATTTAAGTGATTTCTTGATTCAACAGGTCTGGAAGTAATTACAGTTAATTCATGATTTAACAAGGGTTGCAATTACTTTTTCACATAGGGCCAGATAGGTTTGGATGGCTTTTTTCCCTTAATAAATGAAATCATCATTTAAAAACTGCACTTTGTATTAACTCAGGTTATTTTTATTTAATATTAAAATTTGTTTGATGATCTGAAACATTTAAGTGTGACAAATATGCAAAAAAATAAGAAATCAGGAAGGGGGCAAAGACTTTGTCACAGCACTGTATATATGCACTGTGTAATATATATATATATATATATATATAGTTTGTCTGTGAAATGCCCATAGACCTTGCAAGTCAGTATATTTATGTTGGGCCCAGAAGCAAATGTTGGTAATGAAAAATCAGTATGGGTTTTGGAAATTATTTGAAATAATTTGACTTTGAGTTTGTTTATGCTCTGAAATGCAGCTGGATTACCCTTTGTGGAGGAAGGACACAGAAAATATGTAATGTTTCAAAGTTTTTTCGAAAAATTCTGAAAAAAATACATAAAATAGATTTGTGTGAAAATTAGGTTTACAGCATACAACCCAGGAATGAATGGTGATGTCATTAAAGACCAGTAATTAAATGTGACTTTCAAAAAAGTGAATGGCTAAAATGAATGGAGAATTTACTTGCAGACCCCGCCTGAAGTAGCCACTTGTAAGTTCTGTTGAGATTACATTGCGGGCTGAACCATCGACGTCCCTACATAAGGGTCTGGCTACATCAGCCACGCCTGACCTTGTATTAAATCTCATCTTTCATTATTCAGAGACAGTGCGAAAGTGACCAGGAGGACACCGAAAACCATCACGCTTCCCTCATCCGCCGCCGCAGACTAAGCAGCACTTCGTAGAGTTGGACACCAGAGGGCGTCAAAACCCCCAATGTGCGATAATTATCCTCGACTGCCCACAGAAGAGTCCAGTGGAACACGGGACATCACCTGTATTCCTAAGTGCCACGTCACTTTTCTATAGTAATTTACCATGTGTGGTGGAGTCTCCGCCTGTGTGTAAACCAGCATAAAACACCTGTCGTTGGGGTCACGTTTTGAATATTACCTAGTTTGATGAGATATTGGATGGGTCATGGCGGGTATGCCTAACCCTCAGCAGAGCTATTCTGCCTTTTACTCTGAATGAAGAGTAGTGCTCTGTTTTTTGCATGCGGTCTTGTAGTGATGAATTGCGTGTCATGATTGTATGTTTAAGTGATTCAGGAGCTTGTAATTATTTGCGGATGCATTTCTATTTAAAATCATTTTCAAGAGCTTACAGATTTTCGCAAATTAATCTAAACACTGGAATTAGAGATGATTTTACACTATGGATTTTGTTGGATTCCAGCAGTGGGTAGTGCAGTTTTTCTTTTTTGAGTCTTTAGAGTTGTTTTGTGTTGTTCCTGTGTTTTTTTTATATTATGAAAGTGTTCCATTCTGCAAAAAGCCTTGTGAACTTTTAGTTCACACTAATTGAAGCTGTAGTCTGCTCAATTCAGAGGATTTTAAGTGGCCCACCTGACTTCATTGAAGTTGCATTGACAAATAACAAAAGACATATTTACTGAATACTTTACATTTTAGATTTTAAAAATCAGAGGCTTGTCGATATCAGCTCTATGCAAGTTTGTGGTATCGGATTGATAAAATGGCAACTGCCTAATTGATCTAGGAATGTGTGAAAATGATCGGGGCGATTGCTCCAGTTGCGGAGCCGTGAACTGAGGAGCGGTTTAGCCACTAGAGGGCGCCGGATCACAATGATAAATTGCTGGCACCGGCACCGATTCAGTCGAAATAGCGGACTTAGTGGCTGTTAGGTAGTCATAGCATGACCCAGAGATGGATTGTTACTTTAAAGTCTATGACTGGGATATCAGTCTAGTACAGTAGCATGTTTGACCATATTGTGTGCAGTCAAATGTGAGCAAGGCCAGCGTGGGCAGTTGATTGGTAGTAGTGGCAGTTTGTCACCATTTTATGCTACCTAAAATTAGCTTCATGAAGGAAAGTTCTTCAGTATAGGCAAAGGTGGACATTCCAGGTTCAGAAAGTGAAAATTCTCCCCAGTATTTCGTTTCAACCACCTAGATTTGCTCATTAGAGCAGCCCGTCTGCCAGAATGTTGCACTACTTTGTAAAATTAACTGGTTGAGCTTCGTGATGGAAGTAAATCACGGCAGGACTTTTACTCTCTGACCCCTGGAATGTTCTTCTCTGGCACAGACCACATACATTTGGGCTTAGACACAACTCTGAACTCCAGCTCTTTGGAATTGAAAATTCTGAATTTTAGGTTAAAGCAGAGACCATAAGCTTTAAGTTATGTTTATTTACACCTATAAGGTATGCATTGTAAATTAAGTACTGCCCTTTTATACCATAATACTGTCTGAATACACTTGGAATGCTCTGTGTGAAGGGATGTAGCACTATTAGACTGAGACTGGATTGTGCCGCGATTGGACCTCTCCGAAAGGCACACTCGCTCAGTATCGGGCTAACCGCCATACCAACTTCACAATCATTTTTTTTTCTGAGCTGGAAGGTGAAATATTTTTATACAGGTAAACAGTCCTAGCATTTACTGGCCTATTTCAAGCTGCCATCTCAGGCAAAGAGCTTTTCTTACGTTCTGCAGTGTATACAACGTAGAAACTGATTGTACCCCCGCTACGAAGTAAGCGGGGGTATATAGCGGCCCGCCCGCCCGTCCTTCCGTCCGGGGTCATATCTCAAAAACCGTTGGAAATATTTCGACCAAACTTTGTACAATCGTGAACCATGTCACAAACTACGCATCCAGTCATTTTCAGCTTTCTGGGATGTCCATTTTCTGACGTTTCCAGGGAAACGTCACATTTTCTACTTTATTCTATAGTGGACAATGGGGACAAGTTTTCTCGGAAACTACTACACCTAGATGAATGAAATTTTGTTTGTAGGTACTCCTGACAATACTCTTGAACGAGTTCGAAACCCAGTTCCGAAACTTTATTTTTTACGGAGTTATTGCCCTTGAATCTTTGATTCGACTTAGTGCAAAAATCCGCCGGGATGCATCAATGGGGACAAATTTTCTCGGAAACTATTACACCTAGATGAATGAAATTTTGTTTGTAGGTACTCCTGACGATACTCTTAAACGAGTTTGAAAACCCAGTTCGAAACTTTATTTTTTACGGAGTTATTGCCCTTGAATCTTTGATTCGACTTAGTGCAAAAATCCGCCGGATGCATCAATGGGGACAAATTTTCTCGGAAACTATTACACCTAGATGAATGAAATTTTGTTTGTAGGTACTCCTGACGATACTCTTGAACAAGTTCGAAACCCAGTTCCGAAATTTTATTTTTTAGGGAGTTATTGCCCTTGAATCTTTGATTCGACTTAGTGCAAAAATCCGCCGGGATGCATCAATGGGGACAAATTTTCTCGGAAACTATCACACCTAGATGAATGAAATTTTGTTTGTAGGTACTCCTGACGATACTCTTGAACGAGTTCGAAACCCAGTTCCGAAACTTCATTTTTTACGGAGTTATTGCCCTTGAATCTTTGATTCGACTTAGTGCGAAAATTGGCTGGGACGCGTCAATGGGAACAAGTTTACTCGGAAATTACTACCCCTACATCAATGACATTTTGCTTGTGGGTACTCCTGACGATACTCTCGAACGAGTTTCGAAACCAAGTTACGAAACTGTATTTTTTACGGAGTTATTGCCCTTGAATCTTAATTCAACTTAGTACGAAAATCGACAGGGAGGCATCAATGGAGACAAGTGTGTACACTAAATGGACCTTTTTGGTACTTGATTTGAATATGACTGCATATTACATTTCCATAGAAGCGTTATTTGCTATTGACATTCATTGAGCGACAAATGGGGAGCGGGGGTACGTGAGCTTTGCTCGCTTTTTTCTTGTTGAATGAGTGATGTGTGATACTGTAAGTCATCAAATTAAAGTGATGGTTCAAGCACTTTGCCACTTCATGACCTCTTAAGTTTGTGTTTTAAAAAGAATATATGTTGTACTTGTTACTAAAGAGGTGCTGAAGCCAGCCGTAAACCACCGAATATTTATTATTTTAACTATTAAGCAAATGTAAAGCTTATCCATACATCATTAGTAAATTTTGTAATGTTATTGGTCATTGTTATTTTAAAGTCATTCAGTTGAGAGCTGTGCTAGATTCCCTTTGTATATTTTAGACAGAGGAGTCTGTTGACTGCAAAAAAAAGTCTGATGTCAAGTGTTGTAGAGTTTGTAAAGAGACAGAATGCTCCGTTTCAGAGATACAAATTGAGCTTATTGATTCACTAAACAGTTTTATTTGGAAAGTATCCATTTAAAATTGCATTTAGCCTTGGACTAGGCTTAAATTGTGTGAATAATGCCCCAAAATAATTTTTTCCTCAAGTGGAGAACGGCCTTTTAAAGTTACTTTTTGCTTGTAAAACTTGAAATAATTAGAACTTTCAGCTGAGTGGCATAATTTTTGTCTTATTTAACAAAAAAAGACCAATGAAAGATTTTATGTATTGTTAAGTGCTTCAGTACTTATAATTTTGTTTGATTATTTGTTTTTGTAGTGTTTCTTGTATTTTTTTGTTACAGTGTGACAGCTGTCATGAAGTTAATGCAGTGAGAAGTGTTAAACTGTCTCGTTATTAACTTTGTGATGTTTACAAGGGAACCTAATGACAACTACTTTGTAAAAAGAACAGCAGAACTGTAACGGGACACAGCCATTCTGAATGTTGAGAAAAATAAAGACTCTATTTTGACTTCTGAGCCTCGGACAATAAATTATTTTAAGCTCCCTTAGGTCTGACACTGGCATCTTGCTGCAACTCAATCAGTTTGTTCTGAGAAATTCTCTGTAACTGTCCTGGGATTTTCTGTACATGTCCTGGGGCCTTGTCATTGCATCCTAACTCCAGTAACAAGCTAGGTTTCTAGCCGTAGTTGTGTTTATTCACATTGCCTCTTGACGTTGTGTAGAATAGTTTGCGAATGTGGCCGGCTAGTTCACGATTCAGCATTCAGAGTAATTATTGTGACCTACACTGATCAGCCACAAGATTAAAACCACCTGCCTAATATAGGGAAGATCCCCCCTGTGCTGCCAAAACAGCACCATCAAACTGACGTCACTTGAATTCCCAAACTCTGGGAAACACTCTGCTGAGAAACCCTGAGTGTCACACTCCCTCCACCAGCTTGTCTTCTTCCAACAGTGCATCCTGATGCCATCTCTTCCCAGGGAAATGGTGCACAGGCACCCAGCCGAAGCACATGATGTAAAAGAAAATGACACTCACTGGACCAGGTGACCTTCTTCAACTGCTCCAAGGAGGTTCAGTCCTGAAGTTCAGATGCCCATTGGGGCTGCATTTAGAGGTGGACCGGGGTTAGAGTGGGCAATTTGACTAGTTTGCAAGCTAGAAAGTGCAATACATAGCATGGTATGATGTACTGTGTGTTGTGACACATTCCTTATGTAAATATTATTTAAATTCTCCTTGTCTTATGCCAAAGTCACCCCTCTGTTGGTTTGGACCAGACCGAATAGTCTTCATAGTCCTCGTGCATCGATGAGCCTCGGGTGCCCAAAACCCTCTCACGGTTCATGGTTTATCCCTCCTTGGATCACTATTCATAGGTACTCACATCTGCAGACAGGGAGCACCCCAAAGTCTGGGCACATCAGAGATACTGCAACTCACTCATCAGGCTATAACAGTTCAGGCCTTGTCAAAGGCATTTACTACGCATTTCTCCCACATCCAACAAACTGCCTGTTCGCTCACTGTCTAAAATCTGTCTGCAGGCCTTGACATGCGCCATTGTTATGAGATAATCAACATTATTCACTTTATCTATGAGTGGTTTTAATGGCTTGGTGTATGTGGAGAATGTAAAAATAAGTCAATGAAAACCACATTTCCCAAGTGCACCATTATAGGATAGAACTGGACTTAAAACAGGAATGTGATCTTTTATGACGCATATAATTATTTTTAAAGCAACAATGTGATTCTAGTGTTGGGATTATGAAAGAGCAGTGAGCCGACATAACCTGAGGGTAATCGTATTTCTATATTATTTATTTATTTTTCTAAAAAATATGTTACCGAAGACCAAATATCAGTCATTGGCTTAAGAAATGTTCTCGCTGACATGATAGTCTTCGTTATTCTTCGGAGAGTGCGTTCGTTTTCGGCGCCATACCTGGTGTGTATCCCGGAGTGAAAGGATAGGCATTTGGCAGAGAGGGTGTGTTGAAATACATGGAGATAATGACAGACAACAATGTAACTAATGGTTCTGGAGTAGGTGCATTCCTGGATGGAGGTAACGAGGGATACGGGTAAAAGACGTTTTTTTTTTCAGCTATTCCGATTTTTTCCCCTAGTTTCACCCACATTCCAACGTCGATCCCGCTGTCTTCTTCAAACTTGTTTACTGTTCGGCCTTCCTCCGTACAACTGGAATGTAAACAGAGTTAGGCTGAAACAAGGACGCTTTGGGGCAGCGAAATAAAACTGGTCCCAGGGAGACAGCTGAACATGATGACCCGCACAGGCAAGGAGCGGGTACCAGCTTGACGCGGGCGCGCTCGCAAAATGATTCCAGGGCGAAAATGTAAAGCGAACTTATAACTCCATAGTCGGCGGTGATAGTGTGTGGAATAGGCACACCTACAATGCCAGCACTTAACGAGTGCGGAAGGCAGACAGATAAATATAGGCTACATTCTTGGAGACCCGGAGACAATCGACGAAGCAGGATACGTATTACTCACGAGCAACAAGTATCCTTCACCTAAGGGAATATGAGAGGCCGCGTGGGAGTGGCGAAGTAAACACTAACACGAGAGGGAGGCGGGGGGGGGAAAGTCGATCTGCGTCGAGTGGTCTCTGTGCTGGGGTCTAGTGAACGACGGTCAGGTAGCTGAGATCATCTGGGGAAGTTCCGTAAAAAATTAGCCTTTTTCTCAGCTGGACCGATGTGCGAGAATCAGTCATGATTACGAACTAATAGTCGTTGACAGAGCAAGGATCGGTTCTATATTTGAATACAATACCGGACGCATATAAAAGGAATTGACTACTTGCCAGGTGAGTCATTAGTGAGTGTGAATAATGAGAAACTTTCTTAATTCGTTCAAACATACCATTTGGTTTTAATGCAAGTGCTGTTGTTAATTCCGAGGCTGAAATTGCAACGTTGTGTATCAATGGAATTCACGAGCTGCTCATCTCTGGTCTGCGGGGTGCTCGAGCCCCCGGGCAGCACTGTGACTCGTAAGCGCTCGCTTCATTTTCCGAAACAAGCGTTTAGGAGCTATATCCTGCTCATACATTATTCATTCCGTAATAATTCTTACAAAACATGTGAGCGGTATTAGTAAGACTGCCAAATGTAGTAAATGTTTGTCCTAAAGTCTATTCACACCCCACTTCACAAGTTCATCATTTCTTGCTTCGGCTAATTCTGCGTAAAATGTTACGTTGATATGCGCACTGAACCCGATCCACCCAATCACGTCAACTATGAAGTATTTGCCCTGAGTTCAATAAGGACCCCTCTTGGTATGCTGAGTTTTATTTGCTATGGATGTTGAAGGAGTTTTGTTACATGAATTTAAAGCAGTGTTATTTCCAAACTGAGATCAGCAAGAGTGCGTCGTTAAATTTGGCTGTCTTAATAACACCTGTGGCAAATGGAGACCAAACACACAATTATAACATCCCGAACTCTCCATAGGGGGAAAAAAATCCTGCTCCAGTTACACTGTAATTAGGAGCACTCCCTTCCTGCACCACAATCAAAGGTGTATTCGGGAGCAGAAATTATCCTCCTGCATACAGTTAGATTGTCTTTTTACAGGGCATTACACCATGTCCAGGTGTTCGAAAATAACCGTCAATTTTGACTTCATTTGCTCATTTGGGTTCTACAAGTACTTTACATGTCATAGAACAAACGAGAGAGAGAGGGAGACAGAGAGAGGTCAGTCAATGGACTTTGGAGTGTAAAATCGTGATTATGCTGTGGTTATGATCAGTAGGTATAACCCCCAACACCGTTCAGTGACTTAGTGCTAACAATGTGACTGTCAAGATAGGCCCTGCGCAAGTTTTGTCGGTTTTTTTCATTGCCTCCGGTGCGTTTAAATCCTTACCCACCTTGCGTTCAGTGGGTAGGTAAGAGTGTGATCTTATTCGAGGTGGAAGGGGGTTGGGGTGTTGTTGTAGGACAAAAGAAGCATTGATTCCAATTGGTTTTACGAAGCGTTAGCCGGTAACACAAAACATCCCCAGAGACAGAAACGTCCAGAGGAGAGGGTGCGATACATCGGCAATTGTAGTTCCGTCCGCGTTTAGGCTTATTTTAAAAGACACAATCGGTTTCTCCATAAGTAATTGTCTCAGCTGTCTCAGTTTAGTCCAGGACTAAGTTTTACATGTCTGCGAAACTTACCCTTTGTGTTCTGTCGTCACGTTTTACGTCTGTGTAAAAAAAAAAAAAAAAGATGAAAGAAGTTTCTCTGTTTGCTTGGTGGGGGGGGTTGGTTGGGGGAGGAAATAGCCTCAGATAATCTATATCCAGTGATGAATGTAGTCTTTCCATTTGTAAGTTTATATTTAAGATTCAGTGTGTTTACCTGACTTCAAGACCCTATTTACAAATGTATTCAATGCTACAGTCTGAGTCCTGGATTGCAGTTCTGGGAATCGGGACAAAGCAGTATCGTTGGTTCGCGGGGGAATAAGAAACTTGCGGTTTCCAGTTCTTTTTTTTTTCTTCCTGGGATGTAAGTGAGCTGTCCACTCGCGGTCTGGCTGTTGTTATGGTGGTGAAAGCAGAGCAGTGAGGCCCCAAGCTGTTCCTACAGTAACGTCACAATGGACTTTTAGGGTCTCTGCTGTTCCTGACTCCGAGTGGAATAAGAAAAGAAGGTGAAGAGACAAAAGAAATGGAGTGAGAGAGGGAAGGAGGGGGGTGTAAAGGGGTGGTCTGAGGTGCGGGAGGTGGGGGTGGAGAGAGAGACAGAGAGAAGAGGTGGGCTGGCAGAGGAACGGAGGCAGAGATGGAGGGATGAAGGAGGGGAAGAGTGGTTGCTCTTCTTCGCTGTGGTCCTGTATTTCACATCTAAGGTTCCCCTCTGACCCCTGACCTTAGACCACTGCTTGACCTCAAGGGAGCAGGTATAGCTGTGGGGTCTGTGAATTGAAAATAAAATTGATTTGAGTAAGTCCAACACACAGTGGGCCAATTGTGCAAGATAAATATATGAATTAACTAGAGACACTTTGAGAATGCAAACCTCCACTGAGGCATTTCACTTGAAATCTTGCTGAGTGAACATGGCCCATAAGAAATTTAGGGATAGGTTCTGTCCCTGATGTGAGACCAATCAACCCTCAAAATTTGAGTAATATCACTGGGAATTAAGTTCAGTTATCGTATGTCATAGGATTTCAAGATGGCTGCCGTGGCAGCCATATTGTTTGACTGATCATGGTCAAAATCAATTGGGTCTATCCCTGATGTAATTGCAACCCACCCACAAAATTTCAGAGATATCCGTACATTCTTTTTGTGTTATCTTGTACACAAACAGACAGACAAACCAACGCTGGCAAAAAAAAAAACCTCCTTGGCAGAGCTAATAACTAAATAGATATAATTTTTTTTATTTCAATGGAATTTATAAAAAGTAGGGGTCTGGAAAGGTGTGCTCAAGATGTGATCGCTCTTGGAAACAGACAACATTACATGCCAACTTAATGATCTTGTGTTCACAGCACTTAAAAGCATGTTAAAAAAAAAAAAACTTTACCTTATTTTCTCTAAGTTCTTTCCACACAGTGCAATTAAAGCTGGAGTTTGCAATTTTTCAAAAATCACTTTTTGTCATATTTGTTAAAACTGTTACTATGACCTGACAGTGGGATGTGAGTCAGATGATCTTTGAGAAAATCAGAGTCATCTGTCTCTATCTAGTGCTTCTAATGCCTTCTGCAAGATTTCACCGCGACCGGGACAAAACAACCAATCAGAGCCAGGAGGAGTGACTGACGATGACAATCATTTCTCGTGCACACGCAATTCAATCAGCTGTGTAGCCTAGTTGTGGGTGTTTCTTTACAGCTGGACAAACGCTAGCTAGCATAAGCACTGCCATTTCTCACGGACTCCCATATTTGAGAGTTCAAACTTGAGAAGTTGAGAACGGGAGTACAAACTTCCAAGAACGCGAGGACACGGTAAGCTGAATCTGCAGTTTGAGACAGTTGCGTTCTTATCTACTTAACATTTCAGCGCGAGAATTTATTTGTTCACCTTTCTCACCATTTTAATATTGTTAAAAATAAACAGTTATGTGCTTTTTCCTCGGCAGATGCTGCTGTCGCTAACTGTCACCAGAGAATGCTGTCACCAGGGGTTCTGCTGTCACATTAGCTGCAAAAGCCATAGGGAAAAAGCAGGCTACACTTGCCGCCGATAGGCGTTGCAAGCTCGGCTCATAACAATAACTTCGTCGGTAGTTGGTTGCTAACGCAAGTGGGTGGCTGGTAGATACATCATATATCACCACAGATGTATTTTCTGGTTACAAAACCTATGTTTTCATATTTAAAAGTCAACATTTCTCGTCTCGTTTTACAAAATATCAAGTCATAAACCCCAGACTTATTAATTTAAGACAGACTTTCCCGGCTGGATCTCTTCAGGTCAGTGGGAAGCCGCTCGCGTTCTGCCACCCGGAAGTATTTTGATGCATATTGTTAACAAAATTCTGAAATGCCGTATAGCTTCATATGTAAGACGTCAATGGTTACAGTAACACTCCGTTGAGAATATCTCATGTTACAAACGTTGCGCTCGTGGCTGACGTTAGCTTGTTTCCAGTGATAAGGCTTGCTCAGTGGCTAGCTGTGTTTTATACGTAATATGCTCTAACTCTATTTCTAATATGCCCAGGTAGTCGTATTGGTTTGGTCTTTGACCTGAGGCCACAATCATAGGATACTTGTTGATGGTAAAATGTAGATATTTCGCTGTTTTGCACCTAGCGTTCACACAGCTCCGCTGACGATTCAGGCATAGGACACTGCATCCAGGTAACGGGATGCGAGACTCGCGCTCGTGCATGTGAGTCAGGGGGCGTGGCTTTGGTCAGAGACTTGAGGGGAGGGGGTGAGTTTAGAGATGAGGCTACATTCAAATCTTGCTTGCTGTTCTAAGATTGCATACTCTAGCTTTAAGTTGGCCTATACAATTTTTTTGAGGTAATCGGTTTCCACAAAACATTTGAGTTCACCACACTATCAGGGTTTACAGTGTAGGTAAAAGTAGTTAGTTTCCATTGATTTGAAAAACCAAAATAACGTTGTGGCGGTTGCTGTGCTGAGAACTTAATTGTGCTGATATAATCCGAGCGGGATTTGCGAAAATTTGAATTGAAGTGCAGGTCTTGTGTTCTGTCCCGTCATCCTTTAATCTGAGCTGCTGCAGACACTGCATTGGAAGTGATGTTTGTGCTCCTGGCCCAGTGCATTAGTACAGAGTGATTAGTGCAGTAGCAGGTTGTCATCTCTTGGTGTTTGAATGGAGGAAAAGAGGAGTCTCCTAACAAAGGTCAAGAAGACCATATGGAAAATACAGATGACTACACTGAAATGCAACCCTGACAGTCTCTTGATATGGCAGCAGCACTAAGCACACCATAATCAACTACAGAAAGTAGTGTTGCACCGATACCGATACCAGTATCGGGTATCTGCCCGATACCGCGTTAATATCGTACTCGTACTCGTACTCGTCCACATTTGCCGATACCACGCACCGATACCACCAGGGGCGTAGATTTAACTGGGAGTTGGGGGGGACGGAGACACGGCCTTTATGACAATTAGTCCTGGCCAGTTCTCAATCACTTTCCTTCATCGACGCGTTTTCCAATTATCATAATTGGCAACTGAATACACGGTTCCTCTCCATATGTGATTTAACTCTACTCTTTACGTGTTGATTTAACACTGAACTTTTTGCTGTCCATACTGAACAGGTGCTGCTTGTTCTCTCCGATTAAGTAAGACGGCAATCGGTCATCTGGATGCGTATTTGCTGTGTTTAAATCAACGTTATTCAAAATTGGTTACCTGTCGACTCTCAGGCAAGCAGTAAATTAATTTTCTGAACTTAATTTACCCCACCATATCATCGCTGGATGCTGTTAGATCGCATATGGAGAGGAACCGTGTCTTCAGTTGCCAATTACGATAATTGGAAAACGCGTCAATGAAGAAAAATGATTGAGAACTGGCCAGGACTAATTGTTGTCATAAAGGCCGTGTCTCCGTCCCCCCCAACTCCCAGTTAAATCTACGCCCCTGGATACCACTTAATGTAAGACGCAAGGTACCTGCCTGCTCACGGTCGCATAGGCTACAGTATTTTGTACTATCTGACTTCTATGTCTAGGGGGAGACAGCGAGTTAGAAAAAATACGAGAAAGCTTTATAGTCATCACATCGCATGCAGGCATACGCATACACACAAGAGGTGTATAGTAAAGAAGTACATGTAGGCAACTTCGTTACAGTGCTTAAGTAGTTTTTTGAGGATTTGTACTTTACTTGAGTTTTTTTTTTTTTTTTTTTTTTTCTACCCTACTACAAAAGTACATTTAAAAGATATAAAATATATTTTTTCTTTGTTACTTTGACACTGGCCACTTCACTACACGTTACAAATTAAAATATGTATATAATTCATCATTTAAGGATTATCTGGATGCGGCGTGTTCAAGAAGAACAACGGTGTTCGGCAGGGTATCGTAAGCGTTTTGTGCAAATGTTACTGCCAGCGGACATGGAGCTGCAAATTTATGCACGCAATTACAATATTCTATCACTAGATGGCTTACCTGGATCAGTTATTGAATATTTACAAGCAAGCCGAGCTCGCACAAGCACACACCCACAATCACACACACACAGACTTAGAATTGTGAATCTTCTTATTTTACTACAAATATATTAGTAACATATGGTTACCTTAAACATTTTAGTTGTGGTTAAGTTAAATCTTTTTCATTTGTCATTTGTGTATTTGAATTATGGCGATACCACACACTTTAAGTGATGCCTTGTTTGCTTGGAAAGCTATTATTGACTTTAGTTGGATAGAGAATGCCTATGAATGTGTGTAGAAACTATCTGTGCCAATTAATAGTTCTACTGACTTTTTATGAAGTTAGTTGGGTGTGTTACCTTGCCTATGCAGCGAGTTTACGTTTCATTTGTCAAGCTTCAGTAATGTTTTGCCTCATTTGATGGCAGTGCTAGTTCAAAGGCTTTTTGTCGGGCCTAAATACAGAAAGATTTTTAGCAGTTAGGCCTACTCTTTTTTTTTTTGGAAATAGCCATGTGTGAATTGTTTGATATTGGTCTCTTTTAGGCTTGTTATAAAAAGAAAATAAAACCTGTACTCCAAAATTGTCATTGTATTTTCCTGGAAAACATTTCAGAAATATCGGTATCGGTACTCGGTATCGGCAAGTACACAAAATAAAATACTCATACTCATATCGGTTTTTAAAAAAGTGGTATCGGTGCATCCCTAGAAAGTTTTATTCTCTCCGATAAATAGCCAAAGCTGATTGTGAGGCATTTACTGTACCCCTGTGAAATTGCGGGAATTCCAGCCTGTAGGCACAACAAAATGTCTATTATATGCACATCTATGGTAGACACAGGATTGAGTCGGTTTGTGATGTCATAAAAGTTTTCCCAAGTTCTTCTATGTGTCCATGGATTTGCATCACTCACAAACAGACACACACCCCGTGCTCTAAGACATACACACATACCACATGCTCATAGATACACACCCAGCGTAAGCAGACAAACACACACTTGCACACTTAAACAGGCATGGACAATGTCCATGTACACTGGCTGCATGCATACATTTTCAGAACGTGCATATGCGTGAATACACACAGACTGAAATAGACACAAAGTGAATGGGCTCAGACAAAAGGTATGCCGCACATTCATAGATACACTCCTAGAACACACATAGGTGTGAACACACACATACACACACACCCACATACATATACAGAAACAGACACAGAGTGAATGTACTCTGACAAAATGCATACCACACACTCATAGATAAGACTCCCAAAACACATGTACGTGTAAAAAAAATACACACACACACACACACACACGCATGAACACCAAGTGGCTCCCACCCTGAAGTCTAACTGATCTGCTCACACGCCCTGTGTTTGCACTGTTGGGCTGAACAAGGTCGGGCTGCGTTATGAGAGATAAAATCAGGTGATCTGCGGAGAGAGGGAGGGAGGGAGAGAGAGAGAGAGAGATAAACTCAGGAGATCCTCCGAGGGAGAGGGATAGTGATGGACTCTGGAGCTCCAGGGAGGGAGGGAGAGAGAGAGAGAGAACAGGGAAGATAAAAATGAGAGAAAGAGAGGAGGTGAGCAGTCACTTAAAGGCTGACTTGCCCATACTGCATTCGTGATACAGAGCTCCAGGCGAGAATGCTATAACTATAGTGCATTTGTTCTAAACATCGCACTCTTAAAGATCTGGGAAAGAAG
Organism: Gymnothorax javanicus; assembly: GCA_029692085.1. Lineage (NCBI taxonomy): Eukaryota > Metazoa > Chordata > Actinopteri > Anguilliformes > Muraenidae > Gymnothorax > Gymnothorax javanicus. The sequence goes on along the minus strand of CM056197.1, from coordinate 121,248,792 downwards.
GCGGAGAAAGTAAATAGGTCAGTAAGAGAGAGGAAGGCTGGACTGTGCCTGAAACCTCTTGCTATTGCATGCAGTTCAAGTCGGAAGTTTACATAAACCTCTGCCAAATGCATTTAAACTCAGTTTTTCTGAATTCCTGACCTTTAATCCTAATAAACATTCCCTGTCTTAGAGGCTCTCAGTCATGCTCATACCTGCTTTTGTGCACATGAGTATATGTTAGAAATTCTGTACCAAGGAACCCATGTATGGTATTGTTTTTTACAAACCCCAATTCCAATGAAGTTGGGACATTGTCTAAAATGTGAATAAAAACAGTATGCAATGATTTGCAAATCTCAAACCCACATTTTATTCACAATAGAACATAGACAACATATCAGATCTTGAAAGTGAGGCATTTTACCATTTCATAAAAAATATTGGCTCATTTTGAATTTGATGGCAGCAACACATCTCAAACAAGTTGGGACAAGGGCAACAAAAGGCTGGAAAAGAAAAAGATACTAATAAAAAACAGCTAGAGAAGCATTTTACAACTAAGTAGGTTAATTGGCAACAGGTCAGAAATATGACTGGGAATTAAAGAGCATTTTAGAAAGGCAGAGTCTCTCAGAAGTAAAGATGGGCAGAGGCTCACCAATCTGTGCAAAAAATTGTGGAACAATATCAGAAAAATGTTTCTCAATGTAAAATTGCAAAGATTTTGAATATGCCACCATTTACAGTACATAATATTGTCAAAAGATTCAGAGAATCTGGAGAAATCTCTGCGCGCAAGGGACAAGGCCAAATGTCAATATTGGATGCTTGTGATCTTTGGGCCCTCAGGCGACACTGCATTAAAAATGCATAATTCTGCATTGGAATTCACTGCAAGGGTTCAGGAACACTTCCAGAAATCATAGTCTGTGAACACAGTTTTCCTTGCAATCCACAAATGCAAGTTAATGCTGTATTATGCAAAGAAGAAGCCATATGTGAACATGATCCAGAAATGCCGCTGTTTTCTCTGGGCCAAAGCTCATTTAAAATGGACTGAGGCAAAATGGAGAACTGTTCTGTGGTCAGATGAATCAAAATTTTAAATTCTTTTTGGAAACTACGGACGCCGTGTTGTGCTGACTAAAGAGGAGAGGGACCATCCAGCTTGTTATCAGCGTTCAGTTCAAAAGCTTGCACCTCTGATGGTATGTGATTGCATTAGTGCCTATGGCACGGGCATCTTACACATCTGGATAGGCATTATCAATGCTGAAAAGTATATAGAGGTTTTACAACAACGCCTCTTTCAGGGAAGGCCTTGCATATTTCAGCAAGAGAATGCTAACCCACATACTGCACCCATCACAACAGCATGGCTTCGCTGTAGAAGAGTCTGGGCGCTGAAACGGTCTGCCTGCAGTCCAGACCATTCACCGATAGAAAACATTTGGTGCATCATAAAACGAAAAATCTGGCTTAGAAGACCCAGGACTATTGAGCAGCTAGAATCCTACATCAGACAAGAGTGGGACAACATCCCTCTTCCAAAACTCCAGCAATTGGTCTCCTGACTTCCCAGACTCAACTCAACTCAACTCAAACTTTATTTATAAAGCACGTTTCAAAACAACCGAGGTTGACCAAAGTGCTGTAAAGTTGCACGTGGCTACAAATACAAACAAATACACAACACTACAGTACAGTGCATAAAATCACACCACCATAAACAATAACAAAATTACATTGCACCACTCACTATCTACAACACAAAATGTGAGTCCAGCTCAACCTGAATTAAAAGCTAAGGAGAAAAAGTGGGTCTTCAGAGAAGCCTTAAAAGACTCCAGGGACGGGGCAGACCTAACGGGCCAGGGCAGGCTGTTCCAAAGCTGAGGGGCAGCCACCCCAAAGGCCCGGTCGCCCCTGGTCTTCAGTCTGGTCTTAGAAACTATCAGCAAAAGCTGGTTAGCAGACCTAAGCGCTCTGGGCGGAGTGTAAAAGTGCAGCAAATCAACAAGATATTGGGGTGCTAGCCCATTAAGAGCTTTAAAAACAAACAACAGGATCTTAAAGTCAATCCTAAACCTCACTGGCAGCCAGTGGAGCGGTATTTGAGTGATGTGGTCACGCTTTCGCTTACCAGTAAGGAGGCGAGCTGCTGCGTTCTGCACAAGCTGTAGGCGATGCAAAAGAGACTGATCAATACCGATGTATAAGGAATTGCAGTAATCCAGCCGTGAGGTTATAAAAGCATGGATTACCTTTTCCAGGTCGGGAGCTAGCCTTTAATCTTAGCTAGCAGCCTAAGTTGAAAAAAGCTTGTTTTTATGACAGAGTTGACCTGTTTATCAAATTTAAAAGCACTATCAAAGGTCACACCAAGATTTTTAACCGATGAACGGATTTAAACAGACGTTTACAGACTGTTGTTAAAAGAAGAGGGGATGCTACACAATTGTAAACATGACCCTATCCCCACTTTTTTGAGATGTGTTGCTGCATCAAATTCAAAATGAGCTAATATTTTTCATGAAATGGCAAAATGTCTCACTTTCAACATAAGATATGTTGTCTATGTTCTATTGTGAATAAAATGTGGGTTTATGAGATTTGCAAATCATTGCATTCTGTTTTTATTCACGTTTACACAACTTCCCAACTTCATTGGAATTGGGGTTTGTACTAAAAATGGATAATTAAGGAAATAACTGGAATTAACCCTTTCAACCTTTCAGTATGGAAAACAGTGATACGAATCAGTTACCCATAGGATATACAGTATGTCACAAGCTATTTGCTGCCACTTGTCCAAACTAGACTTGTCAGGAATCCATACAATAGCCTACTGGTGGGACAAATGTGCCTCAGTCCTTTGTTACTGATCAAGATACAAGTATAAAAGTTGAAATAACCATCTTAACAGATGTAACACAATCTATCATCTCAAATATCACAAATTTTAGCAAACGATTAGAGAACTGATGGCTGCTTACCAAGGATTGCAAGGATTTATTCACAATCAGAGAGAGCTGTCAACATTCAGCAGCCATTTGTGATTACCCATAATGCCCTGTTGGGAAGTTTCCTTCTCAGCATGAAAGGAATAGTCCTATAATTCGGAGTTGGCCCAAAATCAAGGGTTTCTGGGACTCATATGTCCCAACAGGATATCTGGAAATATTGTGGGACATATGTTTCCCGTTAGAGCTGAAAGGGTTTGAACAGTTGATTTGGGAATGGCCCTTGAAATTTCACTGGAAATGTTGGGCGATTGCGCAATCATGGTGACGTCATCGGGAGAAGCAGTACTGGAGACTGTCAGTGGAGTTAGATGCAGTCTCAACTGAACAAAGATCAAAACAGTCTGATCTTTCGATGTAACTTTGTTCTTGTGGGGTCTGGTGCCATTCACATTCTTATTAGAACAACCCTGTAGTATTGCTATGGCATTGGGCTGTGAGCTCAACAAAAACAGTCAAAAATCACTCATTTTATTTGTTTTTTTGAATGTTGTTGTCAGTGTCGAGTGTTAGGAATATATTCAAATATCATTTGATGGGTTGATTTGATGATTTTTCCTCAATCGAATAACGAAAAAATAGCAAAAACTTAAAACCTTTTTCGCTTGGTCAAACTACTTCTATTGGCTATCGGACGGACGCGCGAGGCATGTTATGAATATGCCTATCATTGCACAAAGGGCTCGATGCCATCAGACTAATATTAGTAATGATGCTGAGAAATCAACATTGAATGGGTAAATAATGGTGAAATGTTAAAATCTCCTAATTCTGTATTCCCGAGGTTCTGCTGAGTGTGGTTTTGCCTGACTGCACCGTCGCCCCAAATGACAAATTACTAGCAACTGGGCTGCAAATTCTCTTCAGTATTTTCCAATGGTATTGGGTGGACGTGTCAGAAGCTACCTGCGCATGTAAAAGAATGTTCTTGTATGATTCATTGGACTGTGATTGGACTCAAAGATTGCTCAACTGCACAAACGTTTCCTTGTGATTTATGGGACTCTGATTGGACCTGCAGATAACTGGTGTACTTCCTGAAAAAATGTTCCTAAATGCACTCAGTGCAAGTACAGTACATTCACAGATTTTTTTTTCCTGCTCAGTAACCCTTTCGGTTCATGCATTCAACTTGCTGTCATGAGGAAGGGTCTTTATTCTGATGGGGAGTTGGCAGTTTGATTAAAAGAGGAACGCTTTTTGGTGTCATTGTAGTTGTCTTCAGAAGATGATTGTTCTGGACACGTCCCTGGGAAGAGAAGAGAGGAGTGGATAGAGAACGTGAGGGAATGACTTTTGGGAAGAAGCCAGTGGGAAAATAAACTCATTCACTGGCATTCACCCACCGACACAAACACACATGCACACAGGTGCGAACAGACCGCCTAGATGCACATATGTGCACGCATACACACACAAGTACCCTCACAAACATAAAGACAAGCAGGAACACATATTCACACAAACACACACTTATGCAAACAGCAGAGATGCACATGTGGTCACAAACACGCACACACACACACACACACACACACTTAATCAATATACACATAGACCTGCACGTATACGGGCAATAAACATGGGTACGCACTCATGCTGGCACACACACACACACACACACACACACACACACATAGACACACACACAGGGTTAGATCTCTGCTGTGTTGGAGGGTAGCAGTATTACACACACTACCAGTGTTGGGCCCCAGCAGTGAAGTGCGGCACCATCTCTGCTGGTTGTTAATCACAGTCTTATCTCTGAGCTGTGCTCCCAGCCTGTGATTACAGGGTGTTCCGGCAGCAACACTTTTTAAACACCCTGGAGTTATATATGTGAGCTCTCTGAGCGCGCGCACACACACACACACACATGCCCCACGCACACACTCAGCACATACACTCAGACATAGCTACAAGCAGTGACACACAGTATAAAAACTACAAGCACAACTATGGGATCTTCCACCATTGTGCTGCTGGGAACTTTCAGAACCATATGGCTGCCCTCTAAGAGGGAAATTACGTTTGTGTGCTCAGAAACGATTAATAAAATTGGTGGTTAGTCTTATGAATTGAAGATTTTGATTTTTTTTTTCTAAAATAAAAGGTGATTTGTTTCTTTTCCTAGTCTCTGCTTGCTTGGAAAATTTGAATGTAACCAAACGTCTAACTTGCACTGTGCACACATGTACACATCCACACACAACACATACTCATCACCCTCAAAGGACAGAATCTGTCTCTCTTCATCTCTCTATCTTGTGCTTTCTCTCACACATACGAACATGTGCATACACATTCAAAACCTTTCCACACTGGGTAGTGTGCTAAACCCTTGCCCATTGCCAATTCATAACTGGCCTATTCAGTATTTCCCCTAAAACTGTGTCTTTTCATAAGGTCGTTCACATGAATTTCAACTTCCGCAGAATATAATTAGCCAGGAGTGAGAAGGGCCGGCTCTCAGCTGAATCCAGTCAAAATACCTTCAGAAATCTCGCAAGCACCGCACTAGATACAAAAAAACTCAATGAGTGTTTTCATCTTATATCTTATATTTCAATGTTCTTTTTGTTTCTGCTCAATAAGAAAAAAAAATGCTTGTGTGGCCATATAATTTGAACATTTCAGTTGTGAAGAAGACAGTAACTTGAAACAATATTTTCTACTTGAGATAGGAAAAAACTGACTTTTTACATCTCAAAACTAGGCTAGAAATCTTATTAAATTGTATTTACATGTAGTCACCTGCTTGCACACATTTACTTGCTGAAGATATGAGCCCAGTTGTAGTGTAATTTGCAATCTACTTCCTCTTAGTTTGTTGTGTAACATTGGGCTCATCTTGGGGCCTCCCATCGGGTGGATGTTATCGATGTAGACCCTGAACACAAAGTGGACACGTCACTGGCCCACGACCCATTCTTTTAAGGGCAAAAAAGACCTGTAGCTGCAAGTCAAAAGCCCCCCAGCTATCTTTAGGATAGTTGGTTGTTAACTCGTTTAATTACACTGGTCACATTTGTGACCGATTTTTTTTTTGTTTGTTTGTTTGTTTGTTTTTTTTTACTTCTAGAAGCTTTAAAAGTGTTGTTGTTGTCAGCTTTGGGCAAAGAATGTAACTTTGATCTTAACCATCATGAAATCAAAAAATACACGCAGTTATGTGTTAGGGAGGGCTAAGGAGTGAAATACAGGCACTTGCATTGCAAGGAAAAATTTGGGATTAAACGGATTGATACTGAGCTGCTGCACAAAATTCTTTACAGAATGAAACCATTTCAGATCTGAAGCTGTTTTGACAAAAACAGAACATTGTGGGCAGTGCTGGTATTTATGGTTGTTTTCAATGATCTATCAGGCTTTTCTGGGAGTCAGAGTATTTCAAGCCTTTGGGGTTTTTTTAGTGGGTTTGAACTGCTGGTGTGAGGTTGTTGCTTCTGTGATGTGAAAAAAGTATGCTATTTGCCCCTTCATTTTTCTTCTATTTTTTATTTGTCATATTTAAATGTTTTATATCAGCCAGCTAACTGTAATAGAAGGCAGAGACAATGCGAATAAGCACAAAATGCAGTGTTTAATTGATCAGTGCATTTATTGAAGGTAAAGAGTTATTCAAACCTAAATCAAAAAATAATTGCCCCTTAAACCTAATAAATGGTTGTGCTGCCCTTAGGGGCAACAACTGCAACCGAGCTATCCCGATAACTGTCAATAAGTTTAGTCTTTGACATCGCGGTGGAGGAATTTTGACCCATTCTTCTTTGCAGAATTGTTTTAATTCAGCAACACTGGAGGGTTTTCAGTTGTGAGCTGCCTGTGGTTATGCCACAGCATCTCAATTGGATTCTAGTCTGGACTTTGACTAGGCCACTCCAAAACCTTCATTTTGTTTCTTTTGAGCCATTCAGTGGTGGACTTGCTTGTGTGCTTGGGATCATTGTCTTGCTGCACAACCCAACAGCGCTTGGGGTTAAGGTCACAAACTGGTGGCCGGACATTCCTCTGCAGGATTTCTTGAAAGAGAGCAGAATTCATGGTTCCATCGATTATGGCAAGTTGTCCAGGTCTTGAAGCAGCAAAGCAGCCTGAGACCATCACACTACCACCTTCGTGTTTGACTGTTGGTATGATGTTTTTATTGTGGAATGATGTGCTAGCTTTATGTCAGATGTAATGGGAGCCATGTCTTCTCAAAAGTTCCAGTTTTGAATCCTCAATCCATAGGATGTCATCCCAAAGGTCCTTAGGGGTCATCAAGATGTTTTTTTTTTTTTCAAAAATGCGATGAACCTTTGTATACCTTTTGATCAGAAGTGCTTTTTGCTTTGGACGCCATTTTTGCCCAGTATCTTTTTTACAGTGGGGTGGTGAACTCTAATCTTAACTGAAGCAAGTGAGACGTGTAGTTTTTTAGATGTTAGTCAGGGTTCTTTTCCAGATCCCTGGATAAGTTGTCGATGCGCTCTTGGAGGAATTTTGGCAGGCCACTCTTAAGGAGATTCACTACTGTTCCAAGTCCTCTCCATTTGTGAATAATGGATCTCACCGTGGTTCTCTGGAGTAGATTCTAACCCTTTCCTATCTGATAGACATCAACAACTTTGTTTGTCATGTGCTGTTTAATATCTTTAGATCGCAGCATCATGCACTGCTTTTTGCCTTCTTAAAATTTCCCATCAGGTTCTTTTTAAGTGATGTTTTGATTCAGCAGGTCTGGCAGTAATCATGCCTGGGTTTTCCTAGTAGAATTGAACCAGTTATCAATAAAATTAGTTTAACAATTTGATTTAGTAGCTAAGGAGGTGTTTTCTTTTTCATAAGGGCCAGGTAAGATTTGATTTTTTTCCTTCTATAAACACGGTCATCATTTAAAAAATGCATTTTGTGTTTATTCAGGATATCTTTGTCTGAAAAAAATAGTCTGATGAGCTGGGACCTTTAAGTGTGACAAATATTCATAAATTTGAATCGGGAAGGGAAAAATACTTCTTCACAGCGCTGTATACCCAACCTCTAATTACCTACAAGTTTGCTTCTAAGGTAAGGTAGGCATTTGTGATTCTGTCAAGCAGTGTAGGTTCTTGTTTACTGCACATATCCAGGCTGGATTAGCTAATGGACTGCATTTAACAAGGCGATTTATTCATAAGTATGACGTTTTAATTTTAGCTCTGCAATTGTGTGCTCTGTAATGTCTTTCAAATCTTAATCCGATTTTGCGCACAGGTGGACAGATTTTACTGCCAATATCATTGTTACTTTTTTTCGAAGTCTGCAAATGCAGAGTAACCGTTGTTTTCATGCACAATGATGACATTTGCTGATGGCACTTGTATTTCTTTTCTTGCATGTAATTACATTGCCTCTTTCTTTTTTACAGTCCGTCTGCCAATTGGAACTCTCTGACGCGGTCATGGCAGCTTTTCGCCTTTAGAGGGAGCCTGTTACTCTCCCTCAGATAATGGGCCCGGATCGCAACACTACTAAGATGAACACGGTATTTACACAATATTTACAGTCTTCATTGCGTTTACAACCGCAGTAAAGGCCTTTCATAATGACTTAAGCCATATTCCCTCCAGGAAGTTCTGCAAAAATACTGCATTTCCTGGGGAACAGACTGCCAGCAAACAAAATGTTTTTTTTTTGCAATGTTGCTTGCTTGTTGCGGCAATGTAATACTGGCAAACATTCCATTAAAATTGTGGGAACATTTTGTGCAAGCTGAGTGGTGCATTGTATGGCATATTACTTAACGTGACTCTTTCTTGTCTGTTCTAGAAAAATGATTAATTTTCAATACCACCTTCGAACTGCTGAAACTTTACATTGCCGGCATGTAGCAGGCAGCTTTATCTGTGGAAATGTACACAATGCTCATTAGCACTGGTTTGGACTGAAACAATGTTTTCTGCCTCATGCATTCAACGCTGCTGTCACCGATCTGTGGCTTATAAACATGATTCGCTAACTAATGCAACACAGCCACCGTCTCATTGGATTATTGTTTGTTTTTCTACTTGTTTGTGTGCCTGACTGTAGTGCAGTGTTCACCGATGCATAACCCAGCTCGGTACTTATTGGAGGTGGACTGAGCTGTGTGACTTGTTATCCTCTGTCTTTTGAGGCTGTAGAACTGGGTCATTCTTCCCAAATCCAGGAGGTCTGCTCTCCTGTTGGTTTTCATTTCAGCCCTAATTCGACTCATCTGAGTCTGAGCAGCTCAACCTAACCTTTTCCTGTTGAATGATGTGTGCTTTGTAGGGGTTGGTGTGAAAGCCTACCAGGCGGTAGATTTTGAGGAGCAGCATTGTGTTTCAAATTTAATTGTGTTTCAGAGTTAATGTTTAAGAATTAAAGTAACAAATCCCACTGACAAAATCCTAAATAAATGTAAAAAAATGTGTTAACTGTAGCTTAATCCAAGCCCTGAAAAAAGCATTTAGGCCTGCTGTCTACATTTATCTGAGTGTGGGCCTGTTGGTAAATTGAGAGAGCAGCAAGCTGTGAGATTCTGTAAATTTCAACTGAGTGCCATTATTGAAGCAGGATGCTAACGCTAATTTCCATTCCTTTCATTTGTTCATTCATGTTCTTGCCCTGCTTTCTGCAGATGATCGCCACACCTCCCCCGTCACCCCCCCCGCCCCTCTCCCCCACTGCCTCCATTATCTCTGTCCCCTGCCCAGCCCCGCCCCCCTCCTCGCCCTGCCCCTCCCCGCCTCCACCCATCAGCACCAGCCCCTCCCAAAGGGGCGTGACCCTGAGGGCGTTTCGCTCCCACCACCTCACACACCTGGACCCCTGGAGGAGGCACAGTTGGGAGCCCGGGGCCGTGGTGCAGGGCTGCCAGCAGAACGAAAACCGCAGGTAGGGGGTGCTGTTTCTCCTTTTTTGATCCGTAATCTGTTAGTATCAAACAAGACAATGTTAAAACCTAGTATATATCTGGAGCATTTATGGCGCTGTCAGAAGCCGATGCATCCTGTTTTGATGCAGGTCACCTTTTAAAATTTTATTTTTCGTATTGATCCAATTCGTTTTTGATTTGTCGAGGACCATTCCATGCGCAGAATCTTGCACGAGTAATACAGAAGGACAGTATGCGAAATTCGAAGTGTTTCTTTGAATATTTTTGCTCTATTGTCGTTTCAAACAACCTGCCAGTCCGTTAGTCTCTAAAACTAAATAATATGCCTGGTAAGCTCCTAATAAATGGCTTCGATTGTAATGGAACGTGAGTGACAAATGTGATTGGAATGTGAAAATCAGCTTCTGTGACTACCAGTGACCACAAGATGTCGCTGAATCCATCAAAATGTAAAATTGGGTCAGATTCAAAACCTCTGCGAGCATTATGGATGGAATTCAGAGAAATGAAGTCTCATAAAAATAATGAGACGGTTAGAATTAGGTGGAGTATGCATGATTGATATAAGTTGGGATACCTCTGCGATACTACCATAAATAATTGATGAGATTGTTTATAATCAATCTGAATATGCAAATTAGGTATGCATTATGGAGGGAAGCAGAAAAATGTTCAATTCCCACCAACTTCCGTAGTGCTTTGCTGCTAGTTGTATGTGTCTTAACAAGGCCTAAATTGCTATTCATTGAGACTAAACTATGATCATCTAAGTTTAAGCCTGGAGGTTAAAAGGTTTTGGATCTGGCTCAACTACGAATGGATGCATTGAAGTCTGAGGAACAACGTATGAATGAGTCCACCCAAGGGCAGGAAAGACAGAAAGAGATAGCGATATCTCAGCGGATAATGTCTTTGTTTATGCATTATTCTTGTCATGTATGTATAATTGGAAAACATTTAGGAAATTTTATTAAATTACATTTCCCATATTCTAGCTTTATGTGCCTGCATACTTCACGTATTGAGTTGCATTAACTAATGAATTAAAGGAGCTGGTTCACGATTACTGCGCATGCTCACAACTTTGAAGGAAGTAAATCTGCTCAACTGCTTGTCAAAATCTAGAAGGTATTTTTCTTCTGTGATTAGTGGATGGCAACCAGCTTACATTCTCCATATCCCTTGGCTAAAATTTAAAATAGCGCTTTGAATCTTCAAATTTCTATAGAAAGCTCCTTAATATAAAAAGCATAATGCCGGTGTAACTAAAATATAGAAAGACAGTGCAAAACAAAGACGGCTTGGCAAGGATTGAATCAGATTATGACTTGCAGTCGAGCCGATTCACTTTCTTGTAAGTTCTGAGCATGTGCAGTAATCATGACGCAGCTCCTTTAACCCCTCTGCGCAGAAGTAGATGCCAGCAAACATGGAGCTGCTTTATTTATGCACGCAGTTACACTATTCTATCACAAGTTGGTACACCCGGATCAGTTATTGAATATTCACCAGCAAGCCGAGCTCGAAGTCGGTTTAGAATATGGACGAGTTAAGTACCACCCCTGTTTCCCAGGAGTTGCATGAATTAGACACCTCAGCTAAGCCTCATGTGCTAACTGCTCAGTATACTTGCCCGTAGTATCTATCCAGCAGTTAGAAAAAATGATCTCTTGCGACAGAAAAAAGTAGTTGGCCTTTGTAGCAACTACGTCAGCTATAGTGAGTTAGTGGTATCTCAATTAAGTAGTTAAAAAAAAAGTTTTTCGAAGCAAAAATTTGCCATGGTAATGATACTATGTCATTCTACTATCAATTATAGTCATCACATACAAAAAACGATTCTCTACCGTGGATTTACTCGTAGATTTGTCTCTTGAAGAATTCAGCTGTCTTTTAGAGCCTCATACAACACCTCATGGAAATTCTGTCACTTCAGTGGTTGCTTATCTGCATCAAGCATTTTTATAGTTCATGCCCACATGAAACTCTCCCAATAATGACCTATTAATTGACAGGTTTTTTTAAATCTAATTCCAGTCAGTATATGCTTTCCTCAGTAATTGAAAGACATTGATTGGACTCTTAGTAAAGTATTTAAACACTTATGTAATAGCTGGTTAGGTTTTATTCTCTGAACTTTGCGCAGCGGAGAATGATGTGATTGCATGGAAAAAAAGACTTCCAGAACCAACCCTGGAGTGCTGAGCTTATATTTGCGGGATGGAAATGTGATTCTGAGTTGGAAAGTGGCGGTGATTCTGAATGGAATGGACTGGAGGGCTAGCAGCATTGATTCTTTGTAGGGGAAATTCAATGATGGAGAGTTTTTCCTCTTGCAGTGTGAGTAGAACTGTCTTTGTGTGCAGTAGTTATATCTTACTTCTAGCCAGCTAGCGAACTATTTCTTATTTTCAGTTTACCACCGTGATCACAGAGCTAGTTTGCCATATTGGTTAACAAGAGTAGCTGATAGCCTTTGCTAATAATACTGCATGTGCTGGTATTTTGCTTAATGTGGCGATCTGTTTTAAAATTTATACTGCATTCAATGAAGTAGAATACCTTGGATTTTCACTCCTTTAAAATGTTAACGGCTCGAAGACTTCAGTAAATCCCATACTTTGTTGCACCACACTCTGTTCAATCTAGGGTTGCATGTTGCCTGCTTTTTCCTGATGGTGGAATGTCTGTTTTGTTTATCATGGAGAAAAGGCATGTTTTTGGTTTGGAGATGTTACTGATGACTATTGATGTCCATCCACACCTATATTGATAAATTCATGCTAAATTCTGCTAGATAATCATTGATTCCAATTGAAATTCATGAGTGAAAAGTTGATTTGCGTTAAACATCTGATTATTTTATGATTTGACAGAGTGCTATTTTGAGGGCTCTGACAGCATGGGGAGCCACTTGGAGAGCTGTCTAAATTTTGCTCATAGAGAGTAGATAATTTTGAAAAGCTCTGTCAGATGACGTACTCTTGTGGTCAAGGAGTTTATGATCCCAGAAATGTATTGTTTTTATTCCCAGCCATTTTTCAATGCTCAGCATTTTTTATCATTTCATTGCTGAATTTTCATGAAGATTTTTTTGTTTTTGTGGCCCTTACTCTGGACTAAAATTATGAAAAGAAACTGAAATGTGATGGAATTCAAAAAGCCACAAGTATCTTGTTTCAGTTCAGCCATTTCCCCTGGCTCTTTGAAGCACAAGTCTTGAATTATTAAGCCTTAAATTGGGTGACGTGTAAATAGCCAAATTTGGCTTCTGCGCAAAGGGGTTAAGGAGCATTGTAACAACACAGCTTTGACCCTTGAGGCCAGATTCTGATCCTCATACTGAAAATTATTTTTCTGTGTTGTAAAAAGTGGTCCTCTCAATTTTACTGGAAGTTTTTACATTGCTTTAGTTGAATGTGTGTGCAACATTGCTGGTAAACGACTCCAGCCTTGCGATAACAATAGGGTGATTATTGCTCTCCCATCTGGGCCTGGGGACTGGGTATAATCGCTGGCAATGCCCCTGAAGAAATCATGAAGGCCGGGTGCCAACCGAAAATAAGGAAATAGTCCATAAGGCTTTAAGTATTTATGTGTCACTTGCGCAAACCCCAGGACACAATTATGGATTAACCAGGAAGCGATGCTGTATGAAATGTGACCTCTGTGAAGCATCAGCTGTTGGACAGTTATTGAGTCTGTTAACGGAAGTTTTTTTATCAACAGATAAAATGTCATTGTCAAAAAAAGGTATTACAAGAAGTTACAAACGCAGTTATACTGTCTCTATTATCCCTTTATTGGGTGTGATCACAAATATATATGACCCAAACCTGTGTAACTGAAATTTCCAGTGCTCCTGTTACAACTCTTCCCAGCAATGGAAATCAGCGACTCGCTGGAACACTGTCATACAGTTTAGAAATGACAGAAAACCAAATCACTCCTATCACTTTCCAAATTGTGCATTATAATCCAGGAAAGCAGAAAACTCACTGCATATTTGCAGTTGTGTCCTTGCTTGTGGTTTGTCCAAACTTTCAGCTGGACCAGACCCTTTTTAAAAACACCAACTGAGTGCTAGACTTGGATCCCCACACTTGAAATGGACCTTGGCCCTTTGCACGGACAGGTGCTCATAACCTCTCTCATTTCCCTATTGCCCCACTCCATCTCAGTACAATGGCTCTGGATGGAGCATCGGCGTTGTCCTGTTGGGGGTAAATGGGGTCTCGCTGGCTTTATCGTGAGTGGAGGGAGCTCCCCTTGGACGGGGGGGTGGAGGTTGGGGGGGGATCACAGGCAGATTCATATGACCAGGCCTGGGTACCCCATGGCTCTATTGTCCCACCGCGACACACTGGATCTCTTGTGCGGGCTTATGTGGCACTGGGCTGGCATTGTACCATAGAGGGTCCCTGTTTCAGTCTCTATGTTACTACTACATAATCTTTGTGCAGGAAATGCTAGCGTCTGTTGATACTCTAGTATACACAGACTTAGAGTTGGAAACGGTAGCATTTCTCAATGGCTGTGCTACTACACACTCAGTCTTAGAACCGGACACCAGCCAGCAACACTAGCATCTTTCACCGCTACGCTGCTGTGTGCTAGCTGATGGGATGAGGTGGATTTCTGGCAGCTCTGGCTCCTCCAGTGGTGAGAAAGACTCCTTTTGGAAGCGGGTGCACTTAAAGTTCTGTTTAATGATGTTAATACGCTGTGTGTCTTAGCAGTTTGAGGTGAGGGTGTTAGTTAGCGCTATGAGTTATCAGTAAGGGTGAGCGGTGTGAATTAATGCTATGAATTAGCAGTGTCAGTTAGCATTAGGAGGCAGCTGTATGGACTCACAGTGTGAGTAAGTGCATGAGTTAGCTGCATGGGTTCGTGGTGTGAGTTATTGTTATGAGTAAGCAGTGTAGGTAAGTAGGTTAGCATGGAGTGCAATTTAATAGTGTGGATTGGCGGTGTGGGCTAGGGGTGCGACTTAGCGCTGTTAGCTTGCTGGGTGAATTAGTGTTGTAAGTCTGCAAAGTGCAAAGCATAATAAGATGAAAGGCCCAACATTTGTCCTTGCTTATTCTCTTTCTCTCTCTCTCTCTCTCTCTCTCTCTCTCTCTCTCTCTCTCTCAGCGTGAGTCTGGAGGACCTGGACCCAGCTGAAATGGAGAAGCTCCTGGAAGGGGCCCTGGGGCCACGGAGGGGACAGGACCCGCGGCGAGTCCCCATCGTACAGTACGGTCTGGAGCCGGTGTCCCTGCAGTCCCTCACCGAGGAGGAGGTGGGCCCTGAGACACAGCACTACTCTGTACTGGAGGTCAGGCTTGGCACGGGCGCTGTGATTGGACCACATGTCTGTCAGTCAGCCTGTTATTGTTGTTGAGCAGGGGTGTCAAACTCCTCTCTAGGACCACAGTGTCTCCTGGTTTTTGGCGTCTCAACATACAAGTGATTAATCTAATTCGCTTACTGGGCATAGAGTGGCACGCACCTTTGTCCCTGATGCGTTCATTGGTTGCAGATTAAAAGCCCTCCAGGACTGGAGTTTAACACCTCAGTTGTGCCGTGATAGATGTAAACAGAATGTTGGGTGTGATTATACCCACTAGGGGTGCAACCAAGTATTCAAATAAACGAGTACTCGCCAAGAAAATCATAACCTTTTACAAAAATTGATAATTTATAATTGTTTTGTAGTCCTTGTAATTCCTGTGTTATATAGGCCTATATGTGTCATTTATAAAGCTGTCATGCTTGTTGCATTATTTGTTTCAACCTCTTCAACCGCAAGTCCTGGTGATGCCAGCGTTAAGGGATTTTCAGTTGAGTGCCGTCAGATAGAAGCCTCTCAGCTTTTACACATGATGGATCTCAACCCTTACCCATTTGAGGTCGTCTGATTAACAGTCAAACAATTTATTTACCGAATTGCCAAGACCAAAACATAAAAATATAATGATAAAGAAACTATTAATTAGGAAATGACCCAGATATCACCATTAGGCTACTTTTGAAGCATACATATCGCACATGTGATATTGTAAGGATGACAGATACGCAATTATGTACATAATTGATTAACCCGTAACTTTTTCTGAATTCCATCTTCCACTTCAGCATTTTGAAAAGTGAAGATGGAAACGTCTTCGTGTCGAACTCCATGAAACATTGGCACAGAATGGCGTCACTTATAAAACAAGGTGTTATGTGCTGTTTTATGAGCGATGGCACATCATTACCCCTCAAAAAAAATTCCTCAGACAAAATCCTGAATTTGTGTAGTGTGATTAATCGCATTGAATGAGTTAGGTTTTTAATTAAATTAACTTTATTTAATGAATGTAGCTTGTCAGTTTCCTCAACAGAAATACAGAAATCCAATAAAAGGCATAAAGTAATGATGGAATCGCCCTTGGGGATCGCCCTTATAATGCCTCCAAACCAGTGGATTTCCTTTGAAGCCCTGAAAGTGACATTGTGATGGAGCCCCGAGCACCGAGTGAATACAGATACATAATACCATATTTTTTGTCATGACTTAAGTACAACCCCAATTCCAAGAAATATGGGATGTTGTGTAAAATGTATATAAAAACAGAATGCAATGATTTGCAAATCTCATAACCCCACATTTTATTCACAATAGAACACAGACAACAAATCAAATGTTGAAAGTGAGACATTTTACCATTTCATGAAAAATATTAGCTCATTTTGAATTTGATGGCAGCAGAAAAGTTGGGACGGGGGCAACAAAAGGCTGGAAAGTAAGTGATACTAATAAGAAACAGCTGGGGAAGCATTTTGCAAATAATTAGGTTACTTGGCAAGAGGTCGGTAACATGACTGGATATAAAAAGAATGTTTTAGAGAGGCAGAGTCTCTGGAGTAAAGATGGGCGGTGGTTCACTTACCTGTGAAAAACTGCATCTAAAAATTGTGGAACAATTTCAAAAAAATTTCAAATTGCCATGACTTTGAATATCCCACCATCAACAGGACATAATATCATCAAAAGATTCAGAGAATCCGGAGAAATCTCTGTGTGCAAGGGACAAGGCCAAAGGTCAATATTGGATGCCTCTGATCTTCGGGCCCTCAGGCGGCACTTCATCAAAAACAGGCATGATTCTGCACTGGAATTCACTGCATGGGCTCAGGAACACTTCCAGAAATCATTGTCTGTGAACACAGTTTGCTGTACAATCCACAAATGCAAGTTAAAGCTGTATCATGAAAAGAAGAAGCCATATGTGAACACGATCCAGAAACGCCACCGTTTTCTCTAGGGCAAAGCTTATTTAAAATGGACTGAAGCAAAATGGAAAACTGTTCTGTGGTCAGATGAATCAAAATTTGAAATTCTTTTTCGCAACCAGGGAAGCCATGTTGTGTGGTCTAAAGAGGAGAGGGACCATCCAGCATGTTAATTTCATGCATCTCTGATGTTATCGGGTTGCATTAGTGCCTATGGCGTGAGCAGTTTACACATCTGGAAAGGCACTATCAATGCTGATGAGCATATAGAAGTTTTATGACAACATATACTCCCATCCAGACAACGTCTCTTTCAGGGAAGGCCTGGCATATTTCAGCAAGACAATGCTAAAGTATCATTATTTGGTATTAGAGTGTGTCAACCACCAAAACCATCAATACAGAGCTCATCAGAGTTGACCTACTTTCCGGACTTAATCATTTTTTGCGAAATGGGGGTCGAAAAGGGTCCATTTTTCAAAAAATCAGTACACACAGAAGGAGCTGGATTAGCAAAATTTTTATTGGCTCTGAAGTTGGATGTGTGTAAGTTGATCATATTAAAAGCAAATTGTCTATCTCAAGTGGAGACATGGTGAAATCATTGCCTAAAATGAGAGTTCTGAAGGGTCTGTTTGTCCTGTGACCATTTTTGGGACGCCCCCATAACCCCACTAATGATCTGGTGTCCCTGAAAATCATCTGAGTTACAGTAATGTCATCATAATCGATGAAGAACGTGTCAAAAAGCCTTCAAACACAAAAATCTCAATTACCTGGACCCTCCAATATCCCAAAAATCTTTATCACATGAAAAAAATCCAGTTTTAAAGGGTTAATATTGAATACAATGCAACCAGTAGTATATTAGTATTTGTAAGCACTGGTTCCTGGGGAGGAGGCAATCAATGACCGCTTTATCAATTTTTATCCCTGTAGCTCATTTAAAAGAGAAGTTATGGGTCTCTAGATATGTTTACAAATTAATTGCAGGAAAAAGTGGGCGTGGCACCCAAATTTCTCAGGGCTATAATGCCAAAATGACCGAAGGTATGAAGCTGAAATTTGGGATTCCTTCATTTGGGGTCAAAAACTTATTTAATTTTCAATAACTAATTAAATTTTTTTTTCAGTCAAATCTGAGAGATGTCACTGGGGAGGGTGGGTGAATTGACATGGAATGGCCCAAAATTGATTTAGAATTTGATTGTCAATGTGAATGAAGCTTCAAACTATTCTGTATGGCCCTGATTTCAGAATAAACTCATTAATAACACAGCAAACAGCAGCCTAATGCTGCACACATTGATTCCAATGAGAAACTTTATTAAAATGGACCGTATCGAAAAAACTACAAAACAGTTATTCAAGTAGTTTCACGCAATGGGACAAGTATTCGGTTAGAGAAAATGTCGAATTTCTGCACCTCTAATACCCACAAATGCGGGGATGCATGCATGGAATCATACACACACAAACACACACTCACACATACACACACACACACACACACACGCACGCACACACACTCAAAATTAGCTGCACAAAAACCTAGCTGATTGTTTTTTTTTGTCTTTGTCCCCAGTTTCATAGCAGAAATGTGCGGGTGTACATTAGTGTGTGAATGGGAAATGTACAAGTCTGTGTGTGTGTGCGTACGTGTATTTGTGGGTGGTTGTGTGTTTGTGGGGGGGTGTGAGTGTGTGTGTGTGTGTGTGTGTGTGATAGAGGGAGAGAAAAAGGGCAGTGTATGCTGTATGAATAGATGCAGTGTGTGCTTTATAATGGAGACTGGTATGAATGGGACATCTCTCTCTCTCTCTCTCTCTCTCTCTCCCCTCTCTCTCCCTCTTTCTCTCTCTCTCTCAGGGACAGTCCTCTCAGCTGCTGGGCTGTAGTGCTTCAGCTCCATCTCTCTGTCAGGACGTGGAAACTCGGACCCGGTCCTCTTCTTCCCGGCCGGCACCTCGCCCTCGCTCACACTGCTACGGTGAGACTGCTGCCTGCATGCATTGTCCAGCTGTCCCTCCATCTGCCTGTCCATCCGTCTGTTATATCATTTGTAGCGAAATTTATATATCTGTGATTTCCCTTATTTTGAGTGTACAGCGATATATGTCCATTGTGATCTGTGTGTGTGTGTGTGTGCCTTCCTGCTTATGCACATGTAGAGAGATTTTGCACATTTGTGTGTTTGTGCGCACTGGTATGCACAGATGTGTGGTGATTGTACATGAGTGTGTTTGTGCTTGAGTGTGCAATATATGCCCCTATACGTCCGTGTGGAGTGGCCGTGTATACGTGTGTGCTTTATGTGTTCATGTGTATGTGAGTAATGTGTGTGTTTCTCATGGAGTAAAGCAGAAGTCTCTGTTTGTGTTGTAACGTTAATGTGCCTGTCTCCCTTTCTCTCACAACTCAATACGCTTTATTTCCATTTTAAATTTACCTATAAACTTTTTATTTATTCAGTGAAAGCATGAGTTGCACCCACTCAAAGGTACAGTCCAGCATAGGGTGCAATGTTAAAGGGGATTTATGTCCTAAAAGAGAATAAGCAGCTTTCATACATGAACTGTACAATTCAGTTTTTTATCAGCAGCAGCGAATGCAGACGTGTTTCTCCCAAACCCTTCATCAATGTGATGATGAGTGTCTGTGTCTGCTGTTTGTTATAAATAACCAAAGTTAATTCTCATGAGTTCTAGTTATTCTGTTGTAGGACTTTTGAAATTACCAATGCCTTTCTCCCTCGTTCAGTTTCTCCATCTCATTATCAAGTCAGCCTCCTTTCCTGTGTGTCTAATTGTGTGCATTTCAGTCAGTATCTGCACGTGTGTGTGCAAATGTCACACTATCTGAGTGGGTGTCTTGCACTTAAAACCAGTCAGATAGCTCTATTACATTTGCAAAATGTACTATGTAGTAAATAGGTCGCTCTCAGTGTGTAGTGTCTGAAGTTGTAGTTATTTCCCTTGTCAGTGATAAACACATGAATTTGCTGTGGGACAGATTCCAGTGTTCAGGTGCTATAATGACGCCACACAGTTTCAAGTTCGCCTCTTTTCCCCCTTTGTTGTATTTCCTGTGCCTGTATTCTAATATTGTTGTCTTCACTGGACAGAGCTAAGGTGTGTGAACATCAGAAAATTGGGCTGTTTGATGATGTTAATCAATGGATATGTCCGTGTTTCAGAATCGCTGCTCTACAGCCAGGTCGGAGGGTCCACACACAGGTGAGGCAGCTCCCCCGCACTATAGATTGAACTTATTGTGACCTCACCCATCCACCCATATATATTGAATAGGTATTCCTGGTTTAATGTCATAGATTGCAATTAGATGAAAGAAAGATTCAGATTGTTGCCTTCGAGACTTTGCAGAAGGATGCACCTTACCTCCCAGGCTTGGCAAATCCATCTCTAATGACTTATAATACAGTTGGAGTGAGAAAAATAGAAAATAATAGTGGGCAGGGGGGTGGGGCATGTCAATGAGAACAAAGTGGAACAGGCACTATGGGAAGGTTTGCTTTTAACCCCCTAAAAACCGACAAATTCATATGAGTCCTAAAAATGCAGCTGCTACATTCAAACCTGTGGAATTTTAGACCTGTTTTAGACGTGTTCCAACAATCTCAAATGTGTTTTGCTGAATAACAGGGAAATGCGTAGAAAATGACGTACATGATCTTGATATTTTGATATAATGATATTTTGGTATAATGTTGTGGCTATAAAAACATGGCGCCCTGGGTTTGAATATTTCTCTTAATGTAAGTGTGACGTAGCTTTAAACCTGTAGATACAGAAAATGTACGTATGTGACATTGTTCTACATTGTAGTGTGGATGCGGACAGAGAGAGGGAAGACGAGGAGGAGGTGAGAGAGAGGGAGAACGGCGGAACGCTAGAACGCACCTTCAGTTTCCTGCGCAAGATGGCGGGGAACCGCAAGGTGAGCGAAATCTCTCCCGCAAAGAGCACGCATGCCCTTCTGTTAAAGGGATAGTTCACCCAAAAATGAAATTTGGATGTCGGGGCTTACGGACACTTGAATTACGCCGCAGGAGCAGTATGGAGGCATTTTGTGGTTTTTAAATGTTGTTTTTCACGCTTGAAAGAGTGGTCTCCTTTGACTTAAGGTGATTTGGATTTGTCTTCAATGCTGGTTTTCTTTGTAACTCCAAAAGTGTTTTGAGGACAGAAAATATTCATGGACCCTTCAATTAGCCTTGGGGTCAGTAGATAATGAGTGAATTTTCATTTTTGGCTGAACTATTCCTTTTAAGTTTGTATCCTTCATTTCCCATCATGGCAGATTGGCAGACATCTGTAGTGACTGGCGGTCACAGAAGTTTTCACACTCCAAATCCCACAGTTTCATTGGAAACAGAACAGTGCCTGGGAGCTTAGAGCCAATGTAAATTTTTCTTGGATTGTATTAAAAGTGTTGTGCATTTCGTAGAGAGTAGACAGCCTTGTTGGGCCGCATGAAAAAAAAATAGTAGGTTAGCATCCCCACCCCAGGAAAACCCTCCCGCGTCCAATTTTTTAAACTTTTCATTTTGAAAAAAAAATCTGTTAAAATTGAGCTGAAAAGAAACAGGGAGGAAATCATCAGAATCTTTGTCCATGCAACAAGCTATTTTATACCTCTTACAGATTCGCCTGATTTGATTCTTTATGTTAATACAAGAACTATGGTTTGGATTTGTTGTGCTATTTGGATCTCAAAATCTCATTGTAATAAAAAAAACCTTCCGCCTGGCCCTCAAAATTTAAAAGTGAAATATGCTAACCGACTAATTTTTTTTGTATTGCCTTATGCTGAGTGACATATCAAGCATCATTTTAAAGGTGCTAGCTGGTTTTTGGGCTCTTTCTGATGCATTTGTCATCTCAGTTTGTGCACGTGCGTCATCATGTTTGAATTTATGGCAGGAACTTTGTACCTGACACCACTAGTTGTAAACAGCACATTAAGGATCATTTATGGAACACTAGTGCATTGAGTTGACATTGCTACAAAAATGCCTTTGTGAGTAAATAACAAATAGGTTATTGTTATCATGAAGCAATTACAGATTGGCACGGATTGATTTAATTACACAGAATGTGCATGGATTGTATATTGTAAATGTTTCTTGTCAGCTTGTTTTACCCCACTGGTGTGGAACAGAACATGGCTGAACCTTCTTTTCAGCTTTTTTGAGGTTTCCTGCAGATGCAACATTCTCAAATGTCACTGGAATATTTTCTCAATGTTATAATGTGGCCACTACATTGTGGCAACATTGCGAGAACGTTGTGTGTTGGGAGACATTATGTATGCTCAGTCGGCCAGTCGCCAGTAGAGAGCCCTATATTCATGACGAGGATGTCTTGGTTAGCTACATCAAGGTTACATCATATAGGCTGGTCCACATCAGGATTCTATGTCAAGTTCTGCTCTTAGTTATGGCATATGATTAACTCATGTTTAGAATTGCATTTCTGTAAGCACCAGCTAGAGTTGCAGACCACAAGTGCTGCAGATGCTGGCCATTTCTTCATGTTGTCATTCAGGACTGATCCAGCATGGTTGCTTGACTGGGATTGTACATCCTGACACTACAGTTCCCAGGGTTCCTTGGGTAAATGGCACCCCAGTGACCCGGTTAAAAGCCAGTATTTCAAAAATGTTTACGAAAGTCTTATTGTGAGATGCTGTTTTTTTCTTGAAAATGGTGTCGCTGGGAGCACACCAGGTTTAAAATATATACGATTGACCTCACCAGCGTATAGAAAACATGCAAACTCTATGCCAGAGGCTCCAGGCCAGATTTTGAACCCAAGACCTTCTTGCTCTATGGCAGTAGTTCTGCCCGCTGCTCTTCTATGCCACCCGGTGCCATAAGAAATAAATAACTGGAGACAATGGTGGCTCTTTTTTCACTGATGGAGGTCTGCGATGTAGCAATGATGTCATCCTGAAGCTGGGTGGCAGGGGGGCTTGTCCAGCCCTTTTTACCCTTTGAAGCTCAAACGGAATCCTTTCATGTTCCGGAAATGAGTCGAGTGTTCCTTCCTCCTCAGAGCACTGCTTTGTGATGCGTGTGCTGTTGTATCAGCGAGCTACTTCCTTTGGGGTGAAGGACTTCCTGTGGTGACCCTTGCCTCTATTGTATCCATAGTTTGATAAACTTTGATGAGTGAAGTTCAACTACCAAATTCTTTCAGCTACAGGACATGAAGTGAGAGCTGCTTATCTTGAAAAGAGTGTTTAGAAAGGTTGTCACTTAATTCCATCTATCAAACTGAGAAGAGGTCATCATCTTCGGTTAACAGCTTCAGTCTACGCAGGTCGTCACTTGTCTCCTTAACCCTAACCCTGAGCCTAACCCCTAACCCCAGCCGTAAACCTAATCCTAACTCTAAATTTAACCCTACCCAAAACTGCAAATGTCAGCTAGGCGCATGGGAATAAGTGACGACTGTTTCAAAATTGGTTATTTGCAATTTATGCTGCTGTCATGTGTAGTTTATTACTCTGTCCAACAGAGGTCACTGCTGTGTTCATATTTGCTGTGAATATGCTTTCTCTGTTGCGGGTGGGCAGTTACGGACCCATATGTTGTGGATTCTATGAATTCTGGCATTATTTAGTTAATTAGCCCTAAAATTTTGTGCCATCTAACATTTCAGTTACATTTCTTGATCGTATCAATGAAGGCCAATGACTGTTTTTGTGTGCCCTCATGTGGCTTTTTGTTGTGATCTAATCCGCAGGTGAACAGTTGGTGGCATGTACTGCTAATCTGCTAATTTTGCGGCTAATTTAACCAGATCAATAGATGGAAACAAAAACCTGCACACACTCTGGCCATGAAGTGCACCCCCAACTACCATGGGAGAAGTCAAGATTGTTTCATTGCTGTTGAAAAAACTGTCGGTATTGCTTGGAGGGGTCAAGTCCAGGGGTCAGAAAGTAAGAGTTCTGCAGTGCGGTGTCCCGCACATAAACTCCGTTGGCTCGCTTCACTAAACAGTGCGACCTCCTGCCTGACAAATTACGCTAAGTCTTGTAATCAGAACAAAATGCTAAGTCAGACTTTCCATTCTTGGATTTTCTACTTCTGCTGGTATTATCAAATCATGATGTTGGTTTGTTTGTGTTTTGTTGCATAATTGTGTTATTTTTGGGTATGAAACACAGCTCTTTTCTGTACTTTGAGGAGTACGCTTGTTCATGGTAATTGTGAGTACGTGACTGCAACCGTAATAAGCAGCAATGATCACATGCCGTTCTACTGAGAGGCATACGAACTGAGGAGATACAATCCATTTGAGACAGGCCTGCTGGTTTATCAGATGTGGAAGGGAGTGAAATACGATGTGAGTACGGCTGGGTTTATTTGTGCTTGAGAAGTGAGGGGCTGGAGTCCCCCTATATGAGCCCCTGTAATGAGGTGTGCAGAAGGCTGGCTTATTAGCAGACCCTATTTTATGAAGTGACATCATCCCACTTAGCCGGTTACATGAGAGGAAACAGTACTTTTAGGAACACAGGATCTATTTCTAGTGTGTTATTACTTTTGCACTATGTGTGGATGTTCCTTTGTGAATTCATGAGTGTGCAACTGTACATCTCTACTGTTGTTCTGTAATACAACCTCTAACCATTATTTGCAGGGTTATCCTCTTGCTCAGGGTTCAGCATGATCCATAGGGTCAATAGAGGCTGTATTAGAAGCAGTGGATTGAAGCTACTGAGATAAAAGTCATTATGGTTGGATATTATATATTGAGAAAAGCAGGGCAGTATGGGCAATGTAGTTTGCTTAGTGGTAGTTTGCGCACACATACACGTGGGGACCCACACACCAACATAAACACAAACACATACAGAGACACATACACTTCTCCAGAAATGTTAGCTTAGCAGTTACCGTTTATGTCTGGGACCTTGAAAGTTGGCGATTCAAGCCTCAGTGTAGCTTGAATAAGATGTGGGCTGCAGTTTGGCCCTTGAGGACAGCCCTTAACCCCACATTGCTTTTGGGGGATCGGCCCCTTCTTAGTCTGATCAGCTGTAAGTCCTTTTAGATAATACTTTAAGGTAATTACCTCAATGCATATATGCGTTGTGCTTGCAGTATGGTGACGTGTCAAATTATTACTCGTTATTGCAGAACTGGAGTTAAGTGTTTGGAAAGCTGGTTAATTTCAGATCTGTTCTCTGTGTGCTGTTTAAAATATTCCCTTGGAATCCGTGAGCACTTGGTGACCTTCTATGGAATTCATTTTCTCCACATGAGGCTCTGTAATGTGTGAGAAGTGATGGTAATGGAGTTGAGGTCTTTCTTTGAGACCAGCCATTGGTGCACTTAAAAAGAATGTCAATTTCCACACACCACAATGTAAATTGTGGGGAATTGCTGGTATGTGTTTGTGTGTGCACGTGTGTGTTTGTGTTTGTGTGTGTGCTTATGCACCATGGTTTCTGCACAATTGTGTGTGTGTTGGTGTGTGTTTGTGTGCGCACGCACACACTCATGGATGTGTGCATATCCATGCTGTTGTGTACATTCATGCGTGTGTGTGTATGTGTGCTGTATGTGTGAGCGTATGTGTGCTGTGTGCGTGTATGCGAGTGTGTGTATGTGTGTGTGTGTGTTTGTGTGTGTGTATGTGTGCCTGTATAGGTGTGTGCATGTGTGCGAGTGTCTGTGTGTTTGTGCGCCAGGTTTTCTGCATGAATGCGCATATGTGTATGTGTGCACATCAGTATGCACGGTTCAGCGTGGTGTGTGTGAGCATGTGTGTTTGTGTGTGCCTGTGCATGTCTATTCATGGTTGTGTTCATGTGTGTGGTATGTGTGCGTGTGTATGTACTGTGTGTGTGTGTGTGTGTGTGTCTATGCGAGTATGCATATATGTGTGTAAGTATATAACCATGTTGTATATGCTGGTACTTGTGTGCACCAGTGCATGTGTAAATGTGTTTCTTGGCTGATGAGTCGGTGTGTGTGATTGACAGTGGTGTAGGCGGCCTCCTCATGGATGGCTGGAGAAAGAGAGAAGGAAAAGAAGTCTAAAAACAGGCGAAGTTTGAGAGCACAGTTCTCATTACGCAGTCAGCTGTAATCTCCCCACTGCACCCTGCAATCATCTGCATCTGTCCTGACACTCAGACCCACAGCCTCCCAGCAGTGCTGTCTGGAAGCACTGAATTTGTGCAGCAACTCCATGTAACAAGAGCAATGTAATTTCTGCATTGCTGACAAGATGTGGACTTTAGAAGTCCAAAAAAATCAAAGCTGGGAGGTTTTACTGCAATTCTGTCATTGTTTTTAAGTTAAATTTGCTGGAGTACAAGACCAAATTGCGTAAACTGTACCACTGTCTAAGTAGGTACGGTCTGTTGTGTAATTATCAAACACTAGTCATTCAAGCAGGGTTTCCTTTTCCTATTGGCTGGTGGGCTGGCGCCGTGGGCTCTGATTTTACTGCATATTGTGGACTTATAATGAAATCAATGCTCTCGATTGAAATGCAGGGCATGATGGGAGTGATATGTGAGGTCAAAGGTGATGGTTGATGCTAGACAAAAACTTGCAGGAGGATGTTGGAGGAGACTGTGGGCAGAGGTGCTTTTGTCTTGGTGTGTGTGTGTTTATGTGTGTGCGCGTGTGTATGTGTGTGTGGGTGCGTGTGTGTGGGAGCATGTGGTGTGAAAGGGCAGTCGTGTGTTCCATGAGCGGGCCGTTACCATCTGCTTATTTTAAACACAAAATGTAGCAATTTATGCTGCCACAGCAACAAGCATGTGTTGGTGGAGACGTAAGAATGGGGAATCGCTGTCCTTTGGAGTTCGCTGCATGAGTCTGTGTAGGTTTGTTTCGGCGAGTTTGCATTCTCATATTGCATGTATTGATCTGTGATACTTACCCCGCGCATGTGTTGTGTGGGTGTGTGTTTCCGAGTTCAGTCTGTCTGCGGTAGATGTGCGGTGGCAGGAGTTTGACCTTAGACCAGAATATCCCCCCCCATCCCCTCCACCCACATCCCTCCATCTGTATTTCTCTCTTTCGTTTTGTCATACTCTTACTGGGGTGGATAGCAAGACTGCATCAGCAGGCACTACCCCTCTCTCCCTCGCCATATACAGTATATCTCTCTCTCCTTTCCCACTCAAAAAGTCCCATTAAAAGTAACTCTGGGCTCGGCTAGCCAGGCCTGGATTGAGTAGCGGTTACGGCGGCTGACTGTGCTAATTTTGGGAAGTGGAGGAGCGAAGGGATTTTCAAAACTCGTTAAGATGCCTGGCAGACAGGAAGTGAAGTGACAGCCGGCGAGCGAAACATGGACTGAAGGCGTTCCTCCACGTGATTAAAATTTTCTGTCGTCAGGCCGAATGTTCTCTTCGTTCTTTCCGTGTTTGTCCTTCCGTTCACCTCTCTGTTCTGTTCTTTAAGCCTTATCTTTCTTCCTGTCGCTCTCTCAATTCAATTTGGCTCACTTCAATTCATGTCAGGTCGAGGCAATTCAATTAGCTTTATTGGACATGACAAAACACTCCATATTGAATTGCCGAGGCGTACAGTGCTCAGGAGAAACTGTGCATGACACTGAACAATGATGGTGAAAAAACTCAATGAATAGTAGCCACTCATGAAGACTAAAACTTTCCTCTAAGTAGTAATGAGAAATAATCATCAAAAAATAAATAAATAAATAAATAATAATAAGTAAAACATAAAGTATATGAGTTCTCTCTCTCTCGGTCTCACTCTCTCTCTTCCTCTCTCCTTTATTGTCAATGATTTGCTTCAGTTTTCTTGTGTATGCCAGTCTGAACCATGGAGGTTATATAATAGAACTGGAGAGAGCGAGGAAGTACCACCCCTATTACTTTCAATGGGAGATGCTAGGCTAGCTACTTCAGCCCAGGAAGTACAGAATTGACCGACGCCATCTATAAAAATGGCGTTCCATGGGTGCTTATTTCCGGCACCATTTCATAAGATTGCCAATCTGATTACACAGCACAAATTGCCAAGAAAGTGTGTCGTCTGTGCGGATTGGCGAATGATTTCGAGGGGAAATGACGAGCAAGGCTGTTAATCCGGAACGCGCACGCACTTTTCGCTCTTTTCGTTGAACTGCTGCAGTCAGAGCAACTGCTGGACAACCAAACTCGTGCACGAGCTGTCATCAAGCTCTAAGTATCAGTTCTTATTTTACAGGCCCTCTTGAAAACATCTAACAGTTGCGTCAGACAAAGAGTAAAATATTGAAGGATTACTGAATACATTTGCTTTCGTTTTCGCTTTATTTGGCAAGAAAAAAATGCGCACTTTTCAATTGGTGTCTATGGAGCTGCCACCTCTTTGGCCACAAAATTGCCTCCAGTGGGAAACGCTGAAGCTGGAGGCTAACATGCTAACTGGCTGAAGCAAAGGTACTTCCTAGTTCTCTCTGGTTCTATAATATATCTCTATGGTCTGAACCCACACTCATGAGTCTCTCTCCTACTTCTTTTTATTGCTCTTTGTCTTTCCCTCCTTGTTTATCTTTCATTCTGTCAATGTTTCACTTTTTCTCTTTGACCATTCTGTCTCCCTCGCTGTCTATGTATCCATCCATATTTTTCCTGACTGAATTCTCTCTCTTTCTCCTCTCACTTTACTCAGCTCTACTGTTGTGAGCTTCTGTCTTCATTGCTATAATTCTCTGAAGACGAGCACACACTGTCACAGTGTGATTTCCCTCCAGGACTTGCGTCGTTGGAACTAAACAGTTTAGTCTAATTGTAAGTGTTGTTGGCCTTGGAAATCTCTCTGATTGAGAGAATCTGTACCTGCCTTAGTTTCCCTCACGCCTTCCATCATTCCTCTCTTAGAAGACCATAAGTGAATTCAGAAAGTTTATTTATGTACAAAGATCACTCCCTTAAAATACGTTATATGACCTAAAGAATCGAGAGGCTCCTTGGTTTAGGGTTGTTTTCCATGGCCTTGGTTAGGCTCCTCAGTTTCAGTGTGAGCAAACCCTAACACTACAGTGGACAACAGCATTCTAGATGATTCAGTGCTCCCCCCACAGTTTGGGAAAGGTCCTTGGCTGGTTCAGAATGGACCACGAGATCCATATGAAACTAGCATTGTAGATTATGATGTGGAAAAACGACTGGCCGGCAGAAAATCCTGACCTCAACTTCACCCAACACCTCTGGGATCAACTGAAAAACCATCTGTGAGAACAGCCTTATACCCAACATCAGTGCCTGACCTCCGTCAAAGTTTAAACCTTTCCCAGGAGAATGGACACTGTTATAGCAACAAACGTGGACCAATTTTATTTCAGTGCCCATAATTTTTGTGGACCTATTCTATTTCAGTGCCCATAATTTTGGACAAGATGCTGGATGTCAGGTGTCCACATACTTTTTGCCATGCAATGTTGGTAATCATCTGTGGTTGGTTGTGCAAACTATTTGCTCACTAACCATACTGGTACCTGCTTTCAAACAAATTCTTCCAGTCCCTTTGCCTTTGTGCAGCTGCACACATACAGTATATTACATACTCTACAGGCCAAAGGTTTGGGACCACCCTCAGATTTAAAAAAAAAATCACACATCAACTGTTCTTTCCTTATTTTTTGCACATGAAATGACTTCAGTGCATAAAATATAGGAAGCCAATAGGTTTTGGGTGAATTCCAGACCTCAGACCACATTTTAAAGCTGTCTTGACTGATTGATCACTGATCACAATGTTTTATAATTGAGTTCCAATGCCTTTGTGTTTAATGATTTTATGTCACTAGGACGTGAACAATTTTATGTAACAAGAAGGCATGCTGTATAAATGCCTTCCCCTTGGGGTAACATTGCGCTTGGTGCACCATTAAAAATCTGAGGGTGGCCCCAAACTTTTGGCCTGTAGTGTATCTGATGTCAATGTGGACAAGCCAGGTTTCAGATTTTACTCTTCAGTTCTATGTTTTCTAGGACCCAGGTCTGGCTGCACAGATCAAGCGGCGCTGAGTTCCTTCTCCTCCTTCCCTTTCTTTTCCTTTTCTTTCATTAACTTTTCATTCTTTTTCTTTCCTTGACTTTCCTTTCCTGTTTCTTTAATCTCTCCTCTATCTACTTCCTGCCATCCTGCTTTCTGTCAACGTCACTTCTTTCTCCTCTCACTCCTCTTAAATCTCTTTCCTCTCTCCCTCTCCATCTCCCTCTCTCTTCCTGTCAGTCTGTCCTTCCTCAGGGTTCTCCACATTTTTAAAATCACCTGTCTGTATTGCAAATGATAGGTGTCTGCTGAGCGCAGCGCAGCAAAAATTTAGCTGGGGGTCTGGGGCCTGTGGCCCCCAGGGGCCAGGATGTCAAGACAATTGGAAATGTATTCTCAGAAATTTCAAGCCATTGCAGGTCACACTTTAGATGAAGTGTTGCTCATAAAGCCTTTATACAGCATGTATAATGCCTTCACAAAGGAGACATAATATCTTCATAAATCATATGTAAGCAAATGTCATGCTTTTTAAAGGGTGAAATAACACATCCTTATTCAGCATGTGATGCCAGATGTGACAGTGATAATGTCACTTAGCTGACAATGTCACCATTCATAGTATTTAGCCACTAGCTAAGTGATAATGTCAGTTATATCACATCTGGCATCACATGCTGAATAACGATGTGTTATTTCATCCTTTACAAAACATGACATTTGCTCATGTATGATTTATGAAGACATTAGGTCTCATTTATGAAGGCATTATACATGCTGTATAAAGCCTTAATGAGCAACACTTCATCTAAAGTGTGACCCAGACTCTGTCCTTGAGTTAAAAATAAATTTGGGATGTTACAAAATTTTCCGAAAACATTATGTCTTAATGCGACCTAACACATCAAATAGAGCACAAAAATTGCTTCATTTTGGTACCAAAAGCATCTCTGTAACCAAAGTATTTGGATTTAATTGTCATTTTTGTACCAGGAAATTGATAACTTTAATTGTATTGTTCTTACATTAGGCGGACACAAAAGCTGTGATCAAAGTCTGTGCTTCTTGAACCTTAAGTGCTCACATTTTTTAAACTATTAATTTTGGTGCTGAACTTTTTCTGTTTGTACGCTAGTTGACAGGATCTCGGACTGAAAAATTGTTTTTCCCGTGCCCCACTTTTTTTTTTTTTTTTTTACCATTACACATTTTTCTGGGTGGAAGACCCACCTTGTAAATCATAAAGTATAATACATTTGTTGTACACACTTGGAATGGAATGCACTTTTTTGGCTTACACTAGTTAAACATAAATAGCCGTGTTGAATAGTTTGGTATGCTTGGTTAACTTTTCCACACCAGATACGTGGGGCAATTGCGGACACCTGTCCACAATTAACCCGTGATGACCTTGATGAGAGCAACAGCCCCTCCAATGTATACGGTGCACACGACATGCATTTGTTTCATGGAAACGAGAGAAGTGATCTATACTGAATCTATACGACCTGTAATATCAGTGCGTCACGCTTTTAGTTTTCATCTACAAAACCAACTATTCATACTCAAAACCAGAGTTTGAGGGTCAGATTTACCTTTCAATTGGATATTTTTGTCCTCAAGAGATAAAACAATGAAATGCGGCTACCTTGCAAAGAGGTCTACCACCCTCAATTGCCTTACGGAAGAAGGAGAACGCCATCTATCTGGAAATAGGATGAATGGGCGCGTCTGTTTTTACCGCACGTCCGTTTTTACCCCGTTCTCCCCTATGTAGCTAGTGCTCATCTAAAGCCATTGTAACGAACATTAGATTTGTTACCAACAGAGACTTTGAGCTTACAAAAAATGTGCTTTTGAAGTTATGCCATCAGTCCACGATCGTGCGGGAAACGCCCCTGAACCTCACTTAACATTTCACTACCGTTGGCTCCGAGCTAGCTAGCCAGTAACGTTAACTGGATAATTTCCTGCCTTGTGAGGCTAGCTAGCCATCCTCCTAGACTGATCAGTACATCGTCAAGTATTCATTTGAAACAGAGACCAGAGAACAGCTGTACGTAAACGGCCGGCTGCTGGCCTTTATGGAGAAAGCTGCTTCCTGATCTTGATTTTCCATTTTATTGTGCTTTACTGGCATCATATACAGTGCACTTGGTGCATATTGCCAAAGCAAACAAGAAATATACAACAAGAAATGTAACAACACAACACATTACACTATCCTCTCTCCATCTTAGCCCTCCCTTGCTCTCTCCATCTCTCCCTCTTCCTCTTTTTCTAATCTCTGTGTATTGCAGTGTTGTTTTTTGTCACAATGGCTCTTTGATGGTGCAGTGTCAGGACAGTGTCCAGCTCTGCCTTCTGTGAATAGCCGGCCTGTGCGTTTGCTAACGCCTGGTCATTATTTCACCGGAGGGGAAGAGTTTGACCGGGGCCAAACCCACCCATCCCCACCCTTTCGTTCACCCCCCCTCCCCCCCCTTACCCTACACCCGCTCCCCTCAAATACACCTCAGCTGAGCTGTATCCCACAGCAGCAGCTGTGCAACAATGGTAGAGTCTAACAAACAAACAGGAACTTACATTAGCTCTGCCTTAAGTGACCATTCACAGGTCCTGTGTTTTTTTTTTTTTAACCATATGTTTGCTAATCTGAATTATTTTCATGTAGTCACAATGACTACTTCAGTTGAGTCAGAGATGGGGACAGAGCAGATAGACATCTGTCTCAGAAGGGCTCCCCCTTGCCCCGCCCCCAGAGGTCCAGTATATTTGATTACTTTCCCCAGCTTGTGACCTTTAGTCTGTAGCTCGCTGCAGCTATTGTGCCTACGGAAAGGAGTTGCGATTCCCAACTTGTTGCAGGTCATGCTATACAATGCCAAATAAATGACAGCTAACCAGAGCGCAGCTCTGAACCGTGAGATGATGAAAAATTTGGGTTCAGAAATTTTGAGCCCACCCCCGTAATTTGTTTCTTTCACCTTTGCCGGCTACCGAGTGCAAATCTATTCCCAGGAGTTTTAACGAACTAGAAAAATCTGCTGGGTCAGTGTGTGAAAGGAACACATACCAGCTCTTTTACTTTCTGCTGCCTGGACTGTCCACGTCTGTGGTCTGAGGGCATAATGTATCAGGCTCTGAAGGCCTTTGGGGGCAGAGTCACTTGTGAGAAGTCATTTCTATCACTCCCCTTGACCTTAGGCCTTCACTTCACCCCCCACCCCACTGCTGTGCCTTAGCTGTCTGTATGCTCTGTCTCTAGAAATGGAATTTGAGGGGGGTGGGTTGTGGGTGCCATCTGTGGGGGTCCCCCCGATTACCCAGACGAAGAGCTGAACTAAGGCTGAGGAAAAAAATTGTTTGGTTGAGCTTTACAATTAACACTGACTATCGTTTGCATTTAAAAATGATTAAGACATTTATCTTATAGGAGTTGACGTACAACGTTGTACAACACTAGTAAGCCTGCCTACTTGTTCTTTGAAATATGTGTTAGGGCACTTATTTGCGTGTCAAAATTCTTTTATACTTGATGCGGTTCCACTTTGAGCACTGAATGTTAATGGAATCATTCTAACCATTGGAGTTGCATGTAGCAACAGAGCTGTCAATACTGCTACTCACTGGGAAGCAAAACCAATCATGCCCACATTGAATTTCTGACCTATTAAGCACAATGTTTGCATTGTTGTTATCTGCTGTGATTTTGGCACATCGTGTTAGAACATTTTGGAGGAGCAAAAAGTGCCAAAGAGAACTTCGGCAAGGTACTGTGTTTATTTGTTACCTCTGCAAACACATAATTTTGTTCTTACAACCCCGCTCAAGTTTGTTTCCACTAGAAGTATGCTACCTCCTCGAAAGTGTCCTCATATCCTTAATCGTGATGGTACCTTTAAAGTAGACTTGCTGTGATCATGCCTCACACCCTTGTGTACACCAGGCTAGCCCCATTGTATACATACAATGTTGGAAATAAGGGGCCATGCATATTAAACTCAGAAACTGCTGACAAATGCTGTGGAAATGTAGCAGTGAGCTAGTGAGATTGTGTTAGACTGGAAGGTGTCCCCCATGGCCTGGTTATCGGGTCATTAAAGTTTAAAATGGTGTCCATATAGGCTCATAATTGAGATGTCAGAATGGTTAGACTGAGATTAAATATCAGGTTGTGAACCAGGGGGGAAGGGACTAGGAGGAAGAGATCTATGACATGAGAGAAGAAGGGAGAAAATAGAGAAAAGAAGGCAGACTTAGGGAGAGAAGAGCAGAAGGAAAAGAATTAAGTGATTCATAGAATAAGTGTGTTGCAGTTGAGGGCTGGAGCAAAATGGAGGGGTGAGGGAGGAAGACCTATGATGAGGAAATGGATGGAGAGAAATGAAGAATAAAGTAGAAGGAAGAGTGCAGGAATAGAAGATAAATGTAAAAAGAGAAAAATATTAAATTGGACGAAAGAGAAAAAAGGGTGGAAAAGAGAATGAAATGATAAATACATCGTTCAGCTTCTTATTATCAGTGGCCAGCCGCTGTGTAGCGCCTGGGGCCCAGCTGTACCTCTGAAGCCCGGGCCCTGGTGAAGGCTCATGACAGGGGTGTACCTAACCCGGCGTGCATGTTTTTGAGCTTAAAATAGAAGATTAGATACTCCTGGCAGTACTGCAGAAAAAGGCAATGTTCGATGGCTATGACTTGAGTACAATCTATGTTTGTGGTTACGTTTGGTTAAAAAATGAAAAGCGACAATCATTTTCTTTTGATGAGCTCAGCGCATTTTAAGGAGACTCACTTAAGTGCGTTCTTAAAGTTGACCTTGAAGACATGATTTCCAGAGCCATTGATTTCACGTGGGAGTCAGAATTAAAGAGAAACTGCACTTGAATACAGATGTGCAGTATTACTGCTCCCTGTGGAAGGATTAGCATCTGTATAGTTATAGGGAATTGACACAGAGAGGTTTTAAACCATAAACGAAACTTCTGACCTATAACAGATATTTTCTTTGGAACTAAAGGTCTTTTTTTAAATTTTAGATTATCTGTCCACCTTTTTTTAGTGTTTTTGTTTCCATTGGGTCATTTCTCCGGATTGGGGAAAGACTAAAATACATCAGCTAAGGGTTCCTAGCCACATTTCTGTCCCTTTGGGTGAATTCTTGCAGGAGGATGGGGTTTTGGGGGGTGGGGGTGAGGGGGCTTGAGTGCCTGGAAAATGGATAAATTAAATGAAATCCTATCTGAGATCTAGGACATTAACATATAGTAGAAATTTGAGCCTGTGTCTCTTCAACAGTACTTTTTCTCAGGATTTAAACCTGTTTGGAGGGACATCGCAAGAGTGATTTCAGTGTGTACGACTGTTCTATAATGGTTACCACAGCTAATTGAGATGGAGAGCAATGCAGTCTTACAACCTTGTTTCCAAAAAAGTTAGGATAGTTTGGGCATTGCAAACTGAAGAAAGCAGTGATTTGAAAGTCATCAATGAACTGTATTAAATTGAAGGCAGCACAAAGACACAATATTTTATGTTTCTTTAAAAAATATATATATATATAAGCCAGTTCTGAATATGCCTACAACTGCTTTCAGAAAGTTAGAATGGGGGCCATATGTGACTGGCACGTCAGCATGGGAACAGGTGTTGAACAGGTGATGCTGTCATGCTTGGGTAAGCAAAGACTGGTCGCAGCTCACCGCAGAACTGTGCTATCAAAT
Source organism: Gymnothorax javanicus (assembly GCA_029692085.1). NCBI lineage: Eukaryota > Metazoa > Chordata > Actinopteri > Anguilliformes > Muraenidae > Gymnothorax > Gymnothorax javanicus. The sequence goes on along the minus strand of CM056197.1, from coordinate 121,212,921 downwards.
AAAGTCTGAAATTTACGAGCAGCTTCTTCCCTTTTTTAATCCTCCTGGCATATAGAGTAGGGGAATATAGCTAACCGTCTGGCTGTCTGTAAACATATTTTCGTCCGCTGCGTAACTTGAAAACCATTTGATGATTTCTCATATAACATGGCACACACATCAACCATTTGCTGGAGTAATGCGTTTTGCTATACGTTTTGCCATTTTTTTTACATTATTATTTTTCCCATTTTCATGAAACATGTTTGGCTAAAGTTAATTTCACTGTAGGAGGGGCCTGTGGGTTATACCATCTCCTGATGGCTTGTTTACGGCGTTACTGTCCAAATACTTACCTACTACTCTAATTTGGATGCATTGTAGGCTCTCATGTCTTTCAAATAGAAAAAAAAATGTTAGTGCCTGGAGCCATTCGACTCCATTTTGGAAAGCTGAAATGGAGGGACAAGTAAAACAAAAGAATGCCATTTCCTAGAATGCAGCACAGTTTGATTTTTTTTATCGAGAGGAAATGGCTCATTAGTATTGGTGAAAGACTGTAATGTGTGATTAATAAGCCTGTTGTATGGAAATTTGTTCAGGGGGTTAATGAAAAAGAACAGGAGAGAAGGGCAGCTGGGTATCACAGCAAGAATATATCAGCTTTGCATTCTAAATAGGCATTTTCTGTGTGGCGTTATGATGGATCGTCTTCCTGTTGGGGGGGGGGGTGTTCCTGTCTCTCTCCCAGTGCATGCTGGGATAGACTTCAGACTCACTATGACCCTGATCAGGTCATAGGGAATGGGTGGTTTGATAATGTGTAGATAGTTGAAGAGCAAGTGGAGTGTGGTGTAGGCAGAGAGGCAAGTGTAGAAAGAGTTAAACATGCAGCTGGAGCATTGGGTTTCGGAATGTGTAGGAGTGTGTGTGTGTGTGTGTGTTCTCTTGGGTAGGAGAGAGGCAGATATGACCAGGCATCTGTGGGAGTACAGTGGGTGCAGGTGCGAGAGAGTGAGCTGGAAAGCGGGAGTGTTTGTTGTATGTAATTGTGTGTGTGGGATTGATGAATGTGAAATTTAAAACCCACTTTTTTGAGGTATTGTCCTGAAATAATGAAAACTGTAACTGCAGAAGAATCAACCAACAAAAAAAAAAAAAAAACTGCAAACCATTACAGTCCCCACACACTGGGAGAGGGTATTGGCGACAGAAGGGAGGGAGTGAAAGCAACAGAGATCAGGTAGGAACTGAGTCCGACTCTTAAGCTGTAGTTATACCTTCGCCTGGCTCCGTTTGCGGATTGCTCGCACACCTCGACAGAGCGCGGAGGCATTTATACTTGGCGCATTCTCCGTTGCAGCATTCGCCGCAAAGACAGGGGGCGGTAGAAAAAAATGTGTAGGAAATAGTGGCAGGCAAAAAAACAGTAGAAGTAGAAGCAAGCGGAAAACATTTTTAACTGGGCGACACTAGCGGTAGACGTCAGAAGGGATCCAGTAGCGGTACTTTCCCTAAACTTAACCTTGGCTCTATCCCCTAACCCTAAACCCAACCCTAAATCTAACTTCTTTCTTACACTATATGTCAGTTTGGCGGATGGAATTAAGAGAGGACTGCTGAAAATGCAGCCTTCCAAGAAGCGGGAAGTACCGCTACTGGATCCCTTCTGACGTCTACCGACACTAGCACGGCTTGCGAAAAGTTTCAAAATCCTGGAGGTGCGCGACTTCGCGAAGCGCCAGCGCGTTTGGCTGTCGCCAGGTGCGCGATTACGTCATTTGTGCTGTGCGAACCTCGCACACTCGCGACTGAGTCGAGCATAAACTAGGCTTTAGCGTATAAGTGGCAAGGGGGTACACTGTAAAAAGTCCTTCAATGGCAATGTCCATATTACTTAATTTTAAAATGTATATTTAGTACAATAAATTTGTTTTGTCTTTTTTTACTGACTGTTTAAGTTACAGAAAAGTAAGAAGTGTTAATGTTTTGGTAACTTAAAATTTTCTATCATAAATTTGATTTCCTGGAACTCCACAATAAACTGATTTCACAAAACTTAGTTTGAAAACGTACTCAATAAGTAAATTGTCAGGACCCACCCACATGCAGTAATTGGAGAACACATTTCAGCATTGTAATTTAATTTATTCAGTAGGCATGTTGAATCTGCAAGTCAGACCTTGTTTAATGTGAAATATGGAGTAGAGGAGTGAACAAAAGGGATTATTAATATTTGAGGGGCGGACTGGCCATCGGGAATACCGGGAGTTTTCCCGGTGGGCAGCTGGGTCAGTGCACCGGTCCGGCCAAAGATCTAAATCGCAGTTGCGTAGACGGCCCATTGGTGGTCAGTAGCCCTCATTAATGTGAGCGATAGCGCAGTGGTGTCACCTTGTTTGTTCAGCGTTACCGCCTTAACACTAAAAATTTCCATACCTTTTTTAAAATAGCTTACAACCACTCTGTACAGACTATTAAATGGAGTTGTCAGTTACTGCAGAAAATGGTCAAGGTATGACTCAAAGCTATATATACACCACTTTTTATGGTTCTGCTTCACTATTCCGGTTATCCTGTGTCATGGTCATTTTATTTCGTACCTATCTATATATTTGCTTTATGATATAATAATAACCGAAAAACCGTATTCTTGCAAATAAAAAACGACGCAAGGGTTTAATCTATGTACAATTTATTTAATGTTGTTGTTTTCATCCTAAAGTTTCAGAAAGCAGGTTTGCTGGGAAATTTGTTTGACCAATGGGCTTGCTTGTCCCCTGTTGCATTACCAGTCTAAAAAAGCGTTTCAACAAATACGTGGTCAGACGCAAATGTCAGAAAGCAATGGAGAGGCGAAAAAGCTTAGAGAATAAAGTGAACAGACATTGGAGGCTCAGGCTTTCAAATGCGGTAGGACTGATGTTAAATTATTAGGCTATCGCAAGTATGTGTTCAGGTAAAATTTGCTTGAGCTTACAAAAGGACCCCACTGATGGACCAGTTAACTGCATATTGATTTGCTGTTTTACGGTGCCAAATAAAATTTGTCCTTATGGGATATATGGTCCAATATGATATTAAAATCCATACTTTTTTGTCAAATAACATGATTTTTTTTCGGCCAGTCACTACCTCCCCATCCCTGCCACCTAGAGAGTGGGCCGGTCAGATATGAATTCCGGGGCCACTTTTTTTCACCAGTCCGCCCCAGTTTGGCACCTGTGAGTTGATACCTGCCTTAGATCTGTTCATTTTCAGTCACTTAGTGTCTGACGCCTAGCGCTGAACACTAGTGTCATAGACAAATAGACAAAATGAGTGAACACAAGGTAAAGTTTTAGGCGTGAAAGCATTTACAGACATGCCAATTAATTGGGTCTAAGTCACGTGACCAGGAACTGACAACCAAGCAGTCTCAGTCCACTTAGCAGCCATTCGTAGTTGTTGTTTGACATCATGATTAATCTATCTGCACATGTGGAATTAGTAAGGCAGAAATGGTGTGGATTCAGCTGGTGATTGTATGCCCAGAACGACAGAAAGTGTTTTAAATCAGTGGCAGTCCATTGATGGTATTAAAGACCTTTAGGTAATGGTACATTTGTATGCTTAATTACCCAATCCTGCTGCAGTTTGCATTGTCTGATTAGCAACAGTTACTGAAACTAATTGGTAGTATAACAGTCCACTTTATTTTCAATTGCACTGTTTAAGTTGCTTCACAAAGTTAAGACGCATTTTCTAATGTGCTTAAATTATGACTTAAAATGCCCCAGATAAACTCCAACTGGCTGATCTTTTTTTTTTTGCGCCTTAAAAGCTTGTGCGCATGCTTGTTGGATATGTTTCCAAACACAGCAACTACGAATTTAAGCAGCACATCATTAAGTTTGGATTATATCTTCACCGAGGCGATGTTAATTCGTCAGCGATTTATGAAACTATGAACATTGATCGCTCTGGTAAATCCATTTTTTGCTTTGCCACGCCTCCACCAGTAGACATTTTCCGATCCATTTTAAAGATATGCTCCTCCCTCGCCGCTTGTCATTGCTTCTCGCCATGAACAGCATTTTGCAACTAATTAGGTTAATTGGCAACAGGTCAGTAACATGACAGGGTATAAAACAAGCATTTTAGAGAGGCACTTTTTTTGAAGTAAAGATGGGCAGAGGTTCACCAATCTGCATCTATTAATCAAACAATTTCAGAAAAAGAAACCTTAATGTGAAATTGCGAAGACTTTGATTCTGCCACCATCTACAATACAAAAGCTTCAGAGAATCTGGGGAAATCTGCACAAGGGACAAGACTGAAGGTGAATATTGGATGCTCGTGATCTTCTGGCCCCCAGGCTGCACTGCATTAAAAACAAGTATGATTCTGCACTTGAATTCACTCCATGGGCTCAGGACCACGTCCACAAATCATTGCGTGAGCACAGTTTTGTGTGCAATTGATAAATGCAAATTAAAGCTGTATCATGCAGAGAAACAATATGTGAACAAGATCCAGAAATGGTGCCATCTGCTCAGGGCCAGAGCTCATTTTAAAATGGCTTTCCATTTTGCCTCAGTCAATTTTAAACCATTTTAAATGAGCTTTGGCCTAGAGAAGATGGCAGCATTTCTGGATTTTAACATATGGCTTCTTTACACGATCCAGCCTTAACTAGCACTTGTGGATTGCAGAGTGAACTGTGTTCACAGACAATGATTTCTGGAAGTGTTCCTGAACCCATGCAGTGAATTCCCATGCAGTGTCATACCCGTTTACAGTGTAGTGCTGTCTGAGGGCCCGAAGATCGCAAGCATCCAATATTCACCTTCGGTCTTGTCCCTTATGCACAGACATTTCTCCAGATTCTCTGAATCTTTTGTACTCTGGATGGTGGGATATTCAAAGTCTTCGCAATTTCACATCGAGAAACCTTTTTCTGAAATTGTTCTCAATTTTTGCATAGATTGGTGAACCTCTGCCCATCTAAGAGACTGCCTCTCTAGAATGCTGTTTTTATACCCAGTCATGTTACTGACCTGATGCCAATTAACCTAATCAGTTGCAAAATGCTCCAAGTTTTTTTTTACTACCACCACTTTTCCAGCCTTTTGTTGCCCCTGTCCCAACTTTTTTTAAATGTGTTGCTGCCATCAAATTCAAAATGAGCTAATATTTCCAATATTTTTGATGAAATGATAATGTTGAAATTCAGACATTTCATGTTGTCTATGTTCAGTTGTGAATAAAATGTGAGTTTATGAGATTTGCAAATCATTGCATTCCATTTTTATTTACATTTCACAATGTTCCTACTTCATTGGAATTGGGGTTTGTAGTTTAATACAGTACTTCCCAAACCTCTCCTGGAGGACCACCTGTCCTACATAGATCTCTGCCTGCTCTAGCACAGGTGATTCACATAATCAGCTCGTTATCATTCCCCTGAGGCTGATTGATAATGAGCTGATCATTTGAATCACCTGTGCTGGAGCAGAGAGAGATCTAACACCTGCAGGACAGGTGATTCCCTGGGAGAGGTTTGGAATTGGTAAATATGAAAAAAAAGGTAAATGAAAGTAAAAATTAATGTTTTCTTTTAAATACAACTTAATTTAATTAAGTTAGATGTAGTTAAAATGCTGTCCATTTTGACAATGGTTGTACTAAATTTCATGGGGTTTTTTTGTAGACTGTTCTTAAAATTTTTACTTTATGCTAAAATTTTATGATTGAGTTTTCTCAACTTAAAAAAAAAACAAGAAGTTCACAAAACTAAGAAAAAGTGCTTGGAAAATGTTGCCTTATTTTATTTTTTTTTTTTTTTTTTAGTTTTATCTAAGTAACAGTTTTTACAGTGTAGGAATACACCCGGAAGTTGAAGCTCAGTTGAATGCTCTGGAAGATAGCAGATGATCACCTAGCGCTGGGGTCACCAACCCTGTTCCTGGAGAGCTACCATCCTGTAGGTTTCTGCTCTATCTCCAATTTGGCACATCTGATTCAACTAATTAGCTGCTTAATTGCCCAGCTCGTGATCTTGTTAAGTAGCTAATTAGTTGAATCAGGGGTGCTGAATAGGAGGTAGAGCAGAAACCTACAGGATGGTAGCCCTCCAGGAACAGGGTTGGTGACCCCTGACCTAGTGGTAGCTTCTCCATTCACCCCCATTCATTTTGTCTTACTTTTGACATCAAATAACTTTACATTAAAAACAATATGAGCCTTCATGTCAGCGATAATATTTTCTACAGAGAAACTACATTTTGTAGCAGACGTCTTTACTTCGTATGTAGCGTTATGGTCCAATAGTAAGCATTTTTTGCCGATGGCACCAGGCTTGGCTAAAAGTGACGTGAAATGCCGGCGACTTTCTGTCGCACAGGAGGTAAATAACCATACTGTTTAGACCAGAAGCCCATAACGAATCATAGACTGTAGACGATTGAGCCACATCCCTAACGAAGTGAAGTACCTATGAAGTAATAATTCGCAAAACATAATAACATCGAACGGAATCAGACTATACTTACGGACGCAATCGCTTGCTCGCTGGGAATTATGTGTAGGGTACATCTACCAGACGAGTTACCGCTTCTCGACGTTGATTTACGTCAGCGAGCTGACTTCGAGCCTGCGCAGTAGGCGTGGTGCTCAACTGAAAACTCGCTCAACTGAGCTTCATCGCTCCCCCACTGAGAACAGGGTCATCCCTCCGTCCACTTCTTTTACTGTCTATGATAAGCGGTTGCTATTGAACATGGAAGTCAAAGGTACTCTATGGCTGGGCTTCATAGAACATGCAGATGTGCACAATTGGGCGTAGCTTGGGGGTTCTATTTGGGTGGAGCTGGAGAGCCTGTGTGTTGTCACTGGGCCATTGGGCATACCTTTGTTCTCTTCCGCTGTCCCTCTAAATATAGACCAGGCCACTCTCGCTACCCTCATCCCTCCATTACTTCACTAGCATGCTCCATCCCCCCCTCTCTCTGAGCCCCACTCTGTTATAAGAGCCCCTGTCTCTCCACACTTCCTCCAGCTGTTTGGGGCCGAGGGAGGGCTGTCTGGTCTGTAAGTTACCCCCTTTGCTGAAACTTTTTTTTTTTGAATGCAAGGACAGCGCCCACGTTCTCTCCTCGCTTAACTTTTGGAAATAAAAAATAAACATTTATCTTTCAACCCCATTCCAAAGCACTATTTACTCCCTACCACTCATTCAAGATCCCCACAGTCACACCCACTTCGACACATGCACTCAACCCATGCCTACGTGAACGTGCAATATTTCTGTCCTCTGATAATACACCGTTCTACCATTCAAACCTGTTGGCCTCTTTTAATTCAGTGCTCCGTTCTTTATTACTTAAAGCGAGAATATTTTAACTGTTGTGCGCAGTATAACACCCGGCGCCAAGCGAATTCTGAACTTCCGAGCTTTGTCGAAGTGGAGAGTGGAAGATGCGATCCTTTTATATATTTTGAGGAGGAAAATCATGACCTCTTCATAGGCTACCAAACAAAACGCGTGATTAAGCACAGAGTAGGAAGTCCAAGTGACATATTGTAAATTTATGTTTTTTCAAAGTAACGGTTCCCAGGCTGTTCGGATCATGGAAAAAGTAAAGAAAGTCGGGCGCTTTCCATTGGCCGCAAGGCGGTGAGGACGGTATCGCGTAATAACATTACGTTATTCGAAGATGAGAAACTCGGACCTCATTGGTGTAACAGTGTGAAAAGGGTTGACTTTTCAGCTGTAGATCCGCCTCGGGGGCGTGACAGTAGACCGGCTAGCGGCGCCTGCATACCGTCTTCAAATTTCCTGTATGGAAAAGTGAATCGATTCAATACGGCGTGTGGGGACTTCGGGAGCCATTTGAGGGAAAATAGTTAATGACTTTAGTTAAAATAACGGACTAACTGTTTGTCTTTTTTTATTGAAGAGCAGGACGTTGCTCCTATTGCTGACGAGTCGTGAGAGGATTCTTCTTTATCTTTTCATGAGAGTGTGAACTGAAACACTGGAACTGTAACATTGTATATGCAGCCTGTCAACGGATAGTGGTGATAAAAGCTCGTTATGTCCAGAGTTACGGATCCGCTGCCGAAAATGCGACAAGACAGAATGAAAGAAATCAGTTTGCGGGTAGGTTCCGTTTCAGAAACAGGCAACTTGCATGTACATTTTAGTTATATTGTGTTTTTAGTAGTTCGTCGCCTTCTGTATTGTTCACTTTGGATGTAGGCTATCTTAATATGAGCCTACTAAAGCACAATACCAATGTGTGACTATTTTATAAATGTATTGTTTGAATTTGTACAATACAGTAATTCGAAATGTATGATTATTTTATGATGTACCCAGTTTTAAAAAATGTAGACCACCTTGTAATGTAGACCACTGGTTAAAGTGTCTTGTCGAGTGGGAGAGAAGGTGTGCGCTCTTATTGTTAGCGCCGCTCTGGATGGTGCTGCATGGATCATAGATCCACACCTTAACCACTGGAGATTTACATTTTCGTTCGGCCATTTCCCTCGAGTTTGACAGTAGATTTGTGTCGGGAAATTGGCAGTTTTACATTCGGTTTAATTTTACCCGATGGCGCGCAGTGGCCGTAATCGTTTTAAGACCCAAAGCACGTTTCCCGAGATATTCTGTGAAAGAGCAGGGAGTTCAAAGAAAGGGAAGCCTCGTGCTTGTGTGTGTGCGTTAATGTGCGTGTGTTTCGTGTGTCTGTATGTGGGGGTGCTGGGGGAGCAGGCTGATTCTGGTTCGTTTTTCCGCAATTTCTGTGTGTCACTTACGTACTGGCTTAAAAACCACCTGGAAAAGCAAACCTTTAGCGTTTTAGTGCATAAATGTCCGAAATTTAGCTCCTTCATCAAAACTGCAGTTTGGTTCTATTTATCAAGCTTTATAACAACTCAATATTTGTTTGCTATATCCACAAAAATAGCCTAGTTTGAGTCAGTGATAAATGTAAACCGAAATGGAAAATACATTTTAAAATCTGAAGTCTGTCACTTTTAGGCTTGCATGATTATGACTCAAGTATGTGTTGTGTGGGAAGTTTATATGGGTGATTGTGTGGGTGGTGGGGTCGTCTTATTCACTTATCAGCTTGTGATACTGTGTTTAATGTCTACCCCCACAGAACCTTTTCCAGTGGTGTGTTAACAATTACAGTCCTGAGAAAATTGCTTTCTTGCACCTTTGTCTTTTTTGCCTGCCTCTCTTATTCTTTGTTTAACATTATTTCATAGTCAGCAACATTGGTATGCTCTCTCTGTCTCTCTCCACTTCCTCTCTTTTCTGAAGTCTCCCAGTCCCTATTTCCTTAACCCCCTCATTCCTGTGTTTCTGCATACACTCCTCTGTCCTTGTCTTTCTCTACCTTCACTATCATCCCATGCTTTTTTTTTTTTTTTTTTTTTAGCACAAGGCCTCTGATACAATAGAAATACTGCAGTTGGCTTCTGCTGGTGTTGGTGCTTTCTCATCAACTGACTGCCTGAGACTGCATGAGAATGTCATTGCTTGTGCTTTATTTCTGTATTTGCTATGAGTGCTTGTCTTTAAATTAGTGTTCTTTGTGTGTGTGTGTGTGTGTGTGTGTGTGTGTGTGTGTGTGTGTGTGTGTGTGTGCGCCTTGTCGGTTAGACCAATATTTGAATATCTGTGTGTGCATTTGCAGTTGTCTTCCAGTGTGCGCTCTGTCAGTTAGACTAATATTTAAATGTATGTGAGTGCGAGTTTGTTCAGTGCGGTGGTTTCCATAGAAATGCAGCGCCGTGTGCATACGGACATCAGCCCGGCGTTCTGAAGGAGAAATTCTTGAGACACCCAGTTTTCTCCGTGATTGAAGCACACCACCTGTTACTCAATGAAATGGACGTGACAGCAGCACAGAAGAATCCACAGTTTTTCCGTGATTCAGCCACATCTAAACATACATTTCAGGGGTCTGTCTCCCCCTCCTGTATGTTTGACTCTATTATACCCCGCTAACAGCTGTAACGGGGATACTGGCTTTCTTTGCCACAGCTGATATCAACTAAGGAAGCAGAGTTGCTTAACAGAAATGCTTAACCAAATGGTGGGAACCGGAGGCTAAGTAATGTGGACTGGTCGGTGTGAATGTTAATGGACGAAACTCCCTGCATTGGGATTATTGTGCTTTTACCCAGAGAGGAGCAAGATTAGGAACTTTTTTCTCCAATTTCAAATTTAGAGTTCTAGAATTCCATTCGCTTTAATTACCAATGGTGATTCTGACATTAGCATTTGAATGTTCTTTTACAGACTGTCAAATCGTGTGATTGAAGCCGCATCAATTGGTTACATCAACAATTACATTAATTGGCAACTGTTAATTTTGACGCTCAATTAATCGATTTGAGAATTTAAAAAAACCCCAAAATATTCAAAATTCTCTGATTCTAGGAATTATTGGCTATTAGACTGAATCTCCAACTGCCTGCAAAAGCACCAATAAAACTCAAGCTTAGGCTATAGCAATGCTTATTTTCATGTATTCAAATCAAAATAAAGGCCACATCCGCTGGCTCGGCAGCTGCAACAGCCTAAATAGAGTTGAAAAGTCTACTCATCGGTCATTTTTAAAAATAGTGCGTTTTTAAAAAGTTAACCTATAAATAACAATAACACATCAGACTTTTTTCATGCATTTCCCGTGACGTTCTAACCAACTAAAATCACGTGAAAAAAGGTAATATTTCATTCAGTCTTTAGCCAGACCGCAAGAGCAGAGCCAGCCATACAAACACCAATGTCTGTGATTTACTAATTGAGTTGCTAAGTGATGGAGTTAGCTCAATGCTAACTCATAATGCAAATTACCATTAAGGGGCTAATGGAAATTAGCTTTGCGTCCGCAAGGATTTTAAAGGACCAACCATATACATTCACGAGAAACAAAACTATTATTTCATTTTGAGGAAAATGCAAAACCCTAGTTCTGTAAGTGTGCTTAATACTAGCCGCTCTTTTTCCTCCTTGTTCAGTTTGTTTTTCTTTGTATTCTGCACTAGCAGCAAAACTCTGGCGGCTCTGAGATTTAATGGTGAGGACAAGTGCTAAACGGACTTATTTATTGCCTTGCTAATCGGTCCAAATGTACTCATCTCTTTTTGTTCGCCAGATGTTTGCAGTGGACCCGGGCCATCTGACCTTGTTCCTAGAGAGCTTTAGCTCTGTAGCTTTTCACTTACAACCATAACAAAGCATGCCTCATTCTACGGCGGAAGATCTTGTTGAGCTGCTAATTAGTCAGATTAAATGTGCCAAATTTGGGTTGAAATTGAGAGGCACCGGACAGTGGATCTCCAGGAGTGTTGCCAGGCCGTTATTCTTCGGAGGGTTGCACCGGCTGCGGTTTTATCAGTTGTTTTGAAGTGCGGTTTGGCGAGTGCATTTGTCGTGCGAATGTGAAGCAGATGTGGGGCGTGTGCGAGTGAACAGCTGTAGCACAGAAGAATGTGTTTTTTGAGTCACAGAGCTTCGGCTTCAGTGAGGTTTAGTGTTGGGATGGGGAACTTCGGTTCTGGTGTGCAGGTGTCCATTTCTGGTTTCCACCCCTTACCCACGTATGGTTAGGTAGTTGTATCTGAGCGCCAGGGCTGGTACACCTTTAGATTTTACCGCAGTGAAATGTTTCAACCAGGGGGACATGATCAACCTTCCAAGTGCTTCATGAGATTGTGAAATGATTGTGGCCCCTAACGAAGTTGGGCGGCTACTATGCATTCATCGTTGTTGTTTCTGCTGCCGTTACTGCGTCCGTTGAGATTTTCTTGCGGATGCTCTACTGGCCACAAACTTCAAGTTCAACCGATTCCTTTGATGATTGGTGTTGGCATAGGCTATGGTTAGGTCAAGATACCTATTGATTCTGGTTGCCATGGCAACAGAATTGGCCGCATAAAGCACAATTATCATTTTGAAAATTGGCCTGGCACTAATATTGCGCACTTTACGCGTCTTCCAGTACTTTGAATTTTACGTTTTTTTTTTTTTTTTTTCGCACGCAGATGAGAATGCGATACAGAAAATCGCGTTGGGGCGGAATCAATTTGTGGGGGTCCGAGTTGATTCTGTGGCGGCCCGCCACACAATGGTCTATGTGTGGGAAACCCTGATGAGCATCATTCATGAAATTAATGGCTAATGTAGCTAAACCTTCATTCAGGCCATTATGTGTCGCAGCACCTGACCCCTTTACCTCAAATGCCCAATATCCTTCCTCTTTAAAGATCTCTTTATGGGCACGTTCAAGAGATAATCAAGAGGTATTGCTGAAAATTCATTGAGAATATCATCTTGAAAATTGGAAAAAGCTTTCACTCCTACCAATGACTTCATTCCTTGTCACACTTTCTTAGAAAGTTTGTGCGTATTGCTCAAGGATATGATAGTGTGTGATTGAACCTGAAACCTCCTGATTGCAAACAAAGCCTCCCATTTGAAGTTCTAAAGGCAGACAAATGTCCTTACGAACGTGACCGTGTTGCTTTGATTGTTGACAAATCAAAGTTCTCTCCCCTATACGACTGTGTGCCTATAGCTGTTATCTATATTGGCTTAACCCATTACAGTACATTGCAGAGCAGTGTAGGGCACAATGCGAAGTGCTGTAAAACGGCTACGCAGCTGCTTTTTTTGGCATTAAGTAAACTCCTCACTAATTTGCTTACCTTTAAAACCACTTGGTGCTCTGTTTTACAGTAAGGAAGATGCATGTGAGTGGAGATGGACAGCGAGAGCCAAATGTTTATGCTGAATAGTTAACTACAGGGGTTTAATCGATGGGTCAAGGCCGTATAAATACCTGATTTATGAGCATGATTTTCTGCTGAGTGCGTAGCTTAGAGCAGAGAGGCGAAAAAAGAACATAATTGCAGGTTGTGCCACAGCCTTCTGCATTAAAAAGCATCAGTAATGAGCCGTCCTAAACATAAGCAAGTGACAGTGTGAGGTCAGAAGTGTGTTATTAGAATTTTTTCAGCCGAGCATTCTAGTTATGATGTAACAATCACTGCTGGCGATTCTAAAGCAGTGTTCTAGAACACTGACTTGGAATTTTGATAGCAAGCAAAAAACTTTTCTACAAAAAGAAAGGATAATTTGTATCAATGCTGTGCAACTTTTAGCGCTGAAACAGGTCTGAATGGATTTTTGTTCTCGAAGAAGATTGTCCAGAAAAGAAGATATGTCCTTATTGAAATGGGAAAGGAAAGGATTGTGCATGAACATGAAAAATTGAATTGGGGAGTGTGGATAACAGTTTGTGTAGTAGTATTGTGCATTGAAGTGTGTCTTAAAGAGCATACACTACTCTGTGGCTTTTAGAGACAGAGAGAGAGAGGGAAAATGAGAGAAACAGAAGAGTGAGAAAGGTATAGAGGCGGAGAGTGAGAGATGAGAGGCAGGGAGGGAGAGAAGGAGGGAGGTTGGTGTGCTTGTATGAATGATGGTTGGCAGTGATCAGGCAGTGACTCAATCTGTAGTTCAGTGTGCAGTTTCTGTGGGAATTTTAGTTTTTTTTCATGTATTTTTGTCCAAGCTAGTGGTGCATTCCGAGGCAGTGAGCTTTACTTAGACACACACACCTACGCACTTGCACGGACAAATACACACACACACACGCACACATAAATTACACACACCCACGCAACACGCACTTGTGGACTCTGGCTGATTGACTAACCCTAGCACAAATACACACACAATTACATCCTCATTTATTACGCACATGCATACAACACACACACTTGCTCACCCACACACTTGCACAAACATATCCTCATTTACACTCTCCTGCATTGCTTATCCACATTCAACACACACATCACACACATCTGCACAATTGCACTGACATATATACATTTGTACTCACACGCGCGTGTACACAAACACTCGTGACGACTCAAGTACCCACACACTCATAAGGGCACATGTGCGCATGGGAATTCACACTTGCTAAGTCGCACAGAAGCACTTCCATGCACTTAAGCATGCTCGTAAGTATGCACTAAAGGAAAGAAAGACAGTCATGGCCGTAGACACTTAATTGAAAAAGGAAGCACATTCTTCTCTTTTTTTTCCCCCGTCTGTGGCTCTACGCTCTCAATCCTGTGACAACTGTCAAGAACCTGCCAAGTGCGCCAGCGTGACTCAACCCCCAGTGTGTCACGCTGATCATCTTCCTCCCCAGGCGTCTCACCAGTGAATCAGTTCCTGCCCCGTTAGCCACTGGCCCTGAATTGCTGCCCACCCAGCAAAATGGCCAGTGTCAAATCAACTCTAAAAGTACATATTTCACAGTGATAGAGTCCCTATTATGACATCACAGGCATCCCGTGTATGATTGGGCCGTGCTATACATCATTAGACTAGGAGACCATTTAGATCGATGCCCAGTCCTTCTCTGTTTGGAACACTGTGTGAGAAAACACTCATGTGATTAAAAATGGGCTCTGTGATTGACTAGTGCTCTGTCCAATGAGGACTGTGCTTAGTTTATGACACTTTTGTCCTATTTTGTGCATTAAATCTTGGGTCCAGCTTCCTCAGTTTAGACTATGTCTGGAATTTTTATTTTTAGCCAAAGGACTCAGCGCTTCGAAAAATCCAAACAGCGCTATTTGCAGCGTCTGATGAGATGGCAGCCAATAGAATGAGCTGCTGGAGACATGAGTCTTATTTTAAGGTCCCTTTCTCATGCCAAGATTTATCATCACATACACAAAATATAAAGACAGCAGTCAGTAATGTCGGGCATTTGTCTTGTTATCATGAGAAATAAGTTCCATCTAAAGAAATAAATCCCCCCATCATCATAACACCTCATCATAAATGCAATGTCTGTTTCTGTGATAGGGATTGACGGCTACTGTCGCAATAGTTGACAGCTATAGCAGAATTTAAATGCTGCGCTTTAAAACTGTTATAAAAGCTCCACGGCCTTTCCCACAACTATATTCAGTCAAGGGAAGGTTTTAAGTAAAACTGCTCATCTGGTCACAGAAACTGAAAATGGGTGTAGTCATGTAAAATCTCTTCTACCCTGTGATCACTTATGTTGCTTCATCAAATGCAGCTGCTGTATTCAAACTTGGAAATTTTGGTCTATTTTGAATTATAGAGGAGATCCCAGGGTTTTAATAGATCCCGAATACATCGTACTGAATTACAGGGTAATGTGTTTAAAATGACGCTCAACATCTACTTATTTTCTATTCTATGTAATGCTGTGGTGATAAAAACATGGTTTCCCAGGTTTGAATATTTCCTTCATTGAGTGATGTAGCTTTAATGAAGTGCTGCAGCCAGCAGATACAGAATATCTATGTGACATTGTCCTACAATAAGAAAAAGTGCTTCTTCTGACTTTAAACATACTTAAGTGAAATATTAGAGTTTAAGGGGTTATAACTGCCCTGATGTGTTAAGCTAGGACAGTTTAACATTAATGATTAACGGAGATGCTGGAAATTGTATATCCAAGCGTCTCACAAGCTTTTGTTCCTTAAGACCAATAGAAAGATTTGTGCAAGAGGAGTTTTTCTCGGATTGGCAGCTACATTAGCTTGGCCTGTGAGACATAACCTTTTAGCAATGCCAGAAATTCTGCACAGCATGCCTTTGAGAGGGGTGCTGAGCATTTTAATGTACATACACCTGTTCCATAAGACCTGCTGTGGGGTAGGTGAGGTTCCTCCACTACACAAGCCCACACCCACTGTGCCTCTGAACAAACCCCTGTGATCCCCTCACCCACTCCCAAACCATTCAGTGTAACCGACCGGCCTCCACACTGCCCCCCTGTCAGTCAGACCTCGAAGCCAAATGCCCAAACAGTCCGAAAACATCCATGGTTTTACAATAACCTTTCAGTCGTAGCTGCCATCTCTGTGGCTTTAGTCTCGTCAGGGGAGCATTTCAGCTCTGACACTTTTTCTTATGGGTGA
Organism: Gymnothorax javanicus; assembly: GCA_029692085.1. NCBI lineage: Eukaryota > Metazoa > Chordata > Actinopteri > Anguilliformes > Muraenidae > Gymnothorax > Gymnothorax javanicus. The sequence continues at coordinate 121,196,955 of CM056197.1, read as the reverse complement.
GGTAACCATGGCAACCGAATAGTGCTATCTGAGTCACTGTTGTGAGTGTTTGAAGTGTGTATGATGTGCGTTAAATTTCTGATGCTGTCAGTCTTACAACATACTATTTTCCTACACTTATAGCCGATGATTTTCACTCAGAATCATGGAGAAAAGTCGTATTACCCGCACACCCCAAGGCAGTATACACCCATCTTTAGGGTACATAAGGGTCTGGCTACACCAGGCTTGCCTTGATTTTTTTAGTGAAAGCTAATGGTGCATGCCAGTGCTCTTAGCATTACTGGGGTGGACACACACACACACACCTTCTCACATTCACTCCATCCTAATGCGCACACGCTCGCACACATACTGACTGATTCAAATTCGTATGCAAGAGTTTGTGCGTGTGTGTGTGTGTCTGTGTGTGTGAAATGCATGTAGTTTTAGAACTGCCTTATCTATTAAATGTGAAATATAGCAAGTATATGATAAGAAGGTGGTTAACTGGACACTCTACTGTAATGGTGAGCTAACAATTGTCAGCAATGGAATTCTTGAACACTGAGATAGAAATTTGTCTAGAAAAACATTCCAGAAAGGCGACCCTTGAAAGGGTTAATCAGCCCATCTCAGCTGGCTTTTGAGTGGCAGTATTTTATTGCTGAGAAGGCTAAGTTCACTGCTTAAGGCCCAGTCACTTCTGCAGATGTATTCTGTTGGCTGATATCAGGTGGAAAGAGCGAATTTGCAGGTTTAAGCTTAAGCTTGAACTTCGTTCAACTTTCTGTGATGCGAATGTGCAAAATCGCTTTGCAACCAGACATTCTGTGTATTTTCGCCCTCTGGGCCAAATTTAAATGGGAGTCATTGACAGACAGTGAAATTTTGCTGTTTTAAATGATGGGCCTTTAGAATGAACGGGAAAGTTCTGCTCTTCATCACAGGTGCTTGTGGTTCCCAAACTCCCGCAACATATCCCAAACCTTCCTCAAACGTGCTTGACGTCAGCCACCGCGTAACACGATAGCCTCGCTCCTCCGTGATTCCTTAGCGCAGTCAGTTAAAAAACTGCTGAGAGTATGTTTGTGTACACACACCAACACTATTCAGCTTTGAGTGTGTGGTGGGTTTTTTTAAGTTTTAAGAAAAATCAAAACACACACACCTTTACCCATTTATCAACTTTAATAAACTTGGGCAGAGCAGTCATGTTTGTTTTTGGTTTTGTCCAAGCTGGGTGTCAAAGGGTTAAGGAATAAAATATTGATGAAATTTGGCCAATAATTTGGCTCAGAATTTTCTATACCCTGAATTATATGTAATTAATAAGCTATAAGGTCTCACTCAGCTTATTTTGCGTCACATGAAATCTTGTTTACTCTTACATCAGCATATCAATGCCCCTACAGTTTCACAGGCCTTGTGTTTGAATGTTGATTTCACACTTCGGTTCTCATCTGATTGTGTGACCTCACCCCTGTCTGGTTCAAAGGTTACACAGCTCACAGGATGTGCCATTTTAAAGCAGTTACACAGATGTCTGCATAAGGATGACATCATCGCTCCCATACAGGAAGTTGGGGGGTTTTGCTGACAGCGATAGCTGTGGGTTCATATATTTTTTTTTTCTTGGTTTTATGGTTTGGTTCAAAATTGGAACGCTGTTCTAGAATTATGATTAGTTCCTGTAAAATGAACAGTAATGACTTGTTTAGTACTAATGCCATTCACAAGCAAGAAAACCTGCACGTTTTGCTGAACTGACAGATGAGTGTAACCTAGGTTGGAAGCACATTAATGTTGCTGTGCTCAATGAAAGCCTTTCTTTCATCTGATTTTGATCAGTCGTGATGTTCAGTGAAAATAAGATTTCTCCCAAACTGGTGAACTCCACCAAAACTGTGTGGGGCAAATTTACTTTGGCCTCTCACCCCAGCTGGTATTCCATTTAAATAATCCCTGATTTGGCTATTGGGGGTCCATTCGGTTGTTCGTCGCCTGCTTTGGATGGAAAGGTTTACGTGTGCGGTTGGATTTATGTGCAAGCAGGGCAGACTACTCCCAAATCAAGCAAGACGTCTGTAAACAAGATTAAAGATGTCTAATGCATGGATATTTCACAGCTGTGTCACAGGAATTAGGGGGAGGGGGGGTTCCCTTAATCGCTGCTGTTTGTGTGAAACCGGAGGCCATTTTGGCTCCCTGTTCAAAGCGCACAGATGGGCCCTGGGCGACAGCCAATCACCGGTCTCCTTTCAGCTGGTATGTTTTCCCTCAAGTTTTACTCTCAATTAATTATGTTTGTTTATTGATTGACGTAGTTTATTTAGCGCGGCGTTTGCCAGAGTGATCTCACTGAGCGTTGATTATGGAGGAAAAAGCCCATTCCCGGATTTTACTTTCTCTAAAATGAGGCTTTCCTCTCCATGAGCTGCAGGATTGAATCATTAATGGGAATAAAATGTCTTGATGCTAACCTGCGATTCAAAAATGAGTCAAATGGGGAATATGTGCCAGGCTCAACCGTTTCCCGTCGTCTTCGCTTGTATCTTCAAAGGACGCCGCACAGACCCTGGCACAGTTGGCGGTTATGTCACCATGGTAACAGAAGGCCCAGACGTGCTGGCTGCGGTATTAGCCTCTTCCCAAATCTGACCCCCTCCCTCCCCCCCAGCCACAGAGGAACCTCCTGCTGCCGGGGCCTTCAGTCTCATCTGTACACTGGTGCACTCGTCACTGCAGTCGCTAACCATCTGAGGAGTGGGTTATCTGGAATGATTTTCCAAAAATCTTAGTCAGTGTTCTAAACATCCACTCTAGTTCATTATTAGTTTTCATTATTGCACCAGCATTAGAGTGTTTAGTGTTATGAACTGGCCAGAGGGGCAGCATATTGACAGATTGACGATAAGCCACGAGGGCACGTACATAATGAGGAGGATGAGGAGAACTGGAAGAGGGATTGGAGAACCTGCTGTACCTAATAATTTGCTCACTATCTCACTAATAATTTAGCTCACTGGAAGAGACACCTAGAATTTAGAGTTGGAGGTTAGAGTCACCCCTGCTGGTAAGATGTTCCAGCTCTGACTGAGACAAAACCCACAACCCTTATATACACATGATAATCAGTGGTTACAGCTGATCACACTAAGGGAATAAAGTGACAATCAATCAACAGGAACAAGCTGCAAGACTGCTGGAACAGGGGGGAACCAATTGAGCTTACACACAGTTTGTGACAGTTTTGTGCGTTTTAATCACATTTTTGATGTCATATATTGTATTAATGGGTTTAAGTTAATACTTTCTTTGCCCGTTAGCACAAGTGTTTTGTGGAAAAGAAGAGTGGTTTTATGCCGTAAATAATCCCAGTGTTAACTCAACTGTAGTAGAGTTCATATGAGACCAACCCAGCCATCTTAAGCCGCTTTTCCATTACACTCGACTCGACTCTACTCAGTTTTGGTCCTTTTCCATTACGGTTGAGTACCACCTCAACGTGGGTGGGGTCATCATAGCAAGCATCACTCCCTGGCCAATCAGTTGCCTGCAGTCTGTTGACGTCACATTTTCGGCTTGACTCAGCTCGCTTGGAACCCCGGCCGAGTAGGTACTAAAAAGTACCTGGTGCAGGTACTATCACCAAATGGAAAACCCTAAAAACCAAGTAGAGCCGAGTAGGTGCTAGTGGAAAAGCCCTATCAGACTCAAATAAACTCTGTTAGACTTGAATTAACACGGATTTTTACTGTGTACAGATGTGCAAACAACTCTGTTCAGACTGTTACCGCTTTCAGCTCAATGCCAGCAATTTTCTGCCATTTTGTTTGTGTACTCTTGTGCTAAGGTTGCTAGCGCATCAGCATAGTTACACATAATGTTGTCTAAATGTGTTTCCCAAAATGGACAATGACAGTTATTCTCATGGAAGTTACTGAATTACAGTGAGTATCCTGTTGAATTAGAGTTAGTGGACTGCAAGAAACATAAATTCTGACTGATTGGTCTAACTTTGGTGTCAGGAAATTAGATATTTTTATTGTGCTTTCACCCCTCAGCAATGATGGCGGTGATGTTAATGTGATGTATAATGAGAGTGCACCATGCAGAAATGTTGAGTAAACAAATTGCAAACAAGATCTCGGCAGCTGGCTCTTTCATTGGCTTTACTGTATATTGCAGCGGCCTGATCATATAGCAGTCAGTGCTTTCGTTTTCTGAATCCTGTCCTTATGAATTATGTCATCTTTAACTTATGATGGATATTTCATTTTGTAATGATTTGGGTCATTTCTCAACAATTTGCGGCATGTTTTTATCATGATTTGGGGCGGTTTTTCCGCATGAGTCAGATCCTCGTTTCATTATTGTAATGACTGTGAATATCGTTCCGTTATGATTAGGGGCTGTGTTTCTGCAAGAGTCAGGTTTTTCTTTTGTTATCATTATGATGTTGAGTATTGTTTCAGTATTATTTGGCTCATGGTTTGGCTGGTATTTACTTCAGATGTTGCATCCTCTTATTTCTCTTACTTCCCTTATTACTTTGACAGTCATTATTTTGCCCCGAACACAGTCGTATGAAAGACAAAGGGAGGTCAGTCTGAGTTTACCATCATATTGCTGTCTCTTCCCTCTGACCGTAATGTGTGTGAATGGGCTCACCGGTGTACTTGATGAGCAAAGTCAGAATGACTGATGTTAGCTCGCTAACTGCTTGTGGTAGGAAAGTTCTTGTCAGAAGTAGACTTATGTTCTGAACGCTTTGCTTAAAAATGAATGAAACACATTATTATGAATTAATGTTGAGATTAGGGCTGGGCGGTATGGCCTAAAATTTATTGTGGTATATTTTGAAGCATAGACGGTAACGATATATATTGCGATATATTCTTTGGAATATATATTTAAATTTAACTGTTTCTGAACCTACTCCCACAGCAGATACATTGCAGCAGAAAGCTGCATTCTTAAGTATAAACTCACTTCAAAATAGTTTAGAATGCCATTTTAAGAATGTTTATTGTGCAAAACTATTTTAAAAAACACAAAACCTTTCAAGTAACTTTAAAGTGTTACGGGAGATCTTTAACAATGTAACACAAATTCAAAATGAAGCGTCACTCTGTCGTGCAAAAGATACCAGACACCACTTTTTCCTGAGCTTTCTCAAATAACAAAAAGAAAGATGCAAATATTTTACATTAATAAAATAAAAAAAAATAGGTGCACCCCTTTCCACTTCACACTTGCAGTTTACAGGCCTATGTGCATGCCTTATCAAAATACGAGTTCCCGTGGACTAACCAGCTTACTACCTAAGTAACAGTTAGGGTCAAGACTGGCTTCACATGGTATCAGTTTGATGATTTAAAGCCACTGATCTCTGTTGTTCAAGTTAAATATAACTTACATGTGAAAATTTAAGTCGTCCACTTTCCCTCTCCCGTGACTGCAATTGACAGCGACACAGTGGTCAGGCATTTCCAGAAAAAAAAATCGTGGATAGAGACATACACCTTGCTGTAAAGGACGCCCGTCCTAAGGTGGCGGCCAGACTTGCATATTGAAATCGTAACGTTGTACCTCTAGTTCATATAGTTCGTTGGTTGAATGTATCGTTAATTAAGAAAAACGACTGAGAATAAGTCAGGACTAATAATAGTTGTAAAGGGATTTTTAAGTTCTGGCTATGCCACTGCTTAGTATTAAATTTGAAATCCAACTTGTTTGTATCTCGTAAGACACCAAAATATAATGTTGAACTAAGACTTAAAAAAATTGTTTTAACCCACCAATGGCGAGGAGGAGCCCGTGACCGAAGCATTGCAGTCTTGTCCAGTCGTTCAGTTCCACTGTTATCACAATATTCGCGCCATTGTCGGTGGTTATGCATACTTGCGACTCTTCTTTAAGGGCGCTTTCACACTAGGCACAATTTTCCCCCCTCCCCCCGCTGGTCAGCTTTCACACTAGTAACATCTAACTGTACCCGAGTACACTTGCAAATGTCAAAATTCCGATACAGCGCGTTGCAGTATGCACCTAAGCGGTTTTAAATGGGGTACGATTTTAAAAGGAGGCGCCAATATATTTCAGGGGGTTTTATTATTGAGAAGGGGGTTTAGAATATTAATATTGAATAATAATACCACAAATGCATATGCTGCGCATGCAATAGCAACCCAGTGTGTCATCAGTAACATGGATTACCACGTATAGCAGCACGAGAAATTATTGACTGGATGCTTGATGTTTTTTTCTCACCCAAATCTTTCTCTGGGTGCCCAAACATCAAGGTAAGCTGAAAAAGAAAAGAACTGATTACTTTCGATATTGGTGGAGGTTGAATACGGAATTATTTCGCCCTTGCGTTTTTGGCCAATCATGCTGTCCGCTGCCCATATCACAAAAATTTATCTCTCATAACTTGAGCTGCCAGACTTCCGCACCGCGTCCCACACGTTGAAATATCGCAGCTGCATTTTCTTTAGTTTGTCACGGCGCGGTTCTATTGTTCTGTGAAAACCACGCAAATGTAACTACTCACGAATTATTCCATAAATCTCTGAGTTTTTGTGTGTAGTATCCAGTTGTGATTTTATGTTTTCGTCCGCCTTAATTTCGAGCAAGCATTGAATTTCTTCATTTGAATGGAGAGATCCTTTCGCCCTGCATTTGTTAGAACAAGAGAGCCGTAACACATAACAGTAATCTTCCGTGCTCAAGTACGGTTGCTTTCACGTTTGGTACGAGCACAGATGAATGGTGCCAGAGTACGGATGAACCGTGCCCGAGTCCACCTCTGATTATGCAGATTATGTTTTTCTGCTCACGATCGGACTCCTTAAATCCAAACCAAGTACACATGATAGACGTTGCGCTGGTGTTTTTCACAAGCACCCCCGCCTCCGTACGCTCAATACTTTCAGCTATGCTCTCGGCCATTATCCAAATAAAGCAGTTGCAGCCTTATGACATTGTCAACTAGCGCTATCGCGGTTGGCCGGTATAGTCAAAATCTCTACCTTTGGCCAAATTTATATCGTCTCTACCATCTACCGTTTATACCGCCCACCCCTAGTTGAGATGCTAGTTACCCAGACCAGTTTAACGCAAAGAAGGACAAGGAATTTGAAATTGTTAGCCTGTATTGTTTTTGACTGGTGAACAGATGTTACACACTCTCAAAACACACTTTGAGAGTTAGCATTAAGAAAGGATTTGCCGGGTAAATGGTCGAGGTACTGTTGTTAGTTTCCCACAATACAGTTCAGTCTACTCACGCCTAACCGACTCGTGGCTCCTCAGTGCTTTTATTAAAAATCATGCGAACAGCGCAGTCCTAATCAACCATTTCCAACCACCCCCATTACCCTGGCACTGTGACATCCCCCCCCCTCACGTGACAGAGCCCATCTGTCTCTACTAGGGGTCCCATAAACGGGAAACCCTGGTCTATTGTACTGTACTACATTTGTACACTCATGCACACACATAGACACACATACACATGCGAAAACACTGTTACATCTGCATACACACTCACACACAGATATGCACACACGTAGGCACGCATACACTCACCCAAAAACAGTCATGCATACACACACACTCACACGAACACGCACACACATTTGAAAACACACACGCACTCAAACACACGCGCGTACTCATGGAGACATGCGTACACACACAAAAACACAGTTACGTATTCACACATAATCAAGCAAACACATGCACACATGCACTCATTCACACACATGCTCAATCTAATTTTTTCTGTTTCTCTCTATGACATACACTGAGAACACACACATACACATATGCTTTGCTGTGTGGACATGCGCGTATGCCTGAGCGTGGGGAGGCACACGCTCGTGTGAGTAAACGCACGGATCAGTTGTCGCCGGCGTCTCGGCACGACCTGTAAACCCCGCGGTGACCCCTCTTTATCTTTTGTTCCTCCGTCATGTCGTGGCTCAGTCCTGCAGCTGTGTCCTGAATGAGTTTCCCCATCTGTCAGTCTTCTCTCCTCCTCTAACTTTCCCAAATCTCATTCTGTCAATCATCAGTCAGGAAGCTGCCCTGTTGGCTGGGTAACCCCTCTCTTCTGCCCGGGGGGTCTGTAATTACGGACGGACATGGATGAGGGGGTGTCTGTGGTCTGACTGCGGCCAGGCTGGGGTAGGAGGGAGCCGAGAGGCACTGACCGTGAACTGAACATGTGACCCAGCTGTCGCGGGGGGTTACTAATGCAGTACATCTTAAAGGGGTTAGGGTCAGATATGTGTGTTCACACAGACACGAATGCACATGCTCAGATTCACACACGCCACTGCACACGCACATTTGTGTAGATACTGTACATACGCACTCACACATGATTGAACATGCGCACACGCACTTTCACATTTACACGGATACACTCACTCTCACTCATACACACATACACCTGCACGCACACGCGCGCACACACACATTCACTGCACATGCTCGCTTGTGTAGGTACTGTATGCACACTCACACAATTGCACATGCTCACAAGCATAGGTAGATCGTCACACTCACTCAGATACACACACGCACACACACTCACGCATCTATGCACACTCACAGAGATACTCGAACGCTGAGGTACATGCGCACACTCAAATAAATTTACACACGCTCAAGCCAGTATACTTGGGTACACATAAAGACATATAGACACATTTGCAATTACTTGCATGCATTTTACACAAACACACACACACACACACACACACACACACAGACATGCACGCTCTGTACTCTCTCTGAAGATCTATTGTACAGACCCTTCCATATGACACTGCTTAAAGATTAAAGGAGGCTGAATTCATGTTCTGGTCGGACCACGCTGAGAAACATACATTTCTAATACTTCCATCAGGGCCACTGTCCACCAGTGACTGTTTTTGGTTCGTAAATCTTGTAATCCATGAAAATCTTTTACACAGAATTCAGAGCGTTTTATTTGATTTTTTGTGAAAATCCGCAGTATGAAACAACAATAAAGCACAGTGTCGTTCTCCATCTCTGCCCCTGTGCCTTCTTCGTCCTCTAATTCTTTATCTTCCTCAGAATCCATCTCAAAACTATGGAGTTGAAGTAGTGTTACAAACTATTGTAAATTCATTGACGAAATGTAGTATCCTTTTTTTACATGTGGACTTTTCGTCCAAAAAAATGCGGACTTTTTGCACGATGGCCCATCATGCTGACCTCAGCAGGGACTCATCACTGCTAAATCTCTACATAGCGGTCTGAGGTTCATATCAAACAGTATCTATTATTTATGTAATAGCTGGACCCATTTTTCATTGTCTTCATCATGATAATGGCTATAATACTAAAGCTACTAATGATGACGATTAGGTAAATAATTCAATGTTTTGTGCCTCATTATCTGCGTAATTGACCAATGTGAGTACAGTCATAAGCCTCATAAATTAATGATTAAATATTAGACTTTTACAATCGTTATGAAGCATCATTCATCCACCCTATGCCCTCTGTGCACAGCATCAATAAATAAAATCGGGGATCTCTAGAACTGGGTTACACAGTCTGAGATTAAATGCTGGGGTAAAAAAAAAAAGTGATTAAATTGGCCAGAGGTTTGAAAAACAGTGAAGTATGTCAAAAACTGCCCATCCCTGAAACACACTGCAAAATTGTGTGTTCTTAACCCTTCCACATACCGCATTACTTATCGATGACCAAAGCGCAAAACCTCCTATCTGCAGAATTTTCTGATTGGCGGATTTCACTTTGGATGATGAGAACAAGGAAGGCTGCTCATCCAAAGTGAAATCTGCCAATCAGAAAATTCTGCAGATAGGAGGTTTTGTTTTGGTCATCGTTATGCAAACAGAACCTTGGAAAGCCAAGGTAGAAAACTGGTAAATACTCTCCTTTTACATTATGAGCCATTTTTGGAAAATGAATAAAAATTCATCTTGAAACAAAGTCATTGAGACTGTTTTTCTTTTTGCCTCTTGAATGTTTCCATGGGTCAGATTTACAGGTTCAACTCCTGTAATGAGACTTAAAATTTCTATTTTGTCTGTTTGTCTTCAGCTGAGATTCTACTTATCTTTTATAAATTACTGTTTACATGCCAAGTTGGATTTTTTTTTTTTCCTCTACTAGCTAATTCTGGAACTAGTGTGAATGTAAGAATAAACGGTGTGATTAGTCTGACACTTTTTTTTTTGGCACTGTATGTAGCTTCCTTATGGATCCTGTGAGCTGTGGATTTATTGGTGCTGTAAATCAGAGCCTTGCATTGCTTTACTGCTGTCTGCTGATGTAGATGTAACAGCAGTGTTTTCACACTTCTGTCCTTCCGGCACTGAGCACAAAAACTGTCTTCCCAAGTGTGATAGTCTTTCACTGGAACTTGTAATCTTACTGCTTTGTCTCAAGTAGTAAGCGTTAGCATGTCACCGTTTCTTCAATGATGTTTACTTATCCCATTGGAAAACTTGGAATGAGTTGGTCGACTCGGTCCCATATCATTGGCTTTCTTATTTTTGTCTCTTATTTGGGACCTGAGTGGATTTTAAGCTTGTATACGAAGCTTTTTTCTTGTGTTAGAGATGTGGCAAATGCTGACATTCCGCGGTAGCGGAAGGAACACGGCGCAGTGTGCGGGTCCCGTTAATTAGCATCTAATTAATGCATCGTTTAAGCTTTTAGCCTTGGTCTGCCGCGCTGCTCTCTTTCAGCTGAGCTGTGCTCCGTACAGATGGCATCAGTGCAGACACTGTCCATGCAGATTAATGACACTGTATTTGACTGCGCTAATTAATGGGGACTGCAACCTCCGTTAGCACCGCCACCTCCGGGTAGAGCATGTTGCTGAGGTTGTCTCGCTAATGCTAATGTCTTCTTTTCGTTTTGACTTTCTATCAAGTCCTCTGAGAGTCGACAAAATGACGAGCCAGTTTGAGACGTTTCAAATAGCTTTTCCATAGCTGAAGTTAGCACGTCGCTCATAGGCGTGGCCACACCCTGTCTGGGATTTGAACTGGTCGCCAGGCAGGTTAGAGAACAATTTTCTTGCTATTGCTACATGTGTTTTTGCTACGAGGGACTTTGAAATGGTACAAGTCTGAATGAGGCCAGTATGGAGAAATTTGTCCATTCAATCTGCTTCTTCTTAGTCTTGCATATTTACATTTTTTCTTTTCTTTTTGAAAAAAAATGTCCATCAATATGCACTGTCCCTGTTTAAAAAATAGATAAACACAAATAAACACAAAATAGTCGCTGCGTGTGGCATGTCCCAGCATGCGCTGGCCGGGTGTCACGGTGGATGGGCGGCCAATCCATTGTGGTGAAAGAAATTTTGTCTTTTAATGTCTTGATGACGCCCTTTCAAAGAAAGAGAGTAAAAAATTGTATGAAGCCATTTTCACTTAGTTTGAGACATTCGTCATTGCATTACATTTTATTTGGCAGAAACTGTCCTGTCCAAAACGGTGCACAATGAGCGGATATTGGAAAGTTAGAGAACACAGGCTAGATTTGGTGCAGTTCAAATAAAGTACGAGGTAACCTTAGCCGTGAACATGAATTCTAATTCAAACAAATAGCGCTAGCTAAGCCAGTGAAGTTATGGTAAGTCCTAAACAATAAAGTGAGGTGTGATTATGAGAAATACGGTGAAGCGTCTTTGAGCTTTCAGATACGCAAAACCCTTTCTGGGACTGTTGGGCTTGGTGTTGAGTCCCGTTTCCAACTCGGAAATAATCCACATCCGTCTGGTGCACAAATACAGAAGCCCCTCAGCCAACACCCGCCAGCTTGGGATGAGGGGGAAAGCCAAAAATGATCACCGCTGTCTAATCCTCGTGTTGCTACCAGACTCTGTTCCAGTTTACGGGAGGATTTCCCTCCGAACAGCTGTGGCCTCTTTTGCTTGGTTAGCCTCTATCTTGTGTGGCCGGGCTAGCGGTACGCTAGCAAGGTGTAATTCTCTACATTAAAGTGCTTATTGTCTGGCTAGCAGATAATAACAATAATCTTGGAATGTGTTGATGCAGAACAACAGAATATTGCTTTTTGCATTTGCATTGCATTTTGCATCTATGTAACCCTGTCCAAAAGACACACAAAATGTCAGAAAAATGAAATCATTTTATTATGTGAGCAAAACACATTGTAATATCCACTGTGAAATATGGGACTGTTATTTGGGTCATGCAGACATTTGGATTTTAGGCCACTCATTGCGGAATCTATGTTGACTTTACGCATTTTTTTCTGAAGGGCCTAAAGATGGGAACATGAAGCATTCCAACATTTGGCAGCTATTGTAAACACTTCCTGAGGAATCCGTCGAGGAATCTGTGGTTGCTGTTTAGTTTAATTGTTCTTCCTTGCCAGAGCCCCATGTGGAAGATAACGGTCTAGTAAGGAGGCTGAAGTCCTGCTTTTAAAAACTTACTCCCATTATTCCATAGCCTTACCCTCATCGATCGTACATTACCCAGAATTCTCTGGGTGTCTCCATTATGTCCATTTCACATACAGCCACACCGCTCTCCCAACTGGCCAGCTCACAGGAAGTCGTTAAGTTAATTATTGTGTCATATTTTCGTTTCGCCTTTTACTCTTCGGTGTCCTGGAGCTCCGGCCTGTTAGTCACATAAAGTCTGTGGGCAAAAACTATCACTCATACCAGATGAGTTGTCTTTATTTAGGCCTATAAAGCATAGATAATGGGTTAGATTCCTTGGAGAACATTCTGGCAAACAGCTCTGTGAGAAAGACCTTAAGCACTTCCTGTTGGGCGATGGTTACGATCCTTGCACCAGGAGATCTACCATCCTGTAGGTTTTCACTCCAGCCCTAACTAAGCACACCTTATTCAACGGCAAGAGATCTCATCGAGCTGCTAATTAGTGGCATCATTTGTGTCTCGATTTGGGGTTGAATTGAAGACCTTTGGGAGGGTTTAGATTTCCGGGGAATTGGGATGTAACTAATGCTTCTGGGTAGTAAGTGCGTCATGTATGGAGCTTCAGATTACAGCCCGTGTGTGTGTGTGTGTGTGTGTGTGTGTGTGTGTTTGTGTGGCTGTGTCCCTGTTTATTTGGTTCTGTCACCCTAACAGTGACCTAAATGTGGCTTTCATGGTGCCTGACTGAGCGTGTGGGGGTGTGGGCTGCGCTCAGTGGGGGTGGAGGGAGAATCCGCTGTCTAAAGTCTGGCCCTCTGGGGGTGCAGAAGCAGGAGGGTGATACAGATGTGGGCTCCCATTTCCATACAGTGTCCCATGCCTTATCCATTGAGCTTTTTAAAGGTAACTGTGAGGTCACAAATGCGTACACAATTAGAATGTTCTTACCTGAGCATTCTAATGCTGATGTCACAATCACTTCTGGTATTTGTGGGGAAAAAACTGAGTTCTAGAACACTGAACTTACACTTGGAATTCTGAGGGAATAAATTCCAAAAAAAAATGCTTTGGAAAGAGTTGAATGGATTTAATGGCGAAATCAATCATAGCATGTCCGCTCTGAGTGCATGACATGGACATTTTTGCACACTTTATGCATTAAAATTCTTGGTACATAGTACAGTCATTTCCCTATAGTTGACACTCTATTATATTTGCAGCCTGTCTACTGAAAAACTCCCTCAGAAACAGGAAGATGTCTTGATTTATTTCCTGTGCAGGATATCAACTGTGAGGACCTTTTAAGTGACATTTAACCCCTCCAAAGGCAGGCAGTTAAGAAACTGAAATTGAAGTGTGTACATAAACATAGGGGGAACTGTAAGGCTGTTTAACCTTTTAATATCTCAGGCAGTGCTCAATGTTTCCCACAAAGCTGAAGTCCAGCAGATTTATTCCTCTTAAAGGACTTGGTACATTTATTTTGGGTTTGGGACAATGAGTTTTCTCAAGCTGCATAGTCATACCTGTGTATGACATCACCACCTGTGTTTTTGACAAAGTTTCCACACGCCTGCGCGGGAGGGTGCTTCACTGTCAGCATGGGTGCTGTTTTTGGGTGGGTGTGTTTTTCACACTGTTTCTCACCACTGCCGGGGGAACTGAAACCGTCCGACTGTCATGGAAACCACACCCAGGCTTCTGTTTGGTGCCTGACCCGGTCCTGCCACTACTGTGTGCCTGGCACAACCTGCAACCCCTTTGTGACTTCACAAAGCCCCTGAAGGAGCTTCTGCCTTTTGATGCGATGGTTTATTTGTGATGCGATAGTTTGAGAAACTCTTTGAAGAGTGTTTTATGTTTTTTTAGTTTAAAATTTCAAGATAGCACTCTAGAACTTTGAGTCACCAGGTTTTTTATTGTGTATGATTGTGACATCATCATTAGAATGCTCAGTCAGAAAATTGCAATCACACCTTGAGATCTCACGCCTTGAATGGTTTAAATACTTGTCAGTTAATGTCTGATGCTGTTTGCCTGATTATGCTTTGTGGAAAGCAGGATACCCACAATGCATTGAGGTGTGTCTGGGACCATGCAGCTATGGCTTTATTGCAGTCCACTGGAATTGCCCTGTAATTACATGCAAAACCAGTCTCTATCCAGACATCTGGAGGTGGGGGAAATTGGTTAATTAGCACATCACCGACAGATGTTTTCATTTATTGCTGTTTGGCAACTGGTACAGCTGCCACCAGAGCAGTCTGAGACAAAGGACTGTGCATTTTAGGGAACTGACTTGAATTCTGTCTACAGTGAATGTGGGTGATGACAGATCTATGCGGTTATATTCGGCTCAGTCAGGAAGCCAACCCATCTATTAATAAGGGGAAAAAATTAATTGTGACTTTTTTGTTTTCTGCTGATCTGTGCAATTTCTAATTCAGATTTGATCCCCAAGTTTTTTGCCATTAAAGCGTTTTTTTTGTCCTCATTCTCTCGCTCTCTCTCTCTCTCTGTCTCTCACTGCTTCTCTTTCTCTCTGTGCCAGGCTAATTGCTGTAATTGTATGGATGTAATCTGCCCAGATAATCATGCAGGCGGAGAGATAGAGGAGAGGGAGGGAGAGAGTAAGAGATTTTGTGAGGGGAAAAGAGAATGAAAGGATCAGACGGAGTGAGAGAGGCAGGGAGAGACAGATGAGGGACAAAGAGGGCGAGAGGTAGGGAAGCGGGGGGAGGAGTGAGAGGGAGAAATGGAAAGAGGGAAGAGTCGGAAAGGCTTGCGCTCAGTGCTCAGTACTGATCATGTGTGGATTGTATCACGAGTTCATCTGGGGACAGTGGGGCTCGCAGCCGGTCACCGATCCGGTCAGGGAAAAGCTGTTCAGCTTTGTCTGTAACTGCTGGCCTGGCACATCAAAAAACCAGCTGTGCGGACTGACTGTACTGTAGAAAAACTACAGTCACTGATTGAGTCACTGTGATGTCATCTGATAACTTCCCTCGCGTTCGGTGAAAAGTAACTCAGTACGTGGAAGTGCACTGGCGCTGCTAGACTGCCATGCTGTGGAATTTCCAGCCAGAGTCTGTGTGTCATGGCCACCACGTCCAAGTCGTCCACAGAGCATGTTAGACGACCTGACCTGACCTGACCTGACACTGATTGAGTCTCAAAATGTTTCTCTATTGTACATAATGTAACACAATGGCTTTCTGAGACTAGTGTGCTCTGTGTGGCTGTTGTGGTGTCCACACCGTGTTTGAGGAGAAAAATGACTAATTATTACTTGGCGTTAAGATGCCGTGTTGTTTGAACTGATGCCACGGCTGTAGCACTGTCGAGCTTAGTTGCTATGGCTACTGGTTGCCTTGGCCTCTATCTGTTCTTATCTTTCATAACTTGTGTTGTTTTTTTTTTTTTTTTAGTCAGGGAAGTTGAACTGAAGATTTTTTGCCCTTAAGTCTTCCAGAAATCCATCCATCCATCCATCCATTCATCCATTATCTCGTCCGCTTATTCATGGTCTGGGGGCCTGGGGTCAATCCCAGCATGCAGTGGGAAAGAGACAGGGATACACCCCTGGACAGTTTGCCAATCATCATGCAGCTCAGACGTACAGACTCGTACGCTTGGAGTCCCCAACAGGGCTGCAATGCATGTGTTTTAGACTGTGATGGGTGCCTGGAGAAAGCCCATACGATCATGGGGAGAACATGCAAACTCCACACAGGAATGCCTGCATGCACTGTGCCATCGGGCTGCTCTTATAAAGTCCACCAGAGTGATATGTCCTGTTTTGCTGGCTCATTTCAAAATGGCTTCATTCATCTCATTAAACAGCATGTCAGATTTTTTCCCTGCTCACTGCATTTATGGATATAGGCGCTAATCTATGTTGAAATGCCTGAGATTTCCATCGTCATGACAGCACATGTGGCAGGTCACCACACCTACTGTGTTGTGTAGAGCACATATTCACCGCAGCTGTAATCCTCTCTATTAACTGTTGCTACTCCAGGTCACAAATACTAAAGAAATCGTATGCTTCCATTTTGAGTGCATATATATATATATATATATATATATATATATATATGTGTACATACTGACGGGACAAATCGGTCATGTTGTGCGCTAATTTTGGTGCGAAGCCATGATTTTCACTCTTTCGTTGTCTGTCTGTCACAGAATAAAGAGAAGGAAAGAATGAAAGAAAGGGAGAAAGAGGCGAGAGAGAGGGAGGCGAGGTACAGCAATGGCCATCTCTTCACCTCTCTGACGGTTTCCGGGACGACGCTCTGCTCCGCCTGCAACAAGAGCATCACGGCCAAGGAGGCCCTCAGCTGCCCCAGTGAGTAGTCTACAGCTTTCACTCAAATGTAGTGTGTAAACTACAGCATTACCACAAACATATTGTGTAAACTACAGCTTTAACTCTGACGTAGTGTGCAAACTACAGCTTTACCACTGACATATTGTTCAAACTACGGCTTTACCACTAACATGTTGTGTAAACTATGGCTGTAACTCTGACATAGTGTGTAAACTGCAGCTTTATCACTAAAATAGTGCGTAAACTACAGCTTTACCTGTAATTTTGTGTGTAAACTACGAGTTTACCACTAAATTAGTGTGTAAACTGCAGTGTTACCACGAACGTAATGTGTAAACGAGGGCTATATCGCTAACATAACCTGTAAACTACAGTTTTTCCACTAACTCAGTGAGTAAACAAGTGAAAAAGTAAGCAGAGCTTACCAATACCTCCAACGTCCCCAAATCATGCTTTTTCATCTATGACACTGAGCGCTCCACCTCTCCATATATTTGAAACTATGTGTGGCAAATTTGAAAAGAATCCATGAAATAAAATTTGAGATATCAATCAGACGAACTGACATTGAACCCACTTGAAAATTTCTAAGTCCAAAAACAGGAAAACGGTGATATTTTTGTGAAAAATCATCCCCGATGGCCGACACTTTGCACTGCACCTCTCCCTGTGGTAGAGAATACGTGTGCCAAATTTGAAAAGAATCCAATTAATAATATTCGAGATATCGATCGGACAAATAATGTCTTTGGACGGAATGACGGACGGACGGACATAATTCTTGGTATATAACTATATACCCCCGACATTTCGTCGTCGGGGGTATAACTACGGCTTTATCACCGACATAATGTGCAAACTATGGTCTTATCACCCACTACATAATGTGCCAACTATAGCTTTATCACCAAATTAGTGTGTGAACTACAGCTTTACCTCTACCATAGTGTGTAAACTACAGCTTTCCCTCAAACATAATGTGTCAACTACACCTTTACCTCTAACATTCTGTGAAAACTATGGCTTTATCACTAACGTAGTGCGGAAGCTTTCGCTTTATCAATGATATAGTGTATGTACTATGGTTTTATCACTAAAATAATGTGTAAACTACAGCTTTACCTCAAACATAGTGTGTAAACTAAAGGTTTACCTCTAACATTCTCTGTAAACTATAGGGCTGTACCGAATGCTTCGAAGTATGGAACCATCGATCCTGACGTTCACAATCGAATTCCAAATTTAGAATGACTTTAGACTCGAATGCGGTATGAGTCACGCAACTTTTTTTCCCGCGTCAACAATTCATTCTGTTTAAACCCGGTATTTTTTTCTGCACAATTGGAGATGAAGACTTAAATACATAGTAATCCTAATGATACCAGTCTAATTTCATTAGCATATTATAATCGTTGTCGGCGCCAGAACTGGGCTTTTTCAGGTGGAGTGGGGGGCGCACAGACACATCCCCTTCAAACAACTAGTCCTGACTCCTGGCTAGTTGTCAATCATTTTCCTTCATTGACACGTTTTCCGATCATAGTAATTATCCATTGGCAATTTTTGACACGGCTTCTCTCCCCATGCGATCTAACAGCAACGAAATAATGGGCTAAATTCAGTACAGAAAAATAATTTACTCATAAACAGGCCTATGCTTTATGAAAAACAAACGGCTTTGGAACTTCTGCGCTACTTTATCGGCACATCAAGCGATCTAACATGCGCTTCATGATTGTTTGAATTGTTGAAATGAAAGAAAAGACTGTTTGAAACGCCTTTGTGCAATTTTCAATACCACAATATTTTTATCTTACGAATTATTCTGCCTCAGTCCATATTTGCTCTCCCACCGCACTTGACACCAGCATAGCAGTCCCGCTACAATAGCCATAAGATATTAGGGACTTTAAGCAAAGGCGGATTTTGCGACGGCTACGGCGCCAGGAAATAAATCTCTCCTGACGCTGGTGCCATAGCCTCAAAGCCATAATAGGGACCCTAAGCAATGGGCTGACTTTTCACAACGGTACAGGCGACGTCACAACCTTCTGACAGCTGTGGTTACGTATAAGAACAGCAGAGTGGCTGACTGTCTACAGCGGACCAGAACGCCTTTGGACAGATGAATGATGTACAAGATTTTTTTTTAACGGACAGCAGCGCACAGCAATGGCTCAAAACGTCTTCTGATGAAACGTTGTCAGATGAAAGTGACATTTCCGCGGCATTTTAGATTTTCCGTCAGTATACGTACATCGATCCGTGGGAAATCAGTTGCAGTCAGCTGATTTAAGCGCACACCTAATCAGAGTGTGAAGGAATGGTAATGTGCATGGGCGTGCGCATATAGGCCTATATATATATATATATATATATATATATATATAAAATATAGCATGTGTGTGTATATGCACGGGAGTATAAAGACACTAATGTACATTGGAGTAAATATAGATATCTATAGGGTATACAGAATAATTGTGTACCGTATGCAATACAAGGATGAGGGGAGAATATAGCCTACAGCAGAAGATAGTTCACTATGGTTTTATACAGTGAAATATACACAGCATAAGTACGTGACAATAGGCACCAGGCTGGCCGTATGTTTACGTCAGATACCTAAAATTCCGGGTTGATTGCAGTGCAGTGCTCGCTGAAAATCTCGGTCTTTTTCAGCGTGTTTTGGTGTCCTGGATGCGCGGTTGAAATTGTGCACTTATACTGATGTTATAGTTCACATTCCCTGCATTAGCCTCGTCTTTGAATTTTCTCAATCGCCTTCATAGAAGTACCGTACTTTTCAGGAATGGTTCGCTGAAACATGTAATGCATAGTGTGTCACTATCAATTGTAGAACACATTTCATCTCAGAAATCCAATGAAAACCATTTAACGCAATCACCTGAACCACGCGTTGTCGCGACTACGTGAGATTGGCTCTTCCCCCGTAGTAGATCAGCCTGGCCTGCTACGGCAAGGCAACGCCGGCACACCAGCTTAAGTCTCGATCAGCGGAGCGCAGATGTATTTCCGGGTGCCGTAGCCGTCTCAAAATCCGCGGTTGCTTAAAGTCCCTAATATTCATGCAACTACAGTAACTAAAATCATTTTCAGTTCCAACAGTATTATCGTTGGTAGCCGGCTCAACTTATTTAAAAAGATAATTGACTTTATCTGCTTTTATTTGTGCTGGCGCTCCGTCATCTATTCGGTCATTATCAAGTGCATCAAGGACTCATTAAGAACTTACCAAGACAAAATGTCAAAGAAATAGGCGGTTTGGGTGCATTTTAAGATATTTGATGATATTAAAAAAGTGCAGTGCCAGTTATGCAAGGTGAAACTGGTGTACTATAATTTTTCAATGGACATGACAACTCATTTGAGAAATGTAAATTTTCGGAATTTGCTCCGCTTAGCTTTAATAGTAAACAAGATTGTCATCTATTAGGCTAATGGTTAAATTGTTAGTATCCAAAATAGCAAGACTGTGACGAATAAATAGGCTGACTACGCTTAGGAGTGGTGAAATAAAGTTCAGTCAAATATGTAAATCAAAAATTTTTTTACGAAACATGGGTGCGTTACTTGCAACAGACTGTGCCTGCGATAACGAGCCAACGAGCCCTGGATCAGGTGATGAAAAAAACTCCTTCACTGGAGAAGAGGAGAAAGGAAATAACGGATGTGCTTGTGATGGGAAATTCATCGCGATAGACATGCAGCCAGTGAATACTGCACAGGGTGAAGGTGTTAGGCATTTCATGGACAAGTTAGAGCCGGGATACATAATCCCAAATCGCGAAAAAAAAAAAAATCATTGTAGGGCTAACCAAAAATACACTGCAGTGAGACAAATTCTCTGTGATATTAAGTACTCTGCTATAAGCTTTACTTCAGACATTTGGACAACCCAACAAATCAAAGCTTATATGACTGTACCATCCCATCTGATCACAGAAGACTGGGAACATATCAGTAATGTGCTTGAAACAACTGAACTGACAATGTCACACAGCGGCAAATATAGCACATTTGCTGATGCTTTCCAGATACCGGAGCCTGAAAGAGTCGTTGAGGTTCAGGACAAACCTGTAACAATCAGGACAAACATGATCGTCGGCTTCTAAATTGGTTACATATGTGTAAAATATATATAGGCCTATTTATATAATACATATATAAATGTATATGAGTCATTTTGCTTAATTAGCTTGTTTGGAAAAAGTAAAATTTTATTTTATCATTTTCTAGATGGGCCACAGTCAGCTTTGCATTGCAAGCTCTTGTCCCTTTCATAATGAGTGCATGTTTGTCACGTCTGTTCTGTACCTCACTATTTGAATTAAAAACACTTTGGAAATATTCTGATATATTTTACTTCTCAGTTACCATTTTTGTCATCATAGTATAATGTTGCCTATAGTAAGCCTCTGAGGATAACGCATTATTAAAGCGCATTTGTTGCATCTCGGGTCCATATGTGGGTGTGTATTGTCAAGGGGTGGGGAAATTCAAAGGTTCATTCGAATATCTCTGTCAAAAAATCAAATGTGAAAAAAATGACATTTGTTACAGCCCTAGTAAACTATGGCTTTATCACTAACGTAGGGTGTAAGCTTTCACTTTATCATTAACATAGTGTGTACTATGGTTTTATCACTAAAATAATGTGTAAACTACAGCTTTACCTCAAACATAGTGTGTAAACTACAGCTTTACCTCAAACATAGTGCGTAAACTACACATTTACCTCTAAAATTCTGTGTAAACTATGGCTTTATCACCAACTTAGAGCGTAAGCTTTCACTTTTTCATTAATATAGTGTGTGTACCATGGTTTTATCACTAAAATAATGTGTAAACTACAGCTTTATTGCTAACATAGTGTAAATTATGACTTTATCACTAAAATTGAGGGTAAACTGTGGCTTTACCACTAGCATAGTGTGTAAGCTGTGACTTTGTCACTAATATGATGTGTAAGCTATGGCTTATTACAAACATACAGTAGTGTGTAAACTACAGCTTTGCCACTCCATTAGAATATGAACTTCAGCTTTATTTCTCCCCCAGTGTGTAAACTACGGCTTTTTAGCAGCCGGAGAATAAACTATAGCTTTACCTCTCCCCTGGTTGGTAAACTGTAAGTTTTATCTGCCCAGTTGAGTTACTTATAACTTCGCAGCAGTCTTAGCAAGTACTGCTTTCAGTTCTCCCATTGAGTAAACTGCTGGTTTCTGCTGCTTGTTGGGTAAATAACAACCTACAATAGTGCCCTAGGAAATCAATTACAGCTGCATTGGTGTGAAAACTACAGCTTTGCAGCAGCCCTAGTAAATGTAACAGCTTTGCGGCAGCTCTAGTTAATGTAACAGCTTTACTGCAGCTCTAGTTAATGTAACAGCTTTACTGCAGCTCTAGTTAATGTAACAGCTTTACTGCAGCTCTAGTTAATGTAACAGCTTTGCAGCAGCTCTAGTTAATGTAACAGCTTTGCAGCAGCTCTAGTTAATGAAACAGCTTTGCAGCAGCTCTAGTTAATGTAACAGCTTTACTACAGCTCTAGTTAATGTAACAGCTTTACAGCGGCTTTAGTTAATGTAACAGCTTTGCAGCAGCTCTAGTTTATGTAACAGCTTTGCAGCAGCTCTAGTTAATGTAACAGCTTTACAGCAGCTCTAGTTTATGTAACAGCTTTGCAGCAGCTGTAGTAAATGTAACAGCTTTACTGCAGCTCAAGTTAATGTAACAGCTTTACAGCAGCTTTAGTTAACGTAACAGCTTTGCAGCAGCTCTAGTTAATGTAACAGCTTTGCAGCAGATCTAGTTAATGTAACAGCTTTACAGCAGCTCTAGTAAATGTAACAGCTTTGCAGCAGCTCTAGTTAATGTAACAGCTTTACAGCAGCTCTAGTAAATGCAACAGCTTTACAGCAGCTCGTTATTGTAAAAGTTTTGCTGCAGCTCTAGTTAATGTAACAGCTTTGCAGCAGCTCTAGTAAATGTAACAACTTTGCAGCATCTCTAGTTAATGTAACAGCTTTGCAGCAGCTCTAGTAAATGTAACAGCTTTGCAGCAGCTTTAATAAATGTAACAGCTTTGCAGTAGCTCTAGTAAATGTAACAGCTTTACTGCAGCTCAAGTTAATGTAACAGCTTTACAGCAGCTTTAGTTAATGTAACAGCTTTGCAGCAGCTCTAGTTAATGAAACAGCTTTGCAGCAGCTCTAGTTAATGAAACAGCTTTAGCAGCAGCTTTAGTTAATTAATGTAACAGCTTTAGCAGCTCTACAACAGCTTTAAGCTCTAGTTAATGTAACAGCTTTACAGCAGGCTTTTGCAGCAGTTAATGTAAGCAGCTTAGTTAATGTAACAGCTTTGCAGCAGCTCTAGTAAATGTTAATGTAACAGCAGCTTTGCAGCAGCTCTAGTTAATGTAACAGCTTTACAGCAGCTCTAGTTTGCAACAGCTCGTTCTAAAAAATGCAAGTTAATGTAACAGCTTTGCAGCAGCTCTAGTAAATGTAACAACTTTGCAGCATCTCTAGTTAATGTAACAGCTTTACAGCAGCTCTAGTTTATGTGACAGCTTTGCAGCAGCTCTAGTTAATGTAACAGCTTTGCAGCAGCTCTAGTAAATGTAACAGCTTTGCAGCAGCTCTAGTTAATGTAACAGCTTTGCAGCAGCTCTAGTTAATGTAACAGCTTTGCAGCAGCTCTAGTTAATGTAACAGCTTTTACAGCAGCTAGTAAATGCAACCAGCTTTTACAGCAGCTTTGCGTTATTCTAGTAAAGTTTTGCTGCAGCTCTAGTTAATGTAACAGCTTTGCAGCAGCTCTAGTAAATGTAACAGCTTTGTAACAACAGCTTTGCAGCAGCTCTAGTTAATGTAACAACAGCTTTGCAGCAGCTCTAGTTAATGTAACAGCTTTACAGCAGCTCTAGTTTATGTGACAGCTTTGTTATTGTAAAAGCTTTGCTGCAGCTCTAGTTAATGTAACAGCTTTGCAGCAGCTCTAGTAAATAACAGTAACAGCAGCTTAGCAATGCAGCTTTGCTAGTTCTAGTTAATGTAACAGCTTTACAGCTCTGTTAATGTAACAGCTTTACAGCAGCTTTTTTAATGTAATGCAGCTTTTGCAGCAGCTTAGTTAATGTAACAGCTTTGCAGCAGCTCTAGTAAATGTAACAGCTTTACAGCAGCTGCAACAGCTTTACAGCAGCTCGTTATGTAACAGCTTTAATGTAACAGCTTTGCAGCAGCTTAAATGTAACAGCTTTGCAGCAGCTCTAGTTAATGTAACAGCTTTGCAGCTCTAGTTAATGTAACAGCTTTGCAGCAGCTTAGTAAATGAAACAGCTTTGCAGCAGCTCTAGTTAATGTAACAGCTTTACTACAGCTCAAGTGTAACAGCTGTAACAGCTTTAACAACTTTACAGCAGCTCTAGTTAATGTAACAAGCAGCTTTGCAGCAGCTCTAGTTAATTAATGTAACACAGCTTTGCAGCAGCTCTAGTTAATGTAACAGCTTTACAGCAGCTCTAGGAAATGCAACAGCTTTACAGCAGCTCGTTATTGTAAAAGTTTTGCAGCAGCTCTAGTTAATGTAACAGCTTTGCAGCAGCTCTAGTAAATGTAACAGCTTTGCAGCAGCTCTAGTTAATGTAACAGCTTTACAGCAGCTCTAGTAAATGCAACAGCTTTACAGCAGCTCGTTATTGTAAAAGTTTTGCTGCAGCTCTAGTAAATGTAACAACTTTGCAGCATCTCTAGTTAATGTAACAGCTTTACTGCAGCTCTAGCTAATGTAACCGCTTTACAGCGGCTTTAGTTAATGTAACAGCTTTGCAGCAGCTCTAGTTAATGTATCAGCTTTGCAGCAGCTCTAGTTAATGTTGTAGTCTTACAGCAGCTCCAGAAAATGTAACAGCTTTCAGGGCTTTCAAAAGTAGCCGGCGACCTGCGATAATCGCCGTCTACTCGGGATATGACGACCGGCTACTCGCGACTCTGATTCTCCACATCATGAAATTCTTTTTGTCACCTTTCTCGTTTCTTTAACCCAGAGTTTAGCCATATTTACTATTAAAGGAGTCATTGCGTTATTTCCTTGCTTTAAGCCATCATGGTTTCCTTCATCGCGCATGAACGAGCCTGGCTGGCACAGCCTCCTTATGCTACGTTCGTACAGTTTTGATAAAGACTTGAGGTGCTTGCGCAGGCAGAAAATTACTACATCGGCTGCGTTCAGAAATTCGCATCTCCGTTTGACCGAGGATACGAGATGGCTGAACCCTTAAGTAAAATACTAAAAACCTCAACAACATTGTCCTTCTTGAACAAGAAAGGTAAAGATGCACTATGTCTTGCTAAGAACCATCATTTCAAATGGAACGTTTTGATTACCGACAGTATACGGAACTGTTTCCTGCATGGGAAACTTTATTGCAGGCATTCAGTTGAAATTTCTCTTAAAACTACTAATATAAAATAATGGCGTTAAGTTATTAGTCAATTTAATGGTGTTGAATTAAAGTGTAATGTCTTACCTATATTACCAGATATCGTTTTAATCATTTACTGGAGCTTTGTCTTTGCAGGAGTTGGAAAAAGTATGCCAACACCTGTAATTTAGCTGTGCGCTATTCCCTGAGTGGAACCCTCATTGCAAACTCGTTTTGCGGAATGTTGATAAATGTTGATCCTGAGTCGGCAAAATCAGCATCCATATTGGCTTTCGCGTAGCGAAGTTGTTTGAATAGTTATTGGGAAATGGTTTAGCGTTACATCTTTATGCGTACGGTCATGTTTCAGAAATCAGAAAAAACAGCTGCATTTTCTCCTTGATTCTTCTCCATGGCGGTAACCCACCCAGACATCCGACATTTCTGCTTCTCTCGCACCTTGACCAAAGATTATGTCACACAATAGTCAATATTTTCGGTGGCTGGACAAAGCAGTATAAAAACAGTGTAAAACTAGTTGTAAAGCAGTACAGTCAGTGAAAATACACACTCGTTAAGTGCGAAAGAGCGTCGCCAAACTGTGGTTAATCGTTCACGCCGCTGCCTGGTCCAAGTCAATTTCGTATACATAGGCCTACATATGAAATTTGACAAATAGACTCTTAAGCCTGTTTAAATTACTCAAACTCACGCTTCATTCTGGGGTGCTTTTCCCGAAATCACAGATGCTAACTTACATGGTTGGAATCATTGACTGTCAATGAACGAACTACATAAGTTGCAAACCTAAGCTTTAGGGAAACGTACCCGTGATCATCCATTTCTGTCCCCGTAAAAAGGCTGGGAAGTGGTCAGGCCCAAAGTGTCTCACTCAGGGAATGGTTATCAAACGGCGTCCCACTCAGGACACCTACGTTACCATGTTAATACAAGTTACTTCTATGACACTATGTGACACAAATTTTTTTCCTGGTTTGTGTGTTTTATTTCTTTATTGCTTATGTTGTAAAAAGAATAGAAAATGCCTATTATTTCCTTCAAACTTTGCTTTTGTGACCAAGATAATGAAATTTAGGAATTCGCCTATTTTCTGTGTTAAAATGGGAAATTTGCACATTTTCATTTACATAAGGTATGAATAAAACAAAACAAAACAAAAAAAAATTTATTTAATTTGTATAATATCAAATCTTCCTTTTTAAACAAGCAATAATTGTCTGTCTTATCTTCTTGAGTTTTTTTTTTGCAGTGGTCTTAGGTAAAATGAGGTGCCCAGAGTTTGTGTTGATCCTCGACAGGCATGCCAAAATGTACCTTGTTGGCTTCATACATTTTAACAGTTGCTGTCAGAGTACTTTTTTTGCTCTTATTTTGATAAATTGGTCACATACACTGCAGAATGCATCTAGAGAATGCTTTGCAGCTTCTTCATGCCAGCTCTGAAAAATTCTGATATATCTACATGTTTACTTGGGCAGCTAGAACTAAACTGAGGTGGTGAGTGGTGAGCTGCTGTATAGATATTACTATGGAAAGATCTAGAAATTTTTAAAAGGTTCTTGAAATACTTGTAAGTACTACAACATCCTAGAAAAATTCTTGAAACTTTTTGGAAGTTGCACAACATTCTAGAAAGTTCTTGAATGCTTGTAAGCTCAAGAAAATTCTCTGTTAGCAAACCAGTTCTATATCTATGTTTTAATGTCCTGGAAAATGGATACCACTTGAAAAATTCATTATCCAAGTCACAAAAGCAAAGTTTGATAGGTCTTCTCCATTTACTTTAGGTATAAGCAATTGGGAAATGACACTTTCTGCCCAGGAACAGGAAAAAGCTAAAATTTTGTTACATTGTGTAATGGGCAATATGTTTCAGTCAGATCATGAAACCAGTCATTTCTTGAAATGGCAAAATTTTTTTTTTTTCATTTCATGAAATGACTTAGGTTTGACACCAGCCATTTCATAAAATGTCCAAAAATTTTATTTTGAAAATAAACTGTAATACAATGGTATTCTAAATGCTTCAAGTTTCTGATTTCACTGAAGCCATTTTCCCCTTCGCTTTGAAGCTCAAATCTTGAATTATAAAGCCTTAAAAAGGGAATGCATATATTTTCTGATTTGGCTTCTGCACAAAGGGGTTTGTTGCATGAATCTAATTCTAATAACTGATAATCGGAAGAGACAATACATGTATACAGTAATGCATCATGAGCAAATAATGACAAGCATCCTCAAAAATATATGTGTTCAAACTAAAAAAATTTTGAATTTACATCACCAAATGACAAGAAAATCAGATGCTAGAAGGCACCAGAATGCATCATACAGCTTCAAATTTTTACATTTCTCCTGGTGGAATTCCCCCTGGAGGGCTTTGCGCCCTCAATGCTTGGATTCTCGGCACCTCCACCACCAGCCATAGCCGCCTACTCTACTCTGCCAGCCGCCTACTCCAAAAACTTTTGAAAGCCCTGAGCTTTGCAGCAGCTGTAGTTAATGTAACAGCTTAACAGCAGCTCTAGTAAATCTAACAGCTTTGCAGCAGTTCTAGTATGAAAATTACAGCTTAGCAGCAGCTCTAGTTAATGTAATAGTTTTACAGCAGCCCTAGTTAATGTAACAGCTTTACAGCAGCTCTAGTAAATGCAACAGCTTTGCAGCAGCTCTAGTAAATGCAACAGCTTTGCAGCAGCTCTAGCATGAAAACTACAGCTTTACAGCAGCTTTAGTTAATGTGACAGCTTTGCAGCAGCTCTAGTTAATGTAACAGCTTTGCAGCAGCTCTAGTTAATGTAACAGCTTTGCAGCAGCTCTAGTTAATGTAATAGTTTTACAGCAGCTCTAGTCAATGTAACAGCTTTGTAGCAGCCCTAGTTAATGTGACAGCTTTACAGCAGCTCTAGTTAATGTAACATTTTTTTCAGCAGCTGTAGTTAATGTAACAGCTTTACAGCCGCTCTAGTAAATGGAACAGCTTTGCAGCAGCTCTAGTATGAAAACAGCAGCTTTACAGCTGCTCTAGTGAGTAATCTACAGCTTTACAGCCCCCCACCGCAGTCTGTGCTCTATAACTTTTCCACTGCCCTGATGTGTAAAATAGTTCTACATAGAATTAAAGCGTAAACTGCAGCTGCACTGCTGCCCTCGTGAGTGAACTACTGCAATAGAGCAGGACTTGTCAGTGCCCAACACAGTGAGCTATTTAACTTTTCAGACGATACACCTTGACAGTTGCTTTTATGAATACATCTGCTGTAGCGCTTTACTTGAATTGAACTGAAAAACCTTTTTCTCTTGTCAAGTTCTTCTGGTTCACTGACAGTAAACTACACACCATAAACGAGAGAAGATGGAGTGTACTATTCTAACTGTCTTAATGGGTATGTGCATAGTGATGCTGCCACACATGCTCTCTGGGCGATAAAGCAGGAGTGAGAGAGAGAGAGAGTGGGTGGAGCTTTGGATTGAAAACCCAATCACATGCCTTTTGCAGTGTTGAGTGGCACCCTGTCTGTGTGCACTCAGTTTGAAATTCTCTGTCATTGGTGGTGAAAGGGCTCCCCTTAATTTTGACAGGGCTAATTAAATAGCAGTCACAGCCCTGCAGGAGGCAACCGCTGATTATATGCCATGCCGAGTTTGCAGAACTGAGTTCAGTGATCGCGGCATAAATTATCCGGGAGATGCGACATTGCGACTTCTGGCAGTATTAGGGTTGCCAGATTAGTAATTTGGGTATCATGCAGAAAGGAATGCGTCGGCACGAACAATGGCAAGAGGGGTGGAGCCTCTTGGATTCGACAGTTGAGTGGGAGTCCATGTTGGACCGGAGGGGTTCTTCTGGACAGTAATGCAGCATATTTGCAGAAGATTGAGCTTCTCGTGAGTATACGGGAACTCTGGGAGAAACACACGAGAATCAGAAACATTGCCAAGCTGCCTCAGACCAGTCGTATTGTGTTTGTACTGTGGACGATAATCTGGGATTACACATGTTATGTCTACATTTGATATACAACAGCTCGTGTTTGTCTGTGTGTATGCAAAAATGTTTGTTGAATACCAATTCACTGAATGTTTATCATTAGCTTCATGTTAGCATCAGCATATTTTGCGTAATGTCAGCAGAATGTTTTGTATATATTACTAAGTGCCAAACTGTTGGGGATAGCTACTCCATTTTGTTGTACAGGCACTTTGCTTCTGCACACTGGATTTGAAATAGGATAAAAAAAATTAATTTAAGGCTAAAGTGCAGGGGGCCAGCTGTGGGGTGAACTTTGTATGAATGACTGCCCTTTTCATACATGCAGTGTGAGTTTATGAAAGGTTGCACAAAGACTCATACAGACTTCTTAAGAAGGAACACATGCACATAATGGATGTAGATAAATAACACACACACGCGTGCGCGCGCGCACAGACAGCACAGCTGCCAGAGAGATAGCACACGACACAGGCAGCCACGTATGCGTCTATGTTCTGTTCTCTTACAGCACCCTGTTTCTCATTAGTCAGCAGTGTGTTATATTGAGAAGATGTGCCTCCTTCAGGAAGTGAGCTCATCGTTATCTCTCTTTCACTTCCCTCGGTGGTATTATTGTATTTTTCTCCGCATTAAGAGGGGTCGGCGGAGTGTTAATCTGTGTGTGTGTGTGTGTGTCTCTGTCATTTGGACACTGGGTGCCGTGTGTTCTGGTGTGTATTTTCTGCAGCGAGAGGATGGTTTAAACGTGTTGATTAGCGTCAGGACCGTCCAGACCTGCAGAGCCCACATGCACAAACATGCGCACACACACACACACACACTCACGCAGAAACACACACACACACACACACACACAATCACACTCTCACGCAGAAACACACGCACACAAACACATTCACACGCAGAAACATACACTCACAAACACACACTTTCACGCAGAAACATATACTTACACACACACACACAGTTAATCCATCACTTGATTTATGGTGGCTGCAGGTTGCCATGCCCATCAGTTTGTTTTGGAAGAGCCTGGGTTGCCATGCCTTCTGGTTACTGCAATACATCAACCCCTTATCTAATCTCGTAGCCTGGGCAGGGTTGCGGGGAGCTGGAGCCTATCCCAGCATGCAATGGGGCAAGATGCAGGAACATGCCCTGACCATTCACCAATCCATCGCAGGGTACACACACCAATCACTCACACACTCATACCTGTGGGCAATTTAAAGTCTGCAGTTCGACTTTTGTTAGAGCATGGAAGCAAAGTGGAGTACCCAGTGTGAACTCTAAAAGAACATGCAAACTCCACACAGAGAGGTCCCAGGCCAGATTCGATCCCACAACCTTCTTCCTGTGAGGCTACCTCACTACCCACAGCACCACCGTGCCACCCAGCGTGGGTCTCCATTTGTTCAAACTACTGAGTTGAGGCTCTGTCCAAAAAGTGTAATTTTAGCCCTAGGATGAAGTCAAACGGCTACTATGGAGTCATGGTCACTGTGGCCGTCGTCGCTTCCACAAGGATTTTCTTGTGGATGCTCTGCAAGCCACACATTTCAATCAATGCCTTTAATGTTTGGTGTGGGCATAGTACACAACTCCTATCCATTTTGGTTGCCACGGCAACTGATTTGGCCACATAAAGCACAATTTTAATCTGACAGTGTACCCGTTTCAGTGTATGGCTTTTGAACACTCTACTAGAGGTCAGAGTTTTCAAGATATCACAAGCAGACACTTGGGGGCTACACCCATGGTCTAGTTTATAGAGAATTAAAGAGAGCTTGGAAACAGGCTACATCTGCAGCAGCCTCTATGTGCTCATGTAACTGTCAGGTCTGGCCCTGTGAAATGTTGACCCTAAAAGCAAGAGTTAAGCCAAGCACTGGTCAGCCTGTCGTTTAGAAGGACATTTTAAAATTTAGGTGGCTTTAGGTGGGTAAAAATCAAATTAGACCTGTAACGTAAAAACTCACAGCCGTCCCGGATAGCTCACTCGGTAAAGCAACATGTTGCAAAGCAGAAGTGACTATCACGGCATGGGTTCGATCCCCGCCTCATACCAGCTGACAGTGGTCGGCAGCTCTTTTCAAAGTAGCTTGCAATTGGCTAATGCGCTACAGGGATGCAAATTGGGAAGGGTCTGCCGGGAAGGGTATTGTGAATAATAAGTTCTCAGGCGCCTCCTGTTGGCCAGACGGGCGCTCGTCTCGTCAGGAAGATTCTAAGCTCGTTCATGTTCGGGTATCCTCCGCCCTCGTTCAGAGCTTGCGAGGTTTCAACCAATGAGTGTATAAGAAGCGGTGGCGACGGGTGCGTGCTTCAGAGGAGAGCCGCGAGCTGCCTCACTCTCCTGAGTTGGCAATAGGGGGTCGCATATGCGAAAAGCCTTTTACATAGTTCCCCAATTGGACATTCCAGATTCGGGTGGGATTTGAGATGCCAAATTTTTTACAAAAAAAAAAAAAAAAGAATAAATAAATAAAAAAAAACTCCCAGCCGTCAAAATTAGTCTAACTTTTAAAATGCACTTCTGAAAACCATGCCTGTCAGGGTCCACGGTTGCCTTACTGAGGATAAGATGCATTTCACATTGTTTCGTAGTGTTTTCAAAGACTATTGACTGTGTGTTTTTTGTCTTGCAGCCTGCAACGTTACCATCCACAACAGATGCCGGGACACGCTGCCGAACTGTGCCAAGATGAAGCAGAGGGTGAGAGAGAGAGAGAGTGACAGAGAGAGAGAGAGAGAGACTCATCCACCTTACAGACCAGTGTCATGACACTGTGTCCATCATTAATTACATTACTCTCATTTAGCTAATGTTTTTACCCGAAGCGGTTTACACTTGATAAGACCGTGTTGGGCCAATCCCTTTGTGCTGCATTGTGGGGGCCGAGGTCTTGATTTAGGGCCCCAACAGGTACCTGATCTTGTGGTGGCTGCAAGGGGCTGCCCCCATTTCTGACAGGGTGCCAGTCAGAATGAGGTGTTTATTATTATCCCCTCGCCGACGAAGTAGTCGGAGGGGGATATAGTAACGCCGCCGGCCTTCCGTCCGTCCGTCCGTAACAAATCTGGTTTCCGTTCAATAACTTTAGTAATGTTTGACGGATTGTAATGAAATTTGATGTGAAGGTACTTGGTATCAAAATACAGGCTAAGTTTGATTTCGGAGTATGTTGGTCAAAGCTCAATGGTCATAGCTCATTAAATATGCGAAAATGGTTTCCGTTCGTTAATGAGTAATATTTGATGGATTTTAATGAAATTTGATATGAAGGTACATGGTATGAAAATACAGCCTAAGTTTGATTTCGGAGTACGTAGGTCAAAGGTCATAGCTTATTAAATATGCGAAAATGGTTTCCATTCGATAACTTGAGCAATGTTCAACGAATTTTGATGAAATTTTATGTGAAGGTACATGGTATCAAAATACAGCCCAAGTTCGATTTTGGAGTATGTAGGTCAAAGGTCATAGCTCATTAAATATGCAAAAATGGTTTCCAGAAGATTTAACAGTATAACGTGACGACTGTCCCATTAGACCTTATAATTTAGTTGTCATGAATGCTGTTTCTTAATCACATCCAAGATTTCTTTCATGCCATTACACTGTTTCAAATATTATACAGTACTAACCTTTGAAAGTTCAAGGATACGTTCATATTATGTTTTCACTTTTCACTCTTCTTTCATTTTGTTACCTTCTCATATATGCTTTAATCTTCTTCTGTAAATCCCTGATTTTATTCACATTCATTTATTAAATCTTCATACCAATTAACGTAACGTTTATTTTCAGATCTTCTTATGGGCCATTCCATAAAGTAGTGAACTTTCTGTACATCCAATCCCCGGGTATTAATAACTTCCTTGCCTACTAATATAGTATAGTCTAGGGGTGGGAACGTGTACAAAAAATTCTAAACGTGTACACGCGCCGTATAATTGCGTGTACACGTGTCTTCAGAGTTTGTGGATTTTGACCGCTATACAACCGTTAGAGGGCACTGTCACCATTCCAATAACACAGTCCACACATCCATTAACGCAGTTATCAGCCAGATACGTTTATTAAATCAATAGATGGTAACAGTGAATTTGTAGGTTACTCCAGTACAAAATTACGGCCTACATCAGGCCTACATCCACAAAGCTAAAACAAAAAGAAATGTTAACTGCTTTTTATGTGTTCTCGTTCCAAAAACAAAATTTACATGCTTTTCTTTTAACGAGCAGACGCGAGGATGACATTGTGCATGCAAATGTAGGCGGCGGACAGAACGTCCACCAAAAATGTAAAAAACACACAGTGAACAATATGCGAGATAAAATAATGAGCTATAAACCAATCATGTTTTAAAGCAACATAAAGAGGAATTGAGTGTGGAGACGATGGCTGCGTCCGAATAGTCTTTTTTGCTTAGGAAAGTTCCTAACTCCTAGAAAACGATCCGGAAGTATTTACATGGCCATGATAAGAGTGTTCGGATTCTTTAAATGTAAAGGAAAGGTGCTGCAGTGCTTCCTAATTTATCACCTTTAGCATAGGGTACACTGAAGCACCCATTTCTAAAAGAAAGGCGGAAAGGCTATCCCGCAATTCCGCAATAACCGTCCATCCGGCCAATCACGAAAACAAACAAACATGATGGACAGGAGGCGGGTGATCTATGTGCCTGCTGTAAGTGCATTCGGATTCTCTTATTAGCGCGGTTCTCTTCCTCAGCTGTAAAAGAGTTCCCTTTACACCTTTCCTTTACCTCATGACGTTTTACACAGGTTAAAGAAAAGTGGTTAGGAATTAGACGATAGGACGTTTTTTTTTTTTTTACTTTTCAGACACAGCCGATGAGTGCATGTACACGGTTAGTGTTTTTTTATAAACGTTTATGATTGACTAACTGTGTACACGTGTACACGTTTACAAGTCCCACCCCTAGTATAGGCTAATGAAAGTACCTTCTTCTGACGTATATACACATGTACATGTACAACATTTGTACCCGGCGAGGGGATGCTATGCTTTGCGTTGCCCTTGTTTATTGTATAGCAGTCAATCTAGTTCTGTCATCCCTGTGGGTGGACTGGTGTGTCTTGTGTTCGTAATTCCAGTGCAGTGCAGATTGTGTATGAGTGGTCTTGAAATACATGTGTGAGATACTCATTTGTGATGCGTGTGTCTGTATGTGTGTGATTACAGCAGCAGAAGCTGGCTTTGGTGAGAAACAGCTCGGCACTCCAGGGGGTCACGCTTCGTAACAAGAGTGAGTTCAGTTATTCCTCAAGTCTGTTGTCCAAAGAGTGAGTTCAGTTGTCGTTCATATCTCTTCTCCAAAGAGTGAGTTCAGTTATCCTTTGTCTGTTTTAACAAGAGTGAGTTCAGTTGTCTGTCTGTAAGCAAGAGCAAGTTCAGTCATCTGTCTGTTTTATTAGGAGAGAGTTTAGTTATCCTCTGGCTGTTTTATTAAGAGTGACTTAAGTTATCCTCTGTTTTAACAAGAGTGAGTTCAGTCATCTGTCTGTTTTAACAAGAGAAGTTCAGTCATTTGTCTGTTTTCTTGTGAGAGCTCAGTTATCCTCTGTTTTAACAAGAGTGAGTTCAGTCATCTGTTTTAACAAGAGAAGTTCAGACATCTCTCTGTTTTCGTGCGAGAGCTCAGTTATCCTCTGTTTTATTAAGAGTGAGTTAAGTTATCCTCTGTTTTAACATCGAGTTCAGTCGTCCTCTGTCTGATTTAACAAGAGTGAGTTCAGTCATCTGTCTGTTTTTGATTGGAGAGAGTTCATTTATCCTGTGTCTGCTTTAATGGGAGAGAGTTCAGTTATCCTCTGTCTGTTTTTATTGGAGAGAGTTCAGTTATCCTCTGTCTGTTTTTATTGGAGAGAGTTCAGTTATCCTCTGTCTCTTTTTATTGGAGAGAGTTCAGTTATCCTCTGTCTCTTTTTATTGGAGAGAGTTCAGTTATCCTCTGTCTGTTTTTATTGGAGAGAGTTCAGTTATCCTCTGTCTGTTTTTATTGGAGAGAGTTCAGTTATCCTCTGTCTGTTTTTATTGGAGATAGTTCAGTTATCCTCTGTCTGTTTTTATTGGAGAGAGTTCAGTTATCCTCTGTCTCTTTTTATTGGAGAGAGTTCAGTTATCCTCTGTCTCTTTTTATTGGAGAGAGTTCAGTTATCCTCTGTCTGTTTTTATTGGACAGAGTTCAGTTATCCTCTGTCTGTTTTTATTGGAGAGAGTTCAGTTATCCTCTGTCTGTTTTTATTGGAGAGAGTTCAGTTATCCTCTGTCTGTTTTTATTGGAGAGAGTTCAGTTATCCTCTGTCTGTTTTTATTGGAGAGAGTTCAGTTATCCTCTGTCTGTTTTTATTGGAGAGAGTTCAGTTTTGTATGTTTTAACAAGAATGAGTTCAGTTTTCTCTGTTTTAGTAGGAATAAGTTCAGTCTTACTCAGTTATTCTTCATGTCTGTTTTAACAAAATCAAGTTTAGTTATCCTCTGTGTCTGTTTTAAAAATGTCAGTGCAGTTATCCTCTATATTGGTTTTAAAAAGTCAGTTCAGTTATCCTGCCTGTTTCAAAAGTGTGTTCATTTATCCTCCATTTTTGTTTTAGCAAGCATGAGTGCAGTTGTCCTCCTTGTCTGCTTTTTTCCCTCTCTATCTGAATTATCTGTGGCGTGTGACCACACGAACTCTGTCCGCTGTCTGTGGCGGAAAATTCCCTTTAAAGTGGTTATCTTGACATCATGAGGCACAACCCATAACTCAGGAGGAAACCCCAGAATGTTTTTCCAATGTCGAAACCGTGATTTACATCCGCCTTAGGAGAGCCCTTTTGGTCATGATGAAATGCTGAGCTGTGCTTCGCTATTCCAGAGATGTCGAACACCCCCTCCCCCCAAATCTTTCCTCCCCGTTTATGAGGGCCGCAGAATGCCTACGCAGCGAATGTGGGCAGAACAATAGGACAGAATCAGCAGTTCTGCGCAAAAGCCCGGTGCGCTAGGAGACGCAAGAAGCAGGTCGTCGGGCAGTCGTCCTGAGGCTAGTCTTTCTCAGTCAGTCGCCATATCTGCCACAATATTCTGCTATTGAATGTGGCGATTCCGTTATTCTGCTCCAGTTGTTTAATTTAGCCTCTGCTGCTAAAAAATGCCTTTCTTCCTGCTCTGTGTCGGGGTGAGGGGTTCTCCCAAAGTGGCGCTCTGCAAAAAAGCCGGACTTTCCATTTAGCCACAATGTGAACTCGGCGCGTCTTGAATTGAGCCTGAAATGAATTAGTTTCCCTTTCCTAAATTTAGCCCCCAGGAGTAAAGGGGTAGCTTGGTTGCCTAATGACAGAGCAAGTGGATAATGCTTATTGAGGAATCTGTGCTTCCGTGCATTATTGGGAGCGCGTTAAAAATGACCAGGTCAAGGAAGATTTGTCTTTAGCCTATGGCCTTTTCAATATAGAGCATAGTTTTTTTTGTTGGGTTGTGTGCGTCATTTTTTTTTTTGTGTGTGTGTGTCCAGGTCAGTTCTTACTTTCTCCATTACTTACTGTCTGTTAATGTCAAACTATGTCTCTGTCTGTTTCTGCATTCCACACATAACTCCCTCCCCCCAAACTCCCTGCACTCCTGACTCCTGCCACCAAATGATTTTTCATTCCCACCTTGACCTCTCCCCTGTCTACCTCCACTTGCCCATGTTGACTCCTCCCTTTATCTTCCCCCTTATTGACCCCTCCCCTTTTCTGAACCCACCCCTTGTTTTACTCCGCCTCCCTATTTTGACTCCACTATCTTTCCTAACCCTAACCCTAACCTTCCCCCTTGCTGACAATGCCTTTCTACTTGACTCTAACTCTCAATGTTGACCTTCTGTTTGACTCTACCGCCCTGTTTTGCCTCCTCCCCCCTGCTTGACTCCACCTCCTCATTTTGACTCCACCCGGTATGTCTCCGCCTCCTCATTTGGTCTCCTCCCCTTTGACTTGCCTTCCCGGTTGATGACCACTTCCCCCTGCCTGACTCCATCCCCACCCCTCATTGACTCCTCCCCCTCCCACAGACCCCATGCTGAAAGAGAGGCCCAGCTCCGCCATCTACCCCTCCGAGAGTCTGCGTCAGTCCCTGCTGGGCTCCCGCCGCGGCCGCTCCAGCCTCTCCCTCTCCAAGAGCGTCTCCACCAATAACATCGCAGGGTGAGCCTGCCTCTCTACTCTCATTGGCTGACAAAGGGGAAAAGTGGGAGGGGCTGGGGTGGGAAGCGGGGAGGAGGTCATGTAACGTTACAGTGGTGAGAGATGGACCTTGTGCCTTGCTCATGGGTTATTATGCCCTATAGTTTTGTGGACCCCTGCCTACCTGCCTCTGATATTAATGTAGGTGTAGATGGGGACTAAGGTGCTGCATGCTACAGTCAGGGTGCTGTTCAGTGAAAACTAATTACAGACTAGAAAAAACTGCTGCTAGAGAGCTGTGTGTGGGTGTTCATTTTTGATGTGACTGTGGTTTAGACTGGCACTGTTTTTAGTTAGTGTGCCTGTGCTGTGGTATGTGTGTTTGTTCGCGTGTGCCCACATATGCGTGCGTATTTATGTCCATTCGTTTGAAGCATTTAATCAGACATATCATACATTATTGCATATCACGCCGTGGTTTTTTGGTTTTTCGTAACATTTTGCCTTGTTGTCTCTTTTTTTCTGTCGCTGCTTGTCTTCTGTGTTCAATCATTTTCTTTTGCTCTCTGGCCATAATTACGCTCTTGTGTGTGTATGTGTGTGTGTGTGTGTGTGTGTGTGTGTGTCTGTGCACCCATTTGTATGTGTGTGTACATGTGTGTGTGTACTTGTGTCCTTGTGTGTGTGTTTGTATGCGTGTGTTTATGTGCACATGCATGTGTCTGTGTGTGTGTGTGTGTGCGTGTGTGTATACACATGTTTGTGTGTGTGCACGTGTGTGTGCGTGTGTGTGTACGCATTTGGATATCTGTGTGTGTCTCTGCATGTGTGTGTGTGTGTGTGTGTGCGCGCGCGCGCGTGTGCTTGTGTGTGTGTGTGTGTGTGTGTGTTTGTAGGAACCTGAATGATGACTCTCCCATGGGGCTGCGCAGGATCCTGTCCCAGTCAACCGACTCACTCAACTTCCGCAACCGAGCCATGTCCATGGAGTCTCTTAATGATGAAGGTGAGAGAGAGAGAGAGAGAGAGAGAGAGAGAGAGACAGAGACTCATCACCAAACAGTAATACTGTATATACACTGCACTGACTAATGGCACCACATATACCTTGGCCCTACGATTACAGTTCCTAACTAAATGCTCTCTGGAATTTATTTTCCCCTTCTGCTTGAAATAGTTTTCTGTCCTGTCCTGCTTTGGAAATAGTCACTGTAGGTTTTTATTGTGTGCTGATAAAGCACATTTGATTGAATGAAATGGAGGGAGAGGGAGATGTGAGACAGATATGGAGAGATGATGATGGCACCAGAGAGAGAGATGGGCAATGGAGGAAAGGCAGATACAGATGGACAGAGGCATATAAATGGACAGACAGACAGATAGATTAATTTTATGTCAGTAAAGCATGAATTGAAGTGAATGTGAAATGGTCAGCGAGGTTGTGATGTGCATATGAACCGTCCGAGCAGTTAGTGAAGCCAGACACGTGATGATAAAAAGTGTTACCCCCCCTTCAATCTCTCCCTCCCTCCCTCCCTCCTTGTCTCACAGGGGAGGTGTACTACGCCTCGCTGTTGGAGGAGCTGGAACGGGAGGGGCAGGATTTCGAGGGGGACTCCTGGAGCACTGCGGTCGACTCCTCCTATCTGCAGGGCCACCGCAAGGACGTGATCAAGAGACAGGATGTCATTTATGGTAAGCCCCATCCCTTTCCCCTCCCCTTGTGATAAAGGGACAGGACATTGTCCATGGTAAGCTCCACCCCCCATCATTAGCCGAGAAGATTTAATTAACAGTAAGCCCCACCCTCCATTGAGTGACTGGACGTCATTTACAGAAGGCCCCCTGTCGTCTTATCGAGAGACAGGACGTCATTTACAGTGAGCCCATGTGCGTCTCTGATTTCCTTGTGTCCTCTGAGTGATCAGTATAATACAGGGATGGGGAGAACCTCTGCACTATGTGGTGAGCAGACTGACAAAAACTGAGT
The DNA here is from genome assembly GCA_029692085.1 of Gymnothorax javanicus. NCBI lineage: Eukaryota > Metazoa > Chordata > Actinopteri > Anguilliformes > Muraenidae > Gymnothorax > Gymnothorax javanicus. The sequence goes on along the minus strand of CM056197.1, from coordinate 121,157,560 downwards.
GGGGTTTGCTCGCCACTGTTTACTCGAGAGAGAAAAAACCACTAAGTTTCAAACTTGAATTGGGGAAATATCAAGCAAAATTACTGCCCATGGTGGAGAAAGACAAGCATAAAGCCCATGATAGAAAGCTTGATGAAGCGCATACCAAACTACTGGTCTTTTCACTGGTCTCACAAGACCCATTTCTCCTTCACTGAGTTGAGAACCTGACCTCTGGTCTCAATGACTAGGTCACATGAATGGTCCACAGCTGCAGTGATTACAATCAGTTTTTGCCAGACCTGTAAGTTGGGTTGGTGCTGCCCCCTGGTGGACTGCAACCCAATTCCCCTTCTGGTGCCTCGTCTCATACAGTCTTCTTTTTGTGGCAGTGTTTTAATGTCTCTCTCTCTCTCTCTCTCTCTCAGAATAAGTGTTGCCTTAGTGTAGAGATAACAATCAATTTATAATGCCTCGAGGGCAGGACATTTCAACTTATGTTGCAGAACTGTCTCAGAATCAATTTACTGTACATAAATTATCCAAGCACGTGGCATTAACGAGAGTTATATACATCTAAATATATCTCCCGGTCTATATATCTCATATTATATAATATATATATTATATATATCTCCCGGTCTCTCTCTCTCTCTCTCTCTCTCTCCCCATCTCTCTCCCTCCCTCCCTCCCGCCCTCTCTCAGAGCTGATCCAGACGGAGCTGCATCACGTGCGGACTCTGCGGATCATGGAGGGCGTGTTCAGGAGAGGTTTGCTGGAGGAGGTGATGCTGGAGCAGGGTGTGGCGCACGCCCTCTTCCCTTGCCTGGACCGCCTGCTCGCCCTGCACTCCTGCTTCCTGTCCCACCTGCTCACCCGCCGCACCCTCAGCCTGCAGCCCGGGAGCAGGGCCAACTTCACCATACACCAGCTGGGGGATCTACTGGTGGAACAGGTATACTGTACTGTGTGTGTGCGTGTGTGTGTGTGTGTGTGTGTGTGTGAATCTACAGCTCGGGAGCAGGGCCAACTTCACCATACACCAGCTGGGGGATCTACTGGTGGAACAGGTATACTGTACTGTGTGTGTGTGTGTGTGTGTGTGTGTGTGTGTGTGTGTGTGTGAGTGAATCTACTGCTCGGGAGCAGGGCCAACTTTACCATACACCAGCTGGGGGATCTACTGGTGGAGCAGGTATACTGTACTATATGTGTGTGTGTGTGTGTGTGTGTGTGTGTGTGTGTGTGTGTGTGTGTATGTGTGTGAATCTACAGCCCAGGAGCAGGGCCAACTTCACCATACACCAGCTGGGGGATCTGCTGGTGGAGCAGGTATACTGTACTGTGTGTGTGTGTGTCTGTGTGTGTGTGCATGCGTGCGTGCGAGCGTGCGTGTGTGTGCGTGATGGTGTGTGCATTAGGGGTGGGACTTGTAAACGTGTACACGTGTACACGATTTGTCAATCATAAACGTTTCTTAAAAAATACTAACCGTGTACACGCACTCATCGGCTGCGTCCGAAAAGTTAAAAAAAAAAAAAATTACGTCCTATTGTCTAATTCCTCACAACTTTTCTTTAACCTGTGTAAAACGTCATGGGGTAAAGGAATGGCGTAAAGGGGACTCTTTTACAGCTTAGGAAGAGAACCGCGCTAATAAGAGAATCTGAATGCACTTACACTACAGTGATCATCCGCCTCCTGCCTGTCATGTTTGTTTGTTTTCGTGATTGTCCGGATGGACGGTCATCGCGGAATTGCGGGATAGCATTTCCTCCTTTCTTTTCGAAAAGGATGGTTCAGTGTACCCTATGCTAAAGGTGATAAATTAGGAAGCATTGTAGCACCTTTCCTTTACATTTAAAGAATCCGAACACTCTTGTGATGACTGCCACGTATATCTTCCGGATCGTTTTCTAGGATTTAGGAACTTTCCTAAGCAAAAAAGACTATTCGGACGCAGCCATCGTCTTCACGCTCAATCCCTCTTTATGTTGCTTTAAAACACGATTTGTTTATAGCTCATTATTTTTATCTCACATATTGTTCACTGTGTTTCTTACATTTTTGGTGGACGTTCTGTCGGCCGCCTATATTGGCATGCATAATGTCATCCTCGCGTCTCGTTAAAAGAAAAGCATATTAATTTTGTTATTTGAATGAGAACACGTAAAACTCAGTTCACATTTCTTTTTGTTGTTTTCGCTTTGTGGATGTGAGAAGTGTTACTCAATTTAGTTTTACTTTATCAGCTGCTTTTCCTCAATTACAATTCACTTTGATGACGCTATGAAACGTAACGATAGTGGGAAAGGGGTATGAGACGCAGCTCCCGCTGTGAGTGAGGGATGCAAATTGCTGTTTAAGTTTACAAATCAAATTGTACAAAAACAAGGTACAATAATAAGGACAATGACAAAAAACAGAGCTAAACTGTTAGAATTCATTCATGTCCATGTTCTTGCTTGTCAAAACGTTGATTTTCATTTATGGTTAATTCATTTACAATGGTGAAAGGGCCTAACATTATTCATTTAGTTGTGATTGTATGTCAATCTGATGTAAGCCGTAATTTTGTATTGGAGTAACCTCAAAATTCACTATTACCATCCATTGATTTAATAAACGTATCTGGCTGATAACTGCGTTAATGGATGTGTGGACTGTGTTATTGGAATGGTGACAGTGCCCTCTAACGGTTGTACAGCGGTCAAAATCCACAAACTCTGAAGACACGTGTACACGTGTACACGCAAACATATGGTGCGTGTACGCGTTTAGAATTTTTTGTACACGTTCCCACCCCTAGTGTGCATGTTTGAAAGGGTGAGCGGGAGGCTGAGTGTGTTTTTGCGCGTGTGTGATAGTTTTTATGTGAGAGACTGTTAGAGGGTGTATCAGTATACAGGTGTTGTTTAGTGTGTGTCTAACAGCTTGGTACACTTTCAGTTCTCAGGGCAGTGTGCAGAGGAGATGAGGAAGGCCTACAGTGAATTCTGCAGCCGACACCTGAAAGCCCTTAAACTCTACAAGGAGCTGATGGCCAGAGACAAGAGGTTTCAGTACTTTATACGGGTAAGAGAGAGGAAGGGGGTGATGCGGGAGGCAGGGAGGGAGGGAGAGAGAGAGAGAGAGAGAGAGAAATAAACTCAACAACAGTGACCAAAAGAAATCACCGAATGACAAACAAAAAAGCTGACCAACTTGGAACACAAACACTTACAGTGAGTAACTCACTCGTCTTCCGCGGACATCGGTGTGAATAAAGAAAAGGTCATTCAAACAGGAAAGAAAAATCATATGCAGAGGTACATCAAAGTCAATTATGACCTCAACTCTCCAAAAGGGACAGAATCTGCTTAATGCACGGAAGTACAATTAAACGCCTCCGACTTCTCGGTCAGTTTGAAGAAACCAGATTCCATGCTTAGTTGGGTTATGGGGAGAGGGAGGGAGAGAGATTGGGAGGAAGCAAGGGAGAGAGAATGAGTGGGAGAGGAGGAATGACAGGGAGCGAGGGAGTGGGGGAGAGGGAGTGAGAGAGGGTGTGTTGGGAGCAAAAAAAGAGGGAGGAATTGAGTGAGAAAACTCATGATAAATGCTCCCCTCAAAAGTTAAAGCCACTGTGTGTGTGATTTGACATGCAGAGCTGCATCACTTTTTTCTCTCTCACATCTGAGGGATGTATATGTTTAGTCAAGCTGACAATATGTGCATAAACACTCATTTGGACCATAATTATTACTCAGCCCAAAAATATAAACACAGAGCATGTATTTTAGAAACTGTAGCGATGAATTAGTCTTTAAAGCACTTGAGGAATGAGACTTTCCGAATAGATTAGTACAACTGCGTACAGGCCGAGAAGGAAAGTTTTTGAAAGTGTCTGGGAAAAAAAACATTATTATTATTAGTTTTGTATCTAGAATGTAAGGTAATACATTTATTAATGATTCAGTGAGTGGTTTTTAAATTATTAACACAATTATTCCTATATATTTTATCTGAATCTTGGAAGTACAGTATTTTTGTTCAAGTTTTACTTGCTCTGTTAAACTGTTCGTTGGTGTGAACTGTTTCTTGCTGTGGCAAGATTTGTTATGGCTATTTCCTGCCAATGAAGCGCAATGAATTGACTGTAGAAAGATAGGGGGTTTTGGGGAGAGAGTGAAAGAGAGAGTTATTGTGAGAGGGGGGTATGGAAAGAGTGATGAAGAAAAAGGCAGCTGGAGCTGAGTTAAGAGAGAAGGGAGTAGCGTTAGAGGACTGTGTTTATATGGCTGTACCAGGAGGTGCCAGGGGGATGGGCGGGGCCTTGCGGGGGCAGGAAATGAAATGATTGGCTGTCATTTTAAATGCTGTTGCATGGAGATATTCTTCTATTGACTGCAATAGCAAATCTTAACATCACTATTGTATGAGCACAAGTGTGTGTTCATGTGTCCCAGGACCTTAGTTCAAATGCTAAGACAGTGCGGTTCATTTATATTTGGACACTGACACAGTGTAAAAATGCCCACTATATGTGTCACCATTTGTAGATGTAAATACTTGTATTCTGTTGACTCTTATTTGTTGTTTTAAACTCCAATATGCTGGAGTACTCAGCCAATGGGAAAAATATTGTCCCTGCCCAAGTATTTGTGGACGTCACTGTATGAGGACGTAGTTTTTATTTTCCTTGAGCCTGTGAAAAATAGCTCATACTCATGTTTTGTCACAGCGCGCTTTGTCTCAGCCTTGAAATGTTTTAAACCGCCATCGTAATGCTGGCGATACGGCGTGAACGCGCTTATTATTTTGTTATTGACGTTCTACCCTGGGCTGTTTAAATTCGGTGTGCACTGTTAGTCGCTATGGATACGGAATTTTCTAAGTGTCTCCTTCCCTCCTGCGTGGCCCCCGACAGCGAGTGAGCCGCGGTCCCCTGCTGCGTCGCCATGGCGTCCAGGAGTGCATCCTGCTGGTGACCCAGCGCATCACCAAATACCCTGTCCTGATACAGCGCATCCTGGATAACACCAAAGGTGAGAGGTCTGGACCCCCAACCCGCTACTGCCCTGACCCCTAAAACCTAAACCCTCCATATTACCCCAAACCACCAAACCATCCACAAGAGGTGTGAATTTTAGGGTAGAGAAGCACTGATACCGATACCGATATCAGGTATCGGTTTGATACTGATTCAAATAGCTGGATTGAGCGTTGGTGATGATGGGCTGATGAGATATCAAATACCAATATTCAAATAAAAAGTTTGGAAAGCAGCTCAATGTTGCCTGACTCATGAAAGAATGATCCTGGTCCCTTCCACACAGTGAGGTGTACAGCTCATTAAATAAACACTGGTTGGATTGATACTCAGTATCGGCTGATACCCAAAGCCCCGTTATTGGTATCCGTATCGGTACTGGGACTGAAAACGTCAGATCGGTGCATTTCTGGTCCAGGGGTCAGAAAGGAGAAGGATAGACGAGAGAGAGATGTATCTCAATCATGATTTACAAATTAATAGATGCTTCAGAAATATTTGTCGCAATCTAAGAGCAAATATCTCCTGATTTGTCCATAGAAAGTTCCCCTGTAATCAAATATGCTCTGATTTAGGTGTTTCTGAATACTTCAGTCCTCCTAAGCTCATTCTAAACCATACCCCATCCCTCTGTGGAGTGTGTGTCTCTCTCTGTACACTGAGATTACACAGCTCTAACTGCCAATGAGGTATTATTGACTGGTTTCATAGTGTATTTTTGCATTTGAAGCTGAGCTTTATCGATACAAGATTTGTGGCCACCATTGACCCAAGGCCTGCAAACACCCCTTAGAGTTATCAGCACTTTTGGTCCTGCTACATATATTGTGTTGTAAGTCATTCTGGGTAAGAACATCTGCTAAATGCCTGTATTGTAATGAAGTGAAATGTAGTATAATGTACTGAGCAGAGTGCTGTAGACTCTTACAGGGACGGGACAGTGAAGTGAGAGATCCAGGTTCAGTCCCTGTTTTTCCCTGTCATCGTGTATATTTGCTTAAGAATGCAGCTTGATTAGCTAGGAGGTTGAAGTAAGTTGTTAGATTAGCAGCCTGAGTTGACAGAAGGAAATACAAATGGCAGAACTTTACCTCTCTGACTCCTGGCCTTCCCATTACAGCACAGAAAGTCAGCTCCTGGGTTGGGGTTGAAGTCTTCACCTAGGAAATGGGACAACGTGTTGCCATTTGTTACCATAGCAACTCATGTAGTCTTGCCCTGCGCTGATATCAGATGTGCAAAAACTTCACACCTGGATTTTAATATCTACACTCGCATCCCCCTTTTCCTACTCTCCCCCCATCTCTCCCTCTCTCCATCCATTTCTCTCTCTCTCTATCTCTCCCTCCCTCCCTCCTTCCAGGCAGTGAGGAGGAGGCCACCTCTCTCTCTCAGGCTCTGGTTCTGATCCGGGAGCTCCTGAGCTCGGTGGACCAGCAGGTTCTTGAGCTGGAGCGGACCCAGCGTCTGCAGGAGGTTCGGGCGCGGCTGGACCCCCGGGCTGAGGCGGAGGTGCGGGGCGGGGGCGTGTTTCGGGGTGGGGAGCTCGCCCGGCGGAGGCTCGTCCACGAGGGCACGCTGCTGTGGAAGACGGGCGGGTCCCGGCTCAAAGGTGAGGGGGCGGGGCCAAACGCATCTGCAGTGACATCAGCTCGGTATCCCGTATACACTATACACTGCAACAGTAGCCCTGTGTGGAATCGCATACTTCTTTACTGCTTACTGTATACTACACCAGTATATACTGGAAAATATATGCTATTGTTCATGCTGTAGGATGCAGTGTCGTAGCCCGAATGTGGCAATAACCATCTCATGTACCACAGCCATATGACCACCGGGCTATTAAGATCCATATTGAGATGTTACCATTGACTGTATTGCATTATTGGATATAGGTATGTGAAATTTGACCGGTGTAGTATGTTATCTGGGTATCTTCACATACTGTATACTATTTGCTCCTTTTTTCCATGATCAGTAATAGTGTTAAGTAGCAGGCGATACTGAACGTTGTTGTTAGTCTTTTAATGGAGGATAATCGTCTTATTTTTTCTCTAAAGTAAAGTTTAGTAGTTTGTTTAGCTCACTAGTGATCATTTTTTCATATTTAGAAAAAAAGTATTGAAAAACTATTTTCATTTGTTGATGAGGAAAATTTTTCTAACGACAGGCTCATTTTTCTGTGGTGCTGTGTACTGCATCACTGAAATGTCAGGGGAAATATGCACGTCACCTGCTACGGTCATTCGCCAGCATATTGTTACTGCAGTGCGGCTCAGAATATCAGTGGAGTCAGGCACAGTTTTTCGGGCTCCCCTATTTCTCTTGATCTGGATGTACAGCTGACACACTGCATTTAAAGTTGATGACATTCATGAGCAAATTCTGCAAATCATGTGTGCAATTGCAGCCACAAAAATTTGCGCGTCCAAATTCTTCCAGACCAAACTGCATGCACTAAATATCTGTAATGTACAGGTTCTGTCACATAAATATGGGATACAGTCCATACTTAATTGGGCCATTATGCAGCCTTTTCTTTTTAGCCCTGTTCTTCTGGATTTTGTATTAGAAAACAATCAAAAATATGCAGGTCAAGTTGGAACTGCCAGCTTTAATTTGTGGGTATTTAATCCATTTTCTGGGAAACTTTGGGAATTGAAGCCTTTTTTCGAATATTATGGCTATCTTAATATTTTCAGACTGCATTATGCTCTATATCTGCTCTATATGTCAGAAGTCTACACATCTTAGGCACTGCGTCAGTGAAGTATGTGCACTTAAGACAATAACTCATATAAATGTACACAACTACTGTGGTGCATCAAGGAAATATGCACCAATACTGACTTTCTGACTGACGGTATATTTGAAAAATGCACAAATACTGACTTTGTCAGTGACGATATATTTGAAGAACAGCGTCTGGGAGAAGCATACAGCAGAGTCAGCAGGTCACAAAAACATCCATGCTTTGTACACAGCATCAGGGAAATGCGGACATCATCGTTAGTGAATACTGGTGTTTATTTGTAAGTCTGACTTAGGCGTGCTCTGATTGATTCCATCCAAACTGTTCCGCTGACTTCTGTGTTTATGCTTAGTCGCTGTTGTAGTTTGCAGTTTTAATAGCGTTGTTACTGTGTGTGTGTGCGCGTGTGTGTCTTTGTGTGCGTGTGTGTAGACGTACAGGTGCTTCTGATGACAGACATCTTGGTGTTCCTGCAGGAGAAAGATCAGAAGTTTATCTTCCCTTCTACAGTGAGTTTGACCCCCCTTTACCCCCATTTGCCCCCTTTATTTGAACCACTGCAGTGACGATAAAGGGCATATACCGCACTGAATGGTCTCATTGCTGCTCATGCCGAAACATCCTGACAGTTTTGCTGTTATGCAGTGGCCGTGTTGTAACATTAGCAGTGCATTCCAGTGCATTGTGTGAACATCTTGTTACCCGGGGTGTCTTACAGGCTTCATTAGTATAGTGTCTTGATTTTAGCATGTTTTCTCATACCCCTGTCTTAGACAATAGCTAGCATTTTATTTAACCCCGGTTGGCTGAGTTTTTTATTTTTAATCTATTAATTATGTAATAAGTGAGAAAGCTTTTGGGCTCCACACTGATACATTACGATAGCTTAGCTAAATTTCTGTTAGCCATTAACAGTGATAGCCAAATGTTATTGACTTTATAGGGCTTAGATTCACCAATGATCATTCACCATGATTGCCTACTGTGACTCTCTCCTCTCCAGGATAAGCCCCCAGTGCTGTCACTCAATAACCTGATAGTGCGAGACATAGCCAATCAGGAGCGAGGAATGTTCCTCATCAGTGACTCCACCCCTCCGGAGATGTACGAGCTGCATGCCGCCTCTAAAGAGGACAGAAACACTTGGATGAGACTCATTCAGCAGAGCGTCAGCAGGTCGGGTGCACACACACACACACACACACACACACACACACACAAATGCACAGACACACAAAAACTGTCTTTCTCACACACTCCCTCTCCCAGTCTCTCTCATGTATCCATGCTTTCATTCCCCCCCTTGCAGCTGTCCCTCCAGAGAGGATTTCCCCCTTATAGAGACGGAGGACGAGGCCTTGCAGCGCAGGCTGAAAGGTAATGAGATACAGTATATCAAGTCATCCAATCACAATCGTCAATGATACACAGTACACTGGAGATCATACAGTCAAAATCTTCAATGATACATGGTGCTCCAGATCTTCCAGTCACAATCCTCAATGATAAACAGTGCACCAGATCATCCCATATTAATACTCAATGATACGCTGCACACCAGGTCATCCAATCACAATTGTCAATGATACACAGTGCACTAGATAAGCCAGTCACTATCCTTAACGATACACGATGCACCAGATCATTCAGTTACAATCCTTCATAATACACGGTGCATCAGATCATCCAATCACAGTCATCAATGATACATGGTACACCAGATCATCCAATCACAATCCTCAATAATACACAGTACACCAGATCATCCAATCGCAATCCTCAATGATACACAGTACGTCAGGTCATCCAGTCACAATTGTCAATGATACACGGTACACTAAATCATCTAATCACGATCCTCGATATATGGTAAATCACCAACACACTGAGGACTGAGCTGTGAATCGAGAATGAGGGACAAAGAAAGACCTGTAACAAAAAATCTAGCAAGTAACTGAAAAGGCGCGTAGGAAGGCACAGAGAAATCTGGCAAAAAAATGTACAGTGAATGGCTATGAGTGCAGGGAATGTGAACAGGAGAAACAGGCTGATAGTAAGGGGGAACAGGTGAGTGTGAGAACAGAGCATGCAGGGAGGTGTGGCTGCAAATGAGGAGATAAGGTGCGCTAGTGGGGAAAACCGAAAGTGGAGGGAAAGTCCGCGAGGGAAAGGAAAACCGCCCTTGCGATGTGACAGGTGAATTAAAACAAAGTTGTAGAATGGCTAAGATTAACACAGTGAGTGAACAGTGATCCAAGAAAAATAATCAAGACATGAAAAATACTCAAAATACTGTACTTAAAATACAGATTCAGATCCTAATAGCAGTTTTGAAAGCTACTAAACAAAGTTTTTTTGAAGAAACAATACTAAAATGAAGTGGTCTTACTAAAATGTATGAAACTAAAATTAAGTCCTTTTAAAGGACATACAAAGAACTCTGGAAGGAAATATGATTCAGTAATATAGAAGCTTTATTAAACATTCTCTTGTATGAAATCCGTAAGCATAAGCAATCATATCAACCATGAAGAGCACAAAAATAAAAGGAGTGACGCATAAATCATTTAGTTTTTTAGTGAACATGGTGTTCCACTTTGCAGTGAATAGTTCAGTTGCGTGGGTGTTCACTGCGCATTCATAAATATCAGCAAAGCAGGGGTCACATGACTCACCAACCTGGCCCATCTGCTCAGATTTCAGATCTTTCTAACACCATATTATCTTTAATGATGCATCATGGGAAATAACTCATTATGAATCCTCTTTTTATAGTGCACAGTAGGTCAGTATAGTTTGTTTCAAGCCTCTTTTACTCTTAATTGTGAAAAGTGCACAGTGGGCCTGATCTACTAAGATCCCAGATAAAGAGCGCTAAATTGTGTGCTCATGGTAACATTTTGCGCATTTAGTTTGTTTACATTTTGTTGGTGATCTACTAAGAGTAATTGCCTAAATGACTGCTGGTGCAAACAGCATTATTTAAATGAGGACTTTGCGTGCTGCAGCCATTTCCACTGTGGACAGTTTGGAGGAAAAGGACGAACGCAAACGCAAAATGAAATTCGATTCGATGGAGTTGGAGGTGCATGTGGAGGAAGCAAATACATTGTTATAAATGGACTGAATTTTACAGTTAAATTAATGCATTGTCTCCTTGTTATTTTAAAGCTGCTTTCACACCGGACGCAAAATGAATTTTTCGCACGACAGATTACGTTCAAAGTCAATGCAAAGATGCAAATACACGCGAAACGCGTGTAGTAAGTAGAGTCCTGCGCATTTAACTGTGGTTTACTGTTAACAGACACGGAACCTGTGTTATAAACTGATTATAAAATTACAGTTAAAATAACTGGCAAAAAAGGTGCAACTTTATAACAGTGCATGCTCAGTGTTTGAGGGGGGAACTATTTGCACATGAGCACAGTCACTCGTTCCGATTACTCTTGGGAAGCGAGCAACCGCATAAAACTCATGTTTGGTTTCATTCAGTGCTTCCCTTGTGGATGGAAACTTTATGTACTGGCCCATCCTGTGCAACATGGCATCTCGTATTTGAGACAGTACACACGCATAACTGTTTTGGGAGATCCCAGCAGTGAGAGCTGCTGTACGCTGGAATGAACCAGTTGCGAGAAAATGGAGAGTAGCAAGAAGTTTTCTCATTGCAAGGATGGCATGACTTCTTCTTGTGATTTGCTCTAAATCAGCCCTTATATCATCTAACAGTTCCTAAATGCCATTGCTGGATAGGCAATTTGTCTGGATTATTCTCTCTGACATCCCAAACATTGTCATACGGATGAAAAACACCCGTTCTCAGTGTACGCGCGGCTTGTGTCTTCTCCTTGCGGCAATAATGGCAGCCATGTCTGTGCGCAATTAAGTGGAACCAATTAGTACCTACCCTTCAAAGGTATTAAATAGCAAACGCAATCACCATCACTGAAATTGCTTTCAGGCTTGATAAGTCACTATGCATGTGCTAAAATTTTGAATTTGCATTTTCTCTTCCCATATTTTGCACGCTAGGATAGGCATGCCCCTTATTACATATTCATTAGGGCCAAAAGTACAAACTGCATAGAATGTGCAAATTTGCACACTTCAAAGATGCAATCCTCAGTGAACACCCTTAGTAGATGAGATTGCGGGTCAATTTGCGGGTGATATGGTATTTGCACGCGTTTCCATACAGACAAAGCTTTAGTAGATCAGGCCCACAGTGTGTATAATACTCTCAAAATGTTGCACGTTCATTCAAAATCACTAAATTGAATATATTTGACATAAAATGGAAGTATAAATTGTACATTTTTAGGCCGATATTTATCCATTTAGCAGAATTAGAAAATTGCTTCTGTTCCTCTAATATCTGAACTGTCTCTTTCTGATAAGGGATGTGGGTGGTGCAGCCTATCCCAGCATGCACTGGGCTAGAAGCAGGAAAAGGCACACCCAGGAAAGGTCACAGATTTCATGCAGTACTCATACACCATTCAAAATCTGCTTTATTTGCTCCCATATTTTGGGGAACTCTGCATACGGTGGTTTAAAAGTGCATAGCATAGTGCAAACCGAACAGTTAATACTATGCTGGGTTGTCAGTGTTTTTGTGTTGCCCATTCCCTCTCTCTCGCCCTCTCTCATAGCTGATATTCAGCAGAAGGACAGGGAGGTTCTGGAGCTCCTGCAGGAGAGGGTAACCCTGTTCTCTGACCTGGCCGAGGTCACTGGGGGTCACGAGGTCACACTCCCTGCCAGCTCCCGAAACCTGTTCCGGGCCGACACCTCTCACGCCCCCCTCGGGGAGCGACTGCTGACAGACGCTATTGCTGAAGGTATGGGGGGGCTGGAGGGTGTAGAGTTCTCCCCAAAACAGGAAGGATTTTTCGTCTTCTCTTTTAGACGCCCCTCTATGTCGTAATGCTTAACATCCTCCTGAGCATCACAGCTGAGTTAAAAAAAATAGCAGTACATTAAAAAACGTGAATAAAGTGCAAATATTTTTTTCAATAGTCTTCAGTGCCATATATCAAATGTAGTGGAAACATTGCACATTCAATTCCAAATCAAAGCATTAACAATTTTTTTCTAGTCTGTGTTATTCTTTTGCAGGAAGCAAATAAAAGGAATGTTAATCTGTTAAAAAAAGTAGCAGTGTCCACAATTTTCTCTTCAAACTCAAACACTAAATTTAACTCAAGATTTAACTTCACTTTAAATTACTGAACTAAAGCTTAAGCTGATATAGCATGTATTTTTGAATATAATGCTGGTTTTAGCAGCTTGTCCTGCTGTTCGTCAGTAGAGCAGCCTATAGTTAAGCAGTTTCACTCATCTGGTCGCTCGAATAGCTTCAGCTAGCTTTGGCTAACAGACCAAATTTGATCATGACACTGACGGACTATGATGATCTTGAACCGTTGATAACACAACTTCAAACCATTTTAGAATCCTGGCTTAAATGGTCAAAATAAAATTGAATAAAATTTCTGAGTGATACTAATAAAATGGTATGTGATTGACTGGTTTAATGGGCAGAGATTAAGCTAACTCCAGGACTACATTAATTTTTTAACTAGAAATTAGTCGCGGGCGAGGCTTAATCTGTTACTCTGAAACAAGTGCTTGAAGTTTGAGTTCGGGAGTTGGAGAAAAGGGTCAGTTTCGAAGTGTAATTCTGTTCCTCTCTCTTTCCCTCTCCTGCCCCCTAGTGGACCGGCTGAGTGAGGTTCTTCTTGGGTCTGACCTGGAAGCCCCTCTCTCTAGAGGCTCCAACGGCCACCCTAAGCGCCAGGGGGCGCTAGTGATCAGTGAGTATCTATTTTGGCTGAGAGATTTTGGGATTTCAGCAGTGGTATCTGTTAACTGGGTGTTGTATGTGAAAGCAAATGTATTTTCAGTCATCCAGCTGGTCTTATTTACATCTTAGGTTCTGTTTGAGGTTCTACAGACCCCAAAGCCTCTTTCTAACAGCACAGGCAACATACTTATAAGCACTAATTGTGAAAAAAAATTGAAAAATTAATTTGCTTATTTTCTATCTGACAGTCTGAAGGACCCATAAATAGGAAAACCTACCCATTTTATATGGCTGGTAGTGGTCTTTTCAGGATGTATGAGATCAAAGAAGTATGAATCCTCTGTGACTTTTTCATCTACGCCAATGCTTCACAGAAAACTTACAGATCATCTGACAATTCAAGTCTCCGTCTTCAACTCCGTGGGGGAAATGGGAGTGACTAGTCTTCCTTATATCACCAATTCATTTTGATGAAGGGTCACTCTACGGAAACAGCAAATTATTTGGAAATCTCAATTTTCATTTCTAATGCCCCTTTAATAATATTTTCTCCACTTAGTATTTTGTAAGTATTCCTAACAATGAGAACTACTCATCATCATGATGTTTAAGTTGATAAAATTAATCACAACTTTATTTTGTTGACTCCATTTAAATGATTCAATCAGAACACAAGGGTTTTAAATGGCTTCATTCCCTCCTCTTGGTGCCTTATTCAGCTGTTCATTGCAGTGAAAGCCACTCCAGCCAGGACACGCAAATCTCTGCCGGCTTGGCCTGTCCCCATTCCCTGAGCTCTGAAATTGCCACCTTGCGCATTGTTACGTTTTGAGAGGACTGATTTTGCTAAAGTATTTTACTCTCTGCTCTCTATGTATTTGAATAACACATCTGTTTGTCCCTACTCTCTGTTTCACTAATGCATGTGTTTGTCCGCACGCGCTGTGTACAGACGGACAAGAGATATCCATCAATGGGACTCACGACAGCCCAGCACCCAAGGTAAGGGAGGGAAGGACAGGGGACATGGGCTCGTAACAGCTCATCCCTAACTGCTGCAGGCATGTGCTAAACTGTGGTGAACCAAAAAATATAGATTTCAGTATTATAATGTCATATTTAATGGGACTGCTAGTTCCTTACGAAAAAACAGCTAAAAAAAAATTTAGCCGTCACTCCCAAAGGTGAAATATGATTTACATTCTTGACTGTGGAACTGGTGTTTTACAGTTCATTGTTAGCTCTTGGAATGATTTTAGGATGTGATGTTTGACTTCTCTGTTAAATTAAGATTAATATTTGACAATCACTGTTTAATTAAGAAAGTATGATTTCATATTTTACCTTTGCTGTAAAACTATGCTCATGCATTTTAATATGAAGCTAAACTAGAAATTTATGTTGAATTACGGTGGTAGATTTGACCATTTTTGTTAAATTTAAGCTAATATGTAAAATGTGACATTTCTGGTGTGAAATTTGAGTCTTTCTGTTGAATTTTATTTCTGAAATTTCTTGTAACTCCTGTAGGACAGAAATGGAAATCAGTTGGAGGACAGACCCCTGAATGAAGTATGTTTCACTCAGCCAGCCAACTACCACATCCCTGTATCTTATTATCACTGCATCGAAACCATAAAACCAGAGTAGTAATAATGACAATAATCAGAATGATGTTACATCTAAGTTTCAAGAGTGGTGAAAATATGCCATATCTATCTTATGTGGTCATATGTATAGAAAACTGACTTTGTGTTTGTGTCTGTGTGTGTGTTTGTGTTGCAGGAGGTGTGCCAAAGGCTGGTAAACCTGAGTGTCCAGCTCCATGCACTACAGGTGAGCCCCTTATGTGAGTGTAAGTGTATTTATACACACACTAATGCAAATTAATGAACCACATAGGTAAGAGGTGTTACAGAGGAATCCAATTCAATTCAGTTTAATATACAGACTCGTGTCCAAATCACACAGAACAAAACAGATAAAAAAGGACTATAAAAACACCACAATTATATCACATACAAACATACAGACATTTCAGCCAGTGCACCCTCAGCTTTGCAGCTCATTAAAATCGGCTCGCCCTGGGAACACAATTGTTTCAGTCTCAAATCAGATGGCTTGTTTTGTATAGAGTCCTGGGACCGGTTGCATAAACTTAGTTTAAGACTGGTCTTGGCCTCAGACCGGTCTAAATTGTCAAGTTAGACTGGTTTAATTAAGACTATCTGTTGCATAAAACTTATGACTGACTGCTGACCAATCCCATTCCAGAATCAGCCCTATTGTGACATCGTCTGACACCACACATTTAGAACTTTATAAAACTATTGAACTGAAAGCAGGATTCCACCCACTCCCCCAAAATTGCGGATTGTATAATCACATAGCTGCTGTTAAAGAATCTGTGTCACGATTACTGCGTATGCTCACAACTTTGAAGGAAATGAATCGACTCGACTGCAAGTCAAAATCTACCTCCATTCTTGCTAATCCGTCTTCGTTTTGCATTGCATTTATATATTTTAGTCACTCAGGTAACCTGGTAACCAACGGAAAATAATCAGAGCAAGAAGTTATTCTTCATCTTCTATGATGTTTATTTGCGGTTGGATAACCAGGTTATATTCTTTGGCTAATGTGCTGAAATAGCATTTTGAATCCTCATATTTCCAAAGGAAATTCCAAAACAGAAAAAGCATAATGCCGGAGTAACTAAAATATGTGAATACAATACAAACCGGAGCCGGTTTGGAAAGAATGGAATCGGATTTTGAATAGAGTCAAGCAGATTCACATTGTTAGCCGAACAGTTTCCGAGGTTCTGAGCTGGTGCAGTAATCATGACGTTCCACGTAAGGCTTATGTTCAGGGATTAATTGCCCCTGACTGGGATTTTTAGGTCACCTGAGACGAAGTCTCAAAGTGACTTATTCTAATCGCCTTTTGTCTGTCGTCGTCCATCGTGCGCCGTCCGTCGTGCGTCGTGCATCCGTAAACAATTTACATTTTCCACTTCTTCTCAGAAACCGCTCATCGGATTTCAGTTAAATTTTGCAGGAACCTTCCTTGGTCAAATATGCACTAAAATTGCGAATTATATGCTGCCCACCCCCAGGGACTCTGAGGGGCGGGGCTAAAACTGGCCAATACATTTTCCACTTCTTCTCAGAAACCGCTGATCCGATTTCAGTTAAATTTTGCAGGAACCTTCCTTGGTCAAATATGCACCAAAATTTTGAATTACATGCTGCCCACCCCCAGGGACTCTGAGGGGCAGGGCTAAAACTGGCCAATACATTTTCCACTTCTTCTCAGAAACCGCTGATCCGATTTCAGTTAAATTTTGCAGGAACCTTCCTTGGTCAAATATGCACCAAAATTGTGAATTATATGGTGCCCACCCCCAGGGACTCTGAGGGGCGGGGCTAAAACTGGCCAATACATTTTCCACTTCTTCTCAGAAACCGCTGATCCAATTTCAGTAAAAATTTTGCAGGAACCTTCCTTGGTCAAATATGCACCAAAATTTTGAATTATATGCTGCCCACCCCCAGGGACTCTGAGGGGCGGGGCTAAAACTGGCCAATACATTTTCCACTTCTTCTCAGAAACCGCTGATCCGATTTCAATAAAATTTTGCAGGAACCTTCCTTGGTCAAATATGCACCAAAATTGTGAGTTACATGGTGCCCACCTAGGGGTCCCATATATCCCAATCCCACCCAGCATATCTGGGTCTGGAGAAGAAGATTTTGAAAATTTCCTTCTCCAGACCCAGATATGCTGGAAAACAATACTCTTCATACATGGAAGGGTCTTCAGGTGCTTTATCAAAATTGTTCATTTCATGGCCCCCAGGCTCCATGTTTGCTCCTGGGGAGGGGGTGAAGTTTACTATACTTTATATAGGAAAATGATACTTTTGGGTATATTTGGTTCATTCACATCAATAACATCAGTTTTTATACAACTCAGGTGACCGTTAAGACCCATGGGCCTCTTGTTAATTATTGGCATGAAAAATGCATGTTCTACTGAACAGTCAAAAATGCACAGAAATGTGTATGTGCTCTCGCCGTTAACATTCTACCAAATGTGTGCGTGCCAGTTTATGGCAATAAAATCATGACTCAGATTTTCTTGCATCACTTCATCAGTCTGTTCTCTCTCTCTCTCTCCCCCTCTGCATTCCCCAATCGCCCTTCCTTCTCTCTGTACTTACTTTAAGTTACATACCATACAATTCCAGATGCTAGGAAAATATAAACTCTGCAAAGCATTTTGTTACCGGTAACATTTAATCGTAATGTTGCAAGTTGGTAAGATAACAATGGCAGTGAAACGCATTATACCTTTTATATGGGTGGTACTTATTTTGCCTCCTTTACTCACAGTGTGCTGGAGACATTCTATTTTCCGGATGTTCATTCCTGCATGCATTTTTCACACCTTATCACAAGTATCTTGTCCACATCTAGGAAGGAGTAGAGGTATTTTCTCCAAATCAGCCTAGATAGCTCCCCAGAGAAGGTAGCTGGACAATTCAGGTTTTGGAGGTCATAGGGTTAAAGGTCGGGGTCACATGAGGTCAGTTTTAAGTGCGGAAGATCAGCTTTTAGGGTGAATGAAGCTATTGGCAGGTGGAGGCATAGCAATCAGCGCTTTGCCTCAAATTGTACCTTGTTTTCTTTCAGGTTATGACAGGCTGAAACTCTAAATTTAAACCGGACCTCTCTTTCAGGGCATCGTGATCAGGCAGGACTCCATTTTAGAACTTTGCCTGCGCGGGGGCTCTGTCTCCACGGTGATACCCACAATCCCACCGGCCTCCACTCCTGCCAAGTTGTGTCGCTCCCTGTCACGTGACACGGGCCTGGATGCCAGCGCGGGGGCGGCCATAGGCGACCTGGCCCTGCTGCAGCGACAGCACAGCCTCCTGCAGGAGGAGCTGGGGAGGCTGAGGACTGCGGAGGGAAGGCTCAGGGACAGTGAGAAGGCCCGGGCCCTGCTGGAGCAGCAGATGAAGGACATGAAGGCTAGTGGTGGTGCTGCAATGCCCCCAGTGGACCCTGAGGGAACTGCAGCCTCAGGGGAGGTGAATATTTAGTTACCTCAGCCTCCAACGAAGTTGGAGCGGGAGGTTATGTTTTCATCTCCTTTTGTTTGTTTGTTGGTTTGTTTGTGAACAGAATAACTCTAACACTTGGGGGTGGATTTGGATGAAACTTCGTGGAAGGATGAAGTATGGGTCAAGGACAAACTGATTCACTTTTGGTGCATGTACATCAAAGGTCAAGGTCAGGGTGGCCCTTTTTAGTAGTGACCCAGGGTTTATGTGTAGCCGGCATAGCATTAGGACCCTGGGGTAAGCAGGAGAGGATAAGGAGGGCAGGAGTTAATGGTGATCTGCTTGCATTCTATGAGTAGATCGGGAGAGAAACAGCTCGCGTTTGTGCTAGTGCCCTCTTAGGCGTGTGGCTTTCATACTGATAGCGCTATTGGCGGAATTATGCGCTCTACTGAGTACTTTCTAGTTAAACTTATGTTTCCCCATTAAATTTTGTATCTGTTATTTTTGATATACAAACAACAAAATTATGGAATACAGTGCGTGAGAATTTCAATTTTCACCTAAACTGTAACTTTAGCTAACATGTTCTCCATGAGAGAAAAAAAATGAAGTAATAAAACGGAAATAGGGTCTTGACCACTAATTCAGCTTATGCTGCTTTCTGTTGAAATGAGCTTCATCCTGACCAACAACATAGACCCGCCCACTTTCATGGCTCCTCCCCTTCCTCCCCAGCAGGTTCCTCCTCCTGACCGCAGAGGAAGCAAGTCCGACATAAGTCCTGTTGCACCATTGGCCAGCCAGGAGTCGGCAGACCAATCAGATGGCCCGCAGGAGGGTAGCGATGACGAGGAAGTGGAAGTTGACGTGGGAACAGAAGTGGATGTGAGAGTGTCGCCTCGCTCCGACAGCCCTAGAGGTTTGACCCCCTGCTTGATTATATACGTGACACCTGCCACTCAGACATTCTGTTCAGATCTATTCCACACACACTCATGCCTTAACAAAATGCAGTGAGCTGCCAAGATATCTGGAATTTACTCATATCATCAAGACTTATAGATGTGTTAATACAGTTCACAATATTTGGGCCAAAATTGCGTCTTAGTTAGAAGCTGCAATATACTTTCAATGATATGCGGCAAAAATGTCACGACTGTCCAGAAAAAAATCACATATTTCAGTCAATCAATTACCAATAATCAATCAGGTAAGGTCAGTGGAGCTAGTATTTGTGGCTATTGGAAGTACAGTAGTATTTCCATTCAAATACTCTGCAAACCTGAGTGACCTCAAAAAGGCACACTGTGGACCTTGAGTTTAGACTGGGGCTGAAGTCTTTCTTTCTCCTCAGTACTCTATAGTGAGTAGCACTGTCTCCTCACAAGGGCAACCTTATTCCCATTGAATTGGAGAATCTCAATTGAGTAGGAGTGTGTGAGGGAGTGGTGTCTGAGCCCTGCAATGGATTATGAACTTCCCAAGGTGTGTTCCTGTCTCTCACCCATTGCATGCTGGGATAGATGATGGATGGATGGATGGATGGATGTTTAGGTAACTGCGGTTACACTTGTGCGTTTGGATAGGGTGAGAGTATGTCCTTTTCTAGGCATCTCCCTCTCTGGTTTGATCTGTGGGTTGAATGTAATTTGAGCCTGTTCCCACTACCTCCGCATTCTTGCTGCCTCCCTTTCTATCTCTCTCGCTCTCCCTCTCTTATTCTCCCTTTCTCTTGGGCGATCTCACACTACTAATCCACTCTCTCAGTCTATCTCTTTTGCTAGCTCTGCTTCCCTGTCTGTCATCTCTGTCTCTCTCAGTCTTTCTCGCTCTGTTAATCTCAATCTCTTTCTCCCTGCCTCCTGCTGAGTGAGGCTCTTTACAGCCGGGATGGATCGTGGGTAGCGGTCATTAGTTGGAGATCTCCATCCCCTGCATCGATGTCACAGTTCGACTAACACTTTATAACACACAAGTTCAGTTTTATTCAGTTTTTTATTCTTCAGTTTTATGTGGTCAAACATGCGCTGCAGTCCAATAAACTTGGGTCTTTGACATGAAATGTATTGCGCCCAATGATAGGAGAGTGACACCAACAATACTCAGTCATTCCTCCAATCTGTAACTGCCATAATTCTGTAGCTCCACCCACATCAGTCATGATATATTCTTTATGCCCACACTATGTTTGGCCACACAGTCTGGGGTGTATTCCTGCCACTTGCTGGAGAAACAGTATAAAAACTTGTAAAATGGAAATGGTCTTTGCTAACGTCATGTTGTTTTTCCTCTCTCTTGCTCCCTCTCTCTCTCTCTCTCTCTCTCTCTCTCTCTCTAGATCTTCAGGACATTCCAGAGGAGAGCGAGAGTGGGGCGGAGCCTCGATAATGCGAAGGCGGAGTTTAATATCCCATGGCTCCTCCCATCCTCAAAGTACTAGCCATGTTTTGGTCGCATGGCAACAGTGCATAACATAAAACTTCACAGAGACTAAGCCAATTCAGTACACTGGTATTCCTCCACGTACATACAAATATGCTGTTTTTATATGTGAGTGTACTCACATACATGTACATATGTGTATATAGTGTTTGTCTGTGTCATGTTGAAAGACTTGGATGCGGAAGAAAGTTGATTCTCAGGAACAGAAATTTTTCGAAATAGGAATTTATTTGCCGGCATAAAATCAAAAAGTATCATGGTTTCATCACATTGGCTTTTGGACCAGTTTTACTGATCTGAAACCCAAAACCAGGTTAGACGGAAGAAAAATTTCAATTGAATACAGAATAGTTTTTCATTTGAGAGGAAAACGTAAATGTGGTTTATACTTGCTTGATATACAGCTTTTGTTCAACAGTCCGGGGTCTCCGTTGTCGTATTTTAATTTTAATCCCCACAAAATGGGAGACAGGTCTGGACTACAGGTTCTGTCTTTACGAGACCAACTATGAGGTATTGTTCATGATGTGTCATGTTCTTTTATTATGTCGAAAATGTCTCATAGATTTTGTTTTTGGTTGACTACACTTCTCCCCTACTCTTTCCTTTTCCCAATAATTTTATCCAAAAAAGGGAGAGTGCAGACGTGCATTTCATAAGGAAATCGTTTGCTGCAAGCTGTTATGCTTGACTGATCTTATATGGACGTTTCATTTAGCTTGTTACTCTGTCATCAACGGGGTTTTTTTGCCACTTGTCCCAACAGAAATTGCGGGCATCAAATTGAAATGTGGAATATTTAAAAAATTTTAGTCAATATCTCCATATCTTCAAAGGATTTGCAAATCATTGTATTCTCCACTTTATGTAACATTACTGACAACGTCAGAGCCACAGAGACTGAACTGTAAATGGAAAGGTTTGTGGGGAAAATGGAAAGCAAATGTACTGTATACAAACATGGCAATTTTGTAACGATCTATCCACCCTAAGCACCTCTGACCAAACACTTGAAGTTCATTGCTTAAATGTACTAATTTTCCATTCTAACTCAAAAACGATTAAAGATAGGTGTTTATTATTATCAACATACAGGAAGTTACATATGGGCTTTCATTTGGCTCTATAAACTTTGACCTTGAGTGACCTTGAAAGGTCAAATTGAAGGTTGCAAATTTTCAGAGGGTTATAAGTCGAAAACAGTTGCAGATAGAGATGTTTAAAGCTCCAATTCCAAAAGTTGAGATGTGTAAAATGTAAATAAAAACAGAATGTAATGATTTGCAAATCTCATAAACCGACATTTTATTCCTAATAGAACATAAACAACATATCAAATGTTGAAAGTGAGACGTTACCATTTCATGAAAAATATTAGCTTATTTTGAATTTGACAAGGCCTTGCATATTTCAGCAAAACAATTCCAAACCACATACTGCATCCATCACAAGAGTATGGCTTCGCAGTAGAAGAGTCTGAGTGCTGAACTGGCCTACCTGCAGTCCAGATCATTGACTAATAGAAAACATTAGGCACATCATAAAATGAAAAATCCGGCAAAGAAGACCCAGGACTGTTGAGCAGCTAGAATCCTACATCTGACAAGAGTGGGACAACATTCCGCTCCCAAAACTTTAGCAATTGGTCTCCTCACCTCCCAGACGTTTACAGACTGCTGTTAAAAGAAGGGGGGATACTAGACAATGGTAAACATGGCCCTATCCCTACTTTTTTGAGATGTGTTGCTGTCCAGGGTTCTCGCCAGAAATTTTATTGAACGTACCGACCGAAGTGTTGAACCGTTGGTGAAGGCATCGTGGGGGGGAGCACGGGGGATTCCGCCCCCACCCCCCCCTCCTTTCCCGAAGAAAATTTTAGAACCTTCCAAACGCAATTTCATGGGCATTTCAGGCCTCCTGTCTCCTGCCTTGGTAGTGTAAACTCTGCTATGCAGTGAAATTTTCAATTTGTACAGACAGGAGAGAACTAGAATAAATAAGGCTAGGAATGCGGTGCTATTTTAAATGTTTATATATTATTTATTGTGAAAAAGGGGAGAGAGAGAAAGACTTAGAAACTAATTGCACTCTAGATTTAAAGTCCTTGGACTATAACAAAATAGTTAATAAATAAATGACCATAAAATAAATAACCAAATAAATGGCTGCAGAAATTAAATCAGTGTAGGTGTGGTGTGTGGTATCCTGGTGTTCACAGTCGGACTCTCATAGCAGCCGACGTTATCCTGGTGTCCACAGTCACACTCTAGTTGTAGCCACGTTATCTTGAGGCTTGAGATGCAGCAGGCAATTCAGGAGCGAAGCAAGTCGGTCGGTTGGCTAGCTGACCCCAACTGTTGGAAAAAATATCAAGCCGAACTGGCAGGAGATTTTCAGAAAAATTTAAATATTCATAAATATTTTTTAAAAAATATGAAGCACAGCGAGCGATTGGCTTCTCGTCGTGTGAAAGTATGTTCAACTGAGTTGTACGGCGCTGCCCAAGGGTATCTACACCAGAGGGCGGCGTAAGTCGACGTGTC
The DNA here is from genome assembly GCA_029692085.1 of Gymnothorax javanicus. Lineage (NCBI taxonomy): Eukaryota > Metazoa > Chordata > Actinopteri > Anguilliformes > Muraenidae > Gymnothorax > Gymnothorax javanicus. The sequence continues at coordinate 121,133,925 of CM056197.1, read as the reverse complement.
ATAAAGAAAATTTTTAAATTATGTCTCATGCCAGATAACATGCCAGGTAAAGACAGAGTAGGACTGAGGAGAGAAAATGTAAACCTTACATGGGTTACAGTGGCACATGTAGCACCAGTGCTCAGCCTGGCTCTGTGATCGTCATCTGTGAGTTCAATTAGCTACGCGTGCTTTTTGCCGGTTACTGACACTGCGATAGAAAGCAGGCACTTGCGACAGCGGCGGCTATTTACAGCATACGGGCCTATCTTCAGATAATCGATAAAACTAGGTCGATCGGTGCAGTCTGAAGCCATCCGCGTTTTTGCTGATACTGGTACTGGTGACCTATCTGTAACGCATCGCAGCAATTTTTATGCATCAGGAGTTTTTCCAGCATACCGGCATGCGACTTTTGCATTCGTCAGCGTACCGGCCCGGTATGTTGATATGGCCTGGCTAGAACCATGTTGTCATCAAATTCAAAATGTGCTAATCTTTTCATGAAATGGTAAAATGTCTCACTTTCAACATCTGATATGTTGTCTATGTTCTATTGTGAATAAAATGTGGGCTTATGAGATTTGCAAATCATTGCATTCTGTTCTTATTTACAACAATTTACACAGCATCCCAACTTTTTTGGAATTGGGGTTGTACTATTATCAAATTATACGATGTCACACTTGGGCTTTCATTTGATACCATGACCTTTGACCTTGAGAGACCTTAAAAGGTTAAACTGAAGGTTGCGGATTTTCAGATGGCTATCGAATCAGAGGCTAAAGCACTAAAATAAGTGCTACCAGGCAAGGTTTGTTTTGCTTGGCAACACTTGTTTAAATTTTGAATGCTGAGTTGGCAATTGGATTGCGGGTGGTAGCAAGGGGATTTTTTTATTTTTACAAGCAGTTTAGAATTCTGTTGAATTTTCAGAAATGCTACCAAAGATAATTATTATTAAGGAGTAGGGATCCTGCATTTAGTGTTACAAAAGGAATGAACGTATGTTGTAATGACATTTTTCATTGCGGTAAAAGGCTGGAATGGCAGCTCACGAAGAGCATCCAGCCTAATGAGGCTGGAGAGTTATCCTATGGGAATATACAGACGCAGTGTCAATCAGCGTAAAGTGGAATTCACGTGCATGGATAAAGTGCCGCCCGCCTGTCAATCTCACGCCAGTTGTCCCTCTGGAATTTCCACAATTGTGCTTGATTTCCACTTTGTGGTCTTCAGTTCACTGGCTTCACGGGATGGAAAGAGCACGCTTTTAGTACTGTCACACAATGCATTTCTACTGCCTTGGCCCAAATTTGTATTCATATATGTAATAAGGTAATGCTTTGGGCTTTTGTCTTTAAGTCATATTACTTGCTAGCTGCCCGTTGAAAAGTGAGACAAATAACAGATTTAAAAATGTTAAATTATTTTGTACTCTTAGGTTAATTGCAGTTTCAAAAGCTTTTATTTTTATTTTAACTGTTGAACTGAACTCAATATCCAGACCCTTACCTCTTAATTATTTTAGAAGAGAAATGGTTTCTATTGAAACAATGCCAACACATTTTAAGTTTTTGCAACCCCACCTGAAGCCATGAGATGATGGCTTTTAAAGAAGGAGCTAAATGCATGTTAATAAAATATCTCTCTCACGTTCTGAATTGTGGAGAGCACTCATGGTAGTTAAACTGGATTGTTTTTTAGTTTCTGCTTGTAAACCATGGAACAGGCTACGTACACAATGGTGACTTAAAATTTTCATTATGTATTATATATAAAGTATTTGTGTATGTAAATGTTTGCTATTTTCTTTCTAAAAGAAAAAAAATCCAACATGTGGAGACTTAAGTTGTTTTTGTTTTCCATTCTAAATTTGTATGTCATTTGACTGAACGCCAATTCGGCTGACTTTCATTTCAATCATAAATCTGACTGAATTGAGTCTGAAATGTATTGTTTATTTTTCGTATAACTGCACGTGAGTGATTTTGGGGGATGGTTGAAGGGAGGGGCTGGTGGTTGATGCAGAGACGTCTAATTTGCTTCAAGACAAAATGTGAACTTGTTCTGGCCCTCTGAGACGAGGGAAACCCTTTTGAAAAGGCAGTGCTACAGCCCCCCCTTGTGTACTGCTGAGTAAGCTGTTAAGATTTCAGGCTTGCACCAGAGAAACATGAGCAACATTGGCTAGAGCAGTGGTGCCTGAACTTTTTATGCCGTGCCCCCCTTTTGTAGATAAAATTATTTTCAGGCCCCCTCCTCCCACCATGGCCACCCACATGCTCCCACAAAAATACACTTTCAGACACGTCCTTTGCTTGCAAATATGCAATGTCATAATTTATTGGAAACAGACTGTAATTTATATACAACTTCAACTTCATTGTGTAAAATCTTACTGAAAACTAAGGAAAAAGTCACTTTATATATATTCTTATCTTTTACAGAGTAACAAATTTGCCTGGTTCTCTGCACAAAAACAAAGTTATCCGACTCCCATAGAATCAAAAAATGAACATTTTCTTTGCCTGAATTACACTTACTGTGTGACATCAACTTACTGAAAAACTAAGGAAATGGTCACTTTCAGAGTTGAAGCATTAGAAGTGACACTGCAGCATCTATGTTCTCAAATTTTACTGTGCAACAACATTCATTGCTTTCAACAGACTTTCTCTGCACTCAAATGGCAAATTTTCTCCAGTCCCGAAGAATAAACAAAAACCTGATTTTTTTTTTTCTCTACAAGTATTTACCCTCTAGTTTAGGATTCCTGCAGTCTTTTCAGTGATTGGTATGGGCTTGCTTTTTGCTGCAGATCTTCTCAAATCGGGGATGCAGCTGTGAGACTGCCACTCTTAGCTCATTTCCAATGTCCAGCTTTGATCTGTATTTGGTCTTGATTGAGGCGACAGCAGAAAACCCCATCTCTCGTCGGTAGGACGTGGCAAAATGCAGTAGTGTGATCATGGCTCTCCTGCCCAGCAGTGGGTAGTCCTTTTCCACTCTAATCTAAAATGCACCAGTGTCTTGGACTGAAAGTGCAGCCTCATTGATGAGTCAGCAGTGACATCAATAAACTGCTCCTCTTCCACAGCACTGACGTCTGCAGCTTCTGTAGCACTGAATGGGTCTCGGATCCAGTCATATTTTGCAAGATCCTGCAGTGGAAAATATCTCTGGAAATGTTTTTTGTAGGGCAGATATGTCTTTTCATGCATGCAGTCACTGTGGTCTGCAGCTTGTTGACATCAGTGAATGATTTGAGATTCTCGAATGAATCTGTATTCCCCTTTCACCTGTGCTCCCACATCTCCAGTTGTCTTGGGAATGATGTGATTTTATCTGCCTGCTGTGGAAGGTTTGTGTTGGTGCCCTGCATCTGCAGATTTAGTTCATTGAGTTTCTGAAACATGTCACTGAGGTACACAAGTTTCATGAGGATGTTGTCATCATTTAACTTGTGGGCAAGTTCATTACCCTCCTCCTCCAAGAAGACTCTGATCTCATCCTGCAATTTAAACACCTTGGATTGGACATTCCCACGTGACAGTCACTGCGACTCGCTGTGAAACAAAACAGCTGTGATCGGATCCCATTTCCTCACACAGGGCAGTAAATATTCGGGCTTTCACTGGTCTTGTTTTAATTGACCACTGCGGTAGTTCAGTCAGGCCACGGAGTCACGCCCAGCTGGCAAGCCTGCCTGCATTAGTGATGGTACAGATCGCAAGCCAAGCCCACGTCAGCCGACAGCTCAGCTGATTCCTTTCAGGCACTCAATTGGCAAATCTTAAACTAGGCCCCTATTTAAAGATGCTTTGCCTGCCCTCTATTGCAGCTTTCTCTGCTCATTTTGCAGCCCACCTCCATCCCCAGCTCATCCTTTACATGTTTTTCTGACTTAAGTCAATGATGATGCAAAATGATCGCCCGGCCTGTTCTGTACCCCTGGGAGGGGGGGGTTTTCTGCTGCTCTCTCCGCCAGTGGCTTTCATGCGTATGCATGGAAGGGCAGGTTTTTGGCTCTCCCTGCCTACTGGCTTTTCAAGCATACACGTGGTAGGGCGGGGAGGCCCCAGAACAGAACCATCCCGCCAAAATCAAATAATGCAAGTAAATTCACAGCAAATTATATAATTTGGAGATTTAGACAAAGTGGACCTGACTGAAATGTAGTTTACCGTAGCAATGACGTCTGTCATTACATCATTCACTCGGGACTCAGGTGTTTAGATGCGAGCGCCTCACAGTGTATCATACAGTGTGTCTACTGTGCATCGGGAACAACGCGCCTGTCCCCCCCCCCCCGCTTCCCCAGCCATTGCCTGAGCCCTATTTGTGCAGATTCCAGCACAGCCCTTCCAGTTCAGCCTCTTTAAGTGTAAATGATTTTATACCACTCATTTGCAGTTGCTCTCGCAGTTACAAGTCTGATGTATGATATCAATAAACAGCCTTTGCCACGGTCAGTCGCTTCATCAATCTGCAGAGCAAAATGGGAGTTTAGTATCTTGTCATTAACCTGCTCATCTATGTCTTTTAACGTGTTATGAATGTGCCTAGCAATTGTGCTGTCTGATAGAGGATAGCTTTTAGTTTGTTGGCGGTCCATGGTTGAAACCATATTAATAGCAGAGGGAAGTATTACTTCCTCAGCTATGGTGTGCGGCTTCTTACATCGAGCAACTCTGTACACCACTGTGTAGGAGGCAAGTTGAGCATGCGATGGCACTGATGCTACTTAAGTAAAGCAACTCCGTGGTGCACGACAGCTTAAGAGTTTAGGAAGAAATCAACCTGCTTCTCTTTGTGTTCGGGATGTTAAGTCTCCAAATGGCGTCTTAACTTGTTCGGTTTTATACTGTCGGGAGCCAGTAGTTTGAGACACACAACACACTGCGGTCTCCCTTCATTGCTCACAATTGTACTGGTGAAGCCGAGGGCGAGATATGCCTCGTCATATTTTCTCGTCTTTGGCGTTGTGGTCAGTGCGCGTGACTCTTACCCGAGAGTTTGGGGTTCAAACCCCCGCCTGAGACCTCCTTCAGCCTGCCCCACTTGGCTTACGCGAGACGTTTGGTGATGATTCGTCATCTGCTGTACGTTTACCAGACAGTCCTCTTACAAACTTGTCGATGCTAGCAGAGCAGAATTGTGCATGGTTCACCGTTACATTTTTTAATTGGTCCTCCTCCGTGTTTTTGAGGTGGGTTTCATTAATTTGATTTGTCGGCAAAGCTGGATCTTCCCATTTTTTTGCCACTAGCCGGTCGAGCTTGTGAGAGAAAAAAGTCACTAGCCCTCAGAAGATTTAACAAGCCCAACTGAAAAAGACTGGAATATCATTAATTGCACAGGTACAAACGTGATTAAAACACTTTGTACAAATCAAAAAGAAATTTAAATAAATAAAAAACGCTAACAGTTTAAATGAAGCAAATTATTTCATGTCTTCAGTTCGTACACTGCCCGGCCAAAAAAGTCACCTCTTGGATTTAACTAAACAAAAAGGTAAGAGCCTTTCATTGGATAATTACTGCAGTGATTAATATGTTCCAGCTGGTAACAAGTTATTTAACCCTAACTGATGCAGTTAGTAGCTTCTCATTTTTAAGCAACAATGTCAGATCATATCCTGTGGCCATGGAAATGGTGTTGATGTACTGTTTCAGAAGGGTCAAATTATTGGCCTGCATGAGGTAAAGAAAACAACAGAGATTTCTGAAACTACTGAAATTAAGTTAAGAACTGCGATTAAGAGCTGTAAATTCAGATTTGGTTAAGATATGTAAATATCGAAGCTTACCCTGCCAAGACAACGACCACAAGCGTATACATGAGCACGAAAAAAAAAAAGAAACGTTACATTACTGCAAAGAGTGAGATAATGACGTTGATCTTTAGGCATGGGCACTCTGACAAAGCGGCCGTGAACCCATGGATTGGCTTTCGGGGGAGCCCATTTTCCGGTGCGCATCACAACAAAACCATGTCACCTGCACATGCATAAATACAAGTGTGTGGCAGCGCGGTCAGTAACAGGGTTACTGCGAAAAACATTGTACGAATACCACTGCTAGGAGTTAATACCGCCAGTAATATTTGGGTTACTGCGAAAAACATTGTACGAATACCACTGTTAGCAGTTAATACCGCCGGTAATATTTCATAGAGGCACAAGCGAATGTCAAATTTATGGGAAGAAAACGAAATTGGCAATTACCTTGGAAAGAATTCCTGTACAGCGATAATTGGGTCGGTTAAAACGTCCGAAAACTTGCATTTCTGTGCAATTACCTCACGAGTGCAATATCTGACATAAAGGTGACATAAAGGCAGGACATAAGTGACTTGAAAAAGCACGCGATGAGACGGACGAAAGCTGCAATATTTAACGATATTTAAATATATTTAAAACAATGCCACAATGTCCCGTAAATTGCCCAACAAAACAGCGTCTGCATAAATCCCGTAAAATGACCAATTAACTGCACGCTAACTGCTTTATTTCTGCCATAGATCTCAAATATACAACAATCGACTCTGGACTAAAAGAAAAGTCACTTGCAGACCTACTCACCTATTTGAAAGGCATTCGTCAAACTTTGCGCTGAGCAAAATCCTCGTCTTGTCTTGAAATTAATACAACAGCCGTGGACGTTATCATTATTTATGTCAAACTTTAGCTTATCTTGATCTGTTACCTGTTGACTGCATTGCTGCTTGAGGAAGGGTCGACCGTGGTGTGGCAACTGCTTGAAGCCAAATGAACTTAGTGCTGGTAGCTTTGCTACCCTCTCCTCCAGTTCTTTCTTTTCTTTTTTGACTACTGCTTTTATGTTTGAATGGAATTACTGCTCCTAAGTTTGCAAATTTGATGATGTTCCGATTTTGCGCTTGAACTCAGACGTTACAGACATTAACGTGGTCACATGATCAAATCAAATACAGACTTGACATTGGGCAACACATTACCCTGCAATCATCTTGACAATTTGCATATCAGTATGAAAGAAAAATATCAAATAAAATAAGAAAATAGTTGATTTCAGTAATAGTCTTTACAACGTGGGAATATTAATATTAGATTACTGACATGGAGGTTCACATAGAACATCATGCCGTGGGACTAGGTGAGCGAGGGGAATACACGTAGTAACAACATGGCTTATGACTAATGTGATCGTTTTTTCTGTTTGACGGTAATGAGAATGTAGCTCAGCGAAGCTGCAGCGGGGGCCCTCACTGGCCATGGGCCCTGGGGCGGCTGCCCCTTGGCCCTCGCGGTTGCTCCGCTTATGCGTTATGATGAAATGTTTAGGCGAGTGAATAATAAATTCTCTAAAAATGATTAATTCACATGACTAAATAGGCAACACTTCACGAAAAAACCACTGTGGATTTTCCGCGTTAAATTTTGTCACATCCTAAGCAAGTCGTCAAACCTGTGCGTAATGATTGTTTAATTGAAAAAGATTGAAATGCGCTCTTTTTTGCGTTCAATTGGTGCGTTTGGTTTCTCGTCTTAACGAAGACAATTAGCAACACCTGAGAGGGGAGAGTTCAAGTGTCTTTTACCAGAGAAATTGACTGAAAACAGATCAAGACTAATAAGCGGTTTAAAGACATGTTTATCGCCCTCCTTGTTCTCTGTCCACCACCCGCCACTGCTCATAAGTTGTACTTTAATACTTTTAATAGTACTTTTCGAGAGATAAACTGCTCTGGCACTTCCGCGCTACCTTTTCGGCTCATCAGGCGATCTAACCTGTGCTTCATGATCGATTGAATAATCCAAATTGAACCAAAGACAGAGATTTGAAATGCACAAAATTGCGCGTCCAAATGAATGATTGTCGTTTTGTCTGAACGAGGCGAACAAACAACACTTGATAGTGCGGAGTGTTTTCGGATTGAAGGCATATTTAATTAGAAAAAAATTATTGCGATCGAATCAGAATTATTAATTGTTTTAAAGAAATGCTTATTGCCCACGCAATTTTAAGTTCTGGCTGCGCTCCTGGTCCATGGGTGCTTCAGTGAAATACCCAGTGTGCTTATGCCAATCTGTGCCGGGAGCTCGCAACGGGAGACCTGCCCTCTTTTGTAAATTTCTCTCGGTTATTCTCGGCGCAGTTCCGACCAGCTAATAGTTTGTAACTCCCGAGACCAGCTGAATTCGCTACGAGCTGATTGGCTGCTGAGACGGTTTAGTGCTTAACGTTCTAAACCAGCTTCTTGCGATGTGACAAGCTGAATCGCTGGCGACGCCATCAGCCGGTTTGCAACTCGCTGAGATGGGCCAGTTCACACATCTGCGACTCCTCCCTGCGACGTTCTAAAACGGTCTCGTCTTGTCTCGAATCTTTGGTCTGAACTGGGCTTAAGGGAACAAAGTTTGTGAAGACTTCAAAAGGAGTTTTGTACACCTATCGCTGCTGGTGGTCATACACAAGTATCAGAAGACAGCAGGTTAACCAGGTTACCTGGGCGTAAGTCGCAGCCTGCACCGGGGTATATTCTGGCCTGTCTGGCCTAGGCCAAAATATACCCCCCCAGGCCAGATTATACCCCGGGAGTAGTATACTCCCTGACTCTAATTTAGTAGTCCAGATCATGTTCCAGTGCAAGTTATTTTGTAAACTTTCACTATAACTATAATGTCAATTGATGGTAGTCAAAAGATCACATATTTTAAATGGCTAGACTTGCTTCACTTGTGCTGAAGATGCTATGTTGAAGTACATTGTAAGGGTCAACTCACACTTTGCTAAGGTATTCCTAAGACTGTTGTCGAGGAGTTTACATGTAGTAATACATTTTCAAGTAGAGAAAAAGACTTGGTAATTTGCAAGTGATACACTGTGTAACACTGATACATTATGGTTGCCGAATTTTCTTCCTGCTGAGGAAGGATTTGGGCACCAAGTTTGTAGTATTCATGGTGGTAGGTACAATCCACTGTCCAAAGTACTGTGTAGCTATACTGATTATGGACAAAGAGCAAAACAATGTTTAAGATAAAACTGGGTCGGCATAGTTTTTTACTACATCATCTTCTGGGCTAGACATTTTATACCCCCTTATATTGTACTCCACACATTCAGGCTGGGGGTTTTACTGGGCCAGCCAAGGTATGTTCTGGGCTTGTCGAGTTCATATACCCAGGGCATATTCTAAGCTAGTTAATTGTTTCATACCCGTCTACGCCAGATTATACCCCTACTCGAGTGCACAAAATAATCAATACTACAGCATATCTCAATTTTTATTTATTTCACAAACGTTAAAACATCTACATTTCTTAAGGAGAAATATTAAATGTCTTTAGCTACTTCAAACTGACTGATATATGTAGACAACAAGATAACTTACCGTGATGCGTGAAATTACAGTATTTGATATTAAGGCTGTCTGGGCAGCGGTAAAATATACTGTTTGTAAGATGAGTGTAATTGGCATGATCTTACCACCAGAGCATGTGAACTGGCAATGGATCTTACCTGTGATTTGACTGACCCACCCGCTGTGTTAAGCTCACTCAGAAACTTTGATTTGACAGTGTTCATGAAAAGCTAAGAAACAGAATATACTTTGCATTACAGAATACTTTGGAGATCCACCAGGATAGCTGTCTTATTTGGGTCCTAGAGAGTAGGTAATTTATAATTCAATGGTCAGATGACTTGCACTTGTGGTCAAGGAGTTTATGATCCCAGAAATCTATAGTTTAAAGACCTAGCAATTTTTCAATTCTCTGTATTATTTTTTTTTTACAATTTCAATGCAGAATTTTCATGAAGATTTTTTGTGTTTGCAGCCCTTTTTCTCTACCAAAATCATGAAAATAAACTGTAATGTGATGGAATTCTAAATGCTTCAAGTGTCCCGACTCAATTGAGCCATTCATTTCCTGTCTGTGAAGCTGCAATCTTGAATTATAAAGCCTTAAATAAGGTAACACATAAATAGCCAGATTTGGCTTCTGCGCAAAGGGGTCAAACATACAGGCATTACATAGAATTTTGTTTAAGTAGTGTCTTTATTGTATTCTTCTTGTACAATTTTTTATCTGCATTAAGAACTCATTGAGTACAACTGCATAAATAAGATTTTATTGCTCACTGTTGTCATGTAGGACAAGGGGCTAGCAACCTCTTCTTGTAAAACTATAACCTGCTATGGAAACAGCAAGGTAGCTGTTGCCTTACGGGCTGCCAGGCGCTGCGCCTTAGGCACTTTAAGGTCCAACTGCTAGTCTGTAGTTGTTATGTAAGACATCTTTCTTCTGCAAGAAAGCAGCTATGGTTTCTTATCCTATTTGAAGGGACGTCATGAAGTCCACAATGTAAATAGAACTTGAAATGAACTATTCAGTGGTAAATGTAAACAATAACAAAGTCTAGTACATCTATTATGAACATCTTTTGTTTTGAGTACAACTGCAGCTTTTCAGCACAGAAGATGTAAATATATTTCAACTATCACTTAGAAATAAGAAGAAGACTTGAAAAACTATCTGTGATACTGTCATTGGTTTTGTTAATTGCATGGTGGTACATGTACAATGTATGTGCCATAGCAAAGTGTGAGTTGACCCTTAAAATGTATGTTTACAGAGCATCTTCAACACATGTGAAACAATTCCGGCCATGAATAGAAAAAAATGTATTGTAATGTACATTCAAGTTAACAAAATAACTTGCCCTAGACCATAATCTAGAGTAAGGAGTTAGCCTAGGCCAGAATATACCCCCGGGGTATAATCTGGCCTGGGGTGGTATATTCTGGCCTAGGCCGGAATATACCGTGGTATATTCTGGCTAGGGGTATTTTCCGGCCTGCTACACCTGGACGCGAAATTTTTTTTCAGAAACTCATTTGCATACAGCCAATCAGCGATCTTGTTCCGGACCATGAAAGGAGTGTCTTGAGACAGTGAAATTTTTCTGTCTTTACGAGCCTTGCACTGAGGCACAGTCTCGGAACCACTGACTGCACAGTCCATACCCAGAATACTGCAATTACATCGAAGGTGCCTGCCTTGCTCTCAGCAAAACTGTTGGCCAAATCATTCGTCTAGCCTGCCATTTAGATAAATTAATTGTTATGAATGTGTTTGTTCAAATATCTGAAGCTGGTAAAATGAGCTGGTTACAATCAGTGTAGTCTAGAAATACCCAGCTCGCCGCTTTTTTATCCTGCACTGATCATATTAATAATAAACTAGTCAGTGACACCGAAAAAAATCCAATAAACATAAAGTAGAAATAACCAAGATTGCATCATCTTATTCTCGAAAATATGAGTGCTCTGTAGGCTGACAGATTATTTTTATCTAGCCTAGCTACTGAACGTTATAAACATATCGGCAGGTTTGGCAAGTGCTGTTAATGAATTGTATTCGCACTTTGCTGTCGGTTGTTAATATAGGTTGATTAAGGTGCTTTCTTTCTGCATCATAGAAACAAAATCTTAAGTAGATGGCCATAGCTATACTCAGGCAGAGAGGTGTGATACAGCATAATAATTTTATACCTTGAAAGAGGTTTTGAATAAATCTTCGTGTCCTTGAAAATGCGGTGGCCATTTCCAAACCTGCCGATCATTTTTAATGTTTCCAGCTAGGAATGATAAAAATCATCTGTTCAGAGCATTCATATTTTCTAGAACAAGCTGACGCAAACTCGGTTATTTACTGGGCTGGGCCATGAACAGCGGCCCGGCCCCTATAAACGCGAATGTCGCTGAGTGAGTGAGTGAGTGAGTGAGTGAGGGAGTGACTGGCTGCCTGAGTGATCAAGTTCAACAATTGGCTGGCCGGCGGGGAAGAAGTTCAGCGATTGGTCGGCCGGCGGGGAAGAACTTAAACGATTGGTTTGCCGACGATTGCCTGGGGTGCGTTCAAAGTCGGCAACATGTAGCAAAACGTATATTTAAAAGGCAACAGTAATGCGCTGAACACCCCGTTGTGTCACGCAAGGGTTGCAACTATGGCAGCCGAGAGGGCCATACTACGCGTTCTCTTGGAAGAATTCTCGGAGCCTGATGAAGTAGGTTCAAATTCGTGTTTGATTTTTAAACTTCCACTTACCACAAACATGTCGTTTGATGTCATCAACCGTGGTGAATACCAAGCTGCAAGAGAGCATTTACATACTACCCTTGTTGGATTCATTGTGCCACTGCCTTTTTAAGATGGTGCGGTTTATACACATGTTGTAGCTAATTGGATAACACTCCTGGCGCACCCACCAAACAGGAGAAAACATACCTCAAACGCCGTTGTGCACCGTTGCACACCAGTTGGAGGAAACAGGTCGTTCAACCCGGAAACCGTAACAAAACGATGTGCACCGGTGTGACTTTGAACGCCATAGACAGTAAAAGAAGTGGACGGCGGGATGACGCTGTTCTCAACAGGAGAGCGTGAAGCTCAATTGAACGAGTTTCCAGTTTAGCACCACGCCTACTGCGCAGGCTCGAAGTCAGTGCGCTGACGTAAACCAATGTCCTGAGAAGCGGTAACTCGTCTGGTAGATGTACCCTACACATAATTCCCAGCGAGCAAGCGATTGCGTCTGTCAGTATAGTCTGATTCTGTTTGATGTTATTATGTTTTGCGAATTATTACTTCATAGGTACTTCACTTCGTTAGCGATCTGGCTCAATCATCTTCTGTCTATGATTCATTTATGAGCTTCTGGTCTAAACAGTACGGTTATTTACCTCCTGTGCGACAGAAAGTCGCCGGCATTTCACGTCACTTTTAGCCTAGCCTGGTGCCATCGGCTAAAAATGCTTGTTATTAGACCATAACGCTACATATGAAGTAAAGACGTCTGCTACAAAATGTAGTTTCTCTGTAGAAAATATTATCGCTGACATGAAGGCTCATAATGTTTTTAGTGTCAAGTTATTTGATGCCAAAAGTCAGCCAAAATGAATGGGGGTGAATGGAGAAGCTACTGCTAGTTGATCATCTGCTATCTTCCAGTGTTCAATTGAGCTTCAACTTCCAGGTGTATTCCTACCCCCTTGTTGAACGCACCCCTGGCCGGCTGGCCGGGCGTTGCTGTCACTTGTATTTAATGTATTTAAGTGTACAAGGGCGCCCCTCCCTTTGCAGCACTTCCCGGTGGCGGCTGCAGACTTAAAGCATTCTCAATGTAACTAACTTTAAACAGTAAAAATTAAGACAGAAAAATAAAAACATGAATTGGGTTAAAACTGTTTTGTACAATCTGTCTAAAACCTTTGTTTAAAAAATCTGGGTTGAATTTTTTTTTTACATTTTCAATTATGTATTAAGGGAACGCTTTCACAAGGAAGCGGAAGGTTCTTCCAACTATATTTAAAAGAAAACTACAGTAACTGATACAAACACTTACGTTACTTGTGGTCGCAAGGACAGTGATGAAAATAACATTACAGATGATAGAATTAAGCAACAATACTGTCCCTGCAATAGCTTGCACCGAGCACCAGTTAGCTTGTTGCTCCAGTGAAGAGCATCAGCAGCGGATCATTAACTTTAGCGCTGCTGTGCTCTTGGGATCCTTCCAACCAAGCATTGCATTTCCTGGAAGAAAATTCTGCACGGTGTGATTTGACAGATCCTTACAATGAAGTTTGTTTGAAAAATGGCAAAAGTTGCATTGTGTTAAGGAAACCGACGGTATTCTTTGATTTATCTGCACAACTACGGTGACAGTTTGTTAAGGGGGGATTCAGCAACTGGGAAAAGGCAAAAGAAAAACTTGTTCAGCATAAGTTGTCAGGCCTGCACTCTAATTCTTTACATGCGTTCGCTATGATTTAAGTAACTCTAATCAGCGCTATGCTGTCGGAGTTTGCAGCGAGGAATCAACATACTGCTAGGACAGTGTTGTAAAATTCATTCAGATCGTCTGAATTCCTGGGCCATGAAGGAATACCACCCAGAGGGCACAGTCATCGCGACAAGTAGCCTACTGCGTCAGCTTATGTTTGAGAAAATGCACTCGTTTCTGAAAGCTTGAGAATGGCTTTCACGTATCTGCACTAAAAAGATGAAAATAAAAGAAACAAAGTGACTATTCGCACTTATTTAAGTGCGTCCAAGCACAAAAAATGATCGAAATTCGCGTTAGACGCACTTATAAGTGTGGCGAAGATGCACATTGCTCCATTGCCTACACTAATTTTAAGTGTGTCCAAAGCCAAATTTTTTTCTTGGCCAAACATTTTTTAAGCTGTGGCCAAGGGGAAATTTCTGCATTGGCCACAGGTATAAGTGCGAAGTGTGGCCAAGAAAAAAAAAATTCAGCATTGGCCACACGTAGGCTATAAGTGCGAATATCATCGGCCAAAAATAAAATCGCCGGTTTTGGAGCATTTTAAGAATGCTGGTGTTGAGCACAAAGGGAATCAGGCTATCATTATTTTACGCCTTTAATGGGATTAGCCTGCTGCCTGGATGTATTTATATTGGCGAAAGTGACGAGTTACATTCATTAAAGATAGTTGATTGAATTAAAAAAGTAAGTCATTTATAATGCAATGAATCACTTTATTCAAATTTAGGATTTTGTCTGAGGATTATTTGTTTATTTTTGGGACTGCAGACCTCGAGTAGCTCATAAAACGGCACACGATGGCTAGGCTTACAAAGTCATGTCCTTCTGCGCCGATGTTTCATAGGGTGTGACAGGAAGATGTTTCTGTTTTAAATGTAAAAAATGCTGAAATGGGAGATGGGATTCGGAGAAAGGGAAAGAATTACATATCAAACCTCCACTTTTTTCGGCTCTTTACTCGCCAGAACGATTTTAAAAGGGGGTGCCCTTTTAGGAGGGAGAAGGCAGGTTTATAATTTCAGATTAATATTGAGTATCGTCAATGCGCACCCTTTTCTTGGGCGCACATTCTCAGACAGCACTTGGCGGCCCAGCCATATACTAGGTTGCACCTAGTCTTGTTACATTATTATTGCAAGGCCAGTGAAGAGAGGAAAAATGTAACTGTCTCGAGACACTCCTTCAGAGGTCCGGCACAAGATCGTTGATTGGCTGTACGCAAATGAGTTTCTGTTGGTGTCCGGAACTCCAGTGGGAAAAAAAATTTCGCGCCCGGAACGGGGGAGAAAGGGAGGAGTGTGACTAAATTTAACGCTCGTTAGTGATGTTACCGTCGATACCAAGGCTTCGAAGCCTTATCAAAAATGTGAAGCACTTCCTAAGGGAGCTCCGTGTCGAGGCTTGTATCATCTCAGCGAAATGACGACAGTCGTTACGTTTGAAGCCTCATTTGGGATGCTGCTTCGAGAAGGGGGTTCACTTTCAGCGAGTGATTCACTCATCTGCAGCTCGTGGGTTGTTGTCAGTAGTTTAAGTTCGTCAGTGTGGTTTGCGATTTTGTGCGGTGTGCGAGTTAGTCATTGCCTGCGATGGAGCCAGCGTTAAGGAGAAAGTTTCTTCCTGTTCGGGAATACTTTGATTTGATTTCACCGAATAAGGTCACTTAGTGAGGCTACTAGGCCAAATTGTTCGACTATTGTGATATCATACTTTCAAACCTTTTCAAATAATTTCCAATACATAATACATTTCCTTAATTTGATAGTTTTTCATTATCAGGGGAAACGCTTATTATTTTTGAACAAAAAATACAAAGCTCTTTGTTTCACAAGCACATTCACTGCCCTCTGTCCTGTCCCCGAAAGTATCTTTTAGTTTTCTTTATGGCTTAACATGTAGTCAAAATACTTCATTTTATTTTGCATTTATTGATTCTGCCACTTACACGCTGTAGGCTTATGCTTGCCTACCATTTCCTACGAAGCACAATTCGTATGTGTTTTATTGACCAATAGGGGTCTCTAGAGTGCATTCGAAACCTCAAGAAATGAACCACACTTCAACACATTTGGCTGGAAAGCTTCAATGCTTCATGAAGCTTCATCTCACCAGTACTACCGCTCGTCATTCGCCCATTCTTTTAGTGTAATCAGTTAATATTCATCGATATATGCCTCGGGAGGGGTAATTCTATTTTTAAACTACCTTTAAGCACACATTCCCGCTTCATTCCATGGAGAAAAAACGAATAACAAGCAGTTTAGTGCGTCTCGTTTTCAATGGTTCTCTATGGCAGATGCCCGATGCTTGCCAGACATCCGCATCACGTGATGATTGTTCACGTTTTTCATGACGTCATTCGGGCGGGTCACCATTATCACCCAGTTCATAGCAAAGATAATGTAATCGATAATGGTAACGTTAGCTAGCAATGAAAGCTGAGACTTTTAACTGGGTCAAGAAAGTATTAAATGTTGATAAGTAATTATCGTGAAAACTACAGCTCTTAAAGGCATTACATAGCTATTTGCGGATATTTAATAGGTACGTTAACGTTATTTATTTATTTATTTATTT
The DNA here is from genome assembly GCA_029692085.1 of Gymnothorax javanicus. Classification (NCBI taxonomy): domain Eukaryota; kingdom Metazoa; phylum Chordata; class Actinopteri; order Anguilliformes; family Muraenidae; genus Gymnothorax; species Gymnothorax javanicus. The sequence goes on along the minus strand of CM056197.1, from coordinate 121,117,525 downwards.
ATTTTCGCGCTTTCCCGCCTTTAGAGGACAGAAGCTAGATCCATGCTTGAACGAGTTTTTACAATTCCTTACAACAGTGAATTATTGTCCACCACGTAGCCAATTCAGTTCATTTATGGAGTCTAACGTTGATACCATAATCCTCATTTGAGCATCTAACGGCAATCATAGCTTAACTTACCGAGATTCAAAGTTATTGAAGATAAAAATGTTTTCTTTGTACTCCATGAAGATCATAAACCCTATATAAACGGCTCGTTGTAATCGGTTGAGTAAACGTTATTGATTTAAGCATTATTACACGCGAGGGTTGTGCTTGACCGACATTATTGTCATGTCAGTGATGCGGCAAGCGCCCAGTTCCGTTAAGACTGCCGCACACTGGAGCTATCTGCTGAGCAAAGAGTTATTTGAGACTGTTCGCTCAGCAGATAGCTCGCTGTGTGCGCGCAATTTTCGGTGAGTTTTCTGCCTCGCAAGGCGTTGAGGCGGAGATCAAACATGTTTGATATTTTTCGCCTCGCGAGGTGAAAACCTCATCGTGTCTGCGCTACTTGAGCTACGTGCTCACGACAGAAATTCAAATGGCCAATCAGAACGCATCCTTCGTTCACATGATTTTAAGATGGCGGTACTCAGCGAACATTACGGGTGCGTTCGAGCACATCTGCAAGTAAGCCGGCTGCGCGAAATTCCAGAAGAATTACGCGAGAATCTTGCCGACCTTGCGCGATAAGCCCCCCAAACCCTGCGATAGCTGCAAGATCCTGCAGCTATCGCATGGTTTGGAGGGCTTATCGTGCAACTTCGGTTAAGAGTCTCGCGTAATTTTTCGGGAATCTCGCGCAGCCGGCTTACTTGCAGACGCGCTCGAACGCACCCTGCATTCACGTCTGCTAGTTCGCTGAGGCGTCCAATCATGTCCATAAAGGGCCGGTGTGGGTGCAGGTTTTTGTTCTAGCCAGCAGTGCTACAGCACCTGATTCCACTAATTAACTAATCAGGGGGTTCAATCAGGACCCTGGTGGGTAGAATCAAGTGTGTTAGTGTTGGGCTTCAACAAAAACCAGCACCCACACTGGCCCTTTCTGGATTAGATTGGACACCCCTGCTAGGGGCATTTGTCATTCCATGCAGTGGTTCTCAACCCAGTCCTCAAGGACCCCCTGCCCTGAATGGTTTTGCTCCAGCTCTACTCTTTCACACCCGATCCATTTAAGGGCTTCATGCTGATTGTTTGAAAAAGATCTACCTGAACAGGGTGTGCATGAAGGTGCATTGGGCCTTAAATGGATAAGGTGTGCAAAAGTAGAGCTGCAACAGAAACCTGCTGTACAGGGGGTCCTTGAAGACTGGGTTGGAAACCACTGCATTAGAGGAGGTTTTACTCAAAATACTCTTTGGATGTTCAGGCCAAGTGCCTGTTTCTCTGTCTCAGCCTTGCACACAACATGAAAATTTCTGATTGCATACACTTGCTACCTCAAACCCCGCTTCTAAATGTGACGTCATATATGAAATCCCTTGCCGGTCTTGCCATAAAACATACATTGGGGAAACAGGTAGACCTTTTCACACACGTAAAAAAGAACACCAAAAAGAATGCGAGAAAGAGACAACAGTAAGACAGACACGCTCAGTTAAAGAACAAGCACTACAGGTAAATCTTAAATCAGCAATCACAGACCACTGCAAGAGGGAAAATCATATTATGGACTGGGACAAGGCCAAAATTATCCGCACTCAGAACAACCGACATGAACGCTGGATCATGGAGGCAATTGAAATCAGGAAGCGCGCCCACAGGACTATGAACCGGGACGAGGGGGCATACATGCTTTCCCACACCTGGAGTGCCATCTTGGAGGAGCGGCCGGATAGCAGGAGGCGTGGCTGCCCTGTCAAATCTGACAGGGCGGCCACGCCTCGCTAACATCAGCTGATAAGACACGTCACTCGTAACATCAGTGACTCTTCTGAAGAAGACGGGAGTATTCCGTCGAAACATGTCAAGGTAGGATAAAACCTTTTCTGTCGGAAAATAAGAACGTCAAGGCTAATGTAAAATTAATGATTGCTCACATCCTGCTTTCAATCATTCATTTAAATTACCATTACAGAAACTCTGAAAACTCTCAACATTATCAAGTGTGGCCAGTTTTCATTCATAACGCATACCAATTACGACTCCGGACTTCTCGCGCTTCTCTTTACTCAGCGGTTAGAAGCAATGCATGTGTTTCGCGAGCGTTTAAATGAAATTAGATCATTTGAAACGTCTTTATGCAATTTCATTGCTTTCAACCCCTCCATGCACAAGGACTTCAATTCCACGTGAGAATCTCTCACATAGCCTGCACGTTGATTGGATAATTGCTGACTACAGCAGAAGAATGTCAATATGCATCTTAAACTCACACCGAATGTGTGAAAGTTGACAGATATGCGTTATAAATGAAAACTGGCCACACCTGATAATGTTGACAGTTTTCGGAGTTTCTGTCATGGTTACACTTCCTGGAGCTACAGATGTCACTGCTTGGACACCTTGTTGTTTAAAGAACTTTGGATGGTAATTTACTGTCATCAGTTAATTAGCCAGCCAGTGGAGGATGAGCTTCCCCACAATAGCCGGGTTCCTCCTGAGATTTCTTCTCACTGAGGAGTTTTTTCTCCCTACAGGGAGTTTTTTTGCCTGCTATTTGGGGATTAGGGATTAGTCTGGGCTCTACCCTTTTCTCTCTGTAAAGCGTCTTTGTGACAGCCTGCCTGTGAAAAGCACTATACCAATAAATAAATTAATTTGAATTGATGATTGAAAACAGGTCGTGACCAATCATTAATTTTACAGTAAGGGATTGTTTTGAGCCCCCCCTGTTGCCAGTTCACGAGCCGCCACTGCTTTGGACAGCAAGGGTTCCTCAAAATTACTGTAGTGGAAAGATCAAAGAATCACGTTCCTCAAACTCTGGAAAAAAAAAAAAAACCTAGAAAATTTTTTCCATGGGACACAGATGCCCTCTAATCTGGGAAAATTGATGGAATATATGTAAGTTCAAACACCTTAAAAATGGTCAAACTTTGGAAAAATTCAGAAATTAAGTACGAGATGCACACCTTTTGGGTTCCCACAAAACACTTGTACAAGCTCAATGAATTCTGTTGAGCAGTTTTTGAGAAAACATAGATCGACTACACTCCCGATTACAGCAAAGGGACAGGGAAATTACAAAATTGACCAAAGTTAAAACATCTGAAAAATCATTAAAATGTAAAAAATTCTGAAACAAGGTATGAGATGCACTCCTTTGTCCCTACAAAGCACTGTATAAGCTCAATGAATTCTGTTGACCAGTTTTTGAGAAGACATGGGATGGACAAGGGTAACCCTATATGCCTCCCACCATATTTGTTGGGGCGGGCATAAATTAAAAAATAACTGCCCTTGTGGTTCAAGAGCTGCCAATTTTCCAACCGTCTTCTACCTGGGAGACAGGTGAAAGACAGACTGGCCAATCGGAAGCACAAATTATTCAATTATTTGCCGGCAAGAAAAGAAATTTGGATTCAAGGTCGAAATTTCATGATCCCTGCTGTAAGGGGGCAGCAGTCAAGCTCACATTCCCGCTTTAGAGACTGGTTAGGGTGAATAAACACTGTGTTTTCAGGAACATTTTTACTCCTCAAAGACATAAAGATCAGTATTCATCTGAGTCAAATCGGATGCTTGCACGCATCACAGAGGCCTCGAATTCATATGGAGCATGTGACAAGTGTAAATTTCTAAAGGGGAACAGAACCAGTCACGAGTCACTGTACTTGCCCCATGTTCATCAGGGCCCCATATCCACAGACAAATTGTCTGGTCCAAAAGCATTTGAACAGCAACACAATAGTCATCATATTTGGTCTGTACGCTTAGGTAATTGGACAAACTGACATGATCATGAATTAGATAGGCATGTTTAGTACTTAGCTGTTAATCCTTAGCAGTTAATGACTGCCTGAAGTCTGTAACTCAGACATCAGCAGATGCTGGGTTTCTTTCCGAGTGATGCTGTGCCAGGCTTTCACTGCAGCAGTCTTCAGTTCCCACTTGTTCTTGGGGCATTTTGCCTTCAGTCAGTGAATTGTGTGCTCTGCTGCATTGAGGTTAGGTGATTGACTCTTTTGATTGGCCATTATAGGTGATTCCATTTTTTTTGCAATAAAACTATTCGGCTGTTTTCGCAGTATGACCCATGTAATGAGTTCTGAATTTGGCTGAATCTGAGGAGAGGCCTCACAATTTAGAATCACCTCAGCTGCTTTTGTCAAAAAATACAAGAGAACTATCTCCATTGCCGGCCATACATTCCCACACATGGCCACACTTCACAGATGAGGTAGTAAGTATTGGATCATGAGCAGTTCTCTTTTCCAAACCCTTCTCTTCCCATCAATGACCTCTACAGGCTTTTTAAGATGTTTGAAACTTCCCATCTGATGCTAATCAATGGTTAATATCATGTAGTAAGCCCTGTGTATTTTCTCTGGCAGAAAGTTCACTGAATTGTCGACTTTTGACACAAATATGCCTTCCTCCTGCAAAGTGTTTTTGATCGTGCCAATTGTTGTGCTGAGATTTTTATTCGCCAGGTTAATAATTCTACTCTCATCCACTGCAATTCTTATCCATGATCTCCGGGGACTGTTTGTGTTCCTAAGCTCACGAGTGTGTTGTTTCTTTTTATGAGTGTTCCAAATAGGTGATTAGGCTACACTTTTTGATTTTTCTCTGATGGTCTTGTCTTGATTTTTCGGCCTAATGGCTGTCTTCACAGCCACTGAAAGCTTTTTATTTTTTAATTTTGGGCATTGTGAGAAAAAGATTACAAATACAACAGTGGCACTTCATATCAACCCTAGACCTTGAATATGCTTATATGAAACTGAAATAATGAAGGAATAACTAACACTTGGCCGTGGAACAGCTGAGCATCCAATTATCCGATTGTTTCTGGAAGGGACCACATATAAAGAACTATAATTCTTGCACCGTTCAGCTGGTTTGGGTGTATCAGCTTTCAAATTAAAGCACAGAGTCTGAGCTCGAATATCTGACTGAACGAAAACTAGCGGAGAACATGGCCCTCCATGACTGGAGTTTTAAATCCATGCTGTACAAGCACCGATCCACTCAGACTCGCCTTTGTAACAAATATATCAGGTCGAGCACATTAAAGCACACAGTTTCACTGCAATCACATTTATTCATAACATTCACCACATTGAAGAAAAAAGAAAATCTGATTGCAACTCTTCATAGAAGATAAGCAGTTCTTCACTAAAATGTGAAAAGGAAAATCACAACATTTTTTTAAACCCTTTTCCCTCAAAATTGTCAAAAATCCACTCAGTAACAGTTGCATGGTTGTGATGTGGGTTTACATTTGGAAAAAAAAAACAAAAAAAACAAATATATATCAGAAACCATTTCCCAGAATGCAGCATCCTGGATAAAGCACGCTTAGGAGCTCAGCTAACAGTTAGCATTTAAGGTGGTAACTACCCCAAGGAGACCAATTTTCATGTTCTAAGGAATTTTCTCATTCCAACGTGTCAGATTAGATTACATTTGACCCCAATTTTGATCATTTCGGTTACCATGGCGACGAGAATTCAAGATGGCCACCATTGTGTAAACGAAAACTTTAAACAATAAATACTCCGTAGAAAATTGATATATTCATTTGGATTTTTTTTTCCCCAAATAAAACAAGACCATTTCCTTTATGCAACCTACAAAAATCTAGAATCTCAGACCACAGGAAATATTTTTAGAAATTTTACTTAGATTTAGACCTTCACATTTAGTGTTTTGAGGGATATCCATGGCAACAGCTACCTCAGTATTTATAGTTGAGAGTTCAGTTTGGTAGGTTGCAAAAAACTCCATAAATTCTAGCTTCTGTCAAAAGCTCGAGTCAGTGGGACTAATACGTTTGGCAACATTACTGTTTGAAGTCATAAAACCAAAATTTAGAGAAAAACGCATTGGAAGTTTGTGCATCACTTTCTTACCCGCAAGCAGCTTTCAACATGCAACAATTTGGCTTCAAAATGCCCCAGACTCGTACAGTGTTACTTCTTTTTCTTAGAGCCAGTCCTGTCTGCCCTTCTTTTTCCATCTGAGATATTTTCTCCTCCTGGATTCCTTTTCAGAGACTTTACGCACAACCTGGTATTGCCAACTGCCATCGATTTCGTTATACCCTGCCAAACAGTATGACCCAGGATCAAGTCCTGTGTGCTTTAGAACATCACTGCAGGCTTTTAGTCCACTATTATAGTTGATTATTGAGTCATACATCCCAAACTCCAGCACATCCTTTCCTACGTAAACTCCTTTTGGAAATCGAATCCAGTACAGCTGATTTATTGCCTCATTCTGATTCTGAGTGCGACCATGCAAACTCTCCAGAAGAAGTTAATCTTTAGTGAGAATTCTGTTGTTTCTGAGGGAAGTTTATGACTGTTTGAATATATAATCAGGATGTGAACAAACCTTTTGCACAAAATAAACAATTTAAAAAACCCCTTTTCTGCAAAAATAGACTTATTAATCAAAATACTAATTAACTGACTTGAAAGTGTATTCAGTATGATAGCCTGTGAAGATAAAAAAAAATGTTTCTTAAATTTTGACTTTTTCACGAAAATGATGGGTAGTTACCACCTTAATCCCGATGGCTACATGAAGTTTCGAAGGACTTACAGTCATACAGAAGGTCATTACAGGAGTGATAATAAAGACCAGAAAAGTATTAGTCCCTCTTCATCAACAACAGGACAAAGTCAAAAGTATGAGTGTCTTTAGATCTCTTGAGCTAATTTTCATTGTTCAGGCTGGGCCTTTTTGATCCACTACAATAGGAGTATTCAACCTTTTCCAGAAAAGGGCCAGATTTCATTCCAACTGAGAGGCCAAGATTCTTCTAATCTTGGCCTTTTGCAAGGACTCTGGGTGTTGATTGGTAGAATTAGGTGTGTAACTGCATGGCTTAATGACCTTGATAGGAATATTGAGAGCAGATTAGTGAAATTTGCAGATGATACTAAATTGGGGGGCTTGGCAAATAGTTTAGAGTCCACTAAAGTGATTCAGGATGATTTGGATAGAATTCAGAATTGGGCAGAAATGTGGCAAATGAAATTTAATGTAGCGAAATGTAAAGTAGTACATGTAGGTAATAAAAACATTAGACGGGATTACTTCATGGGAGGTTTTAAACTGGAATGTGCTCCACAAGAGAAAGATCTGGGAGTGATTGTTGACCAAACCCTCACAGGCTCTAGCCATTGTGCCGTAGCTGTTAAAAAAAAGCCAATCGGATGCTGGGATACATTGCCAAAAGTATTGAGTTCAAATCCAAGGAGGTGATGCTTCTTTTGTACAACACATTCGTCAGACCACGTTTAGAGTCTTGTGTACAGTTCTGGGGACCATACTTTAAGAAAGACATAGAGGCTTTAGAGAAAGTTCAGAGAAGAGCCACGAAGCTAATTCCGGTATTAAAGATGAAAGCTATGAGAAAAGGCTGAAGATCCTTAATCTCTTTAGTCTTAGGAAAAGGAGACTAAGGGGTGATTTGATTGAGGTCTTTAAATATGTTAAAGGGATTAACAAAGTGAATTATGTAGGATTCCTTCAACCAAGTGTTGTTAGCAGAACTCGGGGTCACAAATGGAAGCTGACTAAAGGTAAATTTAGCACTGATATTCGGAAATATTTCTTCACCCAAAGAGTAATTTCGGTGTGGAACAGCTTGCCTGACCATATTGTTGAGGCAGAGACCTTGGGAGTTTTCAAGAGCAGACTTGACTTAAAGCTAGATACCATTGAGTCATTGAGTATCTGAAGTAATATATTCACGATGGTACAAAGAAACTGGCGAGCCTAGTTGGGCTGAACGGCCTGTTCTCGCCATTCATGTTATGTTATGTTATGGCTGGGGCAAAAACATGGACACGTACCCGCCATTTCTGGGTAAGACTGAATTTCCCCACATAAAATGACATTCTAAATTCTTTTGTGCTGTCAATAGTTTGGGAAACAGCCTTTTCTGTATTAGCACAACCAAATCAATGATTGAGAGGTGCTTACAAAGTTTGTTACGACTAGTGTGGAAGACATTAATTGACCAGCACAGAACCTTGAAGTCAACTCCACTGTTCAAACACCATTGTGACAGACTGTAAAACTTACTTTGAATCAGGGCTTATTGCATAGCTACATGACCAACCTCATAATTTTAAATGAGATGGATGGTGTCTATATACTTATGGCTATACAGTGTATAACTACAAGCAAGGGTTTTAACAGTACAGTACACATGTCAATCAATTGAGAAAGAAGTACCTCCATTGGGTTTTTAGGGTAAAAGACCTGGGTATCTGGCAGCATTGGGGCTACTTGAATTCAGAGTAGCTGCAACGGTTCTCCTGAGTGACTTATTAACCAGTGTGAATCAAGGTGTGTGCCTGAAATCACAAACTGTAAGCAAAACTCTGTAACGCTTGTTAACGGGCACTCTTTGGGTCCCTGCTGTTCTAGTCCGGACGGATTGAGAATATCCAGTTGACAGCGTGAGCTGAAGTGGTGAAGTTCTCTGAACGACTTCTCATCATTTTTGGCCCTTCCAGTGTGGTTGCATAACCTTTTCTGGGGTGCTCCCTAAGGAGATTTTTTATCAACTGTGCTGGCAACTTGTAAGTCCACAGTCAATCATTCAAAACGGTACTTAGGAAAAGTTCTAAAGACTGAAGTCCTGATTTAGATATCTGCACAGCTACAGGTCATCAAAGTCCACGCAGTCGAGAATCTAAGCCAGGGGAGGAACTCAGAATCAGCTCAGGTCCACCAGCAGCATTCACTCTCACAGATGCCCTTATTACAGCCTTTGTCGCCATCTAGAGGAAAAACTGAGGTACCACATCACCACTGGCGAGAGTAGGGAAATGTCATCCAGCAGTGAAACGGGGTTTAACAAACAATTCAGAGGAATGCACTTTAAGAAGGCGCTTCACAGTCACAAGACCTTTTGCCCAGTTATGCGTATTTTTATATGTTCGCCATCTTATCAAGCACAGCACTGACTGTTCAACTCGTGTTATTCCACAAAGTTTCTCGCACATCTACCCACTAGTCTTCACCTGTTGAAACAGTAACTCAACTGAGCTCTGAAGAGCTATGAGGCTAAAACCAGAGCTTGGCTTCTGAAGCTGAGCGATGAAGCTCACTCGCATCATTATAGCTAGCTATGGGCGTTTCAATGGCAATAATACAGCAAAGATACAAACATACAATAAGCAAATAGCATGTTTTCTTTGTCCAAAGCCACCCTCATAAATGTTGATTAGTTCAGCTTTTGTGTTACTTGGACAACATCGAAATATATTCCGGGTGAATCAGGGACTGTGTGCATCATCGTGTCTCGCGCATCCAGCCAGTCTTCTTCTCCATATAGGAACTTGCTGTTTTCCTCCAACAGTCTGGAGTTCCAGTCTGTACAAATCGGCAGCTCCAGAAAGCGACACTTCCACAGCTCTTCTAACAAGTCCATGGAATGTGAACGTTAATGGTTCGCAGGCACTTGTTCAATATTTTCTCGACAGTCCGAGTGATGAATAGATTTGTTTGGGTTCGTTTTCCGACCCACTTCAAACCTCAACGGTTCCTCTTAGGCGCGAGCGTCCACGGTCCGGTTCAGTAGCCGATGTTCAGGCTAGCGTAGCTAAAAGCTCAGGGCTTTTAAATGGTGCGGTACTTTGTTTGTTCTCTGGTTGATTTTATCCCTCTTTGGTTTGGCAGGGGAGGAAGACGGGGTCCGCGTTTGGCGAGGAGAATAAACAGAGATAAAGATGTGGGATGAATAGGACACGGAGGCTGGGACACAGTGTAGAGGACGCAAAAACACAGGAGCAAAGACACTCACTCACTCACACACACACACACACACACACACACACACTCACTTGAGTTTGCACAGCTGCCCTTATAAGGATGTTGCAATGACTTCTATCAATTATGGACAGTCTAACCATAACCATAACCAGATCATGCCTAACCTTAACCTAACCTCTGTTCACATATGATCCCTAACCTTAAACAGGACCTCAGAAATTGTTTTGCTGCATTAGGACCAGGCTTTGGTCCCCATAAGGACTACTGGTCCTGACAAGGTCAGTGTTCATACTAGAAAAGGTCTCCAATCGGTAACAAAAATGCACCCAACACACACGCACAAACACACATATATGCACACGCCTATATGTTCTACTGCCATATCAACAGCTACATTAAAACTAGAGGAGCCCTAAAAAACGAGCAGTATTTGCAGCATATCATGGCACTATCTTTTGCCCAAAGAAAAAAAATAAACACGCATTCCAGGGTCAGTTTATACACTCTTTGTCCAGTTCCTTCATACTTTTCATGAAGTACAAACACCATTGAGTGCAAATTAGGTATGTAGACTATGTCCCAGTTCAGCATGTCAACCAAATCCCTTTTACAAACAATGTCTGACTAAGACGTGTTGTCGAAATAAGATGGATCCTTAAATTGGTAAATTGACACGAATATTCCTTTTCATGTAGACAGCAGGGAGGTTCGATGGCACTGTTGTCTCCCAGCCTGAAGGATGTGGGTTTGAATCCCTCCAGGGGCCTTTTGCTGTGGAGTTTGCATGTTCTCCCTGTGTTCACGTGGGCTGTCTCTGGGAGGTCTGTATTCCCCCCACAGTCTATATGCATGCCTGCCAAGCAAACTGGAAACTAAACTGCCTGTATGTATGAGTGTGTGAGTGAACAGAGAGCAACCTCTGTGATCAACTGGTGAACTCACCAGGACGTGTTCCTGCCTCACATACATTGTTTGCTGCCATGGACTGCAACCCATGCTAACCTAAGTTGGCAGGTTACATAATGCATTGATGGATTCCTTGTTACTTGCTGTGCAGTGATAGGTGGGCAGACATTGGAGGAGGTGTCTGTGGAAACAAGTCACGTGATCCATTTCTCTCGAGTGATCAAAGGTCAGGTGTGACTGTTGCATGCATAGTTTAGCCCTAGCCGGCAACAAAGCTGGGAAAGTCCACCATTTTGGAGCACTGCTTTTTCCCCCTCAATGAGGGGGGCGGGGTTCAGATGACGGAGTGAAGGAGGAGAGGGATGAAGAGGAGGAAGGAGAGTTGGGTCCTCACTGCTGACCCCATAGCTGCAGTACCTGCACCTGTGGGGGGGGGAGATCACAGTTCAATATGGAGAAACTGCCTGTGAAAACAGACATGTGCAAACTTCAACATTTCCTCCCCAAAAAAGATTTTTTTTAATTTTTTTTGCATTTTTTTGAGAACCAAGAGTTTGATGTAGGCAAAAACTACAACCACTGCCCAAAATTACACTTCCTTCACACACTTTTGTCCCCTTGAGCAATTGCGAAGACAGGGAAAAAAAGAGAAATTTTAATTTTAAAACAATGAATTAGTACTAGGTCAGTGTGATAAGGCCTCAGGTTAAAATCACAGTATTTAAGTACTGAATTTTGCATGATAATACAAATCACAGAATGTATGAAGACCACAATGGAAAAATAATCAGTCACATTTTCACGTTGTGGAGAAATTATGAATTAAAAATTCAAAATGGTCTTAGAAACAAAGCACTGAAAAAATATGCAAAAAATATAAAATATTATAATAATATATCATAATAGATATTATAATAATATATAATACTGTATATAAAATATACAAAAATGTAAAATTTGGACTCTGATCATTTTTCCTTTGAGGTCTTCATATGTTCTCTCCTTATTCCAGCCAACTTGGGATAAACTGGGAAGCTGACTTCGAGCCAAGGTACATGAATCGGATAAGATTAAGGGTTTGGGTCCAACTGAACAATCAATGACGTGGCCTGAGCCAATCCCACGGCAGCCCCAGGTCAGAATATATGTATTTTCACACCCCGTTTTCAGACCAAAATCCTTGCACTGAAACGGTAGATGTAAAAATCTAAATCCTTACTAAGCCTGTGTAGATGACAAGGCCACTGTTCTCACGTTCCATATATTGTATCGGTATATTGTTTGTTAAGATATAGCTGGCACCAAAATCGTAGGCACCCCTAACTTGAAATACTCTAAAAATACAGCAAATTAAAATAAATACTGAGAAAACTTCAAAACTCAAGGTGCCAACATGTGAGGAGTACCGAGCCTTATTAATATTTTTTGGAATCAACCAAAATTATGAATTAATTTAATCAAAAATCAATTTAATCAGAATCAAGGTTTCACAATTAATGGTACCCTGGTTTAGTACTTAGTGCTACCACCTATGGCAAGCGGTTATGGTTCAACAAAGTTAAAGCATATATTGGGAAGGATTTTGGACCATTTCTCTACGCAGATCCTTTTAAAATCGATCTCATTCCTCGGTTTGCACTTATCAGCTGGTCTCTTCATTTCAACCCACTGGTTTTTGATTGGATTAAGGCCCTGTTTCTCAAATCATAGTCTTCAAGGTTCAAGGACTGTTGGTTTTCCACCTTCCCTTTACCAGGGAGTCAGGTGTCTGTCTGGCCAATCAGCACAGCTAATTGTTGAATGGCTAACCGGTTTGGAAAGAAAACCAGGAAATGACTGGGACTCAATGGCCAGATTTGAGGAATCCCACATGAGCCCCATAATGCCTGCCGACCCATTTATTCAAACATGGAACTTCAGGCTGATTTTAAATTCTAGAGGTGATCCCAAGTTTGACAATGATCCAAAATTAGTCCCACTGAATTACAAGGAAATGTGTATAAAATGATGCATGAGATCTAGATATTTTCCGTTTCATGTAGTGCTGTGGCCACATAAATATGGCGCCTTGGGCTGGAATATTTCTCTCAGCATAAGTGCCACATAGCCTCAGTGAAGTGCTGCAACCGGCAGATACAGAGTATGTACGCGACATTGTCCTCAATACAAAAAAAAGCCTTTTCTGACTTTGTACCTACTCAAGGGAAAACTTAGGTGAAAAATTCGAGTTCAATGTGTTAAGGTCAGGAGAGTGAGATGGCCATAGTACAACATTGATTTTGTCATCCCAGAACCAATTCTGTGTGGATTTTGAGTTGTGCTTGGGGTCACCGTCCCGTTTTTTAACAGTTTGTCTGATTTATATAAAAACACCCTTAAATTTAATCTGACAGCCTGCACCTCACACTCATAGTTATTGTATCCCTTCAAAGTCAAAGTGCTGAAGTACAGAACCAAATAAAATAAAAAAAATATGTAACTGTACAATGAATTATGGAGCTCACTACTACCACGTGAACTAGATCTGACATTCATGGCCGGGAATAACTGATACTTAATGCAAACTTATCTTAGAGCCTGGGTTCTGAAGTCGTTCCCAATGACCGCCTGAATGCACTTACTGTACATCGCTTTGGATTAAAACGTCAAATAAATGTTATGCAGTGAATGAGCATGTCTTGGAATAAATGGGCCCTTAAACTCAGTCCAGCAGGGAACTGCAATCTGTCCTTTTTGAGAACCACTGCACCATGCACCCGTTGAACATTCTGTAAAATATTATGCTACAGTTATTCAGCTGAAGCTTTAATGCAGATGGCAATTCCCCAGAGAGCAATGTGCAGCTCAATGACCCAACAGCTACAGTGATCACATTGCGGCTACACTGTGACTTGAAGGATTGGAGACAGAAGGAACACATGCCAGTGTTCCAGAGGTGCTGACCACGGTGATTAAACAAATGTAAAAAAAAAAAAAAAAAAAAAGTCGCACACTCATAGCAAAGATAATTAACCACTTAATTCCTAACTTCTCACTTCGGCTACATCAGAGAAATATTCAAACCCAGGATACCATATTTTTATAGCCACATCACATTCATGCGTGTCTTTTTATTTACATTTCCCTGTGATTCAGCAGGATATATTTGGGATCATTGGAAACCATGGGATTCTCCTCTAGAATTTAAAAATGGGCCTGAAGTTCCACAGGTTGGAATATAGCAGCTGCATCTGACAGACCCAAATATGGGTCCGAAGATTTTATGGGGTTAATTTATTAACTTACCGATGTTCGACATTAGTCTTCTTCAGGGCATTAAAGGACATATTTGCTCCATGGCAATTATATATAGGGGATCGAGCCCAGGTGAGTTGTATCGAGTAAAGGACTTGAGCCATTAATCCTTTGAGTCACAGTCAGCTATCCAAGCCACTTGTCCAAGCTTTTTGATCGCTCCAAAGCAGAACATCTGAGAGGATGGAACAAAATTCTGGGGAGGATTTTAACTTTCTGAACCTAACCTCTCCACGTCTGCTCTAGTGGTCTGCCTCCATCAATGAAATGGATGTTGCATTTTGGCCAATTTGCCACACTTTCATCGATGTATTCTGCTGACAATTCATGAAACACATTTTATACTTTTATGCCCGAGGCCACGATTGCATGCGGACAATGAGTAGGCAGTGATGAATTCGTCAAAAGATGAATTTAAATTGCTCAAACATCAATTAATACCTAACAACAACAACATGATAATAACTATTCAAAATAAACTGGATTCAGGGAGACACTTGCAGGTTTGCGAGATTTTTCTTATTGAGTTCTGACAATAAAATATGTATTAGCAATCACTGCCAGACAAAAGACGAGCGAGCTGTGACACGGATTGAGTGCCCGAACGGTTTTGACTGACAGCTCCGCCAAATTAAAAAATATTTTCTCCATGTTCGAGCGCCGCAAAAAGACAGATCGTTATCTCCACAGTGCGCGGGCAAAGTATCGCTTTTCGTTCTCCGCGAGACCGGGCTTTTGAATGTTTCGGCGAGAGCGCGATTTAAAAACCGAACAATAGTATTATTAGCGCTGCAGTGTAATGAACCGCGGCTTTCAAAGACAACCGGAAAAAAAGTGTCTGATTAACTGAACGCTGATCCGCGAGAGTGAGCGGGGGGGAGAGCGCGAGATGGAAAGAGCGGTAACGCGAACGAGGGAGAGAGAAAAGTAAGAGAGAGAGAGGGTAAGGACACGAGGAGAGAACTGGATGGGAGAATGGAAGGGATTCAAGGGGGAAAAAACCTGGGCTCCCCCCAACACAAAGGGATGAAGAGAGACTGACAGAACGAAAGAGACGGGGGGACAGAAGACAGACGAAAAAAAGACAGGGAGGGGAAGAGGAAAGGGAGCTGAGAAGCAGGAGGAGATGGACTGAAAGGGGATTAGATGGATGAAGGGGGTGGGAGGAGGAGGAACGAAGAGGAGAAGGGAGGGATGTTTGTGTCTGGGTGTCATTCTCACCGCGGGGGGCAGACGAAAAGGAAATAATGGAGGGATGGAGGGAAGGAGGGAGGGGGACAGGCCGGGGGGAGAGGGGGAAAAGAAAACGCGGCCAAAGAGCACATTTTTTTTTTAACACCGCTGTTATACCGGCTATACTGGGACGAGCGCGGCGGCAATTTAAAAACAAAGCAATCTACCCACACAACTCATTCCACCTGGAATTAATCCAGAACATTCACTAGTTGAAGTGTGTGTATATGTGTGAGTGTGCATGTGCGTGATTTGTGTGTGTGTTCCTGAGTGTGTGTGTGTGTGTGTGTGTGTGTGTGTGTGTGTGTGTGTGCGTGCGCGCACATGTATGTATGCGATGTGTGCAGGTGTATATGTGCATTCATGTGTGTGTGCATGCCTGTGTGAGTGTGTGGGATTGCAATGAGGATATGCATGTATGTGAGTGCATGTACGTGTGTGTGTGTGTACGCGCGCGCATGTGATGAGTATATGAGTGTGTGTATGTATTTGTGCATGTGTGTGTGTGTGTGTGTGTGCGCGCACCTGTATGAGCGTTCGCGCATGTGTGCTCATGGGGGAACAGCTTGTTTTCGCATTAATGGAGTTTGCAGAGTATCGATCCGGTCCGACGAGGGCCCCACGTTTGCACAGCCCTTGATCCAAGAGGCCCGGCTCGACCCGAAAACCTTGTGCGCCGCGAAAATCGATTTCAGCGAGGAGTCCGGCCCTCAGCCAATCGGACGCGGCGCTTCTTCGCCTTATGCACCTCCTGGAGCTTGCGAGGGCTCAGAATCGATACCTGCAGCGCAGAGACCGGCGTGTGCATTTCAAACAGAGCAGGGGATGGTGACGCAAGCAGATGAATACATCTTCCCACAGACTGCTGATGCATATCAAAGTACTCAGGAATCACACTTGTGCAGTCCTTAACCCTTTCAGGAGTGCAATCACAATTACGACATAAGGATGTTTCCGACCGTACATTCAAACGCTGATGCAACAAACAACCACTACAGTTAACTCAGTGAAACTGCGGTCAAGGGCAAAAATGCATACCAAACATTCTAAAAATCTACACCTCAGAGCACTGAAATATAGTCACATTTAAAGTGGATGATTTTGAGAAATAAATAAATAAATAAACATACTCCTCAAAGGGTTAAGTTTTTCGCCATAACCGTTTTGCCTCTACAATATGACAAATTAAGATGAAGCAAAGCATTTACAGCCATATCGGTTGATCTTCACCGTTCTGCTGATCAAAAGACATTTCTTTCACCATCGGCTTGCCGATAAACCAACATTACTCATATGCTGATGGCTTTATAGCAATGAAAGACATGGTGAATACGATAGATAAAACAAACAAAAAAAAGTGTTATTTGATTTTAAGAGCAATTGTTGTCACATCATTGTAATGTTTTAGTTTATTCCTAAAAAAATTCAGTGGCACAGTAGAGCGAAGAAAAATCGACGAGCAAAAGGGTTAAGAATTGCAACGATTTTCAAACATTGTCACCGATGAAATACGCACTGCACTGTTGCAGTTTAGCATATCTACAACCCCAATTCCGAAATAGTTGGGAGTTAGGACAAAGTGTAAATTGTGAATAAAATCAAAGCGCAAAGACTTTCATATCACACCAGCCAGTATTTTATTCACAATAGAACAGAGATAACAGCAAATGTTGAAACTGAGAAATTTTACAATTTTATCCACAAAATGAGCTAATTTCAAATTTGATGGCTGCTACAGGTCTCAAAAAAGTTGGGACAGAGGCCTGTTTACCATGGTGTAGCATCCCCTCTTCTTTTTAACACAGAGTGAAGGCGTCTGGGCATTGAGGAGCCAAGTTTCTTGAGTTTAGCCATTGAAATTTGATCCCACTCTTGTTTAATACAGGCTTCCAGCTGCTGGAGAGCTTTGGGTCTCCTTTGACGGACTTCTCGTTTAATTTTGCACCAAACGTTCTCAATCGGTGAAAGATCAGGACTGTAGGCAGGCCAGTTCAGCACACGGACTCTTCTACTACGAAGCCATGCTGTTGTTGAAATACACAAGGCCTTCCCTGGAATAGATGTCATCTGGAGGGGAGCATATGTTGCTCTAAAACCTTTATATACCTTTCAGCATTCATGGTGCTTTTTAAAACATGCAAGTATCCCACACCATATGCACTAATGCATCCCCATACCATCAGAGATGCTGGCTTTTAAACTAAACGCTGATAACAGGAGGGGTGGTCTTCTCCTCTTTAGCCCGGAGGACACGACGCCCCTGATTTCCAACAAGAATGTCAAATTTGGACACTTTGCCACTTTTCTACAGTCCATTTTAAATGAGCCTTGGCCCACAGAACACGGCGGCGCTTCTGGATCATGCTCAACAATGGCTTCCTTTTTGCATGATAGAGTTTTAGGTGGCATCTGTGGATGGCACGGTGGACTGTGTTTACAGATAATGGTTTCTTGAAGTATTCCTGGGCCCATTTAGTAATGTCAATGACAGAATCATGCCGGTGAGTGATGCAGTGGCGACTGAGGGCCCGAAGATCACGGGTATCCAGTAAAGGTCTTCGGCCTTGTCCCTTATGCACAGAGATTTTTCCAGTTTCTCTGAATCTTTTGATGATGTTATGTCGATGATGAGACCTTCAAAGCCTTTCAATTTGTCTTTGAGGAACATTGTTTTTAAAGTATTCCACTATTTTTTTACGGAAGCCTTCACAGGTTGGAGAGCCTCTGGCCATCTTTACTTCTGAGAGACTCAGCCTCTCTAAGACATCCCGTTTATAGCCAATCATGTTACACACCTGATGCCAGTTAACTTAATTACGTGCTAAATGTTCTTTCAGCTGATTATCTTGTATATTAATTGCTTTTTCAGCCCTTTTTTTTGCCTGTGTCCCAACTTTTTTGAGACCTGTTGCAGCTAGAAATTTTGAAATAAGCTCATTTCGTGGATAAAAATGTAAAAAGTCTCAGTTTCAACATTTGAAATGTTATCTATGTTCTATTGTAAATAACATATTGGCTCATGTGGTCTGAATGTCATTGCATTTTGGTTTTATTCACAATTTACACTTCGTCCCAACTATTTCGGAATTGGGGTTGTATATGAATTTATCATATATGTCAGCTTGCTTTTGTGGGAGGTTAGGCCAGGTTTACCAGTGAAGCGTTTTCAGACAACACTTTCTGAAATGCATTAGAGAAATACGTTTCAAACCAGGAGCTGGATGTGACTGAGCCATCCGTTCTTTTTCGTCCTGAACTGCGGATGATAATTAAATTACACAAGGGTGAAAAATGTTTTTGAACTTTTTTTTTTTTTTTCATTGTAGGTGGAGGTACACTGGAAAAAACCGTCTGTCTTAACAAGTTTTGTAGCCTTATTATGGAACCTAACTGCATGTTTTTCTCTTAGAAGGACAAAAATAAATGCTTGTTTCAAGTTACCATGTGCTTGGCAAGTGAGATTCTCTAATTCCTATGGCAAATCTTCAAATAAGTCAAAATTATCTCACCTCTTTGGCGAAGTTTTACTTTTACACAGAAAAAAGTAACAGAAATGTGTTTTGAGTCTTAATAGAAGACTAAAATGCTATGTAAGGTTGACTTATTTTTCAGTTTTTGCAGTGTAATTAAATACAAAGACAAATACAGCGCAGTGCATAGCAATTTTGGACCACAGCATAATTCTAGCTTTTGAGCTTCGTACTCCAGCACGTACAGCAGATGAGAAAACAACTGAATAATGGAAGTAGTGGCTGCCGGTTTTAAACGCATTAAAACTACTGACCCATATATAAGTCTGTCAAATGCAGCTGCTGTATTAAAACCTGTGGAACTTCAGGCTCATTTGAGGTTCTAGTGGAGATCCCAAGGTTTCCAACTATCCCAAATATGTCCTGCTGAATTACAAGGAAATGTACATTAAATGATGTGTAAGATGTAGATATTTTACATTTGATGTAATGCTGTGGCCATTAAAAGCTGGCGTCCTGGGGTTGAGTATCAATATGTGTGTGATGCAGCTTCAGTGAAATGATGCAACAAGCAGATACAGAATATGTACATGATATTGTCCTGCAATATGAAAAAAAAACGCTTTTTGTGACTTAAAACCTACTTCAGGGAAATTTGAAGGTATTTCGGAACATATGAAGATCACAAAGGAAAACGATCAGAGTCAAAATTTTGCATTTTTGTATATTTTATATATTATATATAAATATATAATTATTATAATATTTATAATAATATATAATAATATTTTATATAATTATAATATTTTAAATATTTTGTATTTTTTGCATATTTTTTTCAGTGCTTTGTTTCTAAGATTGTTTTGAAATTTAATTCATCATTTCTCCACAAAGTGAAAATGTGACTGATCATTTTTCCATCGTGGTCTTCATATTCATCCATGAAGGGATTCCAGCTCTTTGAATACAGTGTCCAAATAATTCTGGACCGCACAGTAACTCAGCAGTTAAAAGGCCCAAATAAAACTCAACAACCCCGCTTTGACACAGCACACTGCTCAGTGCAGGTGCCCCAGAGAAGGTTTGGTCTCTCACTCAAGTTCCCCTTCACTGTATTCATCAAATACCAATTACATTAAAGCTTTCGCATTGAAGCTTCCCCTGCTTATTATCCGAGATGGCCGCAGGGATTAAGGGAATGCCCGGTTTGTCAGAAGAGAAAAGCTCACGGGTCGGATAGTAAAAGTTCTCCCGCTCATGCGTTCAACCCATCAAACTCAGTTGGCTGATTTCTTTCATTAGTTCTACGGCACAGAGCCTCCTGGCTGCAGCATTATTGTCATTAGCGAACACCAATTAACCTTCTGAAACATGGATTTTACATTGGTGGAGCTGGTTTATCAAATCTACGATGTGACAGGACCAAATTCTTCTACAAAAAGTGCCCTTACAATAGTTGTTTTGAGAAAGCAGGGTCATTTAGCATAAATCGTTATGAAAATGAAGAATTGTGTCATGAAAAAAGGTGTCATTTGACCAACCACCCGCCAAAATACAGTCGTACATAAAATTCCATGTAAAACGCAGCACAGTGAAGCACTATGCATGCAAGTTAAGGCGATGTACATTGAATACAGCCAAAAGTGAGTTTTATCGACTGCCCAGCAATTGACTGGCGTTAAAAATTAGCTTTGGCTAAGTACATATGGACAGAAAATGGAACAACGTATTTGCAATTATTATGTTTTTAGCACGCATTTCTTCCATGAGTAAACACATAAAGAAATAGCAAAATTAATAAATAAATCATAAATAAATTTATAAGTGAATAACTAAATAAGTACATTAATAAATAAGGGGTTAAATAGATAGACAATCTAGCATAAAGATATCACTTAATTATGTAGACAACACAACTCAACTTCCGCTATTAATCAGTTTTATAGCATTTTTCTGTATAAAATGTATAGTTCCGTTATTTCATTAAAAGCGATGCTATTAAATACAGTACTAACGCAAAGTCAACTGTCGCATAATGCTGCTCGTGATCTTTTGCCGCACTAACCACGTTGAACAACACGTCACGCAACCGAAGTCTTCACGCCCAGTTCAGTCGAGCGAAATAATGCCATATTCCGCAGTGCCGCGCTGGACCGGGTGTTGCTGCGCAATTCGTCTCTGCGACTGCTTCCCTGCAGCGCCCTCCGCTGCACTGCGTCGCATGCAGACGCCATGGCGACGCCATTTTAGCACTAACTCACACAGGGAGACGGGGGTAGAAAAAACAGAGAACACGTAAACGACAACAGAAAAATGAAAATGCACGCTGGGCAGGTGTGGCTCGCGGGCCTTTCGTTAGCCTTGCGTCGCGACTCGAGGCCTTAAACGAAACGACTCACAAGAAGAACGCGAAAAGAAAGGGCACAGAGCGATTAGGAGTGGATTTTGGGGAAAGGATGGGAGGCAGACAGAGAGGAAGGGAAGGGGGCGAGGAGGCGGTGGGGAGGAAAGGTAGAGAAACTCGAAGCTAAAAGTTAGAGCGAGGGCGGAGGGACAGAGAGGGAGAGAGAGAGAGAGGGATGGAGGAAAGGGGGGAACAATTAGAGAGAAAGTAGAAATGGCCATAATGGTTTCTCACGGCAGGGGGCTGAGGTAGAGGGTAAGAGAAAAAGACAGTAGGGTAAAGATTTTCGTCAGCAGCCCCTAAAAAAACATATGGAGGGGGCTGGGGGGGTGAATAGGCAGGAGAACTACTGGAGGGGGGTGATATTTCATGTGATTACATAGTTCATCCTGCCTCTCTAATACAGTATGTCCAAGATAATATTTTGCGTCCTTTTGAAGTGGGCTGAGTCGCAGACGAAAATAAAAGAACATTCCGGAAGGTACCGAGGGAGGGGTAACGAATCACCCACACGCCAGATGCGAGCTTCGCTTTCCACAAAGAACGCACAGACCGACGAAGGCGCGGTCACGCCCTCGAGACTCTTGCTGAAACTGAAGCTGACAGACCCAATTTAAGAAAGCTCCCCGTTTGAGTTTCATTAGAGCCCGACTGAGCTTTATTGGAAACTCGTTTCAACTAAGTCGCTCAACTGGACCCCGCTCTGTCACCACTGAATGACGGCGAGCGACGAAGCTGGCGTCGAACTAACGACGCGTACGCTGCGCAAATTTTAAGGAATTTTTCCAAAATGGTCGACAGCAGATTTTCGCCCTCGACGGGGCTCCAAAAATCATGGGACGATACAGGCACGTGAAGAGGGTACGTGCCGCACTCTCAGGGGGCACGTTAAAACAAATCCAGCCAATCACAGTCCTAGCCCAGTATCAACACACACCCCCACGCACGCGGGCGCGCACGCACGTCATCACCAACCATCTCCCGCCTACACACATTCACACGCACACACACACACACACACACACACACACCACATCCGCATATACACGTATCGGGCATTTACCAGTCCTGTTTTAGAACAGTGAGTACGACAGGGAATGAGAGAGGGAGAGAAAGAGAGTGAGCACGCGTGAGAGAGATTGAGGGAGGTAGGGAAAGAAAGAGAGAGTGCAAAAGAGGGAAAAAAGAGGGCAACAGAGGGAGCTAGAATGAGAAGGAGAGAGGGCGAGCGCATGAGACAGAGAAACGGAGGGATAGAGGGAGAGACAGTGAGCCTGTGAGAGAGAGAAGAGAGAGAAACAGAGAAGGAGAGAGAGAGGACGGCTAAGCAGAAGCAAATATAGGAAGATTAGTTTTGCTCCAGCAGAGACAGATGACAAAGAGAGAAGAGGAAGTAAAGAAAGGATGAAAGGAAGAGAGGGGAAGATTAGTGCCAGGACAGGAAAGACAGGAGGAGCAGAAGGAGGAGGGTGGAGGGGAAGGAGTTTAGCCAGGATTAGTTTTGCTTTGAAAACAAGGGATTGTGGGATAGACTCCTGCATGTACAACAGCTGGAACAGTTGCCCTGCACTCCATTTTTTTCCTTTCCATTTTTCATTTTAATGAGGCGATAAATAGATTTAGATAAACAAAAGCACATTTTACAAGGGAACAGGTCACACAATAATTGGCATTAGTACCGAGTTGCTGATGCCCATGTAAATGCGTTAAAAAGCACAAACAGTACAGTCCGAAAGGATATAGACGGAGACAGTTTTTGGCTCGGCACACAAGTGATTCACGTTTGAAAACAATGAATCTGAGTTTACAGCAGAGACAGTTTGCTTCGCAGACCAAGAGCTGGTAGACTGCAGTACCCATATCAGCCAGAGGGGCCGCCATCATACAGGGAGACGACTGAAATCAATAAACAGCCACTCCACGGAACTGACAACCACAAAAAGGACTGGCGCGGTCGGGGTGCGATGCCAGATCGCAGAGCATGTCACGAGCAACACATTAACCGATTCAGCCGCCCGGCAGCTATTAGTCGGCCAAACAAAATGTATTTAATGAGGAACAATCATTTTTGAAGGAATCAGTCGCACACATTAAAGCACAACATGCTAATGCTAGAACTGGGGGGTGCCCTACATAGGCTAATGAGACTGTGCATTCCTTTCATCATTTTGATACCATTATCATCAAGTTTAACATGCAAGAGGATACACAGATGACAGACCACATTTCAAGAGATGGGTGAGCATACACACACATGCACACAAAAAACACACCATCGCCATCCATTCCTCCCAGACACATACACACACACATAAACACACACACACACACGTACAGGAACACACACCCCCACAGCCATTACAACCCCCTCCCCCCCACATACACACACACACGCACACGCACGCGCACATACTCCCCACACAAACACACACACACAGGGAGAGGAAGGAAAGACAGAGGGAAGGGAAGCAGACGGTACTCACGAGTGCTGCAGCACACCGACACCCTGAGTTTCATGCAGGGCAGCTGGGGTCCGTCCTTCAAAGCCAGCGCTAAGGACGACACACAAACCAATTACTGTCAGCGCTATCCATCTTACCTCAGCAACCTCAACAACAATAATAACCATGTTACAGCCATTAGGGACATCCATCCAACCACACATCCATTATCTCACACACTCACTCCTAAGGTCTCATTCACTGTATAAATGGTCAGGCTCAGAAATATTGCATATGCCAATTTCTTTGCAAATTCTGGCCTTATAAGGACAAAGTTGACATTTAAAGTCACACGGAAATGAGATAAGGAAGACGACAGTGTCATCACTATCCCCCGCCACGATCAAGGGCCATAACTCAGTAAAGAAATATGCTTCGACATCCATTTTTGAGCTCAACGTACATCACGAGTAGCTTATTGAGCACACAAAATTTCAGGCATCTTGATATAATAGTTTTAGAGAAATCTTGTCCCCATTGTGGCCCGGATGGACGCACGGACAGACCCCAATCCCACAATGTCTACCGGTCCCACTTTGTGGTGGGGGATAATAATAATAATTCATTAATTTCTTAGGATATTTTATAAATTAGGATATTTTTTACTACAAGCCATTTTCAATTTGCGCATTCACAATACATAGGTTTGAAATCCCTGCAAAGCCCAGCATTTACTTGGTGAGCGATGAGAATACACCTGCTGCAGGGCGCCATTATGGATATAATGACACGTGCAGCAGCCATTAATGATCCCTTTATTTTTACAGTTGCTGCAAGTAAAATAATCATCATGAAGCAGAACAATGTTCAAAAACAGACCAGTGTTTTAATTACAGCACATTCAAAGCCAAGGTGAAAACATGAGCTCAGTGAGACAATGACAAGAAAGAGGCACTTATGCACCAAGTGGACGTGAACTACCGACTACTTCAGAAATGGAGTCAAGACAACAGGTGAGGTGGACAGCCGTGTTGACACAGGGATGTACTCTTTGAGACGAAGGCTGAAGATAACTGCACACTGCGCCTTCTCCAGCAGTCCTCAAATCACGGGGAAAGTGCCCCGAGCGTGAAATAGACTTTACTTCAGGAGGCGGGAGAGCAAGCGGCTGTAAGTTTAATCCTGGCCCTGGTCTGCTAAATTGTGCTCCTGCCTTCGTCTCCTTGGGGGAGCTTTCCGGAAGTCCGGCTCCATGGCACAAATTGTAACTCTCCCTTGATCTATGCAGTGCTAACTGGAAGTGGGCCTGATGTGGGTAGTTAAACTAAATCTGCTGCCATCAACACTGAGAGTGCTGGCCGAAGACACTCATGATTTGTTTTTTTTAACACCCCTCTTCCTGTTTTTCCACCCGAGCTGTCCAGGTTGTGTTCCTGCCGCTCTCCCATTGTATGCTGGGGCAGGATCCAGCCCCGCCCCGCAACCCTGGCCTGGCATAAGCAAGTTTGATAATGGACCAGTGGCGTAGCCCGCGGGGGTGCTAAGACACGTCCCTTTTTGACTGCAATTAGTAGTTCTCAATCATTTTCCTTTATTGACGTGTTTTCCAATTATCGTAATTGGCAACCGAAGACACGGTTTCTCTCCATATGCGATCTAACAGCGATGAAATCATGGGCTAAATTCAGTACAGTTGCGGAATAAGAACAGAGAATTGGGTGCACAAAACTTCCGTTTAAAACAATTATTAGTCCTAACCTGTTCTCAGTCATTTTCATAATTAACAGGAGGTTCACTCCGAGAGCACTCCACAGTTATCAGGTGCTGCTTGTTCTCCCCGATTAGGTAAGACGACAATCATTCATCTGGACGCGTATTTGCTGTATTTAAATCAACATCATTCAAAATTGCACACCTGTCGACTCTCACGCAAATAGCTTGAGCCGCAGGCTTTTTATAGCCTATTTAACTGCCGAATGCCACTTTTTTTTTTCCAATCCACACAATACTGAGAATGAAAGTCTGCGTTTCATTGGAACCAGTTCAATCATCGCGAAGCATTGGCCTATTAAGTAGCTAAATTATTTTTCTGTACTGAATTTAGCCCATGATTTCATCGCTGTTAGATCGCATATGGAGGGAAACCGTGTCTTCAGTTGCCAATTAAGATAATTGGAAAATGCGTCAATAAAGGAAAATGATTGAGAACTACTAATTGCAGTCAAAAAGGGACGTGTCTTTGCACCCCCGCTGGCTACGCCACTGTAATGGACTGATGAAAGAATGGATGGATGGTTTTCCAGCAGTTGTCCACAGAACACTGGGGTCCTTTTCAGACAGACTGTCCATTACTTCTAAATCTGGCAGCTTCTTAAGGTGTGACATCACAGAAGGGTGATTAGAACCTTCCTTCCTGAACATTCTAAACAATGATGTAATGCAAGTAATGCAGCAGTAATGCGAGAGTTTTAGAAAACCTTTTAAAAACACCAAGTGATCAACGGGTTGACTAGCAAGAGTGATTCATGTATGACAACACCCGGAATACAAGTTATTCACTGACTTGTTTGGGCCAATCTTCACAACAAAACAAAACAATTAGTCACAATCGGCGAATAACTGAATAGTCATTCGCATCTCAGCTGATGCATAATGTTCAGACAGCGTCACTGACATGTTTTGTCAGGGTTATAACATGATTTGTGAGCAGTTGGTCCACCCGTTTTTTTGGTATCATGATGTCTCCCTTCCCTTTTGTCTCTACATACACACACTCCACATTAATATCATATGCAGAGATGCATGCAAGGCAGCAATTGATTCCCCTGGCTTGGGACCGGGGTCTTCAGCTCACTGAACCAATCGGAAATGAGAAATTACTGGTTTGCACGGCTAGACACCCAGGTCCAGAAAACCGATCGTAATCCTGCAGGACCACTGTCAAGGTTCACACTAGCCGCTCATAATTTATGTTGCGCAATGTTAAAACCACCATTCACAGAGTCAGAGCTATTTTGGCCGTACAATATACTTCATTGCTTAAGAATTGACGTAGCTAATTGCTCATACACCGGGTGTCACTTGATCAATTAAGAGTCCAGTTTTTAAACCGGAACTTTGAAACTCAGCAGGCTGTGTGTTTCACATTGAGGGAGTTACTCATTTCTGAACGTTGAGGTGGTTTGGCATTCTGCGATTAAGTTAGATTACATGAATGCTGGCATTTTTATTAGAATTTATTTTAAATGTTTATTAGAAAATAAAGGAAAGTGTCAGGGTTTGAGTCTGTATTGTAAATATCATGGTTTATTTCCTATGTCTTTATGTTATTTTCCATGTCTCATAGTTCATTTTAGAAGCTCAATGTAAAAGTTCAGCTATTTTCCATAACCTGTCAGCCGCGACTTGTTTCTTGATTTCACTCCTGCACTCGCACCTCTCCTTGCTCATTGTTAATCCGTTTGCATGTATCGCGGTTATAGCCGCACCTCGTTACCTTTGATTGTTTTTGGCTCCCGATTCTCTTTGTGATTTGGCGGTGGCACACCGAATTCCTGTTTCTTTTTTTTATGCTTGGACTGAATACGGATTCCGATTCTGGATTTGCCCTTCTGTGCTACACTACCACTGATTTTTACTGACCTGCATTGCCTGACTGCAAATTCCAATAAAACCTGTGAACTGAGCTTTTTTCGCCTGCGTCTGAGGCCTGACCCCGCATCGTGTCAGGAAGTTCTCGACGATTGTGTCAAATTTTCAAAACTCTATTGACAAGTAGCACATCAGTTAGGCCACTCCATGGTGCGACAACTCAGGAGTTTGAAGCATTGGCTTGGCTTCTAACAACAGTTTATGTAAATGTGAGCACCATCCATGCTAATTCAGTTAATGAGCCTGGAGCCTCCACCACTCAAATACATGGCTCTTTTTAAGCACAGGAGCACAACAGACATATTAGTGCAGATACTTTATGGTGAGGGGCCTCAAGTACCTTCAAAACAAAGCTCTACCAGAGGGAGAGAGAGAGAGAGATATGAGGAGACCATGGCACAAAAATAGGAAGAGGAGAGTGAAGCGACATCCTGGGCAGGGTTTTGGGAGTGTTTGCTCAAAAGGAGGAAGAATGGAAGAGGGATAAGAGACAGGGTGGCAAGAGAGACGAAGTGAACATGGGGAGGTTATAGACAGAAATCATCAATATACAGTGCCATGAAAAAGTATTTGCCTCCTTCCAGATTTCTTACTTTTTTCCATATTTTTTACACTTAAATGTTTCCGATCATCAAACAAATTTTAATATAAGACAAAGATAACCCAAGTAAATACAAAATGCAGTTTTTAAATGATGATTTTATTTATTAAGGGGAAAAAGCTATCCAAACCCTCCTGGCCCTCTGTGAAAAAGTAATTGCCCCCCCTTCTTAAATCATGAATTAATTGTTATGAACCACATTTTTTGAGTCCAATTTCACTAGCCACACCCAGGCCTGATTACTGCCAGACCTGTTGAATCAAGAAATCACTTCAATAGAACCTGTTTCACAAAGTTAAGTAGGCTAAAAGATCTCAAAAAGCAACACATCATGCCGTGATCTTAAGAAATTCAAGAACAGATGAGAAACAAAGTAATTTACATCTGTCAGTCTGGGAAGGGTTACAAAGCCATTTCTAAGGCTTTGGGACTCCAGTGAACCATGGTGAGAGCCATTATCCACAAATGGAGAAAACTTGGAATAGTGGTGAACCTTCCCAGGAGTGGCCAGCCTACCAAAATTACTCCAAGAGTGCATCGACGACTCATCCAGGAGGTCAAAAAAGAACCCAGAACAACAAAGAACAAAGAACTGCAGGCTTCACTTGCCTCAGTTAAAGTCAGTGTTCATGATTCAACAACAAGAAAGTGACTGGGCAAAAATGTCATCCATGGGAGAGTTCCAAGGCGAAAACCACTGCTGACCAAAAAGAACACAAAGGCTAATCTCACATTTGCCAAAAAACATCTTGATGATCCCGACTTATGGAAAAATATTCTGTGGACTGACGAGACAAAAGTTGAACTTTATGGAAAGTGCATGTCCCGTTACATCTGCCGTAAAACTAACACAGCATTTCATAAAAAGAGCACCATACCAAAAGTCAAACATGGTGGTGGTAGTGTGATGGTTTGGGGCTGCTTTGCTGCTTCAGGACCTGGACGACTTGTAGTAATTGATGGAACTATGAATTCTGCTCTCCACCGGAAAATCCTGAAGGAGAATGTCCAACCATCAGTTTTTGACCTCAAGCTCAAGCACACTTGGGTTATGCAGCAGGACAATGATCCGAAACACACCAGCAAGTCCACCTCTGAATGGCTTAAAAAAAAAACAAAACGAAGATTTTGGAGTGGCCTAGACTTAAATCCAATTGAGATGCAGTGGCATGACCTTTAACATGTTCATGCTCAAAAACCCTCCAATGTGGCCGAATTAAAACAATTCTGCAAAGAAGAGTGGGCTAAAATTCTTCCACAGCAATGTGAAAGACTCCTTGCCAGTTATCGCAAATATTTGATTGCAGTTGTTGTTGCTGAGGGTGGCACAACCAGTTATTAGGATCTAGGGGGCAATTACTTTTTCACAAAGGGCCAGGTGGGTTTGGATAGCTATTTCTCCTTAATAAATGATTCATCTTTTAAAAACTGCATTTTGTATTTACTCCGGTTATCTTTGTCTAATATTCAAATTTGTTTGATGATCTGAAACATTTAAGTGTGATAAATGGGCAAAAAAATAAGAAATCAGGAAGGGGGCAAATACTTTTTCACGGCACTGTATCCCTATTCACTGCAAATGTAATAAGCATCAAATCCCCTGCCATGGGACTGCAGATATCCTGCCTGGAAACAAAACGCTGTGGACGGACGGACAGAGGGACTGGAGGACAGATGGAAATATGAAACAGCATGTGTACATAATAATATGTATCCATATATTACATTTAGTTGAGAAATGTTGAATGGTTTAGGTATTTCAGCCCGGAAAAGAATGGGATGGCTGATATCTGGCCTGGAAACTATATGTGGTGGAGGGACGGAGCACTCAAAAAAATGAAACCCTATGAAATGTTAGATTTACTTAATAATATTATGTCAACTGGTTCCACAGAACTGAGTTAAGTACATTCCACTCAATGCAATTAATTAAACTGGCCAAAAATGTTGGAAGTCAAATAAAGGTTACGCAAAGCCATTGCGTGGAACCAGTTGACATAACATTATTAAGTAAATCTAACATTTCATAGGGTTCAATTTTTTTGAGTGGGGAACAAACAGGATGACAGAGGGAAGTATGAAAAAGCACATCTATATAACAAGATGCATCCATATGTAAAATTTTGTTTAGAAATATTGAATGGAAAAGATTCGGGTGGCTTGTATCTGACCCGGAAAAAAAAAATGCAATTGAGGGAAAGACCGATAGACAGAAGGACAGATGGAAGAATGAAAAGGCTCATCGACACAATATGACACACGCACAAGTATTACATTTTGTTGAGAATGGTCGAATAGTTTCGGAGTTCTGGCCCAGAAAAATAACAGGATGGTTGATACCTGGCCTGGAAACAAAACACAGTTGGACAGATGGACAGGACGATGGATAGAAGTATGACAGCTATGCAAAGTCATGGGTGGGGCCCTGGGTCGGGAGATGGGCGAGACGGCAGACATAGTATTTCCAATACTGTGTAAATTACGCTGATGCATGCAAACTTTACCTATTACATTGACCATAGCCGACAGATTAGGTATTACACCAAAGTCAGTATGTACTAAGTCATTGTTGCTAAGATACCTACAGGACCTGGTGCACCTCAGAAGTTACAATCACCGAGCAAGGAAAAAAAAAAAACAATTTTATTTCTGCTTTTGGCAGCGTGTTTTTTTTTTTTGGTTTAATTTACAGCAATTATCTTCATTGTTTGTGTAATCTTCCTTTTCAAAGACTTCATAATGATGTTTTTTTCCACTCTCTTGAAATTACAGTGCCATTATAATGTTTGGAATCGCTGAGATATTTTTATTTCTCTGAAAGAAATAGATGTTTTTATTCACGGAGGTAGCATTGAGGGACACCGCTAATATTTTACATAATCATTCATGGCTTTGAATAATGGTTTTTTAATTCAGTCTGCACGTGTAAGCCTCATTTCCAGCTGCTATTACTCCAGGTCACCAACGACACACTGGGCTCATTTCAGCCACTTAACTTTCAGTCTTTCTACCTCTCCAGACTCTCGGCTCAATCCGTCCAGGAGCCAAGAAAAAAAGCACAAAGACAAGGATGATAGCAGAGGTTGAAGAAATGTGAACTAGCAAAATGGAATGTCCTCGATCCTTCAAACATCATTTGGATGAGAAGTCAGTCACAGACAGTAAAGCTGCTCTCACACTGGACGCCAAACAAATTTTTTGCACGACAGATTACATTCAAAGTCATTGCAAAGACACGAATACACGCGAAATGCGTGTATTCGTGTCTTTGCATTGACTTTGAATGTAATCTGTGTGCGTAAAATTTGTTTCGCGTCCAGTGTGAAAGCAGCTTCATTGGCGCAACAGGTGTACGGTGGAGGGCAAGCACTAGATTCACTGGTCAATGATTGACAGGTCATGCATTCCACACAAAATACTTCTACAAAGGAGGGTTTCAACTGATGTCACCTCAGGGAAAACTCATACTCCTCTTTTCCAGCTCATTTAAAGGATTGGAATTTCATTATCGATGGTGGACCTTCATCAATTTCCAAGTCAAGACGGGCGTGAAGAAGGAAAGACAGAAGTGGAAAATAAGCAATTCAAACAAGTCCACAGTTTTCCTGAAGTATTTGAAGACCACAAAGGAAAAACAATCAGAGTCCAAATTTTGCATTTTTGTATATTTTATATATTATATATTATTATGTAATAATATTATATACAATGATAACATTTTATATTTTTTGTATTTTTTTTCAGTGCTTTGTTTCTAAGATCGTTATGAATTTTTAATTCATCATTTCTCCACAACGTGAAAACGTGACTGATCATTTTTCCATTGTGATCTTCATTTGTATTCCATAAAAAATCTATTCAAATCAGTGTTTCCAAACTCTTGAACGGTACTGCAAGAAATAAACATTTTAAAATGTAATAAATAGTTAAATTTACTGTTCAAGTGTGTGGGGGAGGGCTTGCAGTGGGGAAAATTGCCAAAAAAATCTGTTTCCTGCTGCAGCGTACACATTTCCCATCAATTCAACACGGGAGGCATAAAAATGCAATAACTTCCTCCTTTTATACCGGTCTATGAATCAGTGCTTACAGGAATGGGAGAGGGAAAAAGGTTTTCACAGTAAAACATGCACAGATTACGCATTTCACGCAGTTATTATGCTATGCCGCACACATCCGTCCATCGGCATAGCGCTGGAGGAGTCAGCCCCGCACTGTGTTAATGCGCTGAATTTATAAGAATGTGAATGTGAATGCAGCCTGTCTTCTCCTCTTTCCTTGGCTGATCTTCCATTCTTTCTCTATGGGCTCAGATGCCCCTCCCCCCCTTCCCATTTCCCTCTATCATCCCCTCATCTCCTGTCTTTTTCTTTTCTTCTTTTTGACACTTTTTTCAACCCTCTGCCATTTTTTTCCTTCACCACCTTTTCAGTAATTCTCTCCCTCTCTCCCTCTCTCTCTCTCTCTTTCTCATCCCCCCCTCCATCCACTTTGCCACTGTTTTTCTGCACCGTTCTGTCACACATATGCAACATTTTGGAGCTTTCCTTCCCCCCTCTTTTCCATGCAAATCCCAAATCCGCTTCTGTCTTCTGAAAGGGCGGAAAAGTGGGACGCAGAAAAACTTGAGTTTGGTTATGGTGACTACTGAGAAAAAAAAAAATAAAACATTAAAAAAAAAAAAATAAAATACAAAAATGGAACCTTGTATTTATGGAGTAAACCCAATACTCCTCCAGTAGTAACCAACCATGTTCCTGGAAGTGCAAGGTCGAGGAAGTGTTCATTCCAAAACTAACAAAGCACACTCATTCAACAGCTGGAGATCTTACTGAACCTCTGATTTAGTCAGGTGTCCCAAATTCAAAAGATGAAAATCCACAAGATGGCGTATCACTGGGAATGGAGTCTGTAACCACTGCTCTGTGGTCAACTGGGGCAAAAATGGCCAGAGACAGCATTAGGAAGATTGAGTACAGGAAAGTAAAGCAAAAGCTCGAAGCATAAGTTCAAAAATGTCACAATTCTGTCACATACCACACTAATTATCTGTCGGCCATTTTGAGGTTGTCACACCCGAGCACACACGGGCTAGTGTGCCTCTGTCCAGAGTTAAAGCACCCAATTCTGCTTATCTAGGTTTTGATTGAAGACCGTGGTCAGTTTACCAGTTCAATCAGGCGTCTAAGTGCTGGGCTAACACTAAAACCACCACTTTTAACAGCCCTTTTCGGAAAAGATTAGACGCCCCTGACTTAATCCGATATCGGCTCCCCACTGCCATTATACTGAGAATCTCAGGTTACCGCATTATTGTCCAGCCTGTTACATTTGTCTCGACAAAACTGGCTCTGACAGTGGGCGAGACGGTTGAGCATGACCGAACTGCGAAAGCTCACCATCTCAGGCGGGCTCCATTGAGGATGTACAAACACTGCGAGGCAGTCTGGTTAAAAGCTCTCCTCACCACCCCAAATAAACTCTCGGTCCCTCTAAGATTATTCCTATTCAACCCCCTTCTTCCCCACTTGTGAATGTAAGTTCGGAGGGTTTGCTGAATGTATGGTTGGTTATTTCATTTGTATGTGGTCAATGAGGAACGTGTGTAAACAATAGTAGGGCAGTAGCGGCTGGTCCGTGACCAAGCCAACAACAAACAGCAGGCATCGATCACCACTCGCTGTTAAAGCCTTACGTTTTTCAATGCCAACAAAACTAACGATCCCGTGCCCCTCGCATCCAGGCACTGTTGCCTCTCTCCCAAATGAATGCTGAAGATTGGCAATTGTTGAAGCAAATTTGTCCAAATCACCCCTGCATGTTAAAATCATGGGATATAGGTGCTATACAAATACAATACATTACAGTTATTTATTTGCCCGAAGGTTCATCAACAGTGCCTGACAAGTGGATGCATTAAGCAAGGTTAATCACCCTAGGAGCCATCCTTGTACCTCATCTGCTGGGCTACAGCCCACCCAATACACATCATCATCATCGGAGATAAGGTTTCCTGTGATCTGGAAAAACCAAGTAAGTTTATCAGTGGCAAAGATCTCGCAATTGAACGAAAATTTTATGTTCTGGACTTTTATTTTTTCTTAACAGAAAAAAATATGATAGAAACTTGATTTTGAAAGTTCAAATGACACTAATAGCTAGTGTTTTAAGATTTTCACCACTCCCAATTACTGCAAATGAAGGTTAAACTCAGTTTCTACCAAAAGTGACACACGTACTAGGTTTTTCCAGATCACAGAAAAGGTGCATCTAAGCTCAATATTGTGGACTGTGCCAATAATATTATGGACCAGGGAGAATTCACGGTAGGATTTTTGAAATGTGATCATTAGTCCAATCCAAATTCAGTGCAAAGCACGAAACATGGGATGAAGAGCGAAAGGCACAGTGCAGTTAGTAACTATTTGGACATTGAAATGGCCGTAATTCTTGAATAGTGAATGAATTCTTGAATGCAGGCAATGGACGTCGATGCATGCAAATGAAAGCCACGAGTCTTCAACTTAACCTCACATTGCTAACTGTAGTCAAGTCAAATAGGCTACAATACAGAGCCAAAGGGCAACTGTTGTGTCCCAAACTGTCTCAAACTCCTATGGACTGCACTGTGTATGGGTCAAAAAAAAATCACTGGCACAAAAGAGGGATGTCTGGGGTTAAAACCGGAGGGCCGAACTCCAGTCCTTGAGGACCACCGTTTCTGCTGGTCTTGGGTGAGCTTCTCTGTGGATTGAAAGGAGACCGACAGCGCCAGCAGACCAGAGTTGGCTCACCAGGACTACAGTTTGATGTTTGATATCCCTGGCTTAAAGGAACCTGTCCACACTCCGACAGAGTGGGAGAATTAGGAGAGAAATTGATTGTACAGCATTGACTCGCCCAGCTTTCATAATAATGGCTACCAGAGAAGGACTCAAAGTCCATGGAGAAGGGGATGGAGAATAGGCAGGTAAAGAAAAGACAGGTTAGGAGTAATCAGGGCTCAGAGGTCATTGCTAGCCATGAGACTCACAGCTGTAGAAGCACTGGCGCCAGACAAGAACTCAAAGCCCATGGAGAAGAATATAAAGAATAGACAAGAATAATCAGGACTTAGAAATCATTGCCAATCACGAACCTCACAGCTATAGTATTAGTGGCAGCTGGAAAGGGACTCACAGTCCATGAAGAAGAGTGTAAAGAATAGACACAAAAAGAATAGTTAAGTTTAAAATATTCTGGTTCAAACTGATATGGCTAAATTTGGGCCACTCTACGATGTTTTCCATGATTTTTATGACCTTTTCTCCCTTACGAGTGCTTCGGACAGCTATGCCTCATGTGGTCAAGCAAACAGATGACATCACACTCCCAACATGCTTTGCGAGCTAACAAGTCTGGTGGCCCTGAGGAAATTCTATGATGCATACTTACTTAAATCAAAATTTAAAGGCCCAATATGTAATTCTCTGCCACTAGAGGGCGCTTAATCAAACAATAACAAGAGGCCGAGTTTGATGACGCAATGGGATCGCATAGAATCATGGGAGTTGTTGTCTTCATCAATTTACACGCACCGCTGACAGCTAAATTCTCCGACATGACTCAAACAGGAGCGGCGAAACCATGTACATGGACGAGGTATGGTTATATTTCTTTACTTTTATATAACTTCATCTTATTTCATTCAAATAAAAAAAAGTGTAAGGGATAATGATAAGTCGGCCGTTTACAGCGCTTATGATGTGCTGCAGGTCAGAGGCTGAGATAAGGGGGTGGGGCCGGCTCATGTTGCCCATCTTTGTAGAGAATAATAACAGATGTGAACACTCTGTTGCTGAATGCAAATGCTACAGGTAACAGATATCGAGGAAATGCCACTGTCAGCTGGCAATGTACACTTTCAGTTGCTCCTGCCGCTATTGCTATAGCTTCCTTAGCAACGATGTACTCAACAGACCAGCTGGCCAGCGGTTATCTGTCGAGACACGCTGATAGACCAAACTGAATCGAGTATTCAAGGGAGCCGTGTTCTAACTGCAAGTAATGTAGCTAAGGTAGCACTGACTTCTCATAACGCACAAACGATGTGCCGTACACATCAGCTTTCTGTTTGTCATGCGGCATCACAAGAAAAATGTTTTGAAGTGGAGAAACGTTACATTTATGTTACAACTTGGGTAAATTTGAACTTATACTGCTGGTGTAATAGGCTGATTTGCTAACTATGTGAGGATAAATAAATAACAGCCTAACGTGCACTTTGACAGGGAGAGAGAGAGATATCTCACAGCTCACTATGTCCTCCAACAGACACATAGCAGCAGCCATTGTATCTTTCCGGTTACGCTGGTTTAGCTTAAGTTTCTTCTAATTTTTTTTCTCTTATAACAAAAGTTTATTTAATAAGGTAGCTAACAACCTGAATATAATTTGATCTACGACCATTTCTGGAGGGAAATTCAGTTCCCGACACAAAATGGTTACCATCTTGGCTTGAAACTCTTTGGCAATGGCGAAATATGCGTGCTTGAAGGGTGATTTTCTCGCTCTCGTGCACTCTTTCTGTTGGAAGTGACATCAAATATGCGATGAAAAGTAACGCCCCGTGTCCCTACATTGATAACACAGATATCTCTGTCTTTGATAATCATTGAATACATCACGGATAATGTAAGTACACAACACCAAAACATATATAACATATCTATATATTTTGTAGATCTTTGAATTTGGAAATATTACATATTGGGCCTTTAAGGTCAGAAAGTGATAACTTTGCTTGAAAATATTTACTGTATTTAGTCTGACAAGTACAATGATATAATTTAACTAAATTCCAGAAGTTTCCCTTCAGAGAAATCAGGACTTAGGAGTCCTCGCTAGCCTCGAAACTCACAGCTGTAGTAGTAATGGTGGCCGGACAGGAACTCGAAGTTCACAGAGAAGGGGCTGAAGCGGACGATCTTCTCGGAGAAGCGGATGGGACCCAGGGGGGCATAGGGACGGTTGCACTCCCACCGTTTCACGGCCCCCTGCGTCTCCTCACACCCCCGAAACTGCTCCTCCTTCACCAGGTACAGCGCCAGCGTTTCAGGGTGGGGGGTCCCTGGGGGGTAGTGAGGGCACAGGATGTCCAGGTAGTCCCCAGGGCTCACATCTATGGAGAAACCATCCTGCGTCAGCCTACGAGAGGGATAGAGAGGGGGAGAAAACGACCATGTAGATGTTAAACACACTGTCAGAAATAGCCTGGGTACATTTCTGTTCCCCAAAGTACAATTTGCACTTATGTACCCCCTAGGGCTAATCATAGGACCTCAAGGTACCTGTGTGAACCTTTTTGTGGGCCTAAAAGTTACTTTTCCGTTCCAAAGCAAATAAGTACCCACTTCTGAGGGTACAACAGCATTACCTTTGAAGGTGCTGCCCCAGTGACAAGCCTTTGTACCCCTAAAGGTACAAATAGGTACTTTTTTTCTGAGAGTGTAGTTAATGAAAGTATCATGCTATCTTTTAATATCCATCCATTATCTATCCTGCCTCTTCCTTATTCGAGTCGCGGGGGCTGGAGCCTATCCCAAATGACTACAGTCGAAAGGCAGGGACACACCCTAAGCAGCTCGCCAATCACACAGCTTGCAGACAGACAATTCACATATCTACACACTCATACTTACAGGCAATTTACAGTTTCCAGTAAGCCTGATATCCGTGCTTTTGGGCTGGTGGAGGAAACTGGCCATGGGGAGAACATGGAAACTCCTCACAAAAAGGCCCCAGGCCTTCTTGCTGTGAGGCAACAACGCTATCCCACTGCGCCACTGTACCAGCCATTTAGCAACACAAATATGTTTGCCTTCACCAATTTCTCCATTACATTCTATAGATAAACAAGCTGTTTAGAGTAAGACTTTGCCGCCACGCATTAAAATGAGATTACTTGTATCGAGGAAAAAAAGCTTGTGTTTCGCTATGGTCCGATGCACAGGAGAAGCATTACATGGGAAACACAGAGAGAACAAGCATGTAAAAACTATTGTGTCAGATAATGTTGTTAGTCACTAGGCAGACCTGCCTCAACAATCTTCAGAGAAAAATAAAGCACTTCATTAAATAGCTTTGATTGGCATCCAATTCTGAGATTTAGAGGGTAAAAACAATGCACTGTGATGACCAGTGACCACTGGACATTGCTAAACCCAACAAGACTGAGAAATTATGACTAGCCACCACAAACTGTGTAGTTGGCCGTATTTTGAGGGGAAGCAAAGGGATGTATGAGCACAGCGAAACACCTGAAGCACAGAGTGATCAGTCCATTCCCATGACGACACACATTAATCACCTTGACCCTGTTAGCATTGTACTGCCGTGAGTCACTAATGCAGCATGTGTGGAATTCTGTCTGCCATTGCCAAACCCCGCTGATGGCCTTTCACCTTTTCTCCTGAAGACCCCTTATTTGGCTGCGCATGAGTCACGTTGACCAGACTGCCGAAACCGGCTAACGAGCTGAACAGCTGTGGCTGAATGCTCACTCTTACCAGGGGACGATTTTTTTTCCGGAGGCTAACCCTCTGATGGTTAAAAAAAACATTGGGGGCTATTTGGCAACTGCTGCAATTTTAGGGGCTATTTTTTCTCAGCCAATATGGAATATTTTTAACACACTCAATTTCTTTTTGTTCATGATGTGTCACAGTTGTATTAACGCAGATATTAGCCAAATACTATTCCTCTATGTTTGTGCCATGACAATTTCCTGCAATAATGATGCAATAAGTGAATTTCAGTGGAGCCCTCTTATTTTCATCACATACTTGCTCACAAAGTACTGTTCACACACCTTGCAGTGAAAATTTTTTCTTCTCCTTTTCTTGTTCCTGAAAATTGTTTGAGAACTACAGTATTTTGCAGGTTAATGTATACTGCATTTGCAAATAATGCAAAATCTCCTGATCTTTACTTTTACGAGAATGAGAATTCTACATCAGTGAATACAGACTGAAGTTAAATCAATATCCTTGTTTCTATGCCTTGTCATTCTGCCTCATGGCTGTATTTAATGAACAACGTT
Source organism: Gymnothorax javanicus (assembly GCA_029692085.1). Taxonomy (NCBI): domain Eukaryota; kingdom Metazoa; phylum Chordata; class Actinopteri; order Anguilliformes; family Muraenidae; genus Gymnothorax; species Gymnothorax javanicus. The sequence goes on along the minus strand of CM056197.1, from coordinate 121,078,499 downwards.
CATATTGCAAGGCATATCTTTTCAATAGGCGGTGGATATTCACACTCAAGCTCCTATGATAACGTTACAAAAAATAGAAAAACTGATTCAACCTCCGTTTAATTACATTCTTGAAATTTCAATGGCAGCACGTTATCGGCTTTCAAAAGGTCTTACACAACAGACCATTTCCAAATGAGCCATGTCACGCAACATTTGATAAAGGCTAGCTGAGCGTTTAGTCGCAGCAGGCAGTGCAAGCAGCATCTTAAATAATGTCCCCTTCTGAAAAAATTATAATATGAGTTTGTCAACTTGATTGGATCGATTGCCTTTTTTAATTTACAATATTTCCAGATGATCAGAACCTCCAAGCACTTGACAACTATGACTAATGGCTTATATGTGTTTTAACATTAGTTATAACTAAAGATGAAAAAGCACCGCTTGGCGAAAGATAAATTACTCTCTCACACTTCCATAGCACAAGCATGGGCTTAGTAAGCAAGATATTTTGGCAAACAAGATTGGCATTTGGCCTCACTCAAGTTCATTCAGGTACTTCTCCGAGATGTAATTTTGAAAGTGAATGCATGGCACTATTTGAGAATTGCTAATGCTCAAAGAAAGAGCAACGCAACCACAGGAGTTGCTTACTAAAATGGCGGACTTTCAACACCATTCACTGCTACACTCTATTGCATGTATTATTGGTTGACTAAGCCATCTTGCGCCCAGCGCTCTATCATCTTTGGTTATAACGACCTAGCTAACTAAGGCGACCCGTTAGCTAATCTTGTTTAAGTAACGAATATGAGGGTTAGTTTTTGCTGCTCATATTATGTTACGCTAAGCATGGTGAGAATTTCACAGGCGACATAACAGTTTAAAAGTATATTTTTGCTGGACTTTTAAAATCATTATGGGTTGTACAGTATTCAGCTGTGCTGGGTCCTGACAACCTATGCATGAGTAATCTGAGACAAGAGGACCACTTTAGCGAACTGTTGTTTTAAAACTCCATTGACTTCCATTCATTTTGTGAGAGCCCGTTGTCTGTTTAGGAGGCACACCAGGGTAACACATGAGGACATTTAAACTCCTGAGTTCCACCCCCTCGTCATCTCTTCCTCTCTGATAAGGGCAAATTCACATATAACCCTGACCATAATTTCAAGAACAGCATCTTCTGGCAAACTAGACCAAGTGGTTCTCAGTACTTGTGGACTATACATTTTGAATTTGAACATATGATAGTTTGAACTCAAAACTTTTCAACAAGTTTGTAATGGAGGACGAACCAGCAACTGTATGAGAGTAGGTTACTTGTTATGGGGGCGATATTTTGGAAATTTGTCGCCCCCATCATTGGATTTTTTGAGGTTCTTTTCATACTGAAGGGGGCGAAATCACCCTTAGCCCCCTTATATTTCCAAAAGTAGCTCTTGGGGAGGAGTTTAAGCCGAATTTTGAATACATTTTGATTTTATTCAGTCTTTGCTGCCAGCACATTAGCCAAGAGCAATTCTCAACAAGCACCTCTCTCTCCATCTCTTTCTTTCTTTCACTCTCATAAGACAGGGTGTCTCAGTTACTGTTCCCTTCCCTTGCAGTACCTTAAACTTTGACAGCAGTTCAAGCTCCACACACACAAATGCACATTACACATGCTACTTACGCTAGAGACACACACACAGACATACACACACACACACACACACACACAAATGCGCAGTACACATGCTACTTACAGTAGAGCCACACACACACACACACAGGAGACACAAACACTTATGTTCTTGCGTTCACACACCCACACACGGGATATGCACACACAAACACTTTCACAACTTTGCTCGGCTGCAATCGTGACACAAACTGGACAGAGAAAGTAGACAGATGGACAAATCAACAGAAGGAGAGCGTGGAACCTGGTACAACAGGAACAGGAACAGGAAGTCATGCTCGGTGGGCAAAGGATGCGAGGAAAGACTCAAAGGGAGACCTGGGGGGACAGAGGTTAAAGGTTTCTGCCCACACTCCGGAGTCCCAACGTCGTGCCAAAGAAAACGAGGCAGCGCGCAGAAAAACTCATAACAGGATATCGCCTCAGAAGCACACCTACGGGCCTAGCTCAGCAGTGGCACAGATACAATTATCTCTAATCTTCAGCGTATAATTAACACGCAGTTAACAGTCCGATAATAATTGCGACATTAAAAAGTGAAATCATCAGGAAAGTCTTTAGTCGTAATTTCCAAGGACACACTTTGTTATACGGCACATTTGTGATGCTTGGCCACGACCACTGAGACGGCCATTTTGTCATCTAGATGGCCAAGCTGTAAAGGGGGTGGGGGGGGGTTTGATGGGGACCTTTTGTATTGATGGGCCTCTTGTTTTACCTGTTGACAATTCATCAAACTTATAAATTTCACGACCAAGACTGGGTAATTCAGAAGGAGCCACATAACAGATGCAGCAGCAGTCACTGGGTCCTGAGATGCAACAGTCTAAAAACAAAATGGTGCTTGTCATGGTTTTTCATACTTTTTTGATATGTCCTCATCTGAGTTAGTGATAAATAAATACAGGAATATAATGCAGGAATATTCAATTTCATTCAGTCAAGAAAGTATGCGTGGTTGTATTTACTGTGTGTGTCCGTGAGAGCATTGAGAGTTTGTGCTCAAAGTGTCTGCATTTGCGAGGATGTTTGCGTGGGTTTGTTTCTGTGTTCATGTCGTGGGCATATGTATGCATGCAAGCTTCTGTGTGTGTCCACGTGCGTGTACAAACGTTGGTGCATGCGTACGAGTATGGGGGTTCGTTCACATGTGTGTATGTGTTTGTGAATGTACCTGTACGCGTGTGTACAAGTGTGTCTGTACTCATTTGTGTGCTCTGCATGCATGTGTGTACACGTTCATTTGTGTCAGTATGTGCGTGTGTGCGTCTGAGTATGAGTGCACGTGCGAGGAACTCGGCTACCTAATTAGCGCTCCTTTATAGGGTCTTGAAAAAGGCAGCGAGAGGAGAAGGTCTATTTTAATTGGTCCTTCTGCTCACGAGAGAGAGAGATACGGGGAGAGGTGGAGGGAGCGGAAGGGACAGAGGTCGCGGCTGGACGTTTACACTGGGGTGGGGAGGGGGGTCATTTTAACAGAAGGGGCCAGAATGAGGGAGGGAGAGGGAGCGAGAGTAAGAAAATGGAGGGTGGGTTCTACTGGCTGCTGGATGACAGTAAGGATAGAAAATGGGAGGAGTGAAAAAAGTGAGGAGAAAAGAGTAGACGGAAAAAGGGGTACAGAGAAGCGAAGGAGACTACGAGTCTAATCTCAGAAAGGTAAAGTAATCGACAGAAATTACGATGATGTCAAAGAGTTTGTGTGGGCGTGACCCAGCTCCCATTGGCTGCATGGAACCAACCAATCAGACTGCGCCTGGCAAGTTGCCCAAGAAATTGGTAGCTGGTGGGCAGCGAGTGGCTAGTTTTGTAGTGGGGGCACTCCTGCGAGGACAAATTTGATTTGGTGTTTCGAAGTATTGTTAGAAATGTGTTACAGAAACATTTAACAATGGAAATGTAAAAGAAATGAGGTAAGGACTCCACCATAAGCAAGCAATTAAATACACAAATAAAAACTCAATTCTTCAAGTCAATCCTGAATAACCGTAAAAACCTTCCAGAAGTGAAAATGTATTCTATACCCAGCAAAAAAAGTTAAGGATCACTGAGTGTTTTCTCTCTTAATTTCTCTTGTTCTGAGCTTCCTAAGACGCTGTCAAGCTGTGGTGAGAGCACATGACGGTCAAGAAGATATTGACCTGACTTTGGACATCGTTTGACGTTTTGATTTAATGGACTGTACTTGGTGTCATTCTGATCTTTCCTGTGGATACCTTGTTTTGGGATAATGAGGTCATCACGTCAAATGTTTTAATTCATTTTGTCCCTTGAATTAACAACAATAACGTAAGTAGCACTTGGGATTTATGTTCAGTTTTTACACCTCATAAACTTGGGTCAAAATCAAGTGTTCCTTAACTTTTTTTGTTGGTATATAACATAGTGTGTACTCCAAATCAGCATCATTTTAGGGTGTTACAATCCATCCTGTTTCAGTATGTACTGTACATCCACATTCAACATCAGTCAAATTGACTCCCCTCCGTTCAAGGATTCTGCCGAAAGATTTTATTTTACTTGGATGTGTCATTTAAAAGAAACAAAAGCTCCAAAAAAGAGAGACTCTCAAACCACGGAGGAAAAATCCTCCCAAATTGTATTAATCTCAGGAGGAACCGGGCTGCCGAGCAGGAGTCGATCCTCTGCTAGCCTGTAAGAGCAAATAGAGTAAACGGCAATAGAAATCTAAAGAGGAGTCTAACAGTGCAAACAACAGAAGAGGAGTTAAAGTGAGACACTGACTGCCTGCAGCCATTACCTTCACCCTCAGCACTTAATGAAAGAGTAGGGCTGTGTCCACAATCGCTTCCACTCTCCGACTGACTGCCGACTCAGTCACACACACACACACACACACACACACACACACACGCACACATACGCACACACAAACACACACATCTTTAACACTTTCAAACGTAGGCTTTTCTTGACTTTGTTTTTTTAGATTCTATGACAGAGCTCTGGGACTCTATTGGTTGCCAGTGGTGATTGTTACACCACTATTACTACGCTCAGTAAAGGACATAAGCCTCATATGCAGTTACAATTTTAAATACAACGCCCATTCGCTCTGTTGCATCTAGTGACTCGCATCATCAGAATGAGAAATTGGGTAATATAGAGCGGACTTCATTTTAAATTAACATTAATTAACATTAACATTAGCATTAAGATATTCTACAGGTGAACCTAGCCACTGCTTGCTAGCTAACTTAACCTTAATCAACTGCTAAACCTAAAGCTTATTTAGGGGGGGGATGACATTTATCTCGATATTTCTCAATTTCAATTACCTGCTTCTCCTCATCAATTTTGATAAGGTTAAACAATGATAGGCCTAATTTAAGGGCTCCTGTAGGCTATATGTATTATCTGTGTATTTTGTAAAAAAATAAATAAATAAATTATATATAATATGTTATTAATAGCTTATTTCCATATTGCCTTGGTATTGGCCTGAGGGTCGCCGTATTGGCCCGAGACCGCAGCAATTTATAATATTTTTATTAATTGGTTAAGTGTGTTGTGTTATCATGACAATATTATGACTATGACTTCAGAAGTACGCGACTTCAAGACTCATTAAAGAGCTAAATGCTAGGTCCATGACTGTCGCCTGCTTCTCTGAAGAGAGTGAATGCCACAGTTGCCAATGGTTACTTGTGCACGTGCTGAACTCGGCCAATACAGGTCCGCCAAAACAAGATATAATGGCAGGCTGCTTTTTACTGTATGCGGGCAATAACATACATGCCCAATTAATAAATATATATATAAAATAAACTTAAGATATAACACAAACAAACCAAGCTTATCAAAAAATTATTTTCTTCCAACAGTCAGCATAAAAAAGATGAATGCAGTAGAAATGAGATAGACACTTAGGTGAAGCTATGAAGCTATAATCAGGCCAATGGGCTATATAACCTAAAAATTGCACAAAGGAGCTGAAATGAAGTTAGAAATTAGAGTTAAACAGAAAGTCAATATTTTTCAAAGGATTTGACCCACAAGAAACAGAACTGCTGCAAATAATCTCAAACTGATAGTGCCACACAGCATAAGTGAGCATTACATTGGTGTTATGTTATTTACACGTCACATGCCACCAGTGGCATTACAGTGAAGAGTTAATGGCAGTTAAGCACTGTGGCCTCATTGAAAAATAATAACTCAGGCCTTATTGGACGTTTCAAACTTAGAGCTTACGGGAAGTTAAGAACTAAGATCTTACTGGGAGTCAAAAACTTGGACTGTATCTGGGGGTAAGAAATTGATCCTCATTGGTAGTTAAGCACTTAGACCTTACTGGCATTAACAAAATTAGACCTCATTGACAGACAAGACCTTCGCTCTCATTGGCAGATAAGAACTTCGACCTTATTGGCAGTTGAGGTCTGACACCTCATTGGCTGAAACCCCATATTCCCCACCCACTTCTGCTACCCCTGGCTGTTGCTTTAAGAGAGAACTTGTCTGACCTTCCTGGTAAAAATTCAGATTGGCTTGAGGAAATACACACCGTATGTAAATAACTCTCCTGTCGATGGGAGGGAACAGGAGGAACCATAAAACAGAGGAAATTAAAGTCATGACAGCAGAGGGAAAAGAGGAAGGAGTGATGAAAGAGAGTGAGAGAGAGGAGGGGGGATGAAAGAGCCACCTTATTGAGTCCTTGTTCAAAAAACTGAAATTACGAAACTACTAAAAAAACAACCAAAAAAACTCTCACAGGCACAGAGGGCAGGAGTGAGGGAGAGCAAACGAAAGAAGGAGGGAGAGTGAGAGGGAGGGAGAGCGAAAGAAAGTAAGGGAGGGAGACAGGGAGAGAAAAACAGAAGCACTCAGCCAGTTTTCCGTCTCTCCCTCAGCTGCCTGACAACGGCAGCACTTTACTAACCAGCGTCATAATCAATACCGGGAAGATAATTGGTGATCAATCAACCTGACAGGGCAGAATTGATCAAGTTCGCTGAAATGTGGCTTGAACAAGAGCCGGGGATTGATAACAACGCCTCTGCGTAAGGTCTCCTAATGGTGCCCACCCCAACCCGTCCTCCCGCCCCGCTACCGTCGAGCTCGGTACATCTCAATCAAAATGGCCGCCGCCTTATCAAAGACAAAATTACGCTCTTACCACTTCTGCACGTGCAGTGCGCAACATGCCCGCCATTTCGGCTCAGATGGAGAGATAAGCCCCATGCTCCTCGCCAAAAATGGAAGTTCTCCTGAACCTTACTTCCCCTAAACCAGAAGCAGCCCAGTGTGGGACCCCACTCTTAAGCCAATCGAGCCACAATAAGGAGGGGGCCTCACTCCCCAAGCTCTCTGTCGTGGGGCCCAAACCCAGAAAGCACTGCTGAGAAAATGTGGAACCAGGAGAGATCTTTGCTTGTCTTTTTGTGGTTTATCCATTCTTTCTGCTTTCTGTGCAGGCTAATGCCACTCCCAGTCCAGTTATACAGGGTAAACAGAAAGAGAGAGACAGAGAAAGAGAGGGAAGAGAGAAAAAGAGGGTGAGAGAGACGTGAGGATGTGAGAATGGTACAGAAAAAAAACACCTCCAACTTCAATTCATTTTTGAAATAATAAGACATATATCTTTACTATTTTAGTCCTGCAATTATGACTAGTTCTACTATTATTTGCAATTATTATTCTTTTCATTGCATTTATGTAGGACTGTAATCTTTATGTACAGATACAGTTAAAATGATTCAGTTTTTATTACAGTAATTATTGACTGCAATGCTTTGGCAATATAATGTCGCGTAATACAAAATAATTCAATACACTCTGTCAAACTATAGCTGAGAGAGGGATGGCAGGGGAGAGGGAAAGAGGGATTGAGTGAGGTAGAGGGATGGCAGGAGAGAGGGACAGAGAGATTGAGTGTGGTAGAGGGATGATGGCAGGGGAGAGGGAAAGAGGGATTGAGTGAGGTAGAGGGATGGCAGGGGAGAGGGAAAGAGAGATTGAGTGAGGTAGAGGGATGGCAGGGGAGAGGGAAAGAGGGATTGAGTGAGGTAGAGGTTGGCAAGAGAGAGGGAAAGAGGGATTGAGTGAGGTAGGGGGGGTGGCAGGAGAGAGGGAAAGAGGGATTGAGTGAGGTAGAGGGGGTGGCAGGGGAGAGGGAAAGAGGGATTGAGTGAGGTAGAGGGGTGGCAGGGGAGAGGGAAAGAGGGATTGAGTGAGGTAGGGGGGTGGCAGGAGAGAGGGAAAGAGGGATTGAGTGAGGTAGAGGGGTGGCAGGGGAGAGGGAAAGAGGGATTGAGTGAGGTAGAGGGGTGGCAGGGGAGGGGAAAGAGGGATTGAGGGAGGGATGCAGGAGAGAGGGAAAGAGGGATTGAGGTGAGGTAGGGGGTGGCAGGGGAGAGGGAAAGAGGGATTGAGTGAGGTAGAGGGGTGGCAGGGGAGAGGGAAAGAGGGATTGAGTGAGGTAGAGGGATGCAGGGGGGGGGAAAGAGGGATTGGGGGGGTAGAGGGATGGCAGGGGAGAGGGAAAGAGAGTGAGGTAGAGGGATGGCAGGGGAGAGGGAAAGAGGGATTGAGTGAGGTAGAGGGGTGGCAGGGGAGAGGGAAAGAGAGATTGAGTGTGGTAGAGGGATGATGGCAGGGGAGAGGGAAAGAGGGATTGAGTGAGGTAGAGGGATGGCAGGGGAGAGGGAAAGAGAGATTGAGTGAGGTAGAGGGATGGCAGGGGAGAGAGGGAAGAGGGGATTGAGGAGGTAGAGGGATGGCAGGGGAGGGGAAGAGAGATTGAGTGTGGTAGAGGGATGATGGCAGGGGAGAGGGAAAGAGGGATTGAGTGAGGTAGAGGGATGGCAGGGGAGAGGGAAAGAGAGATTGAGTGAGGTAGAGGGATGGCAGGGGAGAGGGAAAGAGGGATTGAGTGAGGTAGGGGATGGCAGGAGAGAGGGAAAGAGGATTGAGGGGGGTAGAGGGGGGGCAGGGGAGAGGGAAAGAGGGATTGAGTGAGGTAGAGGGGTGGCAGGGGAGAGGGAAAGAGGGATTGAGTGAGGTAGAGGGATGCAGGAGAGAGGGAAAGAGGGATTGAGTGAGGTAGAGGGGTGGCAGGGGAGAGGGAAAGAGGGATTGAGTGAGGTAGAGGGGTGGCAGGGGAGAGGGAAAGAGGGATTGAGTGAGGTAGAGGGATGCAGGGGAGAGGGAAAGAGGGATTGAGTGAGGTAGAGGGATGGCAGGGGAGAGGGAAAGAGAGATTGAGTGAGGTAGAGGGATGGCAGGGGAGAGGGAAAGAGGGATTGAGTGAGGTAGAGGGGGGTGGCAGGAGAGAGGGAAAGAGGGATTGAGTGAGGTAGAGGGGTGGCAGGAGAGAGGGAAAGAGGGATTGAGTGAGGTAGAGGGGTGGCAGGAGAGAGGGAAAAAGGGATTGAGTGAGGTAGAGGGATGATGGCTGTGTTCTTGTCCTCATCCTTCATCACTGGCTCTTCTGTGAGTTTGTCCCCACCTCTTTTGCCAATTTCCATCCATTTTTCTGTCCTCTTCCCTCACTCCCTCTCTCTCTTTCCCATCATTCTCTCCCTCCTCTCTAGCTCTTGTCTCTGTGATCAGTCACTTTTTTCACGCCTCCGGTGTCATCTCTCCCTTCTTTATTTAGACCCCCCCCCAGAGGACGCTCAGGTCATCATAGAGCAGGAGCAGGGCAAGGAGACCCACTTAGCTGCTGCTGTCCTCCATCCAGCATCCCTCCATCTCTCTCCACACCTTTCTCTCTCTACACTTCTCTCCATCTACCTCTCTCCCTCCATCTCTCTCTACACCTCTCTCATCTACCTCTCTCCCTCCATCTCTCTCTACCCCTTTCTCCATCTACCTCTCTCCCTCCATCTCTCTCTACACCTCTCTCCATCTATCTCTCTCCCTCCATCTCTCTCTACACCTCTCTCCATCTACCTCTCTCCCTCCATCTCTCTCTACACCTCTCTCCATCTACCTCTCTCCCTCCATCTCTCTACACCTCTCTCCATCCACCTCTCTCTCTACACTTCTCTCCATCTACCTCTCTCTCCATCTCTCTCTACACCTCTCTCCATCTACCTCTCCCTCCATCTCTCTCTCTATACCTCTCTCCATCTAACTATCTCCATCCATCTCTCTCTCTACACCTCTCTCATCTACCTCTCTCCCTCTGTCTCTCTCCACCTCCACCATTTACCTCTCTCCCACCATCTCTCTACACCTCTCTCTCCATCCTCTTTTTCCACCCCCTCTCCATCTCTCTTCACACGTCTCTCCATCTACCTCTCTTCCTCCACCTCCACCATTTACCTCTCTCCATCCAGCCTCCCTCCAACTCTCTCTCTTTCCCCCTCTCTCTTCCACTCTAGCTCATTGCTGTCTCTCCATCTCTCCCCTTACACTTCTCTTCCTCCATCTCTTTCCATCTCCCTCCCTCTACCCGTCTCCCTCCATCTCTCACCCTCTCTCCCTACACCTCTCCCTCCATCCCTCCCTTCACCCTCTCACAGGACAGTAGGCCCTCATTATTCCTTCCTGCCCCCCGGGTTTGCCGACAGAATTCCCCAGAAAAAGGACGAACAGAGAGACGGAGGTGTTGCAATCTGCGAGGAGCGGCAGGTGATCCTGCCAGCGGCGTTACCGTGGCGATGCCCATTGGCCCCTCCCAATTCTCACGCACCCCCGCATTACAGTAAAAAAAAAAATGAAACAACAAACCAGCCGTGTCTCCGGCTGTCAGGTGAATCGCTTGCAAAAGGACACGGGTTCGCTGGAAAATGTCAGGACTCCCACAGGTTAATATAATAACCCAATACCCCTGCAGCAGAGCTCGTGTGTGTCACGAGGCCTGCTACATGTTTTGACATGCCACCGTTTCGATTAGGACAAGCAGCGGCGTTCAAACTGTTTGCCAACCAACAAAAAAAAAAAAAACACTTTCAAGTCGAAAAAATTCATATTGACGCAGCAGTTAACCCAGTGCACATAGCTGGAGGGGGTCTGGTTGCCACTAGCGATCTTGCTAAAGGGGTTCCTGACTCATGATTCGCAACATAGTAACCTTTATATCAAACCTGGGGTTCAAACAGAAATGGATTCAAACACTTATTGTGTATTAAACTTAGCTGGCCTAATGACTGGCAGCTAAGGAAATAACCGCAATAGTGTAAATCCCACCCACCTGCCCCTCCTAACAGCTCAAATGAACCAGGCAAGATCAATAGAGCGCAGAGAGGGTTTTGAGTCCAAATATAAATACAATTTGAACTCAGGTCTATGGCACATACAAAAAAGTAATTAATTATGACAAGCTGATAAATTACAAATAAATAAATGAAAGCTGACCATGGCTAATGTCGCGGACCCGCGTCCTGACATCCGTCCTGGAAATCGAAACGCTCGAATGTCATCGACGCGGAATCTGTCTGGAGAAAACACCAGCCGTTCTCATTTCCAGGACGGGGCCCTTGTGCCCCAGCCATATCCAAGTCCTTACTTGCTGAATTGACGGGATTATAAGGGCTTAATTAATCATGTCCGATGCAGGCCGCAATCTGTGGTGTATAGGTTTACAGGAGCGCGACCTTGGAGTTGACGCAGGACTATACGATCCGTTTTAACGGTGCATGGCTCAACGCGGGGGGGAATTTGTTTGGGACGGGCACGCTGTTGGACCAGGGCACGGTGACACCCTGAGAGCGGAAGGGGAGGAGGAGAGGGAGATGGAGAGAGAGAGAGGAAGACGAATGAAAATAAAAGAAGGGAGAAGGAGGGAGGGAGGTGTGCTGCTCCCAAAAGGATGTCCATCGCTTCAGTGACCTTTCAGTCTGCAGACCGTCCCGCCCTCATGGGGCGAGAGAGGAGAACAGACAGCACCGCCCCGAATCAGCCGAGCGGAGGAGAGAGAGGGAGAGAGAGAGGGAAGAACAGATTTAGAGGGGAGACTGGAAGAGAGAGCTAGAGGAAGGGAGAGATTTTGAGGCAGTGTGATAGGGTTGGAGGTAGAGAGACAGAGAAAGAGAAAAGAAAAAAGAGAGGTGGAGAGAGAGAGTTTGAGACAGAGAAAGAAACAGAAGGAAATAGAGAGAGGTGGAGAGAGACAGTTTGAGACAGAGAGAAAGAAGGAAATAGAGAGTTTGAGACAGAGAGAGACAGAAGGAAATAGAGAGAGGTGGAGAGAGGTACAGACTATACTTTCATTTTTAACTAACCTTTACAGCTACATTATTCAGCTAAAACTCATGATCATAATAAAATCAATACAGAAGAAAATTAAATATTAACTAGAGGCAGCACTCCCACATCTCTTTACCACTACTGTTTCATACCCTGGTCAACAAGAATTAAAAAAGCAATGAGAGGAAGGAGGGAGGGGGAACGAAAGAAAGAAAGACAGAAGGAAAGAGAGGTGAGGGAGGGGGAGGGAGCTACAGCCGTATTTGTTGTTGTCATTATTAATTTTTACTATTGCTGGTTGAGGGCTGTTATTTAAATGGATCCATTATTTCTGTTTTATAGTAAGGCCTGATTGTGGTTTGTTGCCTTGTCACACCAGCACTGCACAGTGAGAGAGAGAGAGAGAGAGAAAGAGAGAGAGAGTATGTGTGTGGGAGAGTGCGTTTGAGTGTGTGTGTGTGCATGTGCTTGTACATCTGCGCTTGCTTGGGTGTGTGTGTATGTGTGTGTGCGCGTGTGTGCGTATGAGTGTGTGTGTATATGTGTGTGTGGGTGCGTGTGTGTGTTTGTGCGCTTGTGTGTGTGTGTGTGTGTGTGTGTGTAGCCCCCCAGCAGAGACTTTCACGGAATTCGCGCAGATGGGAAGAAAGCTCCGGAATGTGAACTGATCTCATGAATGGAATTCCAGCAGAATTCCCCAGCTCAGCAGAGCACAAAGGTGGAGAAAGACACCCGTGGAATTGAACCTGCAGCCTTTCAGGAGCGAAGCCTGCATCCTGACCACCGGCGAAAAGACCTTCCCTTCCAGCCGTTAGCACGATGGCCTATCAATTTAATACAAACCTTCACCCCCTCCCCCATTCTCTATAGGATCGACGAGCCCAGTTTCATCCCCACTCATCATACAGTGACACTCCCTGGCCAAACGTCGATATACCACAGAAAAGGAGGCTTTAGCGTCCTTATTTAATGCCAGATTAAAATGAACCCTACCCCCTAACCCCTAACCCTCAACCTGAACCCCAACCCTAAATGGCAAATAAGGATGCCAAAAGCCCCCCTTTTTTGTCAAATATCATCACTTGGTCAGGTAGCATCACTATATGATGAGTCGGGATGAGAATGTTTTGTATCGACTGGAATTTTTGGCTATAATACATACAGAGTCCAGGGCAGGGCTCCCAAAATCATGGTCCTCGAGGACTGAGCACTGCTGGGTTTCCTCGCTCCCTCCCTTTACCTGGGAGTCAGGTGTGATAACAGTCTGGCTAAAGAGTGTCAATAATTGTTCACTTAATTGCCCTGGAGGAGAAAAAACCAGGGATGGATTTGGATTCGAGGGCCAGATTTGGGGAGTCCTGGTCTAGAGACAGGTAAGCAGGATTCTGCCCAGGATGCTGGGAGTGCTGGTGGGAGAATTGTTTGTATGCGAGTGTGCGCAGCGTGCGAGCTGGAAAATATTTGCGTCAATTCGAAAGCAGATATTGCCTCTGAGTCACCAGATTACTGTGTTTCTTTGATGTGCTCCTCGGTGCGTAGTGAGGTGCCTCTAATTTTCATAGATAGATGCCATAGTCATAAACGTGTTTTTCTATTTTGTATCCAAATACTTTTGATTAAATTTCTGAATACGACTTAACAACTGTCAGTTATGTTTCAAACATTTCTTCAGTGGCGCCCGTTGGACAGAGAACAAGGAGGGCGATAAACATCTTTAAACTGCTTATTAGTCTGCATCTGTTTCAGTAATTTTCCTTGATAAAAGATACTTTAACTCTCCCTTCTCAGGTGTAGCTAATCGTCTTCGTTAAGACGAGAGAAAAAACAGTCAACTGAAGGCAAAAAAGTGTGCATTTCTTGCTTTGTAAGATGTGGCAAAAATTAACGCGGAAAATCCACAGTAGGTTTTTTTTCATGAAGGGTTACCTATTAAGGCATGTGAATTAAACATTTTTATTGAATTTATTATTCACTCGCCTTGCCATTTCATTAAAAGGGAAACTGTGTACTTAACTGCAAATGGATTTTTCATATTGCTGTCGTTTATATAACAAAAAAATTTTCTCTCGACATGCAAAGTACAGCGCTGCAGAAATCAATCACCCCGCCCGATTATAATTGCCTGTCTTTCATTAGATTGAGACAACCGCACCGATCATTTCCCTACAGCCTCAGATTCAATTCGCCATGAATACCCAGCACATGCGGGCTCGGTGTTTCCATCACTGTTGGGCAGGTTTTTCAGTATCAATGAAGACCAGGGCAGATGGGGCGTGGGTCGGAAACGAAAGTTCGCTATTCTGACAAGAAGGGGGGAGCATATTTAGGGTCATTTATGTTTTGTTTCTTGCAATTTTATTGGACACTGGATGCATTCATTTTAACTGATCTTTGAAAAAATAGTGCCGGTCGGGAAAAGCACTGGCTATCTGAACTGAGTGGTGGTCGGTGCATTCCGAGTGCTGGTCGGCGCTGACCACCGCCGACCAGCATTGGCAGAACCCTGGGTAAGAGAACGTCCAATGACTGTTTGGAAATGGACTGCCAATATACACATGCACACTGAAGCATGCTCACAGGCACCCAAGCCCATAAACACACATCTGCAGACATACACACACAAACACATCCACACATGCCCAGACCTACACCGGCACGCACACACACACATATACACAGAGTGATGAAACAGACAAAGGCAGAACACCTTCTTTCAAAGGGATAAAAGACCAGAAAATACATTCCATGTATGATCTAAAAAGTGCCCAACCATCCTTCATAACATCAGACAACCACAGCTCACAGCACATAACTATCATAAATGTCATAACATCATAAATGAAAAGAAGCACTTCTGTCAAACTTTAACCCCATAAAAACTACAGACTCATAAATGGGCCCATTAAATATGGCTGCTGTTGTATTCAAACCTGTGGAACTCCAGGCCTATTTTAAATTCTAGAGGAGATCCAAACAACCCCAAATATTCCCTGTTGAATTATAGGGAAATGTGTATAATATGAGATACAAGATCTAGAAATTTCCATGTAATGTAATGCTGTGGACTTAAAAATGTGAATTTAATATTTCTCTCAATATAAATGGGATGAAACGTAAAACTAGCAGAGAAAGAATATGTGTGCGACATTGAACAACAATATGAAAAAAATGCTTTTTCTAACTTTGACCCCACTTAAGGGAAAAACTTACATGAAAAATTAGAATTTACGGGATAATGCCATAATGTCATTCCTTTATCTTTTTGCACCCGCCCTACCCCCATATTTCACTGGCCTGCTAGCTTTTGTGGGCTGGTTTTGACCCGTGACTAATAGTCATGACCCAAATTCGCTACACCGCCTGACCCTGCCATTTCGAGGGGTAGAGGAGGGGCCTCTTTCCCAAAGGTGCTGACAAATTTTCCAATGGGATGCCTTCTTATTCCTCAGCTGAAATAGACACGCCCTGTTTTTCCTGGTTGTTGACTGACGAGATGTCAAGTTACCCTGTTGTTTGCCGAGCTTGATGCAATCCAGATTTTTATACTTCTTGTGCATCAGTAAGCTTCTTGGAGCCGTCTCCATCTGTGGTAACATGTGGGTATGCGCGTGTATGAGTGAGTGTGTGTGTGTGTGTGTGTGTGTTTGAAAGAGTGTACAGTATTTACATGCATGAATGTATGTGATACGTTTGAGAAAGTATGTGCGCGTGTGCATGGTTTGTGTATGTGTGCGTGCATGGGTTATGAATGTGGGTGTCTGTTTGAGTGTGTGTTTCTTCTGACCATGTGAGGGAGTATGTGAATGTGTATTTCAAAGCAAGCATGTGTGTGTTTGCGTAAATATTTACGCAAGGGCATGTGCATTTGTCTTGGTGTGTTAGAGAGTGTGTGTGTGAGCGTGCGTGTGTTTTGAACTTGTGTGTGCCTGTCTGAGTGTAAATGTGCTTCTTCTCAGCTTGTGAGAGAGCATGCGAGCATGTATTTCAGAGCATGTGTGTGTTTGTGGGAGTATCAGTGTGAGAGCGCGCGTTTGTATACAATCAAGGGCATGCGCATTGGTGTGAATGTGAATGTTAGAGAGTGTGCGTGTGTGTGTGCGTGCACGCATGAGAGTATATTCATATGTGGCACATCAGGGGGCTCTGACCAAATGCCACTGTTGCCTTGAAGCACAGGGGAGGGATGTAACCCTATTTTTGAGATATTCCATTTCACTGAAATATTCCAGAAAGAAATGGGGCATAGGTATGGGGGCTCCTTTTATGTTGTTGTGAAAGAAATGCCAGATCTTGATTTGAACGGTTTTACAGCTCCATTCAGTAGGCTTGATAGGGGTGGGGGAGGGTGGTGGAGACGGGTCTGGGCGAGGGGGGGGTTAAAATCTATCCCAGAAAAACACCTACTGAGAGAGTGAAGTACATTGAAAATTCGGTTTCTCCTGATTGCGACGGCGTCAATCCTGAACCGCTAACAGCACGTTACCGAATTTCATCATCAGGTCTGCGGAACAGGGTCACCTTGTCCCCCCACTCCTCTCCGAACCCACCCGACAGGAAAGACCCGTACCTGTGTGACTGACGGTCAAGCGTCCTGTCAGACTCTGAAAAATGAGCTTTTTGACTGGCTTAGAAATTAAAGGGTGCAGAGTCGCGCGCATTTCTCACGCAATGGGAGGGCGAGGAGATCATAAAATCCCGACTCGACTTCATAATAACAGCTTGTCTGTCAGAACAAAATGCCTGTTCTGCGTTGCAAGTACAGCGCTACAGTCTGTAAGCGTTTCCCTCCTGGGTTTTCGGCTCTTGAGTACCTCCTAATGCACTTTGTGTTGCATGACGCTCAGGATAAGATCATTCGCTAAACGCCAATAATGTAATTAGGACAGTGGCACAATTTTTGATTTTTCGACTGTATTCCAGCACATTAGGGACCCCTGACTGTGATGAGCAAAAATGTAAATCCACATCACTCGAATCACGTAGAAATTGATTCTCTATTATACAGACCCATTCCAAATATCAACGTACTGCAGGTAAAATGTCAGCCAAGAATCAAAATTTCGACAACCAATCTCTCCCCCCAAAAAATATGATATTGGGACAATAAACATCTAAACGACTCTCAGTGTACCCTGTTTGACTATACACTGGAAGCAATTACATTAAATGTAAGCCAGCTGTTTCCTGTTATTTCATTAGCAGCCCAGCTGGACGGCTGAAACAGCCTCTGCCAAGCGAACGATGCAATGTCTGCCAAGGGTTGTGCAGCAAGCGGGCCGTAGCGTAACACGTCTGTGGCAGGAAAGACGACACCAAAAAAAAAAAGAAAGAAACTGAAAATTTTGAGCCAACGGTGGTCCAGCAGTCACAGGCTGGCTGGCACTATGCGCGCAATGGTGACAGTTACACAAGAATCACTTTATATACTTACAAGCAGTGGGTTTAAATGCACGCTACTAATTTACACTGCATCAGAATTAATGATTACTCAACAGCTGCATGCTTCACTGGATATTGTTTCAGTTATAATTAAGTTATAATTTAGACATAATTAATTTCTGAAAAGATCAATTATGGTTCAAAGCTAATCCCTAATCTTTTTTTAATGTAATGTGGCCACTCGATATTTAGGGTAGCAATGTAGTATCATTAGGGAAATTTTGTGTAGCTCTGACACTGTGGTATAAACGATTGGGATTTGACTTTCAACTGAGGCACAGTCATTGTCCTTTTGAGTGAGGTATTCAAACTGAATGCCTGCATAACGGCATAGTGGGAAGCTCTGTTGACTCCAAGCAAGAAGGTTGTGGGTTTGAATCCAGCCTGAGTGTTCTCCCTGCGTTCGTGAGGGTTCCCACAGGAACTTTGGTTTCTTGCCTTCGTCCTACTGTCCATTAGTATGAGTGTCTGAGGAAATGGTGTGTGAGCCCTTTGAGGGATTGGAAAACTGTCCGAGGTGTGTTCCTGCCTTTTGCCCATAGGTGGCTGGGATAGGCTCCAGCTCCTCCTTGATCCATATGAGAGAGAAACGGTTTGGATAGCAGATGGATGGTTTTAGCTATATGCTGACAAAAAAAAAAAAAAAACTATATTCTGATTAAAAATCAATCTTTGACAAACTTTTTATCTATCATATCTTATTTAATACATTGTATAAAAATGTCACAACCAAAATAATCTGAGGCGGTTGGCGCGGAAACAGTCCAACAGCATTAGTCAGAAATAAGTACGCGGGTGTTTACTGGTGACACTTGTGAAAATGGACAATCTGGTTTATCATGAAAAACAGGTGCTTGGCTCTTAGCAGTTCATAGGCAAGTTCCCTATCAATGCTTTTTTCACTAAACATTGCTTGGCCATTCAGACACCAGTGCAGCTGCTGCATCTACAAAGGCTTAGAGACTACAGTCCTGTCTCACCCCTTAAACGTGACTTTAAAACTACTAACATTGATATATTGGTTTTCACCATTTATTTTTGGTTTCTTTCTATGGCATCGGTGTTATATTCACAATCCCTACTCCTGCACTTGTGTATCACTTATAACCTTGGGATAGGCTGTCAACTGCAGCGCCTGTCAAAGGTGACAGACAAAGTCTTGTCTCCATGGAAAAGGGGTGAGCTCTGACAAGTGTGTGTGTGTGTGTGCGCGCATAGTGGGGTGGACAGTTGAGAGTCTGCCCCGGGAGCAATGACTGATCCTTAACTTTCCCAGCATCTGCCTGTCGCGACTTCCACACCTGGTTCTGACAACTGCTGTTATTTTTTGATTTATAGGGGGCAGAAGGGAGGGATGGAGGGGGGGACAGAGATTAGAGGTGCTTTGTTATCCACCACAGGGACTTAAATGCTGAACACCACCTCATTTATAATGACTGAGTAGAAAGGGCACTTCTGTTTCACAACGGTTTTAACCACGAGAGCCTCCACAGGGCTGTCATTGACCTACCACTTTATTAGCACTGTTAGCACAGCTAGGCTCACAATTTGCTCCACGGCTTATTCGTGCAAGGTCATTCACCACCATCCCACTGTGAAATCCACAAGTGGAAGTTAACTACAGTGACGCCATTACTACAGTTGGGGTCTGGCTCTGATAAGAATCCTCAAACAATATGGAAGACCAAGCAACTGCTTTCCTTCTGTTCGCAAGACTGCTACCACTAAAGAGTGAGCTTCCATGCCTGACGTATTCACTGCCAGTGCACAAAAGGTAAACGAAAGACACAGAAAGCTCCGTAATGGCCCTCTAGCCATCATGGACCTCCGGTCATGTTTGCCTGTTGTGAAGATCATATGTTCATATGTTGTGGTCATATGTTCCTGAGTTACGTGGACTTGTGATGATGATCGTGTGCTCACATGTTCCTGGGTCAAATTAACTTGTGATGATCATGTGGTCATAGGCTCCTAAGTCACATGGTCTTGCGATGTCATGTGGTCTTACGTTCCTGGCTCACATGAACCTGTGATGATCACGTGGTTATATGTTCCTGGTTCATAAACTTGAGATGATCATGTGATCATACATTCCTGGGTCACGTGGACTTGTGATGAGCATGTGGTCTTATGTTCCTGGGTCACATGGACTTGTGATGATCAAGTGGTCATATATTCCTTGTTCTTAAATTTGAGATGATCATGTGATCATATGGACTTGTGATGATCATGTGATCATACATTCCTAGGTCACGTGGACTTGTGATGATCATGTGGTCTTATGTTCCTGGGTCACATGGACTTGTGATGATCATGTGGTCATATGTTCCTGGGTCACATGGACCTGGGCCATACCCTGCAGCAGCCATATAATCAAGTGGTCAAAAAGTCCTATAGCTGCACGTTGCTCTGTGGTCATGTAGTCCCGTGGCCAGCTAGTCCTGTGGTCATAGGGTACTGAGGACATTTACTTCAGTTATCATATGGTCCTTGTACACAGTACATTAACTTTCATTAATCTGCATTATAAGCACATACTCCTTGAAGGCACCCGCAAGTCTTTTTGGATTTTGTCATGAGCTCCCTAGCCACAAGACTGATCCATCTCCTCGCAAGTTGTTTTATGATATTGTCAGGGTGAAAATCCTTCATAATGAGCCTTTAAAATCCAGAGACAAAAGACTGTTGTTGTGTCTGTCATTTTGAATCACTGCATTGTGGTCTAATCCACTACAAAACTAATGGTAGAGCATATGATTAATGCTTTGATTGAACCTAGGTTACCAGTGGTTACAAAAACCTGCATACAAACTGTCCCTAAGGACCTGAGCGGCCCAGCCCTGTTGTAGTTACCAATGTAATGTGAGGAGCTTGGCCGCCCTTTCTCCTCTGTACTGAGCATGCTCGGTGCCGGTGCTGAGAGATCTTTCCCCAAGTGTGGTCGATGAGTCCGTATGACATATGGGCCAGGACTCCAAGAGAAGCCTCTCGTCGCTGCTCCCCTCCTCTCTCCTCCCCTCCCTTCTGTCTCATTTTGCCAGCACCCTTTTATCATCCCTCCCTCCCTCCCTCCCTGCCTCCCTCTCTGCCACCATTCCTTCCTGCTGACCTTCTCCCACCTTCCCTTGTGTTGTTTATTTAAGCACGTTCCTGCTTAATTCTCCATAATCTCCCAGGACGTGACCACCCTTTCACACCCCAGTGCTCTCTCCTTCCCTCCTTCACTCACTCCCTCCCTCTTCCTCTCCACTCTCCTTCATTTTTGACATTCAAACGTAAGCGTGTAACCGCGAAAGAACACTCAACATGACCAAACCTTGTGATATCAAACTGCAAACGCCTTGTGTGTTCGTCCAAAACCTTACTCTTATGCCAGAGAGATAAAAGTGAGCATGACGGTTGTTTATATACATGAAGTGTTAAGCTTGGATCGTTTTCATTACGCACTGCGTAGTGCCACCAGACATAATTCATCTGTTGATCCATTGCTGTTCTTCTACCTCCCACCGGTCTCGTCTTCTGTTAACATTCAACACGTTTAAGTTCTACCATTTAGTATTCAACCAACGACCTTCACAGAGAGAGACAGAGAACCATACGAGGAATTACGTAGAATTATGTTCAAACCAATAAATCCGACTCTTGCATCTGTTGTTAACAAACATTATAAAGATATCAATGTAAAATGAGTCCCCGGTGACCGATAATTGTTGCCATCTGTCCGCACAGATTGTTAATTGTCTAAATTGTGAGTGCTATGTACACTACAGCAAGCCATATTGCCCACAAAAACACCCATGGTTTGTTGAGTGATACCAAACAGATGTGTCAAACACTGAGGTAACATGCTAGCACGTTAGCAGTTCATCAAATCACATGCTTCTCCTTCAAGGCCTCAACTCAGATGCAAACAAACAAGAAGCTCTGGATTCCGCAGCTCTTGAAAACAAGTCAATTTATGAGTGCAGTGAGGCAAAAATGACAAGGAATAAATTGTCAGGATAAACTGCTGGCTGATGCAGCTATACTCTCAGTCTGAGTTTAGACTTAGACCCGAGAAAAGCTCTCTAAATATGACTGTCGGTGTTTAAAGTAAATACTTGAGGCCGGAACATGAAAAAATGAATTCCTCCCATGAAGGTCTGAGATCAAGAAAGTGCAGTTATGATGTCCTAATAATCCAGAACAATACAAGATCAAGGCCTAGAACAAGAGATAGGATTTTGCATTCCAAAAACCTAATCTTAAATGGGTAATTAACACAAATTTGGTTAAATTTTGTACAAACAGCGGTTTTTCACTGAAGGCAGCCATAAAATGAGCAGTTGGAGGGGCGAATACCAAGCCTAACAATGTGAACAGTGAGCATATTGGGTATAAAAATACCCAGGCGGGGAGAAAACCCCTCAAGCAGTGGTGGGAAAAAAACTCCCCGGGGGAAGAAATCAGAGGAAGAACTCGACTCTTGAACAGGAGCACATCCATCCATCCATTCCTTGATGGCTGCGGTAAAGTTACGGTAGACGGATACAACAGAGGCATCAGTCATAATAAAATCACCAATTAGGGTAGATGCGGGTTAATGATAGATGCGATGAAAAATAATGCTCAACACCTTCCATTCTGAACAGATACCCAGTCAGCACTTGTCATGAGGAGGGTGATCCGAAAATTACCACCACGTCAAACCAGCCCGCACCCTAGCAGGCCCTCCGCACCTCTCTCTCTCTTTCGCTCTCTCTCCCGTCCAATTCCCTCAACTCCTGCTAGAGCTGAACTCTCCTGACATTCTTCCAAAAGTCCTTCCGTAATGTGCTCCCCCCACCCCACACCCATGCTCTCTCTCCCTCGCTCTCTCCATCAATTACGGGAATAATGTCTTCTCCGTTGGACAAAACAAATGCCAGCTGAGGGATGGAGGCAAAAGCATGGATAACGGGAGCTCAAATACATTACTTTGACATGCGTTGCCGAATCAACGGAGTAAGCAATGCTGCACTTCAAACGTCGACACTTTGTTGCACGGGTTTTAATATGTACCCAAGGAAAACTAACTCGCATGCACTCACGTGCCTCCAGCCAAAAATGTGTGGATTTCATGACCTCAGCAGATCAATTTCAAGTCAATATTCAGCATAAGGTTTAGTGTCACGTTACGTTATTTAACAGATGCTTTTATCCAACTTGACTCACAATTGATTAGTCTAAGCAGGAGTCACGTCCGTCTAGAACCATGCAGGGTCAAGGGCCTTCCTCAGGGACCCTACAGCTCCACTGGGGCCACAATCACAAACCACAAAGATCAAGGTCAAGCACATTACGGTCATAGGTCAGGCCATCGTGATAATCTGGAGACATTTTAAGGGAAACTAACCAAAAATCAAAGTGGTGGGAACTGCAAGATGGCAAGTCTTTTAAAGGACGAAGACTAAAGACTTCACAGTAAAGAATAATTGGATAAAAAAAATCACAGTCACACACAGCTAAAGTCGATACTCCAAAACGCAGAGCTGTCGAGATGCCTGCTGGATCCCAGGTAACACCAGCTGAAGAGACAGGAAAAAAGCGCAGCTATCAAAAAAATCTATGTCAAGTGCAGAAAAGCTCTCTTTCATTCTCCTGAAGACACAAAGGACATTGGTGCGAGAAACAGACAAACATCTCAAAATACTTTTTTAATGGTCACGTACATCAGGCAAATGCGTGGTCCGGCACTGTGAAGGCTGTTTTATTTCTCCACCCCTCATTCCTTTCAGTGCCTGTCGGCATTTTCTTTAGCTTCTTACTTCCTGTTGTTCAGTCCTTCCTCCTTTCTCACCTTTACCTTGGTTTTTTACAGCAATTCAAAGGATGACGCTGTCACAGCGATAAAAATCTGGAATGTAGACTAGACTTCAGCACACGCACAGATGAAGAGGCGTACTCACACTAAACGTGAGCAAGAGCACACTCGCACAGACACACTTCGGAATAGAGAGATATGTACTCACACACGCGCACACACACTCACACGTGCCCAGTCTCGCTCACACAAATGCCGGCACATAGAGCCGCACACACACATTCACACACTCGTGACACAAGCGAAGACAAAGAGGCATGCAAACAAATACAAGTACACAAAAACACACACATGCTAACTTGCATGGACACGCACACACATTGGGACAAACAGACACGCAGACACATACAATAGCAAGCACATACACGTTCACACATCCGGACAAAGCACCATACACGCGTGAGTAAGCACATGCAAACAAAAAAAGTATGTGCGCACACATGCACACACAAGCTTACTAAGCACAGAATAGTCATGTTTACTGCAGGCACAATAGATGCACTGACTGCTTTTGTCTACAATGCCTCAGAAATGCCTAGCTGAATGGTATTCACGTTGTCCGCACTGCCATGTGTCCACAGATGAGACCTCGGGCTAACATCCACTTTGTCCTTGAATTTTAACTAACAAATTTATAGCCGCAGAAGCTAGCTGGTGACTGAAAACAACAAAACATATTTATGTCTACTGCCCTTGTCTGCCTTTGACAAAAAACCACAGCAAGTATTGCCATTAAAAAATAGTAGAAGACATTGTCTCTTCCCTAATTTCAATATTTAATCTGCAAGACATAGTTCCGTGCATACAGATAGAAATAACCTTTTGGAAATGGAAAATATACATTGAAAATACTAGGAAACATTATGACAGGCCAGATGTAGGTCTATTTCAAAACTGCGTATACCAAAACAGTCTAAAATGGAAATAATTTGTATGCTGGGCAGTAATATGGTGAGGCGTGGTATTGTCTAATATATTCAATTCAATATCTTCAAGTATATGGAACATCCGTATACGCAACCCAGTCCAAGACCACAGAGCGCATTTCAGTTTATTGCGCAGCAATATCGCATTTATGGCGTTCTTTTATTGGGCGCGCTCCACGGCGGCGCTCTCCCGCGGCATTGCGGTGTTCCAAAACACTCGGGCTCTTCGCCCTCGTTTCTCGCCGCTCCTCGGGCAGTCACACCCTTGCTCACGGGTGCTTGCCGTCGGCAGCAAAATGCGAGGAGTGCTTACACGGGAAATCGCGGAACGAACATAATAAATCGCAACCGTATCTCTAGATATAATCTAACCAGCTGGGGCGAGTAATGAAGCCTGCAAGTTTGGAGTCTCAAGTGCAAGGGCAAAGCCAGAGCGGGTGCGAGCATGCCCGCAGTAGGCCGTAAAAAAGAGAAAAAACACACACACACACACACACACACACACACACAAAAAAAAAAAACACATCAGATAACAGAACAAGCGCCCACACGAGCGCCAAAGCTGGTGCAGAGAACACGTTCTGCCACTGCCACCCCACCCAAACGGGCGCAGCAATCAACCCCTTTGGTCTGCGAAACCATCCAAAAACAAAACAAACAACAACAACAAAAAAAAAAAAAATAAAAAGCGAGAACACACCCTCAATATTAAGTCTCCCAAGACCTTGCACGGGGTGAAATTAAAACAAATAAATAAGCTAACAAATAAAACTTTACAACAATCTTTTACGAGGTCTCATATGATGGTGTTTATTGCATGGTTTGCACTCTGCAGACCTTCTGCTTTTGCAGTTTTGATTCTGGAACATTCTCTGAACCTTTACTTTAGTCTCCGTTGATTACAGAGACTGTCGGTATGTTTTAAGAGTTGATGACATAAGCGCAAGAGGCCCATGGATACTGGTAAAAAGTGCAAAAAAAGGGAGTAGTTCCTGCCTGTACTTGACAGTCAAATCTCCAAATTTTTTGATTCAAAAAATGTATGGCATTAAAAGATGATCTCCCCGTCCCCTCAAAACAGACTAAAGGGAAACTCTGAATGCCATAATGAATGTTGTTTATTGATAAGATCCTATTAATGGCCTTAAATGAGAGATTTCTTGGAAAATGTGACAAACGTTAATAAGGAAGGCCCAAAATGCATGTTGGTTGCATGTAAACAAATCAATAAAATTTGCAGGAGTGAATCTCCGTCCACTCACCTCTTAAATTGTTCTAGATTTTCCTCCTCTTTTTCTAGAATCACAAGCGCTCTTAAATACTAATCACCTTTTTTCATAAGAACCCTGAATAAATGACCTACAGTGATCACAAATCAGCCTGATGAAAGATACAGAAACTGTGAGAGTTTATCGGGGGAGGGGGGTTGAGATTAAACCACTTCTGCTCATCAGTCCCATGGATTCTACTGAAGCAGCTCAGTACCGCAAGAAGCCAATTTGCAGGGGCTGCCATGTTTGAGTACAGAGCTAGTATGACACCAAAACCCGTGCGCTGGATATTTAAATGGGAAGGAATGAATAAATGGGAATAGAGAAAAAAATACACCTTCCAAGAAGTGACAAAAAACACTATCCGTGGAGTAATTAGCTCAGTGTAGAGATCTGTTAGAATTTGAAAGAATAAATTTTCCAGGATAGTCCTGGCTTAGAATGGACCTCAATCGGGAAATTAGCTTTTTGACACCACCTGCAATATAAGCTGCAGTACTTCTCACAACCACTAGAGTGCATGAGCTTCGAGGGCAGGTGTGTCGAACTCCAGTCCTGGACGTCCACAGTGTCTGTGCATGTTCATGGTCTGCATTCAATCAGAAGCCTGTTAATGCCTTGTGATGAAGCTGAGAGGACTGCTATTGCTAATCAGAGACTTAAATGAATATTTCTCCACCGGTAGACGCTATGGGTCTCCAGCACCAGGTTCAGGCTCTCTTGTTCCAGGAGAATGTCCACCCCTGGTCCCCTGGGCTGGGGCACATGCTGTACTCCGAAGGCTCCAGCTCTGGCCGGCTTCCAGAGACCAGACATTGTGCCAGAGAGATAAAGCAGAGGCTCGTCCTGATCACTTATTTCATCCGACTGCGTCATCTCATTTCCTCGACTGACCTGGAAACTGATTGAGGTCAGCCATTTTTTTGTGTTTCCAATGTGTAAAAGGCTCTTTCCAGCACCTAGAAATCAGGAGCAAGAATGCCCCAGGAAGGAAAACCCCTCTCAGCATTTTTTTGTGGTGAACATTGTTCACCTGCAGATCCTGTTCACCTGCAGATCCACCAAATTATTGAAAGAACAGGGACAACGCCATTAACAAAGGACATAATCACAGAGTTGATGCTACAGAGCAACATCGACAAAAACATTTCGGTAATACCGCGAGAACATTCCTCACGACCTGGCCTTACATTTGCCTAATTGGCATTGGCCTCCCCTCACTTTCTTGCCTTGCTTACTTTGATGGGAGGTGCTAGGAGCAAGGAAAGGAGCAGAGAGCTAAAATG
Organism: Gymnothorax javanicus; assembly: GCA_029692085.1. Lineage (NCBI taxonomy): Eukaryota > Metazoa > Chordata > Actinopteri > Anguilliformes > Muraenidae > Gymnothorax > Gymnothorax javanicus. The sequence goes on along the minus strand of CM056197.1, from coordinate 121,051,908 downwards.
TTATAGGAAACAGCCCCAGATCAGATCTGGGTGGTTAGAATGGTAACTGCAAAAACACTGCTTAGTGCTTGAGCACGCCCGTCTCAATCTACATTTCACTGCCTTACCTTAATTCAGGGATTCAATACTTAAAAAGCAACCTCCTTTCCTCCAAACATCTTTCTCCAAACCAATACTCTTGTGGGGGGGGTTATTGGAGGAAAGGAAGGTATATTTTTTTGCCTCCCAGCACTCCCAATACAAGGTTTTTGATTGGGTGAGTTCTGGAGAATGGGCGGAGCTCTATGCTATCTTCCATTATGAAAGCATTTGCTTCTGAAACCTAATCTCTGACAGGAAAGATGATTTAGGAGAACTTATACTGATTAGGATGCATTAGTGTGCCCCAAACCTTCGCTCCTCAGACAAAATTTGAGCTTTTAGCCTTGCAGAGCCTGAAGCAGCTAAAATTGGCCATGGGAGAACTACTGGAAAAAGGGAAAACGGACGTAAAAAAGGTATAAAAAGTCAATAGGGTCTGAGGCGGAAAACCAGCGGTGGCCAACCTCTTCAGAGAAGAGCCGGTGGGGATGCTGACTTCTGCTATTGCATCAGTTTCAACTAATCAAAGTCCTAAATCAGGGGTGTTCAATGTTATCCAGAAACGGCTGGTGTGGGTGCAGGTTTATGTTGTAGCACAGCGCTACACAACCTGATAGTGCCCAGCCACTTATCATGGTCTTCAATTACAGATCCCGATAAGCAGAACGGAGTCTCCGGGCGAAAACAAAATCCTGCACCAACACTGACAATTAAATGATGACTGTAATTTATTCAGTTTGGTTGAATCATGTGTTATAACCCCATTTTGAAAAGAGCCGGAATGCTCCGGAGAATGCAAGTAAAAAGGAGGCTTGCAACTTAGAGATAAACTACGCGATAGAATAATCCAACATCTTAAAAACAACAACACTCTATCTCCTGTTGTAAAGATTGTAGAGATTTCACTTTCGACGGTGCTCATATTATGTTAATCTGGAGAGTAAGGAATAAGGTTGACAATTAATAGTGTCCTAAAACTTTGATCCTTCAGATGGCACTATACTGAAAACCGACAAGCTTTTGTGATGGATATAACCATTTAGGCTGGGTCTAGTTTGGAAAAGCGTTGCCAATAAACATCATTCATCACTGAATTTCCAAATGAAGTATGACTACGCACTCAGGAAGCTGAATGTCGAAAATTTCCAGGAATGCTGCGGTCTTCTCTGGGCTTGAGCTCATTTAAAACGCACAGTAAAAACATGAGCTGTTGTCTGACTGGTCAACCTTTTAAATCATTTATGGTAAAAATGAGCATTGTGTTTTCCAGGCCAAAAAAGAAACAGACCATCTGGAATGTAACCAATACAGTGTCAAAAACCAGCTATCAGGGTGTGGGGGTGTACTATAGTGCCCCTGGAACAGGTAATTCAGCATCAGTGTATGCACCATTGATTCTGAAGGGCATATATGCACTTTGAAGCAACATATGCAGTCTTCAAGATGACGCCTCTACATGGATGCCATCGGTTCATTCAATGGAAAAGGGCAAGCCACATTCTATTCATGCAACAACAGCGCGGCCACCTAATCACTGAGAGCCTGGCCTATCTGTAGTCCAGACCTGTCCCCCTTAGAAAATATGTGGTGCATTGAGAAGGGCAAAATACAGCTATGAGATCCCAGATGTCTGAGCAGCTGAAGATGCATATCAAGGAAGAAAAGGGGGGAGGGACGAAATCCTTCAAAACTGGAACAATTGGTGTCCTCAGTTGCCCAAATGATTACCTGGAGGGCTGTAAAAAGAAATGAGTGTTTTATTTCCAAAAAAAAAAACAATAGAGAAGAAATATCATTAAATATCTTGTCTCTGCACTGTTTTCAATTTATTTCAAATAAAGGATGATATAAAAATCACTGCTTTCTTTTTTATTTGCATTTTCCATGTCATACCAACTTTATTCAGAAATGGGATTGTATAATATCAAAAGGCTGACACAAACAGACCCCAAAATACACATGGCCAAATGTTTGCAGACACCCACAGTTGCAGTCACTGATATGGAGTTGATACTCCTCCTTTGCAGCAGTAACAGTGTCCACCATTTTGGGAAGACTTTCTCATTTTATGTTAGAACATTGCTGTGGGGATCTGCCTCCGTTCTAGACAAATACTGTACATTAGTAAGGACAGGTGGTTATGTTGGGCGATTGAGTCTGTCTCAATGCCCAGACGAAGTCATCTTTCTAGTTAATCTCACATACCTGTAATGGGTTTGAGTTCCCAGTTCGGTTTAAGTTTGGTTTTTCTACACCTACACTACAGGCCAGAGGTTTGAAAGCAAGGCCAATACAGGTTAAAAATTTGGAAGCAACTTCAAGTTTCTGTTCACAATGTTTTCCTTAAAAACCAGCATGAAATCTATGGATTTTGGGATGTATTTACTGCATGATTAGACTTTTCTTTCATTGATATGCACCATTTTCCTCTATTTACCTTTAGGTACTGTATACCAGTGGTTCCCAACCCAGTCCTCAAGGACCCCCTGCCCTGCAGGTTTTTGCTCCAGCTCTACTCTTTCACACCTGATCCATTTAAGGGCTTCATGCTGATTGGTTGAAAAACACCTACCTGAACAGGGTGTGCATGAAGGTGCATTGGGCCTTAAATGGATAAGGTGTGCAAAAGTAAAGCTGCAACAAAAACCTGCAGGACAGGGGGTCCTCGAGGACTGGGTTGGGAACCACTGCCGTATACATTGATGTTACCAGACCATTGCTGAATAAATGTTAACAAAAAAAAGGATGGGCTTAGTTTTTGGGTTGAGAAGATTTGCAAGAGTCACAACTTCAGTGAAAAAGTAAAAAACAAATCACAGTTTGCATTATTCACTTTATGTCATGGTTTACAGCCCACCGGATGCCAACGGCAATCCAGCGGACACTAGGACCATGGACCTAGTTATATGGGCCTGATAATTTGAGTAAAAATGTATTCTGATAAGTGACTCTTTATATAATGATCATGTTTATTTTGTTGCAAAGTATGCCAATGAAACTATGATCTTTTTCGTACAAATTTGATCCTGCTTCCAAACTGCTGGCCTGTAGGGAACATCTACATCAACAATCCACATACAGAGCTCCCTCTGCACAGAGAAAGCATTGTGCTGCTGGAACTAGGCATTTTCCTTAAACTTCAGGGAGGAGAGAATCATTTGGAATCATTTATGCAACATCCAAAGTAAATTACAAGCACTTTTTGACCATTTTAAAACTTTTCCTGCACCTTACACCAGTGGAAATACTGAACCACTCAGTCAGAGAGCAATTTATTATGAAAGTAATGCACTAAAATTCAAGCATTTTCAAGAACTTCCAGCACCCGTAGGAAAGCTGTACATGGTCAATATTTTCCATCAGTGAACCCAAAAGGCCAAGCCACAACCACCAAAATAAATAAAGAAATAAATAGCCACAGAGCAAGAAGTTTACTCAATATTTTTTAGCCGTAGACAGTCCGAAGGGAGACCCCTGTGGTACACCTTTTATTTACATATGAATTTCCACGAGGATAATTGCTCACTTTCAGCTGCATTAGTTCAGATGGACTGAGATTACTCGAGGTTAAAAAAAATGACTCATCGCGGTTTTCACCGTGGAGATCAGCACCTCCGGAGGTTGAGCACAGTTCAGAGCACATAACAGCTGAGTCACGGCTACACAAGACACTGTACACGAGAAACTGGTGAAACAGCTATCCTACACATGTTTCCACATGCTTGGCTAAATTCATCTAATCACAGATAATGCGATCAAGAAGCAGCTCATTTAATGTCAGCAGAGGCACTGATGTACATCACTAAACCAGCCACGGTCAGTGCATGAGAATGCACACACAAATTGCTGAAGTCCAAAGAAAATACGCTCTAAATTATAAAGACGATGTATTAATCATTACGATACAATGAGTACAAGGGAAGAGAGAGACAGAGAGATGAAAAGATCTAGAGACAGCGAGTGAGTGAAAGAGAAAAGAACAGTTGTTTTCTTTTTGCTTCATTAGCAACAAATAAGACTAATTATCTCACTCTGGATTCTATAATTAGAGATCACAGGTTATCATGCTTAATTACTCAAGAGGAAGAACAAACCAGATGATTTTTTAAACACATTACGGAGTTGTGACCAAATAATAAGATAAGGGGGTTGTATATGTTTGTCATTGTTCTGTTAGTCTTACAAAATACCCCAAATACCTTAAAGCTACGTACATTCATATACCAACCCCAATTCCAATGAAGTTGGGACGTTGTGTAAAACGTGAATAAAAACAGAATACAATGATTTGCAAATCCTTTTTTACCTACATTCAGTTGAGTACACTACAAAGACAAGATATTTAATGTTCAAGCTGGTAAACTTTATTGTTTTTTTTTTTTTTTTTTGGAAATTGTCGCTCATTTTGAATTTGATGCCTGCAACACGTTCCAAAAAAGCTTGGACAGGGGCATGTTTACCACTGTGTAACATCACCTTTCCTCTTAACAACATTCAATAAGCGTTTGGGAACTGAGGACACTGGATGTTGTTGATATATTTTTGTTTCTAGGTGTTGTTGATATATGGCTTTTGCTTTTTCGGTAGAGTTTTAACTTGCACTTATAGATGTAGCGACAAACTGTGTTAACTGACAATGGTTTTCCGAAGTGTTCCTCAGCCCACATGGTAATATCCTTCACAGAATGATGAGGGTTTTTAATGCAGTGCCGCCTGAGGGACCGATGGTCACAGGCATTCAATGTTGGTTTTCAGCCTTGCCGCTCACATGTAGAGATTTCTCCGGATTCTCTGGTTCTTTAGATGATATTACCGGCTGTAGATGATGAAATCCCTAAATTCCTTGCAATTGCACATCGAGAGACATTGTTCTTAAACTGTTGGACTATTTGCTCATGCAGTTGTTCACAAAGTGGTGAACCTCGCCCCACTCTTGCTTGTGAAAGACTGAGCCTTTTGGGGATGCTCCTTTTATACCCAATCATGACACTCACCTGTTTCCAATTAACCAGTTCACCTGTGGAATGTTCCAAACAGGTGTTTTTTGAGCATTCCTCAACTTTCACAGTCTTTTGTTGCCTCGTCCCAACTTTTTTGGAACGAGTTGCAGGCACCAAATTCAAAATGAGTGAATATTTCCAAAAAAAAAACAATGAAGTTTATCAGTTTGAACATCAGGGGCTCTATCTTTCACACTGCCTTACCCGTTGCACTACCCGCAACCCGTGAATTACGCATTTAGCAGCTTCCACTATCCCTAAACGATATCTTGCGGCCACACTACCCGCTATACATTATGTCTAATCCTTTATTTGCGCCTGGAGGTGTGCCCGTGGGCGTGTTTATGCGCTTTCCCTAAAATTGCTATCTTGACCACACACTTTAGGGAAAGCGTGTAGCGGGTCCTAAAACCACGCGCTACCCGCATTTGGGCTTTCACAAGAGCCCTATGCATTAGCACTCAGCAACGGAAATTTTTTTCCAGCGAGAGCGGCATTTCAGAACTCTCTTGCGAATGAAGGTAATTTCGGCGACAAGTATGTACACCTGTTTTTGCAGCACGGTCACGCAACTTGCTGTAAAAAAAATTGACAACTGTCCGACTGGAAAATGTAAACAGACGAAACCACGTACTTGTCACCAGAATTACCTTCATTCGCTGAAGAGTTCTGAAATGCCGCTCGCTGGGGAAAAAAAAAAAAAAACGTCGCTGAGTGCCAGTGCATATACCTAATTTTATTTTTCTAAAATGGGATTTTGTTCTAAGCTTCATTTCAGACGGGAGAGGGAGTTGGAAGTGCATGGCGAAACGCTTTTTTTTTTTTTTTTTTTTTTTGAAGTTTCCATCACAAAAGGGTAGGCTTGATTTTTTTTTTTTTTTTACACACCAAACATTAAACAATTTGTCAATGTCAAGTAATAATAATAATAATAATAATAATAATAATAATAATAATACATTTCATGATTAACTTAACAAAAACAGATCCTCCCCTGACTGGATTTGACCTCATGCACGGGCAATTTAACTTCGTCTTCGGAGAAACGTGGCGACCTTCCTCTCTCCATCACGGATTTCGGTTTGAGGATTTGGGATAGCGCAGCTTGCTCCGAAAGGCAGTGGCACCTGGCACACTGATTGGTTTAACTGGCGTAACGCCCAAACCACGCCTATGCATAATGTAACGGGTAGCGCTGGTGTTTTAGGGATATAGGCAGGTGTGCAACTTACGCGGGGGGAACGCCTCTTACGCAATGCGAAATCCCCAAATAACGGGTTTAGGGACTCTGGCGTAAGATAGGGCCCTAAGTATCTTGTCTTTGTAGTGTATTCAATTGAATATAGGTCGAAAAGGATTGGCAAATCATTGTATCCTATTTTTATTCACGTTTTATACAACTTCCCAACTTCACCGGAATTAGGGTTTGTTAAAAAAAAAAAAAAATCACAGAAAAAAACCATAAAACAGCCACCATCATTATTTACTCAGTCTCTCCCATCTTGTCAATTTGGGTGATGATTCTGCATAATACCTCAACTATATCAAGAGGTGGTTGACATTCCAGGGGTCAGAAGAAAAACTCCTGCCATGATTTACATCCACCCAACTCAGTGAGCTGATTCCACTAATTAGTTCAACCTGTTGCCGGATGAGTCAGGTCATTTGGTAAGTCCACTTGGCTGGCACATAATACTGAGGAGAAATTTCACTTCCTGAAGCTGGATTATCCAACTTAAACTACATTTCAATCAAATACAATCAGAAATTTGCCAAACAGATTCAGTAAAACTGTCCAGTGAGCCATGTAGTTAAATATGGTGATAACTCTGCAACGCCCATGAACCAAAGGTATCCACAGTCCAATGTGAACTCATGAGATTCCAAGAGTACACCACAATACTAAACCTGTTTTAATCACTTCCAGGTCAAACGTAAAAACAATCAAAATATATTAGAATTCAAATTTTTAAATATTTTTGCCAATTGAATGTGTGTATGCTATTTAAAATCTGCACCTTCACAATGCCCGGCAGGAGCTAGGCAGGGAACAGGTCATTGCTCAACAAGAGGAGCCTGTTAATTATGCCACGATCAATGAGCAGGTATCTATTCTGGGGGTAGAGACAAGCTGGAAAACTATGGGAGCCTTTGAATTTTTTTAAAAAAAAGCTACTGACTTTTTCACGGAGGTCACAAGAGAACCCATTTGAATGAACATGAGCAGGAAATAGTCTGTCTGGTGGTCATGACGAGGAGTGAATTGTCTATTTCATGAAGGATCGGAGGTAATTAGTGCCTTTGTTGCTTCCCTCCAGCAAAGAAACACAGGACCATCATCGGAAGAAAGGAATCACAAATTAGGGACCACAATCCTTTGCATCTCTAGATATTGAAAGCGTCATTTGTTCTAGTTTTCCTGTTGGGTCAGTCGGGTCATTATTAATTGTGGTCAAGCCTATGACATATAAAAAAAAAAAAAAAACAACACAGTCTCATCCCGACTCATCATATGGTGACGCAACCTGAGCAAGCATGGATATGCAACGCAAAAGGAGGCTTTTGGTATCCTTACTTGACGTGTTCGGCTGGAGTTTGGGTTAAGGGTTAGGGGTTAGGGGGTTGAGTTCGTTTTAAATTGGCGTCAAATAAGGAGGCCAAAAGCCTCGTTTTGCGTCATATAACGACGCTTGGTCAGGTAGAGTCACCGTATGACGCGTCTGGATGAGACTGGGCTCAAAAAAAAGGACATCTGATTTTTCTCAAACGTGTCAAGGTACAATGATGTGAAAAAGTATGTGCCCACTTCGCGGTTCCTCCTGTTTTTGCTTATTTGTCCTATTAAATGTTTCAGATTGTCCAACTAATTGTAATACAAGACATAGACAATGCAAGTAAACACAAAAAGCAGATTTTAAACGATCATTTCATGTACTGAAGCATTCAAAACCTATCATCGCTCAGGTGAAAAAATAATTGCTCCCTAAACCTAATAACTGGTTGTGCCACCTTTAGTGGCAACAACTGCAATCAGACATTCTGAATATCTGGCACTGAGCCTTTTACATTGCTGTGGAGGAATTTTGCCCATTCTTCTTTGCAGAATTGCGTTACTCTAGCCACACTGGAGGGCTTTTGAGCATGTTTTAGGTCATGCCAAAGCATCTGAATCAAATTTAAGTCTGGCAACTCATTTTGTTTCTTTTGAGCCATGCAGAGGTGAATTTGCTTGTGAGCTTTGGATCACTGTCCTGCTGCAAAACATAAATGCCCTTGAGCTTTAAGTCTTGAATTGATGGCCAGACACGTCATCCAGATCCCGAAGCAGCATTGCACCCCCAGACCATTACACTTCCATCACCGTGTTTGACTGTTGATATGATGTTCTTATTGTGAAATACAGAATTAGCTTTACCTCCGATGTAACGGGACCCATGTCTTTCAAAAAGTCCCACTTTTGACTTATCAGTCCACTGAATACTGTCCCAAAAGTCTTGGGGGGGTAATCATGATGCTTTTGGCAAATGTGAGATGAGCCTTTGAGTTCATTTTGGATGCCATTTTTCCACAGTCTCTTTCTTTTTGTAGAATTGTGAACACTGACCCAACTGCTCAGGCAAGTGAGGCCTGGGATCTCTTGCAACCTCCTGGATGAGTCCTCGATGCGCCCTTCGAGGAATTTTGGTAGGCTGGCCACTCCTGGGAAGGTTCATTACTGATCCATTTTGTCGCCAGTTGCAGATAATGGCTCTCAGCAGGGTTTGCTGGAGTCCCAGAGCCACAGAAATGGTTTTTAACCCTTTCCAGAATGAGAAAGGGCAATAACTTTGTTTCTCATCTGTTCTTGAATTTCTTCAGATTCTGGCATCATGTGCTGCTTTTTGCCTTCTTTAAATTGCCAGACAGAGTCTATTTAAGTGACGTTTTGTTTCAACAGGACAGGCAGTAATCATGCATGGGTGTGTCGAGTGAAATTTAACTCAATTATCAATTAAATTTGCTTATTTGGCTGATTTAGTGACTAAAGAGGCAATTCTTCTTTCACATAGGGCTAAGTAGGGTTGGACTGCATTCTTCTTTAAATTAATAAAATCATAATGTAAAAACTGCACTCTGTGTTTGCTCAGGTTAACTTTGTATAATACTAAAATTAGTTTGAAGATCTGAAATATTTAAGTGTGACAAACATGGAAAAATAGAAGAAATCACTGAGTGGGCAACTTCAAAATCTCCAAGCAACTTTCCCTTGACTCATGCAACATTTTCTATTAAGGTCTAGTAAAAGTAGAGGGATACATCCGATTATTATGCAATAGGAAGAGTCAGTCTGTATCTGAAGGGGTGAGGTATTCTGGCATTTTCAGCGCATCAGGCACACGTCTCAACTTGTTGCCAGGGTTATACAGGCCCACAAATAGTTAATAGCATAAAGTTATCCGGCGATTTTCGTTTGTTATTGCATCTATCTTACTGTTCGTATTGTTTCTCTGTTCTTGCAGCTCAAATTGCCAACTGACTTTTCCACGCCAGCAGTGCGCATTCCTTGCTTGTAGACTGGGAGAGAGGCGCTGTGCCACGCTATCTGAACTTCACGAATACTTTCATACTTTTTTTGGCAAATCAGCACGCTGGCGGGGGGGCACATTGCTTCGGAGAGAGAGAGAGAGAGAGAGAGAGAGAGAGCTAAGGTGCGATGCAGTTCGCTCAGTTAAATACAGAGCACAAGCTACGGTGGGTACTGAGTCACAGTGGGTGTAGTAGTACTCCTTTATCCCTGGAGTTTACCGCCCTCGAAATAACCCCACGTCTGACATATGCGAATGGGTGAGAGGTGTGGAAAGTGCCAATACCTGTTCGGGCGGCTTTTTTTGGGGAAAAAAAATTGGCTGCTTTGTCTTTCTGCTCTGACAGGTTTCTCAGTAACACCGTACGCCTGTCACATTTCCAATGTCATCGCCTCTTAAATTTCCGTCATATCTCCAGGGGCACAGTTTATCAGCAGTAAAGAACAAATGTCCGCAATGTGAACCGTTTACTCGCAAAGGCTTCTAATTTTTTTTTGAACAAGATAGCGTAACAACGGTGGCACTCCAAACAACTTGTAGGCAAATACAAACTACAAACCTTAAAACACGCACTATTTTAAAGAGATCGGCAATAATTCATGATAAAGCATCGTAAAATTTCCATAATATTTACTGTAAAGAAACTAGGAGGAAACTGATTGCATGCTGCAGCTACACCTTCTCATTCAGTCATTTCCATTGCCATAAATCACCAAGATAACGTAGTCGTAAAGTTCGCAAGTGCTTTTGGATGGAGACTCACCTTGTGTTTGTGGTATTCCAGTAAACGACATGCCTATTCCCACGAACTCCAGGGACTAGCAGCATAAGCAGAACTGTAATTTTCCAGGCACCCTCGGCTCCAGGGAGCCCCTGTCGACCCATTGTGACCCAAGCGTCGCCTTCTCTAGTGCTCTTTAAAGAACTGGCACAAGTGAAAGTAGAGACTGATATCCAAATACATCAAATCTGCACGATGTCGAAAGGAAGTCGGGGCATTAAAACACAAATTCGGCACTACTCGCGTCCGAAAATACGAGGCAGATGATTAGAACGCTTTCTAAAAAATACATTCCTTAGCAGCCAGGCGAAGTTATGTATCCCGAATAAGCGTTCAGGATACCTGTTGGTTTACGATCTTACAGTACTCTGTAAAACGAACCAGATATTCTCTTACAAATATATACCATTGTCAGGCTGATACAGACCTACAAAAGAGGAAAAATCCACGCGTAATAACTTCAATATTTCTGAGTTTTCAGTTCTAATATCAACTCCACAGACAAAGGTCAATTCACGCAAGTACACTCATGAAGCACGAATACTCAAAGTTTGATTGAAAGAGCGAGATTAGAGAAAAAGGCGGGGAAAGTATAAGTTAGGGCGGACTCTCGAAGTACTAGAGCGAATCAGAGATCTACACAGGGGCTTTAACTTTAGTGCGCGGAGTATATCTTCAAAGTGAAACAAGTGTCCACGTGCGCGGTCGTAAAGCGCGTTACTTTTGACACAGTTATTTTGTCTTGTTAAGTAGGTCAGACTTAATAGTCACAACACCCATTCCGTTGGGAAAGCTGCCTGCTGAGTAGACATGCATTCAGAACTCCGTGTAAACTGTCACAGCCGGCAGAATAAAATAACCCTTCAAGGCATGGAAGTTGAGGCAGTGACCACCGCGTAAGAAAAGGACAATTGTACACAATTAATGGGGCACGGGTGAATGTTGTGCGGATTATTTTCTGACAATGCTACTATTCATGTTTCACACCCACCCGTAATTTTGACTGCAAAATTGAAACAGGATGTCAGGCATTCTGAATTTGAGGCCTAGTGTCCTACTCCGCCATACAATGACAGAAAAATGTCAGCTATGCTTATTACAAGTTTCCCTTTCCCCTCTCAGACAATGGTTGTTTATGCGCTTGCGATGCGTGTCTGCCTGTAGATACGAGTAGATGAGTGTGCCTATGTATTTGTGCGTATGCTTGCATGAATGTTTGTGTATCAGTCCGTGTCGTGTGAATGCTTGCATAAGTCTTTGTGTGACTGCATACGTTAGAATTTGTGTTTTAGACCCCGTGCATGTGTGTTTGCATAACTGGATAAGCATAAAAATGCATGTAAATTTATGTGTATGCATAAGTTTGCATATTAACGCATGGATGCTTGCGTACATGTCTGTTTATAAATGGATACACGTGTATGTGCGCATGCGTTTTAGTGTTTATAAATGCGCATTCAGTGTCATCCAGAATTATTGGCGGCTTTAAGTAAAAATGAGCAAAACAAGATGTAGAAAAAATGTCTTTACGGTTTATCCTCATGATTGTTCATTCAAAATAAAATAAAAAAATCCTCACTTTACTTGAAGTAGAATAATTGAAAGATACATTAAATTCTTATCATGAAACAAAGATTTTTCTAAAAATATGTGTGCCACAATTATTGGCGCGCCTTCATTTAATATTTTCTGTAGCTTCCCATTGCCAAGACAACAGCTGAGTCCTCTCCTATAATGCGTGATGCAGTTACTGAACACATGGCATGGGATCTGAGGCCGTTCCTCCAAACACAAACCAGATCCTTCAAACTGAGGCTTGTGGACTCTCCCCCCCTTCAGCTCATACCGCAGATTTCCATGGGGTTTTGGTTGGAGGAGTGTGATGGCCATAGAAAAACCTTTATTTTGTGGTCGGTGAATTATATTTGTGCAGACTTCAAGGCGTGTTTTGGCTCATTGTCCTGCTGGAAGGTACAACCAATGGCAATTTTAAGCTACCTGGCAGTAGGCTGTCAGGTTTTCATTTAATATCTGTTGGTATTTGATGCAGTCCATGATACCATGTATCCTGACAAGATGTCCTGGGCCATTGAAAGAAAAAAAAAGCCCCAAAACATCAAAGATCCACTGACATATTTCCTATTAGTTATAAGGTGCTCTTCTGTATGGCTATCTACATGTCTACACCAAACCCACCCTTGATGTTTGTTACTAAAAAGCGATATTTTTGTCTCATCTGACCACATTATCCTGTCCCAATTGAAAGTCCCTGTAACTGGCAAACCGAAAGTGCTTTAGTTCATTGTGTCTTGACAACAGATACATTTTCTCTGGCAACCCTCCAAAACAACTCATGGTGATTTCAATGGAATCTGATGGTAGTTTTCAAGCCTGTCTGACCGCAAGACTCAAGTAACCTTTGCAATTTTCCAGCTGTGATCCGTGGAGGTTCTTCTGCCTGTTGAGCCGTACTCTACCCGGAACGTGGGGTCAATGTCCCACACATGTCCCCTTCCAAGCTGATTCATAACATCTCCTGTGAGTTTAAACTTCTCTGTTTTTGCCCTGATAGTGGAAATGGGAATTTATAACTGTTAAGCCATTTTCTTATATTCATTTTCTGATTCTTGCAGATTAACAACTTCCTGTTGCACATCATCGGTACGTTTTTGGGTTTTCTCCATATTTATGACTGACAATGTCACCTCATATTTATACCCCAGTCAAATAGGAATTCATGGTTGACCCCTTGAGTGTTCCTAATCAAACAGCCGAACTTTAAAATGTAAAACATGACAGGAAATATTTTTAAGTTAGATTTAAATTTTAGGACTTCCAAGTAGTGCCAATAATTGTGGCACGCATGGTTTGAGGAAAAACATTGAATGTCAAAAAAATTTTTTTTCTTCAATGAAACGGCAAGATTTCCGTGAGTATTTTGCATGAAAGAACAAGAGGATATACAGCAAAGACATTTTTATCACATCTTTCCTGCTCATATTTACAATGGGTGCCGGTCATTCTTGAGGGCTCTGTATGTCAGCACGAACGTGTATAAGCACTTGCATACGTGCATGTATGCGTGCTTGTGTGCTTGTCTGCATCTGCATGTAATTGTGCGCACTAATTGCCCCTGCTTGCAGACACATGGTCCCAGGGGACCTTGTGGATCAGGCTCCATTGCTCGAGAGTACCACCAGGCGCGAGAGCCGAGGGCGGTCCTGCTTTGTCAGCTGTGTGTGTGTCAGATTACACAGCCATAATGGGAATAAAGTGGGCGGGTAACTCACCTAACACAGCTTTGCCATCACTCATTCAGACGGCCCTACAGTGAAAGTGATATTAGTCACTGTGGTACATTGCATTGCATTAATTTCCCTCCAATAGGAAGCGGTAATTTTCCATGACAAGGCATCCCATTAATTCTAGTCTTGCGTTGTGTTGTAAATCAACCGTATGGGAGTGACTGTTATTTGCCGCATACTTGCTTTTTTTTATTCTTCTTTCCCTGCCTCCCACCAATAACGTCTCAAAACTCAGAGAGTTCAATTTGTCTTTCCGTTGGGAATCCCTTCGAAAAGCCGTAAACACACTGACTTCTATATTTTTTGGCAGGTTCTGATCCTGCTCCTTTTGCGAAACCAGAAAGTCGAGATGATTCAAAGGCAATAGTTGTTGGTAGACCAGGAGGGGAGTTGCTTTTGTCTCAATGCTAGGGGGTCACAAGCAAAAAAAAAAAAAAAAAAAAATAGCCTTATAGGCCTTAACTAATCAATTGCAGTACATAGAGGTAAATTAAGAGTCTATACAGAGTTAGTCCAGTCAGCCAAAGGCTGGGGGGCTGATTCGGACTCACTCTTGTGAAGTCATGGTGCAATCCAGCTCAATTAACGGTTCAATCGGACTCGATTACGGCAGCGATCGGCTGTGATGAAGACCACACACCCTCAGGACGGAGCTTTGAGAAACAATGATCTCCTGGATCGATACTCTTCTCCACGATGCGGCATAGGGAGAGAGGGACGGTGCTCCAAAGAAGCAGAAGAGGGATGGTAGACTGCTGACCTCTCCTAGGGTAACTCTCAGGCAGAACCAGAAGGCCCTCGGCAACAAAGGTGATGGATTTTTTGGAGACAGGATGAGCGCAGAGGGAAGCCCAAGTAATAAGATGCATTGCTAGTCCAAAAAAAAAAAAAAAAAAAAAGATGCCGTTTGGATATAGATGAACAAGTACTATGATTGGATCATTATCCCAGCGATTAATGTGTTTCAGCTGGCAATAATTATCTTAACCCTAACTGGTGAAGTGTGTAGCTTCTTATTCCTATAAAATTACGTCAGAAGACGTATCCCTTGCTGGCGGAAAAGATGTTTCAGTTTTTCAGAAGGGGAAAATTATTAGCCAGCATCAAGCAAAAAGACAAGAAATGAAAAAAAAAAACACAAGCATGAGGAATCATTTTCACTGTAACTGGCCACCACAAAGTCCTGACCTTAACCACATTGAAAGTTATTAGGAGGTGCTCGAGAAGATGACAGCATGGATCAACCATCCCGTCTTCAAGACAAGACCTCTAGCTGTAAGG
The DNA here is from genome assembly GCA_029692085.1 of Gymnothorax javanicus. Lineage (NCBI taxonomy): Eukaryota > Metazoa > Chordata > Actinopteri > Anguilliformes > Muraenidae > Gymnothorax > Gymnothorax javanicus. Next base: position 121,036,895 of record CM056197.1, on the reverse strand, counting down.
GTTTTCCCTTGCAGTCCCTCCCCTGCTGCATTCCTCACCTCCACTTTAACAAGCAACAGGTGTGGCTCGTTGAAGTGGAGGTGAGGGCAGGGTATAAAGGGCTGGCTATTGCCAGTCCCCAGTGCCTCTGCATTTTGTTGTCACCTGGTGATATGTTTGTTGCTGCTCGTTGTTCTAGTAGCTTTGTTTAAGAGTTTATATTACTAAATCTTTCGTCGTTTTACCAGCCTGGCATTTGAGATTTGTTTTTATTTTTAGGCCCATGGTCCTAGTTCCCGCCGGATTGCCGTTTGGCATCCAGCGGGTAGACGAATCCATGACACTAGCTAAAAATTAATGCAACTTTGACTGAAAATAAATGTTCTGACATTGCATATGGTTAACAAAAAAATGACACAACGAATCAGGTATATAATCAAAGCTACAAGAGTTCCAACTAAATATTTGAGTTTGTGACTTTTTTTTTTTTTGGACAAGCAGTGCATAAATGGGGGGTTGGACGGTACGCAGAACAGGTTTCCGAAACTACATCTTGAACGCTGTGGAGGGCCTTCACCAGAGATGGTTCGTCCAGGGGACATTAAATAAATGCCTGGCCATGCATTTCACAAATCCCACTCAGTAGTTACATCACAGTTATTTGGTTGAGACTTCAATGCAAATGACTCACAATAGATTACACTAAGCAGAGGCCAATTACCTCCTGGAGTGATGTGAGGTTAAAGCTTTGCTCAAGGGCCAAACAGCTGCACTTATATTACTGTAGCCTCACTGGGGCCTCCTGTGTCCCAATTAAAGATGGTCGTCAAGAGGCTATAGACAGTCTCCCATCTCCAGGCTGAAGAAAGATATGCTCCTTTGCCAATCTCAGTGGTTGGAAAAAAAAAACATTAGGGAGGATGTGTTCTCCTTAAACCTGGATTTTCCGCCTCTAGCCTTTTACACCACGGACCTCTTAGCAAGAAGACACACCTTCTGAGAGAGCCCTCATTCCACAAAGCCTTTGACAGGGCGTTGACACCACGATTCTGTGCCAAAGGCAACAACCAGAATAAGGAGGGAGGGACAGACAGCAAAAAAAGAGAGAGATAGCCAAGAGCAGCTGTGCCGGCAAATCTAGAGCAGGAATTAGGCTTTCTGTTCCTTTTTCTTTTTAAACGACACAATTACCTCAACAAAATCAGAGGCAGAGCAGGAGACTAATGAGAAGGAAATGTCAAGAAATAGTGGGGTAATTGGTCCACCAAAGATGGGGTCACTGGGAATGGGGGCTGGTGGAGTTGTTGCGGAGGGAAGCGTGCTGCAGTTATGAAGACTACAGCAAGAGCTACGGTGCCCTTTACCTCTATTTTGGCCTAATTGGTAGTTTTTTTCTTAAGAAATTGTAGAAAGGAAAAAAAAATCCAACTACATTTAATTGCAGCTCAAAGTGGAGGATAAACCATGACTGAATTCAGACCATTTGTTCATCCATTATCTAACCCTGGTTCGGGTCGAGGGGGTAGGGGGGATGATTGAAGGCTATTCTACCATCCAATGGGTGAAAGATAGGAACGCACACTGAATAATTTGCAAATCCATCAGAGGAATCACACACTATTTCCTTGTGCTCTTTTATCAATGGGCAATTTAGAGTCTCTAATTAATCTAGCATGCACGTGGAAACCGGAGTAGAAATTAGACTGAAGGCTTCAAAATGTAGTTTCTGCGGTCCAGTACAAATAAAACAACTTCTAAACAAACCACACTCTCCGCAGCCCCACTTTCATTCACAAGCTGTCACGTCCTGAGTCTTTTCTAAAGTGTTTTCACCTGCAAGCCAGCAGTCCTTGTCAGTTTCTCTTTGGTTTACTTAATCTCATTATTTAATTGTAGTTTTGTACTTTGCCCCTCCATTTTGATCTCTCTTTCTCACCTGTTTCCTGTTGTTAATTGTTGTCTCGTGTATTTAAGTTCCTTGTCCATGTCTTCCCTTTGCAGGATTGCTCTCCTCTGTCCTCGGTGTTCTAACTTCAAAAAAGCAAGCCAGAATTTATTAGAGAATCTCTTCCCAGTGTTTGCGGTCCTGGCGAGCGGATTCTTCCTGTCGCTCCTACACCCCAGTTCGAATGTGTGCACCTGTCCAGCCTGCCCTGGTTCATTTGGCTTGCCATCCTGGTAACTGACCTTGGACCATCCCTTTCAATGACGCCCGGCCTCACCCCCAGCGATCCTGTTCGTTCCTGCCTGACTTTGGACTGGCTTCCGACAAACCTCCTTGAAAAGAACCTTTGAATTGTTCTTCTTCTGCTAATAGTTCTGCATCTGGCTCTCATTCAGAAATTTCTCACACATGCTCATGCTGGAAACATTCAATTTTCTATGGCTCAAAAAATGAACCTGGTTTAGGAAAAGGGCAGTGAGTCTGTCTTCTTAAACATGAAACCCAATAACCACCTCCGTCCTTTGGTTCATCTGGGTCAAACCACGATCGGATGTCATTGCTGAGCATAATTGTCCATAATCACTGTCCGCTAATGGGTTCAAACAGCCAACGGCACACTTAAGTGTATCCTGTTCCCCGTTTAGGCATTTAGAAAGCAAAGCATGATGGGCTCTTATTTAATTGACGCTCATGCTCAGCCATATCAGATATTAATTGCATTCATTTCTCAGCAGGCAAACAAAGACATTTCAACAAGGATGTTGCTTACATCCTCTTGATTGGAGGACTATAACCAGTTGGTCACGGCGTGCAGAGCTGGTACAAAGCTGTGCTAATAAGCAGAGAAGGTGAGCAGAGGTGAATTCATTACCAATTATGGGCTATTGGAAACGTTACGAAAGCAAGCTTGCCAGAAACCCGAAAGTGTGTCAAGCTGGGTCAGTACGCCCCAGCTGGCTCTAGCGAGGCCGGAGCCAATCAGCTTCCAGGAGGCCGCTGATAATGAGGACGGGAACTAAATTAAATAGCTGTTAGAGCATTGCACAGCTGCCCAGCCCTGGTCCAGGAGTTCTACAATCCTGCTGGTTTCGATTTAAAACCTAATTTGGCAAAGCTGATTCTACTAATTAGCAGTTCAAGGAGATCTTTCCATAACATTACGCAGTGCATTCATTTCTCTACTACTGTAGTCACTTACCTGACAGATTTACTCAATGCAACTTAAAGTTTATTAAACAAAGTAAAGACCAGGGGCAGCGCTCAAGGGCCCACCAGCTGCACTCATCTTACAGGAGCAACAGCAGGCCTTGAACCACCAAATTTCTGAGCCCAAACAAAGTTTTAGTAATTACATTATAGGCTGCCGCAAAGGAAGAGCAGAAGAGTCAGGTGACAGTGGTCAGTGGCTGGATTCGACACACCAGTGTCAGAGCTCGTCGCGCACATGCGTGTGGAGCCCTTTCAGGCTGTAGCCCCGAGACACCCATCGCTAACCGACAAATGCGGAACATTGGTAGAATGCCTGGGACAAGGATGGGCAGCCCTGGTGTAATACACTGGTGAATGAAGCAAGCTTCTGAATGTGACTTTTGCCAGCTAAATTCCCATTTAGGGGTCTATGCAAGGTGCATGGCTCTTTACACTTTACAGTGTGAAACAGCAAATATGAGGTCTACGAGTATTGGGAATGTAAATACATTTTCTAGCTCTGCGTTTTCCAGCATTATTTACACAACATAGATGTACTGTAGACACCCTCATTAAAATACAGACTGCCGGCCTTAACGTGAAGGATTATACATCCACATTAATTGAACTGCGTGGGAGCTACTGCCCTGTAACTGCATTAAAATGCTCATGTATCTGGCTGCTAGTGATTAGAGTGTTTAGTCACCGTATACGCTGATGCTGATGTCACAACACGACTGCAGACAATTCTGAAAAACACCCCAAAAAAACCTTCTGTTAATTGTACAAAAGGCTTAATCTTTATCAGAATAACTTCAGCAAAGTTTACAGCTGTGTAAATGAACCGGGAGTACAAGTGTAATCCGCGTGGATAAGAGTCGTCTGCTAAATGCTAAAATTTATGTTTGCAAAACTCCTCTCCACCAGCTGTCACAGAGGTCTAGCTAGCTGAGGATGTGAGGCAGCTTGGCCTTTTCGGGACTTTGAAAGCTCACCTCGTACCTGTCAACAAGCTCGGCCTTGTGTTAATCTGTACCATACACCGGGACACAATTTAATGCAAGAGCGCGTAACGGATGGAGCCACAGAGAGAGATGTCTCGTGAAACGACAACTTCGTTTCGAGTGAATCAAAAGGCCGCCTTTTCCTCCCCTCTCGCTCATCCTTTTTTCTCTTTCCTGGTTAATCCCCATGCCCTATCAGTGTCACTTATGTCCCACTCTCACGCTCTGTTTCTCTCACACTGTCCCTCTCTCTCCGTCCCCACTGTACAGTGTGTATGTGTGTGTGTTAGCGGTGCGCTAATCCCCTTATCTCTACAGACACAGACTGACACCAAGCCACTCGCCGCGCTGTAATCAACTGCCCCTGTGTACTCTCGCTAGTTCCGTCGTTCCTCTCCACTCGCTCTCAAAACGACTGCCCCCCCCCCCCCCCCCAACATCGTCAGCACCCGGCCTTTCAGATCCAAATTAAAAACTGCGTTTGGCACGGATATGCGGCAGGCAGTCCTGCCAAAACACAAAGGCTACGAACGTGAAGAACATGATGCCGTGAAAACAATTATCTCATTTCCCTTCTCCTCCCACCCATCGCTTTTCATTGTGGCCACTGGAGTCTGGAGAATAGCAATCACAGACCCACACTGGATCAGTGCTGAGGCCCCGATCCCAGCTCTTTGACACTCGAGGTTGGGCCCACCTTCTCCTCAAAAACTCCAGGGGTGTTCTTCGATTAGAAGGAAGACCCTCAATCAACTTCACAGAAATCGTTATGGAACCCTCCTGGCCCGAAGCTCTAAGAAGTCTCCAGTAGTTTCTAGGAAGCGTCCTGGTTTATGTTGCCAAAACTTCGCCCACTCGGCCAAATACTCAGAATTCCATCTCACCTGCATTTTCTCCCGCCAGCTGTTTCCAATCACATCCACCTCTTTGCCCTTTCTGTCTCTCCTGTTTATAATAGACCAGGGCTATCACACTCAGTCCTGGAGGACCACACTATCTATTGGTTCAGGCCTCCTTTCAATCAGCAGACAATCAATATCGTCAGAACAAGAAGTGTGGGTTCTGTGGCCAATCGGAGACTTAAATGAATTACTTGTTTGTAAACGCACCCAAAATCAGCTGAAACTGAGTTCCCTCCAAGACTGGAGATGACTGTCAAGTTCAAGGCAAAGAGAATTAAGGAGGGAAATACTTTTTTCTCCATAAATTAACTATCTCTTAATAGACTGTATTTTAGGGAATAGTTTTTTCTTTTTTTTTACTGTACCTCGAACTGTACCTCTGCAAGTTACTGGCATTGAAATGCATCCAGACCTGTGATAACAGCACAGTACGGCACAGTACAGCGAGACAAAGCTGAAGGGCTGTTGTGACTGATTTAGAACCTGCACCGTGTCGATGTGCATCACCATGCAAGAGATCAACTGTGTTTTGAATCAGCTGGAATTTGCTATAGGAGTATCTTTATAATCCCTTCAGCACCATGGTAACCACCCCTGCTTGAACCATAATTAAGCGCTCCTGCATTTGGCTAATTAGCAGTGAAAACTGATATTTAGCTGTTGAATAAGGTGTGCTTTGTTTGGATGTGAGTGAAAAACATACAGTATTGCTTGAGCAACCCCAGCCATGCTTACGTCTATGAGTGTGGCAGGGCAGTGCTGTGAAAAAATACTGACCACCTTTACAATTTCTTCCATTTTCGCCTATTTGTCCACACATAAATGTTTCAGATCATAAAAATAATTTTAATATTAGACGAAGATAACCCGAGTGAACACAAAATGCAGTTTTAAAATGATTTAATTCACTGAAAGATATAAGTTTTCCAACTCTTCCTGGCCCTGTGAAAAATGTATTCGTTATTAATCACTCATTTAAGCAAAAATTGATAATTGGGTTCAGTTTCACCAGACAAATGCAGTCATGATTACTGCTATCCCTGTTGATTCTAAACATCCCTTACCCCATAAAACCTACGGACCCATATCTTTCAAATGCAGCTGCTGTATTCAAACCTGTGAAACTTCAAGCTCATTTTAAATTCTAGTGGAAATTCCAAGGTTTCCAACAATCGCAGATATGTCCTGCTGAATTACAGGGTAATGTGTATGAAATGATGCACAAGATCAAGATATTTTCCATTTGGTGCAATGCTGAGGCCATGAAAACATGGTGTCCAGGGTTTGACTATTTCTCTCAATACAAGTGTGATGTAGCTTCAGTGAAGCACTGCAACCAGCAGATACAGAATATATACTGAGAGACATTAAAAATGCAACGTGGTTTTTATCATCTAAATTTAAAACTGATAGTTTTTCCTTTTGCTGATTGACATCATGACCATCAGGTATGGTAAGCATTGCAAAATGTCAAGTGTCTGGGTTCAAATCCTCTCCAGGTTTAACACCTCATTGTGATTATCTAAATGCAGCACAGTTCCCTGGATCATGGTCGTGAATCACATTGGGAGAAATCATTTTGCGCATGAAAAGTTGAAGATCAGGGCCAATAAAAACACACATTAACAAAGTCACATCATTCCCACTTCAAATGCCACAAACAAATTAATCTCGGAAGAATCAAACATTTTGAATGTTGAATGATGGCCAGTCTCAAAGAAAAGATTCTGGACGTATTAATGTCGATTAAATGACTGTATCCAGACTGCAGGGATGACACAGAATGACCAGATGTGTCAGCTGTCGTCCCCGACAAAGTGCGTCATCTGTGACGCCACAAAAACACATTCCATAAAACGTCTTCTGCCATGTCAGATAATGCATAAGAACTGCTGAATTGACGGCCAATGTAACAATGACAGTGAGGGCAAGTCTCACTACCAAAAGCACAGTTTCCCGAGACCATGTTTTGCAACTACGAAAGAAACCGTTTACCACTACTTAAAACAGTATATTTTATTTCCAATCTTTAATGCCTCTTTGTATATACATGGCATTGTCCTATAATATGAAAAAAAAAGCTTTGCTGCCTTTGAACCTTCTTACAGGAAAACTTGAGTGAAAATTTTCATTTAAGGGGGTAAATAGAACCTGTCCGGAAATGCGAAGAAGGCAATTAATAGCACATGATGCTACAATGTAATGAAATTCAGGAGCTGATGAGAAACAGTTATTGATATCTATCAGTCTAGAATGGGTTACAAAGCCATTTCGAAGGCTCTAGGACTCCAGCAAACCATAGACAGAGCTACTATCTACAAATGGAGAAAACAGAAGAGAGGTGAACCTTCCAAAGAGTAGCCGGCCAACCAAAATTCCTCTAAGAGCGGATCGCCGACTCATCCAGGAGGGCATAAAAGAACCCAGACTAACATCTAAAGAACTGCAGGCCTCACTTGCCTCAGTTGAGGTCAGTATTCGCAATTCGGAAAGCAAAAAGATTTTTTGGTTAGCATCCCTGCCCACCCCAGAAAACATTATCGCCTCCAATTTTTTTTTTTGAAAAAAATCTGTTAAAATCACGCCAAAAAGAAAGTGAGAAAAATGCTCAGAATACCTGTCCTTGCAGCAGAGGATCAGTTCGGCTTTCCATCACTGCGCCACTTATGGGTGAGAGAGATTTGAGTCTTCATGTTCATACATGTACTTGCGATTTAGATTTGTTGCGCCATTTGGATCTTAAACTCTAATTATGAAAAAAAAAAAAAAACATTTACAAGACCTTCTTGCTCTTCCCTGAAAATTGAATGTGAAGGATCCTTACCAAATTTTTTTTTTTTTTTTTTTTACAAGGCCCATTATTTCCTAATTGGGGAAAATAATAGATTTAGGACTCATTGCAACTTTAAAATGCTTCTAAAGACGTTAAGACAACTACCTCTAAGATGCTTAAAAACTCAAGAAAGACATCTTTTGCCGCATGCAGGACAAGTTCCTGGGAGTGCGATGAGCCAAGATGGAATCCAACAGCCTGCTTTCATCAACAGACATTCTTCAACTCACCCATTCTTGTCCAAATTTAAGAATCCTGCTCGCCTACCTGCATTATCTCCCTCCAGCTGTTTCCGATCTCCCCTTCCTCATCTTTCCCTTCTCTGCCTCTCCTGTTTATCCTTTACACTTTCATCTCTCCTCTGTTCCGAAAAGTGGTTGGTAGGAGGTAACCCCCCCCCCGCCCACCCCTTAGTAAACATCTCCTTTCTGAGGGCCAGGTGCTGGAGATATTTTCCTCGGGGCTACAAGCTAATGATGACGTTCGAGAGCAATGGGATAACCACCTCCTTATGTGCCATCGAGCCCTCTCCTCGCCGTATAATGAACGGCGCACGCACCGAGCTGCTATCATCCTGCGAAACAGTTATTTTCATCACAGGTGGTGGCTATGTGGTACAGCGCAAATGAAGGACACAAAATGGCCGACTTCCAAAACAGTGGGCCAGACTTTCACCTCTTCCTTCACCTTCAGCACTATTGCGATGTAAAACCGTATGCCATGAAAAAAGCAGAGCTGTGGCCAGAGTAAAACATTTTAACGGCAGGGAAAAATTACATGAATGTGCAAAACTGCGAGTCCTTCATATAAATTCTGTATTTCATTGGATGCTCACTTAATAGGGAGCTACTGCTGGTGTTCCACAGGACTTCGAAAAAGTAAAAAAAAAATAAAAATCACCGCTAAGAGACTTTTCTACTGCATGTTTCAATGCATTTTGGCAGTGTTCATAAGATAACATGAAGAAAAGAAGAAGCTGGATCTTGGTGACATCTTGGTTTCCTTCAGGCAGATATCCACCCATCGATTATCTAAACTGCTTATTCCTAGATCTGGCTTGTGGAGTCGGGGGGACCTGGAGCCTATCCCAGTGTACAATGCACAACAGGCAGGAACACACCCTGGACAGTTCGCCAAATCCACCGAAGGAGACACACACCATTCTCTTGCACTCTCATGCCTATAGGCAATTTAGAGTCTCCAGTTAAAATCGCATGCATGACTCTGCACTGTGGGAGGAAAATTGAGAACTCAGAGAAAACCCACACAAAAACTAAAAGCAGGGCAAAATAAAAAAATAAAGCATTTCAGAGATGGTAGAAGGCAAGTTCTAAAGTGTGTGGGCGTGGGATGGAGTGGGGATCCCAGTGGGGATCCCAAAATTCTATGTCCTCAGTTTAATATTTTGAGAGCCTCTCCTGCTTTATAAATAATAATAATAATAATAATAATAATAATAATAACATTGAAATAACATGTAGTCCCTCGTAGAACATCATGCACTATGATCATGATAGTTGTGACAATGATGAATTATGCATACTGCAACAACGGCGGGTTATCAGAACAATTTCAGTAAATTGCAATTTGCAATGATAATAATGGCTCTAATAAAGAGGCGATGAATAACACGTCTACAGTCTGGAAATCACCCCTAGGAGTATTCATAGGCAGCACGTTAGGCATGCGCCTGCAGGGAATGCAGTGTGTTAAACAACACACGGGACACGACATGTGATTGGCAGGTGTGGATCAGCAGAACAGTCGGCGTTGGAACCGGAATGGGTAATAGAAAAACATGTTCTGATAAAATCTACTCAGAGGATATTATTTCATACAGTGCTCTTGACAATCAAATTGCCTGCGGGGCATTTTTTCTCCCTGCAGTTTAATATTTCCAGAGAGAATTTTAAAAGAAAAAAATAGGAAGATGAGGAAAGAATAATTTTCTGACCCTTTGCAAAAATGACAAACGAGATGAGCTCTGCTATGTTTACATCGGCAGTGTGATGACGCAGTCATGGAATGTGGGCGATGTGGGGGAAGGAGGGTCATAGAATGGATGGTCAGAGTTGGAGAAGACTCTGGGCGGTTCCTTTTAGAGGGCGATAGGTACCAGGGGAACGTTCACCTGCCAGACAAATTTCACAATATGTCTGCCTAAAATAAAGGGCATCATTGTACAATTGGGTGAACAATAGCTTGTCACTGGGGCAGTACCCTCAAAGGTACACCTTTTGTACCCTTGAGAATGTATATGTGAACAGTGATAGCAAAATGAGTCTTAATGACCAAAAATTCAAAATTGTTCCCCACCCCATCATACAGATGACACTGTAAGCTTTGCAATGCTGCTTAGATCACTGCTCTATCTTAATCCATCACCAAGACATTCAATTTTGAAGTGGGGAAGTCCTCAACTTAATTTGTCTACAACTTTCAACAGCTGTGATTGGTTGCTTGTAACGTATAATATTAGGAAAATACTATGTATGGAAAGCGGGGATTTTGCACTTTATTTTGGTATATAACTGATGGGGGTTCCACATCAAAAATGTGGATGAATTACTTAATTAACAACTTTGTTTTACTCTTTTCCCCATAATGACTACATATGATGCGCATATGAATATCAATGGACCTTTTCTCTAGCCTCTCCATTTGTTGTCATTTGTAGTCATTATGGGGAAAGGGAAGGGGGTGTCTATGAGGAAAAGAGTTAAGGTAATTTTTCCATCATGAAGTGAACTACTGTTTACAAACAGCCCATTTCCTGCCCTTTATCAATGTGTTCTTACCAGGAGAGCATACTGGGTGGAATTTTAACATTTTAAGGTGGCTGAAAAAGGACAAAACTATTTTTTGAAAATTTATGCCCTCGGGCATACAGTGTATTTGGCATTTACTGGAAATGCATAGGCTCGACCCAGGACTCATTTACTATCACAAGTTACATTTGTGCCTTTAAAGCCCCTGAATGGGTACACATAGTTACCTTGAGGTCCAATATTTAGCCCTTGGGATACATTGCTGTTGATTGTACGTGGTGGGCCAGAAGTGGTCTCCTATTGTACCCCTATTTCTGAGAGTATACTGCATTGTAAAAAAATGCTCTGCTAATTGTGATTTCAACACATTAAAGCGGGTGAAGTTATCAAAACTAAAGTCAACTCAACTTAAAATCCTGTATTTTGTTGAGTAAATTACAATGTTAAGTTCTATGGACAACGTAAAAGTTGTTAAAATAAGTGCTGCCAAGCAAAACAAAACTCGCCTGGTAGAACTTATTTTAGTGCTTTAGCTTCTGATTTGATAGCCAAAAAAAAAAAAAAAAAATCCACAGCCTTCAGTCTGCGCTTTTAACGGTCACTCAAGGGCAGAGGTCATGGTACCAAATGAAAGCCCATATGTGACTTCCTATTGTTGATGATAGCAGATACATCTCTATCTGCAACTGTCTTCAAATTATAACCTTCTGAAAATATCTGACCTTCAGTTTGACCTTCCAAGGTCACTCAAGGTCAAAGGTTATAGCGCCAAATGAAAGCCCATATGTGACTTCCTGTATAATGATAATAAACACCTCTCTATCTCCAACCATTTTTGAATTACAATGGAAAACAAGCAAATTTAAGTAATGACCATGACCCCACGACAATTAACCCGCAACTGCTAAGAAAACCACGAGAGATAACCTGTCATGTAGCACATGAGTGGAAGTAGAACTGTAAGGTGCGCATTCTGGATTTAGTTTGAAGTTGATATGGGGTTTTTTACCAAAGTAATTGCAGAAAAAAAATTTTCACCTTTCCAGTGACCTTGACCTTGACCTTGACCTGATGACCTCCAAAATTTATGGGGGTCTGGATAATTTATTCTGGATGAATGCCCACCTATTCTAAAAGTTTCATGATGATTGGCCCATCTTTTTGCCGTAATGTTGCTAACAAAGAAAGAAAGAAAGAAATTCGTAATTCACGCAATTCACGTGCTAATAATGACTGAAAAATGGCTTGAAGAGGGAAGCAGATGGTGGGGTTAACACTGAAAAACTGTCAAATGCCACTGCAGCTGCATTATCATTAGGTTTCTGTCCATCATTTTGAGATTTGACAGTTTATATTTTCAGATGGAAAAATTTCTTAAGTCATATTGCCAGGGATACTAATAAAAGAGAAAAAAAAATTCCTCCATAAATATCTCTTATTATGTAATGAACAAATAACTACCATGTCAGTTTCATTGTCGGACAAGAGCTTAACCCCAGAGGGATACAGTTTTCTGTCTTTTTCTCAGAATCGGCTTTTTGTTACTTACTAGGTTTTTTCATAACACTCAAGTGTTGACTTCCATCAGCCTTTTTTAGAGGGGAGGGGAGGGAGGGCAGAATCTGAGAGCCACCAGGTATGTAGATGAGGAAGTGAAAGGAGGCTTTGGATCTGACTGATATGCACTTTTAAAAGCCCTTTGCAGGGAGAGCCTGTAATGGACCCTATTTGCTCATCAGCTCTCATTAAGCTATTGACAGTCTTTGCCGATCATCCGGAGTCAGCAAAGCGTGCTAACATGTTCCTTGTCCTGAGGTACAAAATCCGTAATGAATGACAATCAAATGCTGGGAAGCACAGAATGATTCACAGGCAGCAAAAACACATGCAGGAACCTTTTACATGAAATGCACGTGATCTAATGCAGTACAATGCTTAGGTATTTTGTCATTGACAGTGTATGAAATTCCTATGAGGTAAAGACATGACAATGATGTAAAATAGCTGCATAAATTACAGCTGGCAGTGTGTAATGTAACTGCATATTCACCAGCATGTTCATTGCTTTACAATTCATCGGGTCAGAGCGCAAAGCCAAAAATCGCTGTCGGCAGACAGCAGTAGTCCAGAGACATTTAAAACTCTGAACGTATGAGTGGAGAGACTTGCAGTAGCTGCAGTTTAATTTACAAGGGAAAATGCATTTGTTTCAAGGTCACTGTGCCAAGGTCAAAGGTTATAATTTTTACTAGCCCTCAAAAGGCGCACCAATGGAGTAAATACTTTCTTTTAACCCTAACATAAAGGCTGTAGTGTTACCTGTTTCTGAGATGTGAATGTCAAGGTCAAAGACACTGTGGGCAAGTTCAAGGTAAATATTCTTACCAAACCTAAAAAGGCATTCCTATGATGTAGATTGTTTCCTTTGAGCCCAGTATCAAAGCAGATGTGTTATAATATCTGAGCCAGACATCTAGGCTGTTGTGTTTGTTTCTGAGGTATACATCAGAAAGATAAGATAAGATACACTTTATTGAACCCCCTGGGGTAATTTGTCCTCTGCATTTGACCCATCCTATTGTTAGGAGCAGTGGGCAGCCACAGAGCAGCACCCGGGGACCAACTCCAGTTCTAAGCCAATACCTTGGTCAGGGGTACTGGCAGGAGCGTTCCTATGATGCATGTTTTTGTGGGTGGGGGAAGCCAGAGTACCCGGAGGAAACCTACGCGAACACAGGGAGAACATGAAAACAGAAAGGCTCCAGATTGGATTCAAACCCATAACCTCCTTGTTGTGAGGCAGCAGTGCTAACCACTACACCATCAAGCCACCCTTCATATATTCATTTCCAAGTCAAGGACAATGTTTAAGTCCAAATATGGCATAAGGATTGTTAAACTTAGTTCTAGGATCTCCAATGAACATGAATCTTCATTAAAAGCATCTACAAAAGTACATCTAATATACTACAATTTTAGTTTTAAGGTCACTGTGCCAAGGTTAAAGGTCATAATTCTGAAAAACCCTCAAAATGCACAACTCTGGAGTAAATGCTTTCATTTGAGCTGAATACCAAGGCTCCAGTGTTAATAGTTCCAGAGATAACATGCAGAAACAAATCTAAAGGTCACGGTCACTGTGTCAAAGGTCAAAGGTCAGCTCCGACAACCAAGCAGACATCTTCCCCATACCTAAAGTATACATGTATCCAATATTGGTGAGATAGCAGCAATAGTGTTGAGATAAAGCCCTGTGAAACACTGAGGGCTGCCTGCCCCTCGGATGGCGCTAGGGATGACAATCCACATGACCTGCTGGTCTATAGACTAACAAGCAAAATATTGTGTCACTGTCCAAATGATTCTAGACTCTGCTGTACATATTTCAAATGCATTGGAGTATTTCAAATATTGTATAATAGTGTATCTGCTGCCTTGTTCTGTCATTTGAAAGTCGTTGCCAGGCACTGAAACTTGTTCAGGGTGACTGGGGTCTTGTAAAAATTCAGCTCAGCAATAGTTTTCAATAATGACTGGGGTGACTCAGCTGCCCATAAAAGCCTCTGTCACAGAGTTATTATTTTTCGGAACAGCAAAATGAATCAGGCGCCCATAAAAATCACACTCTGGGTCCCGATTTCGGAAGAATGACGGTTCTGCTCTAGGGGCGCAGTGAATGATTACAGCGGCACTTTTCTGCTAGTCTCAAAACAACAGGGGCGACATAAATAGGGAGGGTTTCATTTTTTGATTGCCGAAACTTTTGCGGGAGCGAGTCTGACAAGCAGTCTCTGATTGCAGCTGATTGGGCGACGTGTGAAATATGATCAATCACCATTTTAATGCTCGAAATAAAAGTAATACATTTCCTTTGTGAGCTTTTTCCATGGTGAATCAGTGGAAGCTACAAGAACATATGTTATATGTTCTGGTTTTATGTTGTGAAGAGCAATTTCATATAACATTGATTGAAGAAATGCATTTGATTTGAATTATCATACATCTACACTGTCTCATTAAGGAGAAAACAATATACATAAGCCTTGTTTTCTATCTCTGAGAGATCTTAAACATTGTAATATGGCAGAATACGAACAAAGATGATATAGGAACTCAGTTTTAAATTATTTAGTTCAATTATCACACGATTACTCTGAAATCCTAGCATTGAACATAAATAGAGCAAAATTAATTTACCTAAGCCAATTTATTACACCATTTCATCAGATAATGACCAGTAATTTTCATGGTTTTATGGGATATTGCAAGTCATCCACATCATTACTGCATATGACAAAGGTGGGCGTTGTCTTGCCTGCTTTAACTGAAAATAAATGCTGCCATTCATCAGGTTATGAATAACTGGCAGTGACACGTTTATGATGATATCCACAAGGGCGAGTGCTGATAATTAAAAAAATAAATGGGCCGTGAACAGAGCCTTGAGGAACTCCATAATTCACACTTAATAGTCCAGAAGAGATGCCGTTAAACAGAAAACTAACACACAAAAATTGATGAACATAAATAATTGAAAAATCACACAACACCTTTCATTGCCACATGTCTCTAATCAGTTAGTGGCAGTTTCCTTTGTCCATCTGCTTGCACAATAAATGCATGCCGTTACCAGCTATAATTATGTATCTGGTTGAAATTCACACACACACGCACACACATACACACACACTCAAACATATACAATGTATCAGAAATTAGAAAGGTGCCTAATTGTTTAAATTAACCCACCAATGTCAGGGGATGAAGTACTACTAGATAAAGACTGAATAAAAGGCCTTGTCTCATTTGTGCATACAAATGATTAATAATCCCCTTTGCTATTTTTGCCTTTTTATATACAGTATGACTAAATCCTATTGAGCTCACAGTGGTTTTTTTTTTGCACTGCAACTATACATAAAAAGCCTTTATTCAGACTCTATGGGCGCATGCAGAGCCCACTGCCCCAGTTCCCGCTGAGTTGCCTGGAGCCTTTTCCTTCGCGCCTTTTCTACACCTTTCTCTCCTCCGTTCTCCCTCCCCTGGCTCCATAATTACAGCTCTGGACTCAAGCGGTGATTGTAAAACGCTTTTCTGTTTTGCTCTCCATCTCCATTCCCTCTCCCACCCGAGTGAAGTGCCCATTGGTTACTATAGAGACGCATTTATTAAAATGCGTTCGCTCTGCGTTTTTACGGTCCCTTACTTGCAGCCCTCTCTCCTTTCCCTACCTCTGATGCTCAACTCTCTCGTCCCTCTATTTCAAACTGAAATGCATTGCACATATTTTTTTTCTTTCTCCCTTTAAAAAGAACCTCAAACCCATGTTGTAACATTGTTCCTGGGAGGTTGCAGTATTGCTCAAAAATAGTGGATAATTCACACAGTATATCATGACGCACATGATGAGGCACATTTTGACATGCATTCAACATGCCAGGTATTGTTATACTGTTGTATATGTGTTCAAGTGTAGTGCATTCATGATACAAGTTGCACAGTTAGTGCTTGTAGATCCTAAACAAAACAATTTAGTTATATACAAGGCAGAAGTTTTAATTTAACTTTAATTTGCCAATATTTGCATCCATCCATGTTGCATTAACCTTGTAGAAATTTTAGCCCTGTTTATAAAGTAACAAAATACTTATTGATTGCATGCGAGCATTAGTTTCATTTCATCTTTGTGATAGACATACCGTAGGACCACACAGTCTCGCATAGTCGAGTGAGAGCTATCACAAATATAACAGGAAGTCAATCATTTAGTTTGTTTGAAAGTATTCAAGTGACATGCTTTCCCCCGCAATGTGAAATGCCACAGCATTGTTAGTCGAAACCATAGATTAGGTATATTGTAGTATATTTGAAAGAAACCTGTAACTGGCAATTTAAGTATCATTAAAGGGGCTGTGTCGCCAGCTGGACATGCGCAGTTCAGTCACGAAAGCTTATATTTGCGTGGGCCACAGGAAACTATCACTATCTGCAAATGGACAAAGATGCAAAGTAATCCAAACAAATTCAAGACATTTTCCTTGCTATCCAGGCCAACTTCACTCACAGTAATAAAGCTCAGCTACTTTTGAATACGTTCCATAAAAAATTTTCCCCAGTTATCAAATTCAAACTTCAAAATATGGCATCGGCAAAGCCAAATGTGAGAAGGCTTGTCATCGGGTGACCAGTGCTTTTTCCCGAAGACCCCTTCAAGACTCGAAAGGCTTGGGAAAAGAGCCATAAACGCAAATGGCTTGTAATCTCCGAATCAGTGGCATAAAGCCGCTTTCACACTGGACGCAAAACGAATTTTTTGCATGACAGATTACATTCAAAGTCAAAGCAAAGACGCGAATACACGTGAAACGTGTGAAAGCAGTTTAAGGCAGGTCTTTTAGGTTTTGCCAAGTGGTGAACACTTGTTTGCCCATCCATAAGTGTTTATGCCTTCTCTCTTACACTTCTACCCCTCCAATCTTATACTCTGCGTACCCCTCCAATCGTGGATTGTGATAGTTGCCCGGGATCTTTCCAGAAGTAAGCTTTCATGACCAAACTGCACGGCAAGTTGGTGACACAGCCTTTTAACATCAGTGCCATAGCAACCGCCCTTATGAAAAATTACCACGAAATACTACAGCAAAAATAGACTATAGTTTTCCATAATAACTATGGTATTTTTGCGGAATTACAATAGCTATACTATAGGTATACAACCCCAATTCTGAAATAGTTGGAGACGAAGTGTTCATTGTGAATAAAACCAAAATGCAATGACTTTCAGATCACATGAGCCAATATGTTATTTACAATAGAACATAGATAACATTTCAAATATTGAAACTGAGACATTGTACATTTTAATCCACAAAATGTGCTTATTTCAAATTTTCTGGCTGCAACAGGTCTCAAAAAAGTTGGGACACAGGCGAAAAAGGGCTGAAAAAGCAATTAATATAAAAGATAATCAGCTGAAAGAACATTGAGCAAGTAATTAAGTTAACTGGCATCAGGTGTGTAACATGATTGGCTATAAAAGGGATGTCTTAGAGAGGCTGAGTCTCTCAGAAGTAAAGATGGCCAGATGCTCTCCAACCTGTGAAGGCTTGCGTAAAAAAATTGCGTAAAAAAATACTTTAAAAACAATGTTCCTCAACGTCAAATTGTAAAGGCTTTGAAGGTCTCATCATCGACAGTGCATAACATCATGAAAAGATTCAGAGAAACTGGAAAAATGTCTGAGCGTAAGGGACAAGGCTGAAGACCTTTACTGGATGCCCGTGATCTTCGGGCCCTCAGACGCCACTGCATCACTCACCGGCATGATTCTGTCATTGAAATTACTAATAGGCCCAGGAATACTTCAAGAAACCACTGTCTGTAAACACAGTCCGCCGTGCCATCCACAGATGCCACCTAAAACTCTATCATGCAAAAAGGAAGCCATTGTTGAGCATGATCCAGAAGTGCCGCCATGTACCGTGGGCCAAGGCTCATTTAAAATGGACTGTAGCAAAGTGGCAAAGTGTCCTGTGGTCAGACGAGTCCAAATTTGACATTCTTGTTGGAAATCATGGGCGTCGTGTCCTCCGGGCTAAAGAGGAGAAAGACCACCTCTCCTGTTATCAGCGTTCAGTTCAAAAGCCAGCATCTCTGATGGTATAGGAGCGCATTAGCGCATATGGTGTGGGACACTTGCATGTTTCAAAAAGCACCATGAATGCTGAAAGGTATTTGAAGGTTTTAGAGCAACATATGCTCCCCTCCAGACGACATCTATTCCAGGGAAGGCCTTGTATATTTCAGCAGGACAATGCAAAACCACATATTGCAGCTATTAAAACTGCAAGGCTTCGTAGTAGAAGAGTCCGTGTGCTGAACTGGCCTGCCTGCAGTCCTGATCTTTCACCGATTGAGAACATTTGGCACATAATTAAACGAAAAGTCCGTCAGAGGAGACCCAAAACTCTCCAGCAGCTGGAAGCCTGTATTAAACAAGAGTGGGATCAAATTCCAATGGCTAAACTCTAGAAACTTGTCTCCTCAATGCCCAGACGCCTCCACTCTGTGTTAAAAAGAAGAGGGGTGTCATGGTTTAGGCGTGTGTTTGTTTGTTGGCCCTTTCTTTGTTCTATCGTCCGGGACGATATCGGACTGCTTTTCCATCAAATTCCTGGCCCAGCTGGCTGATTGAGCTGGGGCAGAGTTTTCCAGACTCTGTGGGCCCAATCTTACGTCAGAGTCCCTAAACCCGTTATTTGGGGATTTAGCATTGCGTAAGAGGCATTCCCCTGCAAAAGTTGCTATCTTGCACACCTGCCTATATCCCTAAAACACCTGCGCTACCCGTTATATTATGCATAGGCGTGGTTTTGGCGTTATGCCAGTTAAACCAATCAGTGTGCCAGGTGCCATTGCCTTTAAGAGCAGGCTGCGCTATTCCAAATCCTCAAACTGAAACCCGTGATGGAGAGAGGAAGGTTGCACGTTTCTCCGAAGACGAAGTTAAATTGCTCGTGCATGAGGTCAAATCCAGACAGGGGAGGATCAAAATCCCATTTTAGAAAATACCCACAGCCAAATAAAAGCCTACATTGACTGCAAACCATTTACACTTTTTTCTTTATAAAGCGACTTTGAGTATTTAATAAAACGCTATATGAATTACATGTATTATTACATTATTAGTAGCCTACTGATCACACAAATTACTTACCAGGCAGGCTGCAGACGACATGACTAGCGGTGTCGCAGCTCCGCTGCCAGCTGGTCCCTCATTGCCCCTGCTACTGCTGGCACTATATAAGCATTTGGAGTCGGCACCTGCACTTCAGCTTGCCGCCTTCTACAGTCCGGTAATAATCTATCCTCAAACTCCAGCATCATTCCATGGCATAGGGCAATGTT
Organism: Gymnothorax javanicus; assembly: GCA_029692085.1. NCBI lineage: Eukaryota > Metazoa > Chordata > Actinopteri > Anguilliformes > Muraenidae > Gymnothorax > Gymnothorax javanicus. Next base: position 121,017,369 of record CM056197.1, on the reverse strand, counting down.
GTGCAGCACACAACATGCCACAAAGAAAGATGCTACTTTCTGAGGACCATACTGTGAGACCCCACCTGACATGCCAAGCAGCGGAACCGCATTTTGAGCACGCAAAATGTTCGCTCAATGACAACTCGTGCGCGTGAGTGTTTTCTACTGAAAGCAGACTCACGCACACTTGTTGGCGTAATGTATGGCACCATGCACCACGTAGCCATTGTTACCCAACAGCCAGCCATCCAGAGGGGGGTCCCTCTGGAAGACTGCAGGAATGACCGACTTTTCCATTATAAAAGCGTCGTGGCTACCTCCAGGATGATTTGCGTATACATTCAAGATGTAACCCCATGAATCGCAAATCACCTGGACATTGATGGAATGGGCTCCCTTACGATTCACATAGGCGCCACTGTTCAGAGCCGGAGCCCGAATTAGAACGTGTGTGCAGTTGACGGCACCCAGTACCCTAGGGAACCCATATCTTGCCAAAAAATCCCGCTTTACCCTGCATTGTCTCTCGGGTGTCACAGGGATGCCAGTGATGTACCTACTGGCATGTCGGACTATGCTGGCAGTGACTGCAGTTATAGCTGAGCTCACGGCATATTGGGTCATGCCTCCAATTGAGCTGAGTGGGTGTTGGAATGACCCACTAGCATAGAAAAATAGTGCCACAGTAACCCTAACAGCAACGGGCAAGGCATACGGACAGCTGGCAGCGGTGTCTACATCATCTGCAACCAGGTGACATAATTCCGTCACTGCCTGACGGGAGAGGTGCAGTTTTGTCACGCATTCTCGTTCTGTGGGAAATAAAACTTGTATCAATTATAATTTTAGAATATTACATATAATATATATCATTAATATATATTATATATAATAATTATATATTATTATAAAAGTGGAAAAAATGATTGATACAAAATACAAACAATATAGACTTACCTGAAAGGCCCAGGTAGCTGGTGTGCTGGCGGTAAACGCGTTCTGGGCGTCTTCTATTATTTAACTGGCGATCAAGGTGATTTAGTACTATCTCTGCCATTTTCTCAGGGGTTCAACTGAGGCTAAAGCAAGGTGGCTTTTTATAGGCGAGTTAATTCGGGAGGTGAGCCTCATGTGCACGTCCACACGTGTCCAAGTGGACGCGCATTGAAGCCGCCTGGGCGCGCTCTTGTAAAAGCCCAAATGGGTAGCGGGTGGTTTGAGGACCCGCTATAAGCTTTCCCTAACGTGTGTGGTCAAGATAGCAATTGTAGGGAAAGCGCATAAACACGCCCACGGGCACACCTCCAGGCGCAAATAAGGGAGTCGGCATAATGTATAGCGGGTAGTGTGGCCACAAGATACCATTTAGAGATAGTGGAAGCTGCTGCATGTGTAATTCACGGGTAGCGGGTAGTGGCAACGGGTAGGGCAGAGTGAAAGATAGAGCCCTATATATATGGCCGGGGGTTCGCCACACCTATCGCTAGAGTGTCTGTTTGTTTCTAGCACTTCGGCCGGAGAAAATCTCTAGTCAGATTTCCTAGTGATTTGTGATATTCCATTTATTGTTAGGAATTGCTTCTTTTAGAAATTTTCTCTCTTCTCTCTTGTTGTTTATTCTCTCTCGGACTGCTTCCGTGTTGCGGACTTTTATTCGTCCTTGGAACCGCAAGCTTTTACCGGAGGTGTGTACTTCTTTGTGTTTGCCTCTTATCTGGGCTGCTCTCAGCTCTCTCTCTCACTGGTCGCGGCACCTGGCATCCTATCACCGGCCATTACAGTACACTCTAGCCGAACATGGAGTCGTCAGCCGCGGCTATGTTAGAGAAGGTTTTGGCTGGTCAGCAGGTCACGCTCTCGGGCTATGGCAAGGGCTTGTCTACCCTGAACAGTCGACAGGCTGAGTTGGTGGAGCGAGTCCGCCATCAGGACGAGGCTTTACAAAAACAGGAGAGCGTCCTGTTACGTCTCACTCAGAGTATTCGAGCCTTGTCCACTCAAATTACACAGAATGTCACACAAACAGTACACTCCCCCCGTGAGCCTAAGCTCCAGCTACCTCCACGATATGGAGGCGAGGCAGGGAAATGTAAAGACTTCATCGCCCAGTGTGAAATATTTTTCAAAGCTCAGCCTTTACGTTTTGTAAATGAAGAGTCTCGGGTTTCATTTATTTTATCTCTGTTGACTGACACAGCCCTTACTTGGGTCGGGCCACTAATTCGATCTAATTCACCGGTCGTGAGTTCAATGGAGACTTTCGTTAGGGAGATGGTGTCGGTGTTTGATCAAGATGTGTGTGGGCAAGACGCGGCTACGCGTCTAATGCATCTTAGGCAGGGTTCCGAGAGCGTTGCTGAGTTTTCTATAGCCTTTCGCTCTCTAGCTACAGAGACGGGCTGGCCAGAGGTGCCTCTAATGACTGTTTTTGTTCATGCCTTGGAGGAGGTGAAGGATGCTCTGGCTACATTAGAAACCTGTACTTCTCTGGATTCGTTGGTTCTCACTGCTGTGCGAATTGATAATCAAATTTGTGAACGCAACAGAGAAAAACGTACTGCTTTAGCTCTCGCTGACAACGGGGCTCATCTTCCTCACAGTATGCTTATAGCTCCTATTCCACCCATTGAAAGTTCCACTCCTGGGGAACCTATGCAGGTCGGTGGCATGTGAGCCGGGCTCGTAAGCCCGTTCGTAGACCAATTATCTGCTATAACTGCTACAAACCGGGACATATTCGCCCACACTGCCCTGAACTTAGGGGACGGGAGGTCCCTCTAGCTGTATGGGGGGCGCTAGAGGGACAGACCCAAACTCACTTCCGAACCTTGATTCCTGTAAAATTAACTGTGGGTAGACAGATAATTCCTGTGGAGGTTTTTTCGGACTCGGGGGCCGTGGATTGTTTTATGAATGTGGAGTGGGCTGAGAGGTATTCTATTCCTATACGCCCTCTGCTACACTCATGCACTGTTAAATCTTTGGATGGTCGCCCGCTAGGTCTGGAATTATAACTGACGTCTCTGAAGCACTAACCATGTTCATTCCCTTCGGTTCCCATTCTGAGAAGGTCCGATTTTTTATTATTTGTTCCCCTGTTTTTCCTGTTGCGTTAGGGCACTCGTGGTTACGGAAACATAAGCCTCACATCCGTTGGGGTAGTCAGACTAGCCTTATTGTCCAGTGGGGCGCTAATTGTAAATCCGACTGTAGGGAGAGTTTGACGTGTAGTTCCGGGCATCAACCTAGGGGGGAGGCAGATGTCGCGAGTGATTCTGCTGAGTTTGTCTCATACAGCCTTCCTAGTCGGGAAGAGGAGGCGGAGGAGGGGTTGGAGTGGGATCCTCAATTTGACTGGCAGCAGCCAGAGGATGATTGTGATTTGGAGGATCTCTCTGACTGTGATTCAGTCATGGATATGGCGGGTCCCGAAAAAGTGGAGAGTTTGGGGGCCGCTTTGAATTTTGATCTGCCTCCTAACGTTCCTAGTGATTATGCTGATCTCGCCGAGGTTTTTAGCAAACAACGAGCCTCGACTTTACCTCCTCATCGCCCGTACGATTGCGAGATCAATCTCCACCCTGGTACTACTCCTCCTAGGGGTTCGCTATACTCGCTGTCAGGGCCTGAGCGTAAGGCCATGCGAGAATATATTCAGGAGGCTCTTGCTAATGGTTTTATTCGGCTATCCATGTCTCCTGCCAGAGCGGGGTTTTTTTTGTGGGAAAAAAAGACAGCGGTCTGAGACCCTGTATTGATTATAGGGGTTTAAATAAGATCACTATAAAAAACCGATACCCCCTTCCGTTGATGAATTCCACATTTGAACGTCTGCAGGAAGCGTCATTTTTTACCAAGCTACATCTCCGAAATGCTTATAACTTAGTTCGCATTCGGGAGGGGGATGAATGGAAAACGGCATTTAATACGCATGACGGGTACTGGGAATATTTGGTCATGCCGTTCGGATTGGTTAACGCCCCCTCGGCGTTTCAAGCACTCGTTAATGATGTCCTCCGAGAGATGTTGGAGAAACTCTTCTTCGTTTATCTTGACGACATTCTGATTTTTTCTTCAATGCTCTCAGAGCATAAACAACACGTCAGACGCGTGCTTGAGGCCCTCCTTAATGCCAAGCTTTTTGTCAAGGCTGAGAAATGTGTTTTTCATGCCAAGACTGCCTCGTTTCTTGGTTTCATTGTGTCGGAGGGGTTGGTCCATATGGACCCTGTTAAGGTGGCAGCGGTCAGGAATTGGCCTGCCCCTCAAAACGTTAAGGAGGTGCAACAGTTTTTGGGGTTTGCCAATTTTTATAGGAGGTTTATCCGTAATTTTAGCGCAGTAGTTGCCCCCATTATTGCGCTTACCAAGAAGAATTCCTCCTCACCGTTTGATTGGTCCCCAGCAGCTGAGGCTGCTTTTCAGGAGTTAAAGAAACGTTTTAGCTCAGAGCCCATTCTTGTTTTGCCCGATCCCTCCCTCCCGTTCGTTGTCAAGGTAGATGCCTCTGAAGTCGGGGTGGGTGCCATTTTGTCCCAGCGCCTCCTTCAGGACAATAAGCTACACCCGTGCACCTACTTCTCCCAGTCATTGTTGGCGGCCGAACGGAATTACAGTATTGGTGACCGAGAGTTGCTAGCCGTTAAGCTGGCGTTAGAGGAATGGCGCCATTGGTTGGAAGGGGCTGAACATCCGTCTGTGGTTTGGACAGATCATAAAAATCTCCAATACATTCAACAGACTAAGCGACGTAATTCCCAGCAGGCGCAGTGGTCATTATTTTTTAATGGCTTTAACTTCACGTTAACCTACCACCCGGGGTCTAAAAACACCAAGCCTGATGCCTCCTCGCGGATTTACGACCGCTCTGGTCACGACCCTATGCAGGAACCGGTTATCCCGACTAATCAGATTGTGACTCCCGTTCAGTGAGACGTTGAGTCTGATGTGCGGGGGGCCTTAAGGTCCGATCCCGGTCCTGGTGGGGAACCACCTGGTTGTTTGTTTGTTCCGCCTTCGGTATGCGCCCAGGTTCTCCAGTGGGGGCACTCTTCCCGTCTGGCAGGTCACCCGGGTGTTCATCAGACCAAACAGCTCTTGGCCCGACGTTTTTGGTGGCCCAGCATGATGGAAGATATCCGGGAGTTTGTAGCAGCGTGTGGCATCTGCGCCAGAAATAAGACTTCCCACCTCCCTCCCGCTGGCTTGTTGAACCATTACCTGTCCCTAAACGCCCGTGGAGCCAAAGCGCTCTTGATTTTATTACGGGTTTGCCTAATTCTGTGGGCAACACTGTCATTTTGATCATGGTTGACCGTTTCTCTAAGGCCGCCCATGTTATCTCCCTGCCGAAGTTGCCTTTGGCGCGGGAGATGGCCATTCTTGTTGTGGGCCATGATTTCCGCCTGCATGGTCTCCCGCAAGATGTGGTTTCCGACAGGGGCCCTCAATTCACGGCTAAGTTCTGGCGGGCCTTTTGCAGTCTGTTGGGGGCCACTGTGAGCCTTTCTTCTGGCTTTCATCCAGAGACTAATGGTCAGACAGAGCGGACCAACCAGTCTCTGGAGAATACCCTTCAATGTTTGGCGGCTGATAATCCTTTGTCATGGAGTCGTTTTTTAGCTTGGACTGAATATTCCCATAATTCTCTGGACAACTCCTCCACAGGCCTCTCACCATTTCAGGCTCAGTTGGGCTATCAACCCCCCCTTTTTCCTGAGACTGAAAAAGATTCTGAAGTTCTCTCTGTCAATTATTTTATTCGACGCTGTCGCTCTGTCTAGGCCAGGGTCCGGTCCTCTTTGTTGCGATCTAGGCAGAGACAGAAGGCCGCTGCCGATAGAAGGCGCCGGTTGGCCCCATCTTATCGGGTTGGCCAAAGAGTTTGGCTTTCTACTTGGGACCTTCCCTCAAAGGTGGAGTCACGAAAGTTGGCTCCTCGCTTCATTGGCGCTTTTAAAATAGTGCGGAGGATCAACCCTGTTACTGTCAGGTTAAAACTCCCTAAGTCCTTGCGTATCCACCCCTCGTTTCATGTCTCAAGGCTAAAACCAGTTAGCACTAGTGTCCTGGCTCCGGTTGACAAGCCTACGCCGCCGCCACGGATAATTGAGGAGGGGCCCGTTTATACTGTGCGTCGCATTTTGGCCGAGAGGCGTGTGGGTCGCCGAGCCCAATTTTTGGTGGACTGGGAGGGATATGGGCCTGAGGAGCGGTGCTGGGTCCCTTCTCGGGATATCCTCGATCCCAGCCTCATCTCTGAGTTCCGTGCACGGGGTTCTCGGGGAACTTCTGGTGCCGTCCCTTAGAGGGGGGGGTCCTGTCATGGTTTAGGTGTGCGTTTGTTTGTTGGCCCTTTCTTTGTTCTATCGTCCGGGATGATATCGGATTTCTTTTCCATCGAATTCCTGGCCCAGCTGGCTGATTGAGCTGGAGCGGAGTTTTCCGGACTCTATATATATGGCCGGGGGTTCGCCACGCCTATCGCTAGAGTGTCTGTTTGTTTCTAGCACTTCGGCTGGAGAAAATCTCTAGTCAGATTTCCTAGTGATTTGTGATATTCCATTTATTGTTAGGAATTGCTTCTTTTAGAAATTTTCTCTTGTTGTTTATTCTCTCTCGCACTGCTTCCGTGTTGTGGACTTTTATTCGTCCTCGGAAGCGCGAGATTTTACCGGAGGTGTGAACCTCTTTTGTGCTTGTCTCTTATCTGGGCTGCTCTCAGCTCTCTCTCTCACTGGTCGCGGCACCTGGCGTCCTATCATCGCCCATTACAAGGGGATAGTACACCATGGTAAACAGGCCCCTGTCCCAACTTTTTTGAGACCTGAAGCAGCCATCAAATTTGAAATGAGCTCATTTTGTGGATAAAATTGTAAAATTTTTCAGTTTCAACATTTGCTATGTTATCTTTGTTCTATTGTGAAGAAAAAACTGGCTAGTGTGATTTAAAAGTCATTGTGTTTTGATTTTATTCATAATTTACACTTTGTCCCAACTATTTCGGAATTGGGGTTGTTCTATAGTAACTCTGTAGTTTACTATAGTGATGCTAAAGTAAATCACAAAAGTCAAACTTTACTATAGTAAACTAGCAATGATATTCGATTACTATAGTATATTTGCAACAAACTATAGTTTACTGTATAGGCATGGGCAACGCTCTGCATAAACTCTAATGGAATGCGTAACAGCTGAACTGGGGTGGTAAACAAGCCTCAGAAAACTTATAAAAAAATGATGTAAATACCATTTTCATACAAAAAGAACACCATGGTTTGATTAAAAGCAACCTTTTCAATAGGATACCCGCATTTCATACATGAACTCTGCGTATTACGGCCAATAACGCGATTTGAACAGAGCTATTATTCGCCGTTGGATGAATGCGTGACCTCAATTTGCACCGTGTTTACAAACTTTCAAGTGCACGGCGTGGCAAAAATATCCATTTTGGAGGTAGATTTCAAACAGCCCGCGCTGACACGATATCCCAGCTACGGCCCTTATTGACTTACAGCCATCTAATTTGAGAAATTACGAGTCTATTCGTCCAAACTAGACCTCCAGGGGATGTGAAATAAGTTCGACAGAAGTTGTTGAAGTTCGTCATGAAGTTCGCCGTGACTTCTTCTCAACAATAGCAAGAAAGGTGAGAGTATTTTTTTACTATTACCTACATAGTTAGTTGACAGAATATCCTGCGACCCTATTTGTGAAGTTTCAGTAAAATATACCAAGGAATAAACCAGCGCCAGGCGTTCAAAACCTACCAGTGTTCTGACAAATTTTGCTACCTATCAAAATATGCCACCTTGCGAACACCGGTCACAAGATTCATTCACTTATACCCTTCAATTCGAAACTGCGAGGATGGAAATCTGAATAATCAATTAGGAAAAATTCTCGGCTCTCGGTAATTCTGTATATCGTTTAAACATTTTGTTAATCGGATTATGAAAGAAGACTGAAAATAAGCGCCCGCTTTTTGTTTGGGTGTAACCGCGTATTTAAATGAGAATACATTGTATATTGATTAAGCATTGAACTCTGCATTAGTCGAACTGTTTTAATATTTGTTGATGAAATTGCTTCGCTTCCTGGAAGCAAAATACGCCGCAAAATCTGCTGTCTAGTGAGCATTTCAGGTTCGATGTACTGAGTAATAACGCCATGAAACTTAAACTGGCCCGTCATTCTGCGAATAGTCTTACTAAACTAGTTAATCGTCTGATTGCTAATCAAGCAAAGGGAGGTTTCTGCCTCGCCAAACTAACCTCCGACTGCACGTCACTGTGTTTTACTATGAATTATTCGCAGTAGCTCATTGAAACTATCATGGGAGGAGGGTATATGGACATTGTAAAAAACAGTGCAAAGGTTTTTTTTTTTTATCACCACGGGTTATTGAAGGGGAACGTTTGATTCATTTAAGTAGCAGTGGGAGGGCAAACAACTGCGGCATCAGCGACTTCACTGCATTTTATATAGTAATGGGCGAGTAGCGTTAATGTTTGCCCTCCCACCGATAATTTTGACATTTTTGCAGGCCATTGATCCAACAAAAAAAACTTCACAGGCAACCCATTCATACCATTTTTTAATATCAACGCAAAACCTAATGTTTGTTGAACATAATTGGGTGAAATTCAATGCATTTTCCATTAAAAAAGGGCCTAGGGGGTGCTGCTGTACTTCAGAAAAGGGGTTGATGACTTTAGCATCAATTATTTCTGTTAGGGTACCCTAATGGATAATTTGGCCAGGTTTATTTCTGAGTAGACTGCATTTTCGAAAATGCCCTCAGGCTTCACCCCCCAATTTTCACAATGGGTTTTGTTGATAAATGCCGAAATCAGCCATTTTTGGGACCCTGTGGCTCTGAGACCCTTTCCTGTAAAGGCGTTGGACTTGTGGCAAACTCTTCGTCTGTGTCTTCTGTACTTACCTGCAAAAAATCATTAGAAAATAATAAAAACTTTTTTCTCAGCAACTCAAGAAATGTTGTCATTTTATTCATTTGTATTGCCCATGCCTATACTGTAGTAAAGTGTAGTTTACGATAGTTTATATCAATTTTACTGTAGTAAACTATAGTAAACTATAGTAAATTTTTATAAGAGCGTTCGATGTCACAATGCCCCAAGTGGTAGCAGAAAGTCAAAGTGGCGGTTGTTGTGATATCAGAGATAAGAGGGGGGTGGCAGGTGTACATATTTTATCATTTGAGCATATCAATTGACATCAGTTATTTTTGAATGTTTGGAAGGGTATAATACACCTAGCATTACAGGGGATTGAGTAGTACGCAGGGACCAACTCCTCAAATTCTGAAATGATTATATTCCTTAGGGAGCTCTCCCTCCTTTCAACCGGATCATCCTTTCTTCTCCTCCCTTTGTTCTCCGTCTCATCACTCCCACTCATTGTCTTCCACTATCTTTCCTGTCTACCTATTTCTATTCAATATTTCACAATTAGTGTGTGCCGATTGTCCTGCTGCTATGCAACAACAGTATCAATACGACAGAGCGCGTAAATATTCATGCATCTCCTCGATATTCAATCTCCGTCTGTTGCCTTCCTGATTCAGATCTTCTCTCCTCCTGCCAAAGCTTGTCTCAGGACAACGATAGACTGAAAAACTTGGCTTCATTGTACTTGCATTGTAAATGCCCTTCACTGCTTCCTAAGACTCGCTAAATTCAGAGGATCTCTGCCAGTTTTAAATTAAGTGAATCATAAATGCTTTATTCATAATAATCACCCATATCAAGAAATTTCTTATCGCTTCGTTGATATACCATAATTGTACACATAAAAATGCAACAATGCATCGAATCAATCCTAGTATAATTTTTTTGGTGCACAGTCCAGTCTAGACAATACGCACTGCCTTTCAGTTTAAAGTACTCAACCATAGTTGATTTTACACTGTGTCAGTTTTGCTGTGAAAATTGACTTGCGGGGTAATATAGTGGAACAGTGAATTGTGCTGTACTAAGACCCCAGTTATTAGAAGTCTGATATTGACAGCCGCAATCATTGGATATTGGCATTTCAGTTCACCAGCAAAAACATTACGCATTGATTTTTCAGCTGTAATACCACGTTTAACTAAGGAAATGGCTACTTTGAGGAAAGGGACCATTTAATGGCGTCCAATGCAGAATCAAAGCAGTGGGAGTTCGAGACGAGATGAAGAGTTCACTTTAGTGGTTGACTGTGAAGTGCTAACTTGCTAATGTTTTGATGGTGCAAACAGTCTAACTTTGACATGCTGATGAAGGCAAACATTGGCTCAGTTTTAAATCATAAACTCGTCAATAGAAATATTTTGCGCTTAGATGCTTGAGAGGTTGCATCTTTTCATTTCCCTGTAAACATGCAAACATTGTGCTGGCATTGTTGGAGAATAAAAGGGTCCAGTGACAATTCTCTTATCTTTTTTTACCCGACTCCTCTTACCGCTCTCTATTACCCTGCCTCATACATTGGTGTAGCGGCTCAGCGCCGCCACAGAGCTCGGCGAATTCCCTTGCCACAGCGCGAAATTGTCTCACAGCGGTCGCTTTACCGATTACCACAGGCCTCTTTCGCTGCGCCGCTAACATTCATTAACCGCCGCGCTTTTGCTCAATACCTCCCGTCATCACTCTCTGTTTTCCGACACCCACACATCACTGACCGTGAGAGAGAGAGAGGGAGAGCAATATGTTGTGTGTCAGGGTTGGAGGAAGAGCCGGAAAGTTGCGGTAATCCTTCTCTTTACAGACATGAGAGTATCTCAGCATGAGGACGAGAATGTATTGACGTTTCTTATTTTTCACTCAACTGACAATTTTTTCTCATTTAAAATGACTTAATCATGCAGAATTAGTCACCAGCAGGAATTCATATCCTCGGTTAATTCCCCCGACTGAATCCGTGAAAATAAATAATAAATACATTTAATTAAAATGAAAATGTGCCGTGTCATGTTAATCCCAATTTATGCCCTTTAATTACTCCCCCATTTACTTTTCTAATGGCTCGCAAGGACGTCAATAGATCCGTCACTGTGGAGGAGCTCTTGTTGCTATCCATTGCAAACAGCAATGGACACCCACAGCAGGTTTACCGGAGTAATCACCATTGCTAATTGGCAATCGCCGGTGCCCATTACTTAATCTTTTTTCTCTTCCAAACTCACATACAGTACAACATATTTGGCTGCTTAGCTAGTCGGCTGGATTTATCGCAATGGCAGCATGTGTGGGGCCTATGGGCTATTCTAACAATGTCTATGACTGTTTGCATTGTATTCTTCGCCAGATGAGGGGAAGGCGCTGTCCTTCAGAGAAGAATCCCCTTTTCTCATTGTCTCTTGATTGCTTCATTTTTGCTCGCTTGTTTTCAACTTCGCTCATTTTCGTGCTCTCTTATTCACTCACTCACTACTTCAGTCACTCTCTATTCAAAAAATGAGGTCATCAGACATTTTTAGTCAAGGACCATGGCAAATGCAAATAATCACAGAGCCCATTAAGGTTCAACTTAACAATGTCTAAACCTGTTTCACCCACTCACTTGTTCACTCACACGCTCATTCGCAGTTCACTCATGTACTTTTTCACCCATTCACTATTTCAGCAGCTCCCTATTCCATAAATGGGTCATCCAATATCTTTGTTTACTGACCTTGGCGAACAGTGATGTAGCTACTGGTCTCTGGAAAAATGAGTATGCTGTATACTCTATTTGGTAGATGGGTACATCACTAAGGTGAAAGTGAGAATACTCTCCGATGTACTTCAATGGCTTTTTGGCTGATAGGTGATTACACTGCAAATTGACAGAAAAAAGAGGTGGCTTGACTCCATATACCTGCATTTAACCTCCATGACACCACTGACGATGAATGTGAATATCTGCAGTCTGATTTTATGTTTTATCTTCTGACCATGTCTGTGTCTGTTTGCATTTCATCCTCCTGTTCAGGACAGGCCACTCCCTCGGTCTTGCTCCGTTCGAGTGCAGGAAAAGAGGGCAGAGGACAACCATCGATTCTCTCATCTCCCCTCTTTCACATACACGTTTGCTCATCTGCTTCCTCTCACGCACTCGTTCTCTCACTTCTGTGATAGCTCATTCATTCACTCCTTCACTCTCTGGCATACTAGCTCATTCATTTTCTCCTTTGCTCCCTCGCATGCTATAGCTCATTCACTCGCTTGCCCGTTCGGTCAGTCTCCGCTCAGCAGATGAGGTAATCCGATAACTTTGGTCAAGGACCACAGTGAACGTGACTAATCACAGTCGGCATTAAGGTTTAATGTGATGTATTAAAGTCTCTGTTCTCTCTATCTTTCTCTCCCTCTCTCCCTTCCCGTGTTTCCTCCAATTTATCAGTTGCTCGCCCCCAGAAACCCTTCCCATCTCTCCCTCGTTGCTCTACATCCCAGTGCCCTTTTATTCTAGTCTTTCTCCTTCACTGTTTTTCATTATCAGTGGCGCCTTTGCAGATTTGAGTTTGTGCAAGATCACTGGGCTAGCCAAGAGCGTTGTTGATAATGCTAACAATAGTGATGCCAACCCATCCCTGTTTTGGCCCTCTAAATAAACAAACTATAAAAGGCAAAAAAAATAAGTTTGAAAAGGAGGAGACGAGATGGAAAAATATGACATTACGCCAACAACCCCCCACCCCCCCCTTTCCACACATATTCATTCTCCACTAATGGCGTGTTTAATGGGCTCTTGCGGCCTGAGGTTCGGGAGGGAACGCGCTAGGGTTATTAAACCGCCATTATCGCCAAGGAGAGACAAACCAAACAGGATTTCAGTGGAGGGAAACGGAGAAAGATTAGGAAAGAGAAGAGGGAGAAGTTCCCATAAGAGGAAGAGAGGAAGGAAGGACCAGGTGTAGCAGAGGAGGGAGAAGATGAGGCGGAGGCGGGAAATACGTGTCACAGACTTCTCATTTTCACTCACGTCCTCTCTCTCTCTCTCTCCCTATCACTCTCACATTCCCTCACTTTCTCTCTTTATTGCTCCTCTCACTCTCTTTTCCTCTCTCCCTGTCTCACTCTGCACTTTCGCTTACTCTATCTCTCTCACTCTTTTGTTCTTATATTGCTATATGCGAGACTGGTATTTGGTTGTGGAACTGAATGCTGTTTACAGCTTAGAAACAAGGCAGAGAGGTCTGTCTACTGTCTCTCTTAAATCTCACACCCGCTGCAGTAGTGGATGTTTGGTCCATATGAGATTATTCTCTACAGGAGAGAGAGGCATATTTGAGCAGGTAAGACACTAGATCTTGCACACCTGTTCCACAAACATCAACATGTCATACAGGTAAGATGGGTTTTTCTGTGTGTGTGTGTGTGTGTGTGTTTGTGTACAACAAGATCCATTCTCAGTTAAGAATGCACTTAAGAAGGCCATCCTGTGTGTTTGAAAATTTTAGAACTTACTTGGGCTTGGGACAGTGGTTGGCACTTATGTGTTTTGACAGGGAGGTTCTGGGTTTGAGTTCCAGGTAGGCCCGACTCCTGTCTGAGTGAAATTTGCATGTTCTCGCTGTGTTCATGTCTACCTGTTTCCTCAAGGCACTCCAGTTTCCTCACACAGTCCACAGACATGTAGCTGAAGGTCTGCCAGTGAAGATTAGCCTCTCTGAGGAATTCTGCCTCATTTACAGAGACGTCATGTTAACGTGTGCTGACCTTCTCAAATTAACTATCAGTTCCTCGGTGTCTCTTGCTCACTCTCTGATTCAGTTTTGTTTTGTTTTGGGAAAGTAGCTGAAATAGAGATTAACCCCTTAAAATCTATGAACCCACATAGGGGTTCGTCAAATACAGCAGCTGTATTCAATGTGTGGAACTTCAGACCTCGTTTAAATTCTAGTGGAGATCCCAAGCTTCTCAACGATCCCAAATATGCCCTGCTGAATTGCAGGGAAAGGTGTATAAAATGTTGCACAAGATATTTTCAATTGATGTTATGCTGCAGCCATAAAAACATTGCACCCTGGGTTTAAATATTTCTCACTATGTAAGAGTGAGGTAGCTTCAGAGAAGTGCTGCAACTAGCACATACGGAATATGTATGTGACATTGCCCTACAGTATGAGAAATTTAATGTTTTTTTTTTTACTTTGAACCAGCTCAAGGGAAAACGTAAGTGACGTAAGAGAAAAATTAGATTTAACGTGTTAAAAACAGATATGCGGGCAAGAAATAAGAGAGCTAAAGACCAAGACCCACTCCATTTGTCTGCCTGATTGACAACAACAATGCCTGCCACGGGGATGAGGGCACAGGTATATTTTGAATGGCCATTCAGAATTAGCAAACCGGTCCCGTTTTTGTGGCTTCTCAGTTGGGTAAATCCCCTTTTACTGACCGACAACACATCAAATCAAGTTGAGATGTAAAAGAGCGGCTTCGAGTATTGCTAAGTTTTAGCACCTAGCATGTGTTAAGATTCTACTGAAAAGATGAGGGACTGGTATGCGACATGACTGAGGGTCCCACCAAAAAGATGGTCCTGACTCTCTTCCTACTAACATCAGAAGAACTAAACACACAGGGCGCACCTTGGTGTGAAAAGATATATAAAACATGCAACTGAATCGGAATTATGTCCATGGGGGGGGTTTCATTTTGAATCGTTCCCACGAAAACACAATCCCGCCCTGCATTCTAATCACAGCCACTGCCGTTGCTTGGCCTTTTCCCCGGGGGGCACCAGGATGAATTTCACAGGTTGGCCAATGGGGGCAGCGTTGCACAAATGGGATAGGAATCAAAGAGAACTGGGTTGCTGAGTAGCAAGGGGTGGACTCAGCACCCACCCCTTCCCCCCTCCTTGACGCTAATGGAATGTGACACTGTATTTTTAAGCCCAGCATGTCCCTCTTCTGTGAGGGAGGCCTGTAATACAACCAGGAACAGACCCCCATTATATGAAATTACCCTTGGGCCGTCTCTGTCACCCGCCGCCTCCGAAACCGTGTCTCGCACCAATGGGTTTTAACGTGCTACGTCTTCTTAGCCACCGCGCTTGCTACAGCCATGAAGAAACCCCTTCCCCACAATCCAAGCATCGACATTATCGATTGGGGACTGAGAGGACTTTTTGAGACACTGGAAGCCATTAAAATATACGTGAGCACGGTGCCAGGGTCACAGACAGAGGCGATGTCCATTTTAGTACTTCCTTCGTAGTTTTATAGCGCAATATTCAGCTAAATCACCCCCCGTCGGCCCACATACCGGTATTAGTTTTTTTTATAGCAGCCTTGAAATTTGGCATAAACAGCATCTGGAATATTTAAGTACCCAAAAGCATGAAAGCCTAAAGCTGGCAGGGGTATAAATTTGGGAAGGGGCGGAGGCGGATGGGGGGAGGGGCTGTCTGAGGAGGGAAGACAGATTTAAAAAAACACAATGGCGGCATTTAAAATGATTTCCCTCGAATCTCGACTGCTATTGGAAGCAGGCTAAAAAATTACAAAATACAGCACTGAAGACACTTCAAAATTTCTTATTCGTTTCGAGAACTTTGCTATGAAAAGAGCAATAAAGAAGCTGACAGAGAGAGGGAGAGAGTGAGAGAGAGAGAGAGACAGCCAAAAACATGGCGACAAAGTGAAGGGAGAACAGGGAGAGAGATGTTAAGAGTGTAGAGGGAGAGAGAGAGAGAAAGAGAGAGAAAGTGCAAGAAAAGGAGGTAGGGAAAGAAAGAAAGGGGAAACGAGAAGTGACATGACCTTGGTGTTGTTGGGGTCCACATTAATCCCAGCAGCCTGGGTTTGATTAAGAAGGTTTCACGCACCGTATGCCCCCAGGCACAACATGTGCACTCTGCTCTGCACTGGATAACTGCTTCCTGCCGCCTGGTCTGCAGTCAAACCAACCTATAATTCACCTGCGTTAAATTTTCACCACGACCCTTTCAAAACCGCGGACTGGGTAGCAGAGCAAAAATTGGACCTCTCAGTCCCAGTCGGGGGGAGAGGAAGAGGTGAAGCGATGAAAGGCAGGAAAAGCGCTGATGCTGGATGAACGAAGAGATGCGCAGATTGGTCCCTGCATGGAGGGAGAGAGAAAGAGCACGCTAGCTTGAGCCGGCAAGAAATCAAATCATTTTCCTTTGCGGACAGAGAGAAAAAAAAAATAATCAGGGACTGAAATTCGATAAAAGTATTTGTCCACCCCCTTTAATCAGAAATTACAAACCTAATGCGCTACACAATCCTTTTGCCCATCCCAATGCTGGCGCTGATAACCTGAAGTGAAAGAGTAATGGCGCATTAGTGGGCGGCGAGAGCAGCCATTACATCTGGCTGACAGAAGGGTGTGAAAAATAGGGGTGACAGAGAGGAGGAAAGCTACAAAATACAAAAGGAACAAAAGTCTGAGGCAGAAACGAAGCCCTGGCTATTTTCATTATTTCTACAGGAATTAATCAGCAACATAAAAAAAGGTCTATTAATAAATTGTTCTGTCAAATATTGGAAAGTGAGTTACCAGAACATAGCACCTTAAATTTTGTGCCATGTGCAAAAAATATCCATGAATATTGCAGCAAAGGTCTGAACAATAGCAAAGGCATGAAATTGCAAATTTGAATGCGAAAAAATGTTACAAGGCTTTTTACTGTGAAATTTAGGGCTTTTTTTCATTATTATGTTTCATGCTTATTAATTACATGGTTAATCTTCACTATTTTATGGACTTTTTTCCATAAAAATCTGGAAATATTTATGACCACGTGATCATATCAAATTACACCGAGAAAACACATTGTTGAGAGAGAGCTTATTAGTACTGCCGCAACATTTGAAGATGGAAAGGGCCGAACATGAAGTAACATCATCATCATCATCACCCTCATCAGTGGGAAGTGCTGAGAGACTGGGAATGTTCTGGAATGAAATGGAAGATGTTGGCGTGTGCTAGCTGGGTGTATTGACACAAAGCAGAGTGAATGCTGTAAATCAAGGTGAATGGTGGGCACACCAAGAACGGATAATTTCCTTCAATAAATATATTCAATTTGTTTACATACATGACTGGCAAATAATGTATGAATTAGCACGGAGTGACTGTCATAAAGGAGGTGGCTCTGCTCATCATGTATGATTAAAATAATCTGTTCTGGCATGTTCCTCTGGCTTGGTCCACTGTAGACTGACAAAACACAAAGGTACTGAATATTTCAAGTACAATGGATATTTAAAATGTGGATTAAAATGCAGCAGGCTAGCGAGAGGAAAATGTAAATATCTGTGCATGTGATCTTTGACAAGTCAAAGTAGGGACAGTAATGACTTTGTTTATTCTTCTTTCATACCTGAAGCCTGAGATGTCAGTGTATATACAATAATTAGCATAATTAACACCCTGCTCATTTACAAGGTAAGTCCCACTGAAAACGTTTTTAGCCTATAATGTAAAAAATCTGTTGGATTTACAAAAGTGAATTTGAGAGATCGCAATTAAATTTCCCAACATTGGAAACATAGCGCCACTGCTATGGGACAATTTCACAAGATGGCGACCACTCCGGGAAGGAAGATAATAATACTTCCTGTTGCGCTAACACAAACATTTCTCCATGTATGGAAGTGTTAAGGCATGGACTGTCAACTTGTCTTCTCGCAATCTCTTTCTTTGTTCTGAGTGAACTTTCTACAATATACTTAACCTCTAATTATCAACATCAGAGATGTGATATCTAGAAAACAAATTCATAAAAGTATGTTCGCTAGCTAAACTGTACAAGACGTCCTTGATATTAGCCTTGTTCGAGCAAAAAGAGCACAAAGACCAGCTAGCTAGCCATGGATTACAGCATGACTAGTAGGTAGCCAGCTAATGCTAATAGTTTAACAGGGTGGGGAAGCAAAATTTGCAAAATAAATCACCATCCATAGATTGTATATTATTCATTTTAGTCATTTTACAACCAAACGACTAAAGTACAGACTCAGATTACAGCTTATAGTCTTTGCTTTTTCAAATAACAGGTGCACACAATTCAGGGGAGTGGTTGTGGGATTGTTTGTACTTTAAATGTCAGTGCAAGTTTTGCTTCCCCACCCTGTATGTTCGATCATGTTAATTGTTGATACCGTTATATGGTGTTGCTTGGCCAAGAACTTTACAATTTACTAAAGGTCTAACTAGCTTTGGCTTTGGCATAGCACCAAAAATTTGAAACGGGCATGATTAAAGTTAGCTACATGATTTGCAAGAAGAATTAGCTAGGTAGATTAGCTAGCTAACCTGGAGGAGGGCGGCAATCTTCGTCAAAAGTTCTGCTCCAGTTCAATCGATTTTCTTCCTGTTTTTCCACTTCAGCTCCATCACAGACCTCTTTTTTTGCCATTGGGTATTTTTTCCTGCCTCAGATCATGTGGATCTGAAAGGGACAGCTTGGTCCCAGAGGGCTTTCGAACCGGATAACTTGTAGACATGAATGCTGCTGACCACAAAATGCATTGCACACACAAGAACGCACACGCAAGCTAGCAACAACTCACAATTGTAAATTTTGCTCCATCTCTTTATATGGACAAAATCCATCTCTTTCTAATGCTGTCTTTGGTGGGAAAACAGAAAATGGAGGAAGGGTTGCTTCTTTTTCGGGTTTGAACACAAGGAACAAGGAACACCTGACTACTCACACTCCGCCATAGTCGATTCACAGAGAATCAAGCTAGCGGAAGAAACTCTACCATCCTTCCCGTTTGCATACCCGGAAATGTGAAAGAGACCTATTCTCCTCAGACCCATGAGTGCGATTGGCTGACGCGCTTGAGGTCAAAGAAGGTCAATTCTCCATTTTGGAATGGGCACTTCCAGTCAATACCGCAACAGATACACTTTGCTTGCAATGCAATGCCAGGTCAGTGTACAAAATACAGCCGCGGTATCTGCTTCGAGTAAGAGAAACACTAGAAAGCTGCTATTAGATTATGTCTCCAGAAAAAAAATACATTTCCAGTTCCAAAATAGTAACTTCCTCGCGTTGCCTTTAGCATGAACATGCAAAGGGAAAACCGGTTTCATGTGCAGAAACCGGAAATGTGTATCCTGATGCAAATATATGAAGTGCCAACTTTTGACAAGATTCAGACATTTAAACGTTCCTTGAATTGCGGACAGTGGTTCCACAAGCCTTACACCACTTAAATGAACCTGGATATTTCTTAAACTTTAAACTTAAGTCTTAAACTTTAATTGGTTGTATAATGTATACGGGTTTATTACTTTCAATTGATGCTCCCTCTTTTTTGTGATTTATCAGTGGAAGTAATAAACAGCTTTACAAGTCAGTCAAATTAACAATTGCGCTAGTAGCCTACCCTTGACAAGCTGACACGATGAACGAGACACTTTCAGTGCCTACCTATAATGCAATAAGGCCTTATAACTTATAGAAACCAGATAATAAAAAAGAGCCCCTAAAATAGAGGCTGAAAGGAGAAAACATAAATTAGGCAAAATGTGGTCTTTATAATGAGTAATAAAGGTTAACCATTTTTTCTCTTGCAGATGGTTTGAGAGGAAATCAACACGTTTAAAGAAATGTTTTTTGGGTTAATGAAGTTGCTTGGCAGTAAGATGGAGATATAGGAAGTGAGTGAGCGAATGATTCGCAAGCATAAAAAAATGACGGAAGGTGTCTGGCGAACGCGGTTGCTAAGGAGAGACGCAGAGCGCTGTGGACAGACGGGGAGAGAAGGGAGGTTTGGGAGAGGAGGAGAGGGGGAAAGGAACAGGAAGCTGATGATGGATGTCGTGTTCCTGTTTTCTGCCCCCTAACGAAGACTCTAATTAGTGTTTGCAGAATTCAAAAGTGCCTCCGCAGCCTCCTTGTCTTAATTAACTCCATTCATCTTCCCCTCCATCTCTCGCTCTCTCTGCTTCTCTCTCTGTTTCTCTCACTCTCTCTCTCTCTTCCTGCACACTAAAAATAACATACTGCCTGATGGACATAGACCCACCTGGGTAAGCCCTACTCGCTCTCCCTCTCTGTTTCCTTCTCTCTCTCCCTCCCCCTTTCTCTTTCTCTCTCCCTGTCTTCTATCTCTTTTCCCCCAATCCCTTATTCCCTCTATCTCTTTCTCCTCTCCTAAAATAACTCCCTGACTGAAGAGGACAGAGACTCACCTGGGTATGCCCTGGTCTCTCTCTCTCTCTGTCTGTCTCTCTCTGTCTCCAATCACTGATATAAGTTATTCATTGGCACGTCTGTATATAAGCCATGTCGCCGAAGCTAAACAATTAGCAGTGACAATTGGGCTCTCTTGAATGTAACATCAAATTCAAAAATGCTTCGTGGGTAAGACAAGATTCATATTTTGTTGACAGCATAGAGATTAGTTTCAGACCACACCTGTTTCAGTACATGTACTGGTCTGGACACACAGTATACAGGCAAACAGGACGGACAATGCACCAGGTCATATTCTCTCAAATGAACAGATCTCTTTCATTTAAAAATGTTATTTCCTCCTTAGGGCCATGTAAGGCCACACCTTGCTTGTCACTTTTCATCCTGGTAGTCGCCGTGCATTGACTCTTAATAAACATATAAATGCACAATTAGCATTGTTGCTCTTCTTCATTAACTCAAATTGTTTTGCTAATCGCTAATTTCCTGAGTGAGCAGTGTCCCCATCCACACACACTAATGCAGATAGATAAAGACAAACGACGAATTGAGACAAGTCCATTCCATCAAGGCACGGCGTTCAAGTGTACGCCTCACGCAAATGGTGCCTTGTTTGATGCTGTCATTAATTCATATTTTTCGAGGAGGGATTTGTTATCTTGACATTCACAAGATTGTCATGTAATGGCGTACGCAGATTATCCATTATTATCTGAACATCACCTCATTAATCACCTGAGGTTTAGGCTTTACCAAATCAAAAGATATACATCAAAGGACTTCAACATTATCGAAGTGATTTTCCCACAATGATAAATGAGTTAGCTTATAGCTGGCTGTTATTATTTGAGTATTCTTCTACGGGGCCTTGTCAAAACCTTAATTTTTCACCTTAATAATCTCACAATCAACACGGTAAAATACTTGTAGATTTCAGGGAGGGGTAACCATTTGGTTGCTTCAAAATCTAGACATAACTACCTCATGAAATATTTATATAAACAGCCTCTGTCATCCACAACTAAATCTCCAAGAGCTGAACTCAATGCATTATCCTATAACAAATAGTCATTCACTCCTTCAGTCTGCATGCGTCAAAGCACTGTTCATTGCTGCAGAAGGTCAGGCTAGCATTAGCCTACCGGCTAACAACTCTTTGCTATATGACAGCAACCATTTTGTGCCAGCAGATGTTTCTGCTCTCACTCTTCCTCATTTAGACCTTTGGAACCAGGTCAGGTGAGTTAATTGCCTAATCGACAGCTCTAGTCAGGCTTGTTGTTGATTCACAATAAATACGCAGCAGGCATTGTGGCCTGCCACTCAGCTAACATTTAATGATCCCACAATTTTACGAAAATGTTCTAATATTTTACAACAGTGGCAAAACATTGCGACACATTGTGATATTGTTTTGGGTCAGCTTATCGATTAACAGCAGTGGTCTAAACTCCTGCTTCACGAATCACAGTCCTTGATGAGGGGGAATGGCAGGTTTCCACCCTTACTTAACCTAAGATTCAGGTATGCTGCCAATCTAGATAATTTAGCAGCTCTAACTGTTTTGTGAATCACCTGAGAGGAAAGAAAACCAGGACTACATTAGGACTTGAGGTCCCAATTTGTGGACACCTGCTCTTGACAGCTCAGTCGCACAATAGTGGGGCATCTGATACAAAATGTTCATCTCTTTTATAATCAGCACAGTGTACTTTCCCTTGTAAGGAGTATAATTTAGATACCGCATAGCTCATGAGCCAACGACTCATCGGCTTTTATCTTGTGTTACATTTCACAATTAATATAAATGCTAATTTGCCTGCAGGCTTCATCATTTTATGTGCGCGTATGTGTGTTATCAGTTTTGTACCACTTTAATATTGTAGCATTTAATGACCACCCTGTATAAATATTCCATGACACTTCTATTAGACATCTATTACATATTTATTAAAAGAAATTGAAGAATGGGGGGAGGCACTAAATTAACGACGTGCGGGGACTCTGAAAGAAAGAAACGTCAGGGCTTGTTTTTTTTTTTTTTTTTTTGCGTGATCTACCCCTGCCTACCCTGTCAAGGACAAGCTCGCTGGGTAATCCCCCTGACTCGCGGAACTGCGCGCTGGGTTCCTGAGGTTTGGCGGGCTTTGCTAACTCATCCGTATAAGCAGATTCCCCTGCCTGCAGCATGTGGCAGCCCCTTGGGTTAGCCCCACTGGCAGAGCCGCATAAATAAACCCCGGAGCCGCTACATCCATCTAAGGGCGTGAGGATAGAGCCGAAAATTTACGCTCCCTCCTCACCGACTTAATTTATAAGACTCTGGGCCATATTCGCAAAGAACTTTTAAAAGTGCAAAAACCTTTTTGCACATGAGAAAGCAGTATTATCACCGACGATTGGTGCAAAACAAATACCCTGGCCAATTGTCGGCCATGTTATTGGTTTTGCAAGGGAGAAAAAATTTTTAAGAAAGTTCTTAGTAAATCAGGACTTCTGTGTCATAAAAAATTTGATGTTACATCAAAATTTGTTGTGCGGTCAATGAGGGTTTTATTTTGGTGGCTGTGCCTTGAACCATGCATGCTTTTGCTGTTACATGATGAACCACATCATCAGGTTTTGTTGCAGAATGAACAGTTATGGCAACAGCAGCTATTGACTTCGATTTTTGTACAGATATTCCCTTTAAATGTTGCGATGGCATGTGGGAACTTATTTCTGAGCGAGAGGTAGCCAATTTGTCATGATGCTTGAGTCTGGAGATTTATTTTTCTCCAGCATAACGGATATGAGTCTCTGGTCTCATAAAAAAACCCATTACATCGAGCGCTATCTGTGCGTATTTAGACAGTGATGCCATGCAAAAAGGTTCGCGGTTCTACATATATTCATACTGTATATTAAAATTTATATTCATGTATATTGTTTCAAACCAATCAGTAGGAATGTAGAGCCACAATACAAAACATAACGCGTTGCTGAATACCCATCGGCCCGTATAAGATTTCCTGTCTCAAGGTCAAAGCGCTAAGGTGAAAGGTGAAATCCAGCAAAAAAACGTGACGTTGCACATCTATGTGTCACAGTGAGTTACCATACCAAATTTGGTGAAGCTGCGATCAGTAGTTGCTGAGTCTGACCCGTACAATATTTCCTGCCTCAAGGTCACAGCGCTAAGGTCAAAGGTCAAATCCAGCAAAAAAGGTGACGTTGCACACCTGTGTGTCACCCTGAGTTACTATACGAAATTTGACAAAGCTGCCATCAATAGTTACTGAGTACTTGGCCGGACAAGATTTCCACGATCAAGGTCACAGCGCTAAGGTCAAAGGTCAAATCCAGCAAAAAACCTGACATTGCACATCTATGGGTCATAGTGAGTTACCACATCAAATTTGGTGAAGCTGCAATCATTAGTTACTGAGTACTGGGCCGGACAAGATTTCCACGATCAAGGTCACAGCGCTAAGGTCAAGGGTCAAATCTGGCAAAAAACCTGACGATGCACATCTATGGGTCATAGTGAGTTACCATACCAAATTTGGTGAAGCTGCGATCATTAGTTGCTGAGTGCTGACCCGGACAAAGTCATGGATGGACGACAGACAGACACGCAGGTGACGACAATACCCCTCTGGCCAAAGTTTGGCCGAGGGGTAAAAAGAGCCAAGGATAAAACACATACAGATTGCACTTTACTGTACTGTTTGGAAACCTAAAGTACAAGGATCACAAAATGTATTTACTGATAAATATGCGCAATGTTTTTTCCTATTTGTTAAGGGAAAAAAATGGAACATACTCTCTTCAGCTGGGTCAAAACCGGATATTTATGACAGTGTCACCCAGGCACAATTTTTACTCAGTATTCTATACAGAATTAACAAAATGTTGCATCACCTATTCAATGGCGATCCTTTCAGACCAGGAACAACAAAGGTGAATAAATCGCTCAAAATTCTATGAACGTGGTAATCAGCAATTTTATAGGTTCAGATGCCTAGTGTGGAGGGTATCACAAGGTCTTGGGGCAATCAGAACAAAAACACAATAGTTATGATTCAAGAAAGTTGTAAATCGGTCAGATTTGACCCGAACACCAGAGCAAGGTTATTCTCAATACAACAGTTATAAGAATACCATTTCAGTTATTTTCAGTTTGTCTGTATGTAGTTATCATTATTGAGGGATTGCTGAGTTTCTTGAGATTCACTCCAAACTACCAGCAAAATATTTGAGCTACTGTGCCTGATGCAGGTCTCTGAAGTTCCCAATAATTTTCAAGATATTAAGGATTTTTTTGGGGGGGGGAATTCTCATAGAGAATGAATGGTTGGTAGAATGTTGAGTCTTATTAGTGTTGTATGGTCATAATGCTGAAGTCATATGGAAAACCATCTGTAGCCCTGCATTCGGATTCACAATAAAAGGGCAAGGTTTTGCAATAGGAGCAATACAGTAATCCAGACACAACATTTTTGCTGGTTTGTTGCTCAATTCAGCAGAGGTTCACGTCACCAAAACAAGAACAAAAAATAGTGGCAAAGTCGCTTGGCCAAACATGGCCAAAATCGAGCTTGGCCTAGATTTTTCATCCCAAATACATGCATATAAAATATGAAAAGGATCCGTAAAAAACTAAAGGCGCTACAGCGCTGACAAGGTAAAAATTTTACAGGCGCGCGGATGCACAACTGACCTCAATGAAGGCATCTAACCACAGCATCAGCCCGACTGGCCTAGAGGCCAAATGAGCTAAAAATTGTTGGTCAACCTTTCTTTGGTACATTAATTTTAGTATGTTGTTGAATGAGCTGTGCCAAGTTTGGGACAAAGACAATATTTTTTGACATTTGGCTCTGTACTGCACAAATTTAGGTTTGTAAACACATTATTTTTAAGTGAAAGTAAAATGCAATCAGTAGTTTTAACACAATAACTTGGGGGTCATTTTGTTGGTACCTGTAGCTATGGAGGCAGTGGCAGCAGTTTTCTACAGCCCACCATTTCTTGCCTACAGCGATTTAGTGCTTACATTCCTTATTGTGAATTCATCCTGAATTCATCAACGGAAGCAAATGAAAATATTTTGTTATTTGAGCAGATATTGGCATCTGGATTGTGGCATCTTTTAGTCGTTAAGATACGTAGGGGGACGGTTGCTGCACACAACAGAAAATGCACCCTACTATTATAATCATGAATTAGTAGTAAAAGTTTTCCTATTTATTAGTTGCAGAAGTAGTTTTGTGTGACACTCTGGGGGAAGGGAGCTGATATTTGTTCTTCTCTCCAAGTTGTAAAATGAGTCTCTTAATGCCACCGCTGGAGTAATCTTTCAAGTGACGAGCGCGTTGGGTCTGGAGCCTGCCTGGAAGGCTTAAAGTGAACTTCATCCATAAACATCTGGTGACCTTTTCTCTTACTTCATCCTCTGTCTTTGATTGCCCTTTTGAAATGCTAATCCAGACAGTTTCCGGAAAAAAAAATTGTAAAGGAAGAAAAGGAAACTGAAGAAGAAGAAGAAAACAGGCATAGATATTGGGAGAATGGCCTTGTCATCTCAAATGGGAACTGGCACCTGGGTTTCTGGTGTTCACAATGACTAAGACAGTTTTTGGGGTTTGTGATTCATCGGTATGCAAAAATCTAATCCAAAATGTTTTTGGACAGCGCACAGTATCAAAAGAGCTGTGATTCTAACATGCTTCACACGACATTGATTAACATACAGTGAGCATCGTGATTCATTTGACAGTGACATGTTTTTTGTTATTTTTATTCAGTTGGCCCAGTCAATCGCTCAATCTGAATCCAATTGAACAAGAATTTTATACGCTGAAGAGGAGCCTGAAGGCAAAAATTCCCCAAAACAAGTAGGAACTGAAGATGCCTGCGGTACTGGCCAAGCAGAGCATCACCAGGGAAGATACCCAGTGTTTGGTGATGTCTATGCGTCACAGACTTTAAGCAGTTATTGTGTGCAGAGCATATTAAAAATAATTTCTTTATTCTAAAATATCAATTCGAATTGGGAAAATTGGGTGTATCTCAATTCTCTTAAACTGCATCCACGTCTCCCTCACTCGCATCTCTTCCTTGCATCTTAGTCCCTCCCACCTGAAATGTAAGGATAGAGGCAAGGAAACCATGCAGTTAGAGAAGAAACAAGTTAATTATTTTTTGAGAAATGAGATGTCCTTTCCTCTGAAGCATCTGTTTCTAATGACGTTGCACAGCTGGATCTGCTGCGAGTATATGTCTTTACTGATTGATGCTATGGTTTTCAACTGAAAATTTTCCGGGAAGGCTGTTCTACTGTATCCTTGCTCATGGCTCCGCAGAACTCCTTCCGCACTCCTTGCAGCAGGAATAAAAGCTTTGAGATGTCATGTAAGACAGCTGATCCACAACAACTTCTATTTCAAGAGAGGGACAAGGGTATCAAATGTAGCGCTGTGAAAAAAAGTATTTGTCCCCTTCCCAACTTCTTTAAGTTTTGGATATTTGTCAAAGTTCAATGTTTCAGATCATCAAGGAAGTTTTAATATCAGACAAAGCTAACCAGAGTAAACACAGGATGCAGTTTTTTAATAACAAATTTACTTATTGAAGTAAAAAAGCTATCCAACCTTATCTGGCTCTACATGAAAAAAATTGTCCCCTAATTACTAAGTCAACCGATTAAACAAATTTAATTGATGAGTGGGTTCAATTTCACTTAAACTACACATTAAATAAATAGAATCTCTCCAGCAATGTGAAGTAGACAAAAGTAACTCATGATGCTGGAATGTAAAGTTCTAGAACAGATTAGAAAAAAAGATGTTGACATCTATCAGTTGGGAAAGCCATTTCCAAAGCTCTGGGACTCGAGCGAACCATAGTGAGGGCCATTATCTACAAATGGAAAAAATTGGATCAGTAATGAATCTTCCAAAATGCCAGGCCAGACAAATTTGACTTATTCAGGAGGTCACAAAAGAACTCAGACTAACATCTGATGAACTGCTGGCCTCACTTGCCTCAGTTAAGGTTAATGTTCATGATTCCACAACAAGAAGAGACTGGGGGAAAAATGGCATCCATGAGAGAGCTGCAAGGTGAAAACCACTGCTGATAAAAAAGAACAGAAAGGCTCATCTCATATTGGCCAAAAACATCTTGATGACACCAAAGACTGTTGGGATACTATTCTTGTAGACTAATGGGTCAAAAGTGGAACTTTTATGGAAGACACAGGACCCGTTATATCTGGCCTGAAGATAACACAGCATTCCACAATAAGAATGTCATACCAACTGTCAAATATTGCGGTGGTAGTGTGATGGTCTAGGGCTTTCTTTTTGCTGTTCAGAACCAGGGCGACGTACCATAATTGATGGAACCATGAATTCTGCCCTCTACCAGAAAATTTTGAAAGAGAATGTCCGGCCATCAGTTTGCGACCTACTGCAGCCCGAGAGCAGTTAGGTTATGCAGCAGGACAATTATCCGAAGCACATGCATGTCCATCTCCGAATAGCTCAAAAAAAAAAAACCAAAAAAAAAAAACCTTAAGTTCTGGAATGGCCTATTCAAAGTCCTGACTTGAGTCTGGTTGAAATGTTGTGGTATGACAGCAGTTGCCTTGAATCTATCTATATCAAACACTGGTCACTCCCAAGGGTCACTCACTGATATAGTCTGGCCTCAGTCTGTAGGCCAGCGTATAGCCCTTACGTCACTAGTGAACTGGATGTATAAGTATTCATGTTTTCTGCTCTTGGCTGATGGGGTGACCTTTTGGCAAGAACCACCAATCGCGCGGCGCCATTAGCAGAATGAATGCTGACCGGGTTATCCATCGCATCTTGTTGTCGGAAGTAGTAGCTAAGTAGGCGAGCAATTAAACGTTGGGATATACAAGTATCTATCTTATATCTGCATATTGCGTGTATATTTCCTTTTACTTTGCTACATCAGGCATTTTACAACCTAACTAACGGCTGTACTCAGCATTATGAATATAAGTTAGCTGGCCAGCTACAGCATTCGTGAATGATATTTGACATGAGCTTAAAAATTAGATTGTGGCTTGCTTGCGTTTACTCTTGGAGTGGTTGTTAGGTTTTGAACAGGATAATGTTTGGCCATATCTGCATTTTGTTTATTTCAGTGGGATTCCCCAGTATAATGAAGGCTAAATTAAATAATACTCAAATTACATAACGTATTTTACTGTAATTGGCATTAGCTATAGCTTGAAGGGCATGATTGCATCAGCTAGGTTAAGCCTATGAAGCTGGTATGTAATACGACAGTTGCTAATTTATTCCTTGCCTGCCTGTTTTCTTCGGAAAAGAGAAGATGGATAGCTTGTTCCTATTATTGCAACCTATTGCTGCACAACGTTTCGGCATTTTTAACGTGGATGGCCAACGCTTATTTTGCGTTATTATACGTTATTATATTTCTGTATAGCCAGATGTTACGTGACCGCTGCTGAGAGAGACACAGGTCTCGAACAAAGTTCATTTTTACTGATCTGTAGGTCTTAAAAATGCCATTGCAGCACCAGAATATTTGGAAGATATGTGGCCTGTGAAAAATAAGTCCAGTTTAATGGTGTGACAATGGGGCAAAATAATCAGAGATAATCTGTGCTCACATTCACTTCACTTCTCCCCATTGGAATCAATTCATTCAGGACCCACCACAAGTCTATCTAAAGGGGCGGGGCACCCTTGCGACTGTGAGCCAATCACAGATCTCGCATGGATTTTGTGGGAATATTTGAAAGTCAAACGCTGGCCTACCGACTGAGGGAAGACATATCAGTGAGTGACTGTTGGGTCCGACCAGCATTTGATACGTATGGATTCCAGGCAATGACAGCAGTTCATGTTCAAAAGCCCTCCAATGTACCTGAATTAAAACAATTCTGCAGAGAAGCGTGGTCTAAGCTCCTCCACCGCAATGTAACTGACTCATTGACAGGAATCGCAAAAGCATGATTGCAGTAGTTGCCATCAAGGGTGGCACAACCAGTTATTAGGTCTGGGGGGTCAATTATTTTTTTCAAATGGGTGATAAAGGTTTTGAATAACTCTGAACATCCAGAAATGAAACGATCATTTAAAAGCCGCGTTTTGTATTTACTCACGATGTCTTTGTCTTATAATAAAATTAGCTGGATAATCTGAAACATTGCAATATGACAAATAAAAATAGAAGAAATCAGGAAGGGGTCAAGTACTTTTTCAAAGCACTGTAAGAAAATTGAGATGCACTCAATGTATAAAATGTGAATTAAAAAAACAGCAAGTAGTAATTTGCAATTCCCTGTTTTCACTTGAAAAGAATCCAAAGACAAATATATAATGTTTTAAATCATTGACTTCATAGTGTTATTTTATTTTTGGAAAATACTAGTTGTTTTGAAATGTGATGTTTGTCACACATTGCAATGAAGCTGGGACAAGTGAATGTTCACCACTGTGTAACAGCATTTCTCCATTTATCAACACTCAGTAGTCGTTTTGGAACTGAAAGCGCTAATTTTTGGCATTTCAAGTGTGGAATGTGTGCCCATTCTTCACCGGATTCTGTACTTAATTTGGTCAAAAGTCCAGTCTCCGTCATAGTACATAGTTCACAATCCGCTACAAATTTCCAACGGGAGACAGGACTGGTCTGCAGGCAGTATTCGCACTCTGTGACTATTAAGAAGCCACGCTGTTGTAATGTGTATGGACTGTGGCTTGACGTTATCCTGTTGGAATGAGCAAGGGCATCCTTTAAAAAGACAAATTCTAGGTAGCACTAATGTTGCAATAAAATTTACGTGAACCCTTCTATGTCAATTTTGCCTTCACAGATGTGCAAGTTGCCCATGCCTAGTGGTCTAATGCAGCCCCAGAATAAGCCAGATGCTGGCATTAGAACATATCACTGATAACATTTGAGATGGTCCTTCTCTTTGACTCAAAGACACGCCGTCCATTATTTACGATAATCAATTGAAAGAGAATAGCACTCCTTTCCCATTTGTGTCAGTCCATTTCAGATGAACTCAAGCCCACAGAAATTGGCGGCGCTTCTGGATGGTGACAATACATTGCTTCCTCTCCTGTAGTACGGGCTTAACTTGATTTAGATGATGCCATGGGAAACTGTGCTCACTGACACGTCTTTTGTGGTATTTCTAAGTATATGGGTCATGTCCATTACATTGCATGTCAATTTTTAATGCAGTGCCGTCTAAAGGTTCAAAGGTCACAAGCATCCAATATAAGTATTCGCCCTTGTCTTTTGGCATTGAGATTGCTCCAGTATCTCCAGCACCGTAACGCAAACCGGTGGGAACCCCCCCCCCCTCAAAGCTTACCCTTAGTGGGCCCCCTTGCTGCAGCATGGAGTTGGCAAAGCAGGTTTTGCAGGGTACCCACAGCCCAATTTGAACCATCTTCTGGTTATATGTACCTACTTGTGGGACTGTCCAGAAAATAGATTTGAAATGTGAAATTTGTATACAGGAAGTGAACTGTGACCTATTTAGTGATTTCAAGATTTTTGTGGGACAAGGCCTCGAAAAGTCCATATTTAAACCCATAAATGATTGTCCTGAAAAACCAGATGATTTTTAATGGCTACACAACAACATGACGGACATTTTGATACCAAACATAAGTACATGTGTGAAAAACTGAAGAAGTTTCAGACAATTTTCCATGGAAAAATGCATCTGTCTTGGCCAAAATTGATGCAAAACGTAAAGTTCATCTTGAAAAACAACTAGGTTCCTATGAAAACACACCTAAGATATTTTCACAAAAGTTGCCTCATATAGTTGGCTAAATAATGTGCAAGTGCCGTTAAATTGCGAAACCGGTAACATGGATCAGGATTGCGAAAATTGAAACCATCCCTGTATTTAGAAATTATTACTATCTCCTTTGGGTGTCAAAATAGGTCACTAAATAATAAACATGGAATGCTTTGTTATAGATTTCATTTGAATCAATGAAAATCAATGTCAAGGTCACTAAATAAAAGTTCACATACATTTATAAGACCTCCTGTAATACAAACACAATCCTAAGCTCTGAAGTGATTTTGGTGATACAAGTCATTGAAAATTCAATATATCAATTGTGGACTTCAAAGTTCGCACAAGGTCAAGTTGAGGTCAGCAAATGGACTTCATATATGACTTTCTAAATGTCTCAATACAAACCCTGGCTAAATCTGTGACCATTTTGGTGATACAAGTCATTGTACTTTCACTGTCGAGTTTGACCCTCTGGTCACTGACAGTCAAGTTGAATGTCACCAAATGAAAGTTCATACGTGACTTCCAAGATGTAAGTAAGACAAACTTAGGCTCCATCTGTGACCATTTTAGTGATACAAGTCATTGAATTTTCACTAGGTCACATTTGACCTTTGAAGGTCAATACGTAGGTCACCAAATGAAAGTTCAAATATGACTTCCTATATGCCTCTAATACAAACCTAAGCTCCATCTGTGACTGTTTTGGCAACACAAGTCATTGTAATTGTATTATGTCAAGTCTGACCTTCAAAGGTCACCAACAGTCAAGTTGAATGTCACCAAATGAAAGTTCATATGTGACTTCCTAGATAAAAGTAACACAAACCTAGGCTCCATCTGTGACCTTTTTAAAGATAGAAGTCATTGAATTTTCACTAGGTCAAGTTTGACCTTAGAAGGTCAATATGAAGGTCACCAAATGAAAGTTCATATATGACTTCCTATACGTCTCCAATACAAACCTACACTCTATCTGTAACAATTTTGCTGATATGAGGCATTGAAATTTCAGTGTATAGTTTGGCCGTTGAAGGTCACTGAAAGTCAAGTTCAAGGTCACCCAGTGAAACTTCATACATGACTTCCTATATACCCACAATACAAACCTAACCTCTATCTGTAATAGTTTTGGTGATAGAAGTCATTACAATTTTACTATGTGAAGTTTGACCTTCGAAGGTCACCGAAGGTCAAGTTCAAGGCCACCAAATGAAAGTTCATACATGACTTCCTATATGTCTCCAATACAAAACTACACTTTATTTGTAATGATTTTGCTGATATAAGTAATTGAAATTTCACTGTGTAGTTTGGCCATTGAAGGTCACTGAAGGTCAAGTTCAATGTCACCAAACGAAACTTCATACATGGTTTCCTAAATGCCCACAATACAAACCTATGCTCTATCTGTAATAGTTTTGCTGATAGAGGTCATTGAAATTTCACCATTTGAAGTTTGACCTTCGATGACCTTCAATGGCCAAAGTTCAAGGCCACCAAATGAAAGTTCATATATGACTTCCTATAAGTGTTCAATACACATGTGTTCCCAATCTTCAATATTCTCAAGCCTAGAAGCCTTTGAAAATTGTAACATTTTGCTTGACCACAAGTTTGATCTTTCAAGGGCATCTGAGGTCAACTTTAACACATCCAAAATATAGGTCATATATGACTTCCTATATGTTGAGAATACAAAACCCAAAACCAGTGAAGTTGGCACGTTGTGTAAATCGTAAATAAAAACAGAATACAATGATTTGCAAATCCTTTTCAACCTATATTCAATTGAATACATTGCAAAGACAAGTTACTTAATGTTCGAACAGGTAAACTTTGTAATTTTTTGCAAATATTAGCTCATTTGGAATTTGATGCCTGCAACATGTTTCAAAAAAAGCTGGCACAAGTGGCAAAAAAAGACTGAGAGAGTTGAGGAATGCTCATCAAACACTTATTTGGAACATCCCACAGGTGAACGGGCTAATTGGGAACAGGTGGGTGCCATGATTGGGTATAAAAGCAGCTTCCTGAAATGCTCAGTCATTCACAAACAAGGATGGGGCGAGGGTCACCACTTAGTGAACAAATGCGTGAGCCGATTGTCGAACGGTTTAAAAACAACATTCCTCAACGAGCTATTGCAAGAAATTTAGGATTTCATCATCTACGGTCCGTAATATCGTCAAAAGGTTCAGAGAATCTGGAGAAATCACTGCACGTGGCGACAAGGTCGAAAACCAACATTGAATGCCCGTGACCTTGATCCCTCAGGCGGTACTGCATCAAAAACCGACATCAGTGTGTAAAGGACATCACCACATGGGCTCAGGAACACTTCAGAAAACCACTGTCAGTAACTACAGTTCGTCGCTACATCTGCAAGCGCAAGTTAAAACTCTACAATGCAAAGCGAAAAGCCATTTATCAACAGCACCCAGAAACGCCGCCCGGCCGCTGGGCCCAAGCTCATCTAAGATGGACTGATGCAAAGTGGAAAAGTGTTCTGTGGTCTGACGAGTCCACATTTCAAATTGTTTTTGGAAACTGTGGACGCCGTGTCCTCCGGACCAAAGAGGAAAAGAACCATCCGGACTGTTGTAGGCGCAAAGTTCAAAAGCCAGCATCTGTGATGGTATGGGGGGTGTATTAGTGCCCAAGGCATGGGCAACTTACACATATATGAAGGCACCATTAATGCTGAAAGGTACATACAGGTTTTGGAGCAACATATGTTGCCATCCAAGCAACGTCTTTTTTCATGGACGCCCCTGCTTATTTCAGCAAGACAATGCCAAGCCACATTCTGCACGTGTTACAACAGCATGGCTCCGTAGTAAAAGAGTGCGGGTACTAGACTGGCCTGCCTGTAGTCCATACCTGTCTCCCATTGAAAATGTGTGGCGCATTATGAAGCTTAAAATACGACAACGGAGACCCCGGACTGTTGAACAACTTAAGCTGTACATCAAGCAAGAATGGGAAAGAGTTCCACCTGAAAAGCTTCAAAATTGGTCTCCTCAGTTCCCAAACGTTTACTGAGTGTCGTTAAAAGGAAAGGTGATGTAACACAGTGGTAAAAAAAAGCCCTGTGCCAACTTTTTTTTGCAATGTGTTGCTGCCTTTAAATTCTAAGTTAATGATTATTTGCAAAAAAAAAAAAAAAGTTTCTCAGTTTGAACATTAAACATCTTGTCTTTGCAGTGTATTCAATTGAATATAAGTTGAAAAGGATTTGCAAATCATTGTATTCTGTTTTTATCTACGATTTACATAACGTGCCAACTTCACTGGTTTTGGGTTTTGTACAAACTTAATTTCTTTCTGCCACCATTCAGCTTCCACAGGCAATTTTGCCCATTCTACATAAGACCCAATGTTAAAGTACAGCGCCCCCACTAGACCCACTACCGTCGATTCAATCAAAATGACACTTGCACTGCACATAAAGTGTATCAAGGTGAGTTGATTGCCATATTTAGAAAAAAAATTTATCAGATGGTTTTTGAGAAATAATGTTTTAAAATTTCATGTCCTATCTCAAGTTAAGTTAAAGTTAAGTTCTTTATTTCAGTAATTGAGGCCACCTGGCCCAGATTACAAAGTTTATCAACCTTTCAATTTTTTGTGTGTGAAGCATACAATTAAAGTAAATCCACAGTTACAGAGAAGGCATGTTTTTTTTAAAATATACAGCCACATTTCTCAGTACCTTTACATTTGTATAAGCCCTATCTTTTAACATGGTTAATATACTATTCAAAAAAAGTAGGGGATATTGGATTTACAAGTACCATGAAATGCAGATCATGAGGTCAGGAAGGAAACAAATGACATAAAAACATTAAGGAAACATTTGTCAATTTATTTGAAACCCTGTGTACAGTCAGTAAAGGACATATTCTCCAGAATAAGGGTCGACACAAACACAGGGTCACACAGCAAATTTACCACCATTGTGAAACAGAGTCAGTAGCGGTAAAACCCCCTCGGTTGGCTAGACAAGCTCGAATTGGCGTGGCATACTCCTAACGAGACGTCCCAGGTCATTTTGGGGAACGTTATTCCATTCCTGTTGCAATGCTGCAGCAAGTTCTTGGACATTGGCAGGAGGTTGTTGACGTTAGGCGTAGTCGCTGTCCAAGCATGTCCCAGACATGCTCGATGGGGAAAAGGTCCGGACTGAGTGCTGGCCATGGTAATGTGGTGATATTCTGCTGCTGGAGGTAATCTGTAACGATCCTGGCCCTATGACATCTGGCATTGTCATCTTGGAAAATGAAACAGCGGCCATAACAACGTGCAAACGGCACAACATGGGGTGCCAAGATGTTGTCCCGGTAGTACTGCCCTGTGACACGTCCAGCAACAACAGGCAAGTCTGTTCTGCCGGCAGCAGTGATGCCTCCCCACACCATTACAGATCCACCCCCATACGGATCATGTCTAATGACGTTAACGTCATGGAAACGTTCGTTACGTCGGCGCCAAACCCTCCTGCGTCTGTCAAGGAAGTCCACAGTGAACCTCGACTCATCTGAGAACATTACGTTGTTCCATCGGCGATTATCCCAGCGTTGATGATGACGACACCATTGAGTCTGGCCCCAATGTGACGATCCCTCAAACAGGGAATGACACGAGGACGTCGGGCGTGTAAGTGAAATCTGTGCAGACGATTCCTGATGGTCTGGCCACTCACTACCAAGCCAGTATCCCTTTGAAGTTGAGACCTTATCTGATTTGCTGTTACCATACGATTTCTCAAGACAATAGTGCGGATGAATCTGTCCTGAGCCTGAGTTGTTGCCCTTGGTCGACCGGATCGTGGTCTATCCTGAACAGACCCTGTAGCACGATGTTTGGACCATAATCTGCTGATGACAGACTGGGAAACATTCATTGCCCTTGCCACAACGACCTGTCTTGTGCCAACCTGTAGCATGCCAAGGGCACGAAACCTCTCCTCCTGTGTTAGGCGGACGCATGGTCTCTGTTTAATTAACGACTTCAACCACTGATAATCTCATGCTTTCTCTTCAAAATCTTCCTTTACAGTGGCTCTAACCTTCCAATTCAGAGTCATGCAAATTTGTGGCACAACCCCCTTGATCATCAATAGCATCCCGTGCAGATCGTGAGAGTGTCATTGATGTGTTTGGGTGATGAATTTCTTTGGAAATGCTTCCTCAATGAGAACTATACAACATGGTTTCGTATCCCTTTGTATATGTGAAAATTTTGATCTCAAAATAAAATATCCCCTACTTTTTTTGAATAGTATATTTTCCCTGACCTCGAGTTTGACCTTTCAAAGTAATCTATGGTCAAATTTAATATTGCCAAATTATAGGTCATATATGACTTCCCATATGTCGATAATACAAACTTAATCTCTATCTGCAACCATTTGGCCTCCACAGCCATCTTGCATATTCATAAAGTACAGCGGCCCCAATAGACCCACTTCCGTCGATTCAATCAAAATAGCACTCGCACTGTACATTGATGGTACCAAGGTAAGCTGATTGCCTGATTTAGAAAAAAAATTTATCACGCAGTTTTTCAGAAATGATTATTTTAGAAATTTCTCAGTCCTATCTTTAACATTGGGGTCAAAATTTCAAGAGCCCATAAAACGGACAAAAATGATTCAATCAAAAATCCAAAAAAATTTCTGGAGATATGGTCTAGTAGTATATTATGGCAAATTTACAGGAAAATTCATCAGACCAAAAAAAAAGATAAAAAATGTTCCGTTCGACGAACGACGGATGCCACAGCACGACAATAGCTTACCGGCCCATAGGGCCGGTAAGCTAAAAACATGTTCATCTTCTCAAATAGCATTCAGCTTTCTCACAGGCTTGCAGGCGTGTATACAAACGCATATATTTGAGAAAAATCCCTCACCACTCTCTTCAAGTCCAGACTGCGAGTTCATTTATTTTCGATGCTGAGGATGGCCAGCACCCCGAATTACTCTTGTGCCATGGCTCCTCTCTGATATGTATTGATTAGTTTTCATTCTGAGCGGGATCTTTTTGCACTTGGTACTGTCACAGGTAGGGTAAGAAATAGTTTAAGAGCCGTGGCTACATCTGGCACACTTGGCAATATGGAGTGGTGCTTTATGAATAGAGTGTGTGCCAAATCATGAATTCAGCCATCCTCGATTTCCTTTATGATGAGCACTAATGCGCATCTAAATGAGAGTACTTGTTCTGGAGAATCCGCGGATAAGTCATCTTTGCGCTTATTGACAAAGTACGCCGAAAACATACATTTGGCACATGGCTGAAAAACAATGTTCCTCATTGGCATACCAGCTAGATACTGGCTGTTCTGTTCTGTCTTTGATTATACTGCTATGTGTGGGATCGCGTAGTAAGTTACGTTACTCATTAGATAAAATAGCCGTGTGGCTAGCTAGCTAATGTGAACTGCAGACAATCTTTGTGAGCAATTTGATTTGGTTTTGTCCTAACTTTGCTAGCTGTAATAGGCATGGACTTCTTTGATATATTTTTGTGGCATTTTCGTACGTCCAAACCGTACTTTCAGATTTTTAGGACGTTTTAGCTAATTGCTAGCTGGCTAGCTCAAGAGCTATTGCTGTTACAGCAAGCTAAGGGGCAAAAACCAAATGACATCGCTTAAATATGACGATTATGAAGAAAGATTTTCCTTAAACAGCGTTAGCTAGCTAGCAAGATGGGCATATAATCTGAAGAGTAACGTAATATGTGATTGCATATATACCGGTGTTACACAGCTCAGCTCAAACTGTCTACTTGCTCTTCAGTTAACGTTGAAGGAGGTTGTGTGGGTGTGATCATGTTGAAAGTGACCAATCAGAGTCGTCAAAATGGTTTAGGAATCACAGGAGCAATGTACTTGTCTGGTATGCTAATGAGAAACGTTGTCTGTGCGGAACTCGGTTGCAAATACAAATTTCGAGGGCGGGGCCCATTGAACCGGTTCAGGCGGCGGGGCCCCCCTGCCTCGCGGGGGCTGCGGGGGTATACTTTACGACCCAGAGTATCTCAGGATTCTATGAATATTTTCAGTATATTATGGACTGTCATTGTTGAGATCTCTAAATTCCAGTTGCATGGTGAGAAATGTTATTTCTAAACTTTTGCATATTTGGTCACGCAGCTTGCGTGTTTTGTCACACAGCTTTGGGCAAAGATGCAAACTTTCAACCATCTTGCTGGTAAATAACCATGCATTTAAGTGTTTTTCTGATGATACCACAACTTTTTTCAGTCAAACATTATCAGTCTGTTCCCCTGTGCCAGTCCCTTTTGAACATGTTGCAGGGTCCAATTCCAAATTTGTAAATTTTTACAAAAATCAAGACAGTTTGATACAGTCAAGCTGAATATTTTTTTCTTTGTTATGTTGTGGCTAAATGTAGGTAAAAGGGGGTTTACACATTACTCAATTTTGTTTTTATTTGCATTACACTTACTTTCCCAATTCTTGTGGAATTTCAGGTTGCACATTGCAGTATGTTCAGCTGTGCAATATTGTTTGATGTGTCAAAAATGTGGAGGGACAATATTAAAAAAGGTGCTGTCACTTCCAAAAGGTTCATCCATTATGGAAAAAAACACCCACACATTAAAGCTGACAGTCTGTACTTCACTCACATATCCTTTCAAACTCTAAGTGCTGGAGTGGTGAAACAAAATTTAAAAAATAATTGTCCAATGAATTATGGTACTCCCTGTACCTGAAAACTAAAGGTGACAGTCTCGACTTAAACCTTACATTCATTGATTTCTAATCCACTGTGCCGCCAAAAAGAGCCAAAAAGTGAAAATTGTGTCACTGGAAAAATTCTTATGGCCCTCATCATGTGTCCCTCAAAGGAAAAATTGCCTCTCATTCATACCGCACAAAATACCAGGACTGCATCGAAAATTGTAAGCTTTCGCACCATTAGTGAGGCAAAAGTACTTTGTGACAGCAATAGTATATCCTTGTTTTCGTGAAATAGTCTGCGAAACCTATCCAGATAGTATTACACTCGGTTAAGTATTGTAGCATAGCAACACTGGACACTGTGCGGGCAGGAGTATCCAATTTTTTCTTGCGATAGTACATGATCCAAGCAACCATGCAGGTGTCTCCTTTCACTATGCTTATCCAGACATATGTAGATGAATATCTTTATGCTTAAAAGGTTTTGTATTCCCTCTAAAGACAATGCCCTGGTGCCTGTTTGAACAAGGTTTTGAAGCTCGTAGCAAAAAACTCAAATTCAGCAATTGAAACCAGTTTTCAGCTTCTCATTCTCTCTCCTCATTAACCATGTGGTGTTTCCAGTGGGTGATTATTCAATGAGAGAGACGCTCTGTTCTGATTGGGTACCTCACTGCAGTGTGACCTGAGCAATGGCAGCTGAGACTGAAGCCAGACAAAACTGGGCTGTGCCATGCAAATGACTCCCGTTGTGTTGTTGATAAAGTCACAGAATGAAAACGAGTCGTTCAAGCGGATTATTGAAGGGTGCTACAGCGACAAAGCTGAGACAATTTGTTCTCATATTTTTCAGATGCTATGTAGAGGGATGACCAACATACATGTGCATACAGGATTTTCATGATAGCATATTCTGTTTTTCTGACTTATAGTCAAACTAAAAAGCTGCGATTGTCAACACACTCTGTCCTTAGAGCCACATGTTTCTATGACAACATAGTATGTCTGAAAAGCCATTTAACTTTCTACATGCATATTAAAATGACCACTGAATTTTGAATGATTGTAAACATATAGTATTTAATAAATACATTGCATGTAGTTAAATTCGAACAAAACCATCAACTGCTAAACCCCATTCCTGGAGATCTATTCTCCGCTAGGTTTTCAATCCAACAGAAACCAAGCATGTCTCATGCATTGACTATCACATTAAGCGGTAAATTAGTGGAATGGGGTGTGCCACTTAAGAGCTGGAGTGAAAACCAACAGTAGGACTGTCTCCCTGGTTACTGAACCAGCACAGGAGTTTGTGAGTCATTGTCACGTACAAATTGTACAACCAGTCGAGCCCGAGAACTCAGACCAATTCCTGTACACTGAAGCACTTTCAGATGAGTTGGCACTGTGGTGTTAAGTGAGGCTAACTCAGCGGCACATTTCCGCGGACTTGCATTGCTGCTGGAGAGACCTGCGTGCGCAAGATTAAAGCGGGATTATGTGGCCCCAGTGTGGCTTCCGCCCAGTCATCCTTGTGTCTGCCCTCCGCAGGTCCAGATTTGGCTTCAGGTAACCTTGTTTTTTTTAGACTCTACTTCTCTCTTTCAATAATGGAATAAGACTGGGCTTTTTACTATTTGGTTTGAGTTTTATTATTTTATTTTTTGAGTTTATCAAAGATTTACTGAAGGTCTGTTTTATTTTGATAAAATAATGTGGTGTAGCATGCCGCGCTAGTTCAGGCAGACAACTTCAGAGTTGCCTTCATTCTCTGAGGCATCTGTATCTGCCACCGCCCCACGCCTCTGTAAGGTGGGCTATTTATGCTGCTCTTTTGTGCCAGCTCTGTAGGAAAAACATGTCTCTGCTACTGCACTGCATCACTCTGCTGCTGCTGCTGCTAACATTGCCTGATGCTGCACCACTCTTGCCTGCTGCTAGTTAACACCCCATCTCCATCGCAGCATCCACCTGTGGAATTTGAATTTCTGCCGGGGTGGAGGGGGCTGTTTCATATCCTGACGCTCCCTCACCTCAAGCTCAGTAGGCCACAGGGTGTGACAGGGTCAGAGCCTGAAAGCCAAACTATCATTGCATCCATCTGTTCACATTGCAATTAACTGTTTACCGAGTTACCTTACTGAACTAGTATTTATTCGTTTTTATTATCTCCGCCAAGGAGGTTATATTTTCACTCAGGTTTGTCTGTTTGTCTGTCTGTTAACAGGATAACTCAAAAAGTTATGAATGGATTGGTAAAAATTTTGGTCTAATGGTAGGTGGATGTCCAAAGATGAGCTGATTCAATTTTGGAAGTATTCCGGGACATATTCTGGATTCCAGATCTGGAAGAACCAATAATACTGACATGGGGCATGGCGGAGGTATGTGCTCTGCCGAGTGCGCTTCTAGTTTTGATTTCTTTTTTTTTAATAAATAAAAATGTTTGTTTCTATTTTATGATCTTTGCTATGGATTAGCAGTCATTATTTATTCCAGTGTGTGGAGATAATTCTTTGTTTAAATACATGTGACCTGGAAATCAAAACTCTCTCCTTCTCCCTCAGGCTCTTGGCTTCTGCTTCGGGGACTTAATGCATGCATTGGTTCACTCATGACACCTCCGTAATTTCAAGAGGATTAAAACACGTCACCCA
This sequence comes from Gymnothorax javanicus, assembly GCA_029692085.1. Taxonomy (NCBI): domain Eukaryota; kingdom Metazoa; phylum Chordata; class Actinopteri; order Anguilliformes; family Muraenidae; genus Gymnothorax; species Gymnothorax javanicus. Next base: position 120,976,023 of record CM056197.1, on the reverse strand, counting down.
GTGGTAACACCCTAGGTAACACTTACACGTGTCAACGCAGAGCACACACAATCACAGCTTTGAATTTGTGACCGCTTTGAAGGGTATGTTCTTTGGAATGTTTCCTCTGAAATTTGTCAAGAGTCTGTGTTCTAGGACAAAATTGCTCTCAATTGCTACTAGTTATTCTTACATCAGCAATTGACCGAGTAGGGCTTACTCGAACACAATTGGCCACAAGCTGTGAGACGAGTACAAATAAATTCCAGCAATGACTCATTACAATTACAACAAAATTAACAAAAATCTTAAAACAAACATATGCGTGAGGTGTGAAGTGTAATGCAAACTGAGTGTGAATAAATTTGTGCGTACATTAAGAAATTAGCAGCCAGGAGCTGAATGCAAAGAAATAATTTCCATGGTGCAGCACAGCAGAGTTTTCTTGAGTAGAGGTGAGGAACAGAAAGCATCCTCTTTATGTGGGGGTCCGTAAAAGGGCCAAGGGGCCGCTGGGTTTCAATCCAAGCGAACAGAAGCACACCTTATACCACTAATGTGGTATACTCTCAGCATGCACAGTTGATTAGTTGTATCAGGTGTGCTTCTGCTTGGCTGGAATGAAAACCTGCAGCCCACTGGCCATTTTATAGACAAGTTTGAGACCGCTGTCTAAGTGTTTTCTGCACAGGCAGAGACAATCATCGAAACAAAGTCACTCACCAGCCACCGCCACTAGCGAACTAACCAGCTAAACAAACAAAAGAAGGGCCACCATTATTAAAGAGAGGGACTCAAGCATACTGGGTCATCACAAGTGTTCAGTCAAAACAGTTACACCAGGGGGAGGGATCTCTGCTGCAGGAAAACCATATAGCCCTGCAAGTTTTAGATGTCGCTCAGCTCTAAAACACCTGATTCAATGGACTGTCTCTTGTCTAGGGCTTAAAATGAGTACTGGAAATTAATCATTCTAGTTACCGCCGCCAAGGAGGTTATGTTTTTGTTGGCGTTGGTTAGTCTGTCTGTTTGTTTGTGTACAAGATAACTCAAAAAGTAATGCACGTATATCTTTGAAATTTTGTGGGTGGGCTGCTATTTCATTTTTTTTAACCCTTATTTAACCAGGGAAGTCCCGTTGAGATTGAAATATCTTTTTCAAGGGAGCCCTGGGGGTTGAGGGGGGGAGAGAGAGGACAATTTACACAGCCAATTAGATCGGGGGATGATTAGGTGGCAGGTCAAAAGAGCCAGGTTGGGACTTTAGCCATAACACCGGGGAACCCCCTATTCTTATCGAAGAGTGTCATAGGATCTTTAATGACCACAGTGAGTCAGGACCTCGGTTTAACGTCTCATCCAAAAGATGGCATCTCCTTCAGTACAGTGTCCCCATCATTGCACTGGGGCATTGGGGATTATTCCACCAGAGGGAAGATCGCAACCTACTGGCCCACCAACACCTCTTCCAGCAGCAACTTGGTTTTCCCAGGTAGTCTCCCATCCAAGTACTGACCAAGCCCACACCTGCTTAGGTTCAGCCACACGGCTGGAGCAGATCAAATAGTGGTATGGCTGCTGGCATTCAAATTACATCAGGGGTGGACCCTATTGATTATGATTGCGATCGGTCAAAAAAATGGTGTGGCGGTATGCGCTCTACGGAGTGCCCTTCTAGTTTGTAAATCATCCAGTCAAAGATATTATAAAGAAATACTTTTTTGTTTTATTGTTTTGGCCCGTACCTATGTTTTCGTGGTATTTATTAGTGTTAATTTTCAATGGAAATTGACAAATTAGACACAACACGAGAGAGCGATCGCTTTTGTTTGGAGGAAAGTCGCCCGTGAAAGTGGAGGCGATATAGTTTTTCGACCATTTTCATCGCACTTCACATTAGAATGCAATACATTGCATCCTATGTTTGTTTTGTGCTTTGAAATTGAGTCTTTGGATCTGCACTTTTAGGCTGGATCTTTTTGATACTCCGACACAATACACAGACATCCAGATACTTTCGTTTGTTTGCTTGCTTTTCTGTGGACTAATTCTCCAGGACCAGTGATTCTGCGAGGATGATACAAGCAAAGGACAAACAGGAGTGTTGGCTAAAGCAAATAAATAGGGCAGCGGCTAAAGCAGGGGTCACCAACCCCGTTCTTGGAGAGCTTCCATCCTAAAGGTTTTCACCTCAACCAGAGCAAAGCACACTTCATTTCCCAGTTTGAGATCTTGATGAGCTGCTAATTAGTTGAATCTGGTGTGCCGAATAAGGGGTAGAGCGAAAACCTATAAGGGCGCGGTTACGCTCTGTTTTAACATGCATTTTGGGTGATCAGATCACACGTGGTCAGTCACTTAAGTTGACCACTTGTGATCGGATTTTGTTGCTTACTGCGTAGCTTCCGCTAAGACCTGGTGCCCGTTAATACGTCATATAACAATAATAGCAGCCGTTCCCTCCAACCGCAGCCAAGATTTTGACCCCGTTTCACGTTGTTTTTGGGTCAAGCTAACATGTTAATTGCTTAAGTTCACGTTTGGATTATTTCAGTTATTGTAATTAGCCAGACAGGCACATTTGCAACTTGCAAGAACACGACAGACCAAACGGAAGAGAAAACTCCACCGGGAAGTACTCGCTTTCACCACTACTATTATTAAAAACCCGCAGCCGACATTGATGACATTTATCCTGTTACGTCCTCCACGGGAACACATCAGGATGAATTAGCGTTTACACCACCAAACATATGTGGTCAGATATGTCCCAGACCCCCTGTGCAAGAGGTTTGAGTGATCAGATCTCAATGCGTCTTGAAGAATTTAGCGCTGACCACTTTTGATCCGATCACTCAAAACGCATTTTAAAACCAAGTGTAAACGGGGCTAAAAGCCACTTTCACACCGGACGCAAAATGAATTTTTCGCATGACAGATTACATTCAGAGTCAATGCAAAGATGCGAATACACGCAAAACTTGGAGTTGGGTCCAAGTACTTTCAAGTACTTTTGAGAATTGTATGCAAGCATTTTTTTTTTTACATACCATAGTGCTTGTATTTGTATCTGAGTACTACCAAATAATGCCTAATATTAGGCATTAGGCCTAATAATATTATTAGGCCTAATGCCTAATAATACCTAATAATAAGTACATGTACTTGTATCCAAGTACTTTTCAAAGTACTTGACCAATCTCTGTCAGCACTTAGGAGAGAGATTGGTCAAGAACTTTGAAAAGTACTTGAATACAAGTACAAGTACTTTAGGCATTAATAGAAAGTACTCTGATACAAGTGGAAGCACTTTGGTATTCAAAAAAAAATACTTGCATCAAATTCTTGAAAGTACTTGAACCCAACTCTGCAAAACGCGTGTATTCGCGTCTTTGCAGTGACTTTGAATGTAATCTGTTGTGCGAAAAATTTGTTTTTTCCGGTGAAAGCAGCTTAGGATGGTTGCTCACCAGGAACAGGGCCAGAGACACCTGGGCTAAACAGCATGAATGAGAATTTATTGCAGCCACGACAATGAGGCATTCGCTTGATGATGAGGCAATCAAGCGCACTGTAGAAAATGACTTGTTCACTCAACTTGACGACCACTTGTTGCTTTGACTGTGTTAAGTTCTGTGAATGTAAAGTGTCAAGTTTATAAATCAGTCAAAGCAACGTGATGACTTGACTAATTCAAGTGGAGTGAACAAATAATTTTTTACATTGTGTGCCAGAGAAGAGAAACATCTAAACCATCCAGGGAAACAGCTTTCCTCCGGGAGCAGGCTTCTCTAACCCTGGTCTACACAAATATCTGTGATTTCTTTACTCCGTCCAGGATTAAATACTGTATGTCCAACTTTTTTCAAAAAAAAGTATAACTGAGGAAACGTGTATGCTTGGATGCTAAGCTAGAGTCACCAAAACCAGTCCTTTATTAGGGGGAAGGAAAATGTGAGAGAATATAGAATCAGACAAACCACAAATATATGTCCTATCAACACGAACAGTGACAGTCGTGGTAGTACGTAATGCCTTTGGTAGAAGAAATAGCAGTCAAAGTCTTTGTAGTAGTAGTCACTGTAGTAGTTGTAGAAGCAGTGTTATTTGTAGACATAATAATAGAAGTAATAGTCATATTTTTAGTAGTAATGGTAGTATGTTCATATAACCTCAGTATTTTAACCTCAGCCACATACAGCATCAGAATTTCATTTAAAAAAAATCTGGACTACAAATCACCTGCTGCAGGTGTTAAGAATACTGATTACACAGGTGAAAATTTGCTGGTCATGTCAAGGACTGCATATAATGGCACAAGCAGTCTGGATCAGCAGAATTGATTGAAATGGGGGTGAAAGAATGGCAGCGTTTGTGGAGAAGCAGGTCACCTCATTAACAAATAGGGCGGCGCCCACCAGAACGTAACCACCCCTCCCTTTCTGAAACCATATTGAGCCAAGCTGAATTGCTCTGGGTAAATGGGTTTGGGTGGGGGGGGATGATGAGGTAGGTTTCCCAATCACGAGACACAGGTTTCCTACTCACCCATCCTGACTCCAACTGTCAAACCAGCATGCTCTTTCTGTGACCCGCTCGCATCGTTGCTCTCAGATGAATTGAGACGCCTGATTGGTCGATGGTCAGGGGCACCCGAGAGTTTGACTGACCCCTAGAGTCACTGGCACGCTGATGACGAGACTGCAGTGGATCTGAGAATTCAGCTGCCCTGATTGTCACCAGCGAGCGGCATGGAGGTATCAAGAAGGGGAAATGGTCTCTTGCTCCCTTCCAGCTAAAATCCCAATTATTCAGATGAATTAATTAGCCTAATTTCAACCGCCTGGGACCTGCTCTCACAAAGACCAAATATAAAACCAGATGAATTTCACATCTTGGAATGCTTGGGCCTGAATAGGCTCCAGTCCACTGCCTCGGAGAAATGTGTGTTAATCATTGGCTCAGATCAGAGCTGGTTCCTGCTTTAAACATTGCGCAGCCTTGACCTGACGTAAGACAGACGGCTATTTAATAAACTGGCGTGACATTTCTTGCCAGACCTGAAACTTAGCATGTGGTGCACTCAGGAACCCAAACAAATGCTATTGTTTACTCAAGGAAATATAAGCTCTCCTTTCAAATGAACTCTTGACCCACGTTTTACATAAACGCGAGTAAAAAAAAAAAAAACATTGTGCACAGAGGCAAGGGAGAAACCCTTCCCACACATAATTACTCTGCAACCAATCACGTCCTAGACCCCAGGGCGATCGCTCGGATCCCACAGAGTGAAATCCAGGACCGAGCAGCGCCTGGAGACACACTGTGAAATGACAATGTTTGAAACAAGTTAGCCTTCTTTTAGCGCGCCACACTCCATTACCCCACGTCTTTGGCGCTTGAGTTCACGTTCTCCGGTTATTCAAGATCCTCTACTGCACCCATGCCTCCCCCAATCTCCTCCCCCACCCTCCCCCGCTCTCTGGCATCGACAGCTATGAGTCCTCTGGTTTATAATAATGTGTTGCTGCAGACAGTGTGCAGCGAGCGGATGGGATATTGGCTAATGCAGTCCAGGAAACGCTGAGTTCATCATCCGTCACTGTCTGTGCCTGTGAGATTAATCACCCATATCGGGATATCAGAGAGGATTTTTTTTTTTACACTTTTTTGTATACTGGGCCGTATGCCGGCACAGTGGATAGCGTTGCTGCCCGTTAGCAATGAGACGATGGATTTAAATCCAACCTGGGGCCTTTCTGAGTGGAGTGTAGATGTCTCCCGGTATATGCGTGGCTTTCTTCTGTACGTGTTGGTTTTCACCCACTCTCAAATGACTTGAATTCTTGGCTGATCGGAGACTTTAAATAACCCATAGCTGTGTGAGAGAACATTATGTGATCCCAGCAGTGGACTGATGAACTGATTGTGGAGTGTTCCCATCTCCTGCCCATTGTATCCTGGGATAGGTTCCAGCCATCTTGTGACTCTGCCCAGCAACAAGCCTGTCAGATAGTGTATGGACAGACAGAGGTTCGCTGGCATGACAGACAAGTGTCCAGTTTATGCAGCAGAGGCAAAGACCCACCAGATCAGAGGTGTTAAATCCTGATCCTGAAGAGCCAAAAGGTCTGGTGGTGCTTGTTGTGACTCAGCACCTCTTCAGTGATACGGCAATTTATCAGCCTAGGACACTGATACACAGCTAACTCAGCACGCCTGGTTTTAACGGGTCTGAATTATTAGCTAATCTTACAGCAAACACATTACCCAGCAGACTCTGTTCCACACGCAAATTAGATCTGAGTATCACTGCTCTACATTCAATAAATAAATACAATAAAAATAAATGAGAAAAAAATAATAAAGTTTACAGATTGATCCCTGTGATTCCATGGCGCACCAAAACTGTTCCAGGAGATCCACCATCCAGTAGGTTTTCACTCAAACCCTAGCAAGGCACACTTCATGCAATTAACATAGGATCCTGGTACAAGAAGCTACTTAGTAGGGTCTGGTGTGCCACATTACGATTGCAATGAAAGCCTACAGGTTGGCAGATTTGATTGTTCCATGGCACTTTCAACACTTTCTTTGGGTCTTATCGTGCCAGTCTTCACATTCTTGGCAAAGCAATGTAGGGATCCTACACTATCCAATCACACTCACCTATGGAAAATTTAGCGTCTCCTGTTAGCCTGAAGTGCATGTCTTTGGACTGTGGGAGGAAACCAGAGCACCTAGAGGAAACCCACGCGAACACGAGGAGAACATGTAAAAGCCCACACAGAAAGGTTCCACACGAAAACAGAACCTATGATCTTCTAAAGCTGCTTTCACACCGGACGCGAAACAAATTTTTCGCACAACAGATTACATTCAAAGTCAATACACACGTTTCGCGTGTATTCGCGTCTTTGCATTGACTTTGAATGTAATCTGTCATGCGAAAAATTCGTTTCGCGTCCAGTGTGAAAGCGGCTTAACTGTGCAGCAATGGCACTACCCACTGCGCTACTGTGCTGCACAGGATGGTACAGTTCCAGGAACTAGGTTGGTGACCACTGTCACAGAGGAACCTTTCTAGGTCCAGGTTTTTTTTCAGGCAGTGTTAATAAATCTGAGACCTTTGAAACATTTCATTCCTATTAGGAGTTCCATGAAATCAAAAAAAAGGTTCCTCTCGGGAGACAGGCCAAGAGATTTTTTTCTAAGAGGGTAGACATTGTAGGTTTAGTCTAGCACAGGACCCTCAGTCTGTTGTCCACGAATAAGGAGGACAGTTACCTGCATGGGCAGACCATATTGTATTCTTGCGTTCTCGTAATATTGATGGGCGGTGAAATTCCTGCGGCATATTCCTGGAATACCTGCAGTTATGTTGTCTCCCTCCACCATCAAATTCTCAGCTATTCGCCTTGACACCCAATCAATCTATCATGTTAGATATTGGTGTGACCGTTGCTATCAGCTGAATCATACTGATATTTGAACAAGCACTGTGATCGCTCAATATGTGGATTAATCCCAAGCATTAGTGTTCTTGCACAAGTAAAGAGAAGTGATGTAAGCCTCATTTTGAAGAGGTTTTTTTTTGGCAGGCATATGCAGAAGAACATTAACAGCATGGAGGATACTGTATTTCAGGGCGCTGCAGATTCAGTAATGCTCTTGGTAGCGTTGGCAGCTGAATGCACGGTAATGTGTTTCAGTCGATAGACCAGGTGTACTACTTAATACAGCGAAATTTACGACGGATTCCTCCGCAGATGACAAGTGCTTCGGAGATCGCTCTCTCTCCCTCCTTCTCAATCACTGCGCCCATCATCAGCACTCTTCATCTCTGCTCTCCCTCCATTTACCCTCCATTTATCCCTCCTCCTTCTCTATCCACCCTTCCATTTTCTCAGGCCCAGTGTCAGACGGCAATTACTGCTGCGTCCATCCTCTCCTCGCATTCTCCTCCCCTCTTTTGTTTTCCCTCGTTCAATATTTCATGACGCGGAGAGTGCATCTATTTCGAGCCTGCACTCCAGCCCATCCCACCTGTCCAGACAACCCCATTCTTGTTCTCTATCACTCTTTTCATACCTTTCCCATCACCTCTATTGATCCCTCTCTCTCTCGCTCTTTATTATTGCACTCTTCCTCGTTGTTAGTTCATCACTCTCTCTCCTAAGGCACATGAATGGGACCTCAATCATTTCTGGCTTCACAGGTCCATCCTTTCCTGATCACTTCTTATTTACTGTCCTCAACACAGCTGCTCCAAGGATTTTCTGGCCCCCCTGCCCTCACTCACTTATCTTGATGTTTCTGTTCTTCTCCCTTTTCTAAAAATCACCCCGACTCTCCGTCCGTCCATATGCTGTGGTCTTTACGACACAAAACGTGTGTCCTGACGCTGAAGGAGTTCGCCAATATCTTTACTTTTGCCTCCCCCTCCCACTCTGACCACCTTCTCTATTTCTCCCTCACACTCTTTAACTACAGCCTCCCCATTCCCCTTCTCCATCCCCTCTATCTTCCCATCCTTGTTTCCCTCACTTGCGTCTATTCCTTGCGTCTTAGTTCCTCCCATCGGGGACGCATGGAGAGACGCAAGACAACCATGAGAGAGAAGAAATGAGGAGATGTGTTTATAGAGAAATGAGACGTCCTTTCCTCTGAAGCGTCTCGCGCACGTTTCTGATGACGCCGCACGGCTGGATCTGCGGCCAGCCCCTGGTATTACTGATTGAAATCATGGCCTTCAGCTGAGAGTCTTCTGGGAAGGCCACACTCGTGTATCCTCACTCATTGCTCCTCAGAGCTCCCTTCTCGCACCTTGTTCCTCACAGTAGAAATAAGAGCTTTGGGATGGGCTACAAAATGGTGGATCTAGATTGACTTCACGTGATGATGGAAGCCTGAAGAAATATGAAACGAGAATTGAGACGTACCCCCTTTCTCGCTTCCTCTTTTTGACGCTACCCTCTCTCCATCTCTCTCTGTGTTCTTTCCACCTTTCACTCCGTACCACATACGCAATCCATCCTGCCCACTCCCTCTGCATTGCTCACTCTTCCTCTATGGTTTTGAGGCAGTTCGGAGGATCGACCAAGGGAGTAGAAACTTGTTTTGGCCCGGGACGCCCGAGTGGTGAACAGAAAGAAAGTAGCCAGACAGACAGAGAGAAAGGTCTTGATTAAGTTTACTATCGGGGGTGGAGGAGAGAGAGCGAGAGAGAGAGAGAGAAAGAGAGAGAGAGAAAATGGGCATTTAAGGGTTGCAAAATGGCTGCCCTGCATGAGTGGGGAAGAAGATGGAAGGGATGCATGCAGGGGAAAGGGAGCACAGATTGAGCCTTGGATGGCCATTGGATTTACTGTGGCCAAAAGATTAAGAGGTTTTATTTCAATTTCTGAGGGCAGTTCATGTATATGCTTGCACATGTGCACCCGCGTACACACACACACACAGACACACACAGAGATGAGTAGTGTCACAGCGTAGCGGGCCAGTCGTATGAAAAGGTAAGCAATAACTTTCAATTCACGATTACTCTCACTGTTCCCTTATGCTTGGTCTCATGCACAAGATCGCATTATTGCCCATTATTAGGAAGCATTTTCCTACCCCCATAAATGAATCCCTATAAATGATGACATAAAAACTAAATTTGATGATTATAAACGTTAAATTGTCATGAAAAAGCACAGATTTGCATAAATTTGTTTGTTACGATTGTTGAAAGAAAAGCCGCTCAGTGAGAAAGCTTTTATATATGTGGAAAGCTGTTGTAGATCTCATTAAATTCTGGTTCAAAGCAAAAAATAAGATGTTTTCTTCTTTTAATTTATGCTCTTTAATGTGTAAAACATTTTTAGCATATCAAGTGCCATCTTGAGATAAATCACTCATCTCTTTTGATTACTATTTCTTGATCTCTGATGCAAAAATGCAACAACAGGAAACAAAATTCAAAGAAATGTTAGTATTTTATAAATTAATTATTCAAGTTATTGCAGCACCTTACAATCGCACATTACAAGCTAGTTATCTCATTGCCCAGTTATTTCTTTGTCATAATAGGCAGCATTTTGGTGTTGATTGTTCTGTAAATAAATTGTTAGTCAGGCAATGTAGATGGGAGCAGGTTGAACACAGTGCGTTAAAATATGAGACTACAACATACCTTTTTGTTCCTCATATCACTGACGCACCCAAACATATACACACACAAAATACAAAACTATACACTCTCTCACATACAAAAGAGTATGCATAGCTTGAGGATCTAGTTTGGGCTGCCGACTCAAGTCATGCCCTCACTCTCATAGACGCTCCCAAGCATATTTGCCAATAGTCGGCGCTTGCCGCAAAAACATGCCTCCGCCTGCTGCAATGCATCTCTCTCTGCTGCTAGTAACACTGCCTGCTGCTGCATCATGCTTGCCTGCTGACAGTGAACATCTCACCTCAAACGCAGCATCCACCTGTGGGCTCCCAATATTCTCCAGAGAAGGGGGCGGCTAATTCTGACACTCCCTGCTCTCCTCTCCTCATGGTCAGTAGGCTGCAGGGTGAGTCAGAATCAGAGTATAGATGTCAAACTACTATTTATAAGTGAGTCTTCTGAATGAAATACAATTTTTTTTTTCTCTTCCACTGACACACACACACATACACCAACATGCACAAGAACCCCATTTGACATTGATGAACCTCATGCATGAGCAGAACATGACTAGAATACAAGTTGTAAGGCAGTGATTAAAAAGTTGCACCTGCAACTCAAAGGTTGTCAGGTCAATTCCCAAGGAGGGAAAAGCAGCTGAACCCTTCAGCAAAAGGACTTTAGCTGATCTGCCCGTTTAAATGCTCTGCTGCACCACTGGATAATAGCCAAGTATACAAAATAGGCACATAAGCTAAACCATCAAGCCGCACAACAATGGATTTTGATCATACACAAAAGAAAAGGTACGTAAAGTTGCAGAGAACATGCAAATGCTTGCAACCTGGGTAGGACCCGATAGTAAAATTGGACTCCTGGCAGACAGTATAGAATTTGTGCTTTTTAAAAAGTATACAATAAATGATAATGACAGCACTGTTAGGGAGCTTGTCAATATACTGAACGCATTCAAATTTTAACAGGCGTTCAAAAATGAACAAGTCTCCGTTTGTGTTCAGCTAAAAAACGAACAGCAGAGTGTTCAAAAATGAACGAGCATGCGTTCATTTTGCGTTCAAAAATGAACAAACATGCGTTCATTTTTGACCAGACGGCACTCAAAAACGAACGCAGCTACCCTCTCTCGCGTTACAAAATGAATCTGCTCTCCACTTCGCAAAATTTACACCAACATGCGTAAATATTTCCTTCCTACGAGAAAAAAACTCCCCGTCTCCCATCCTGCAGAATTTAGAAGTATATTGTAAGGTACATGCCTATTAAACGACAGTTTTCACGTCGACTAAAAAATCCTACCAAATCTCCAGTTTCGAGATTATTTCTTTACCGATCGTCAATCTTTCGCTATACGCTTACACTTTTCATCGAGTTCGAGAAGATGCTTTAACACATTCCACACTCAAGACCGGAGATATATTGTGATTCAATGGTACCGGGGTACGTTCAGTCTGCCAAAACATTCAAATGTTGCCGTGTGAATACTTTACTGGAATGAACATCGCTTCCGTGTGGTGTCAGTATGCCACTTTTTCCTTCTTACATAAAAAAGCATTTTAGAATTCCAAATCATGATGTGACCGCTAAGCAATTTGTATGCAAAAGTTTGTAAATAAATTAAATTAAATACATTAAAATTATAGTTTACACATTGTATCACATCATCTGCGCGACAGCCCAAGTTTAATTCTACTATTCTGTGAGTATAAGAACTAGGATAACTTAGTCCCGCTCATATCAAACTGCAAAATTATCCGCGATATTAATCCTTTCTTTTTAAACCTGTGAACATGCAAGCCAAAAAAAAAAATGCCACACTTTACAGCCCACTAAGTACACGGTGAGTTCTGCAATGATATTCAGATTTTGTTCCATTGATTGTCGCAGATTTTGTAGGCTACTATTTGTCATATTATATTTTGTTCTAATTTATTGTACAGTATTTTTTTCAGATTGAAGTCACAACACATGATACTGCCGCTCTGTGGGAGCTGCCGACGACAAGTCCAGATCTAGACAAGCAGACGAGCAAAGTAAAACCACTGCATGTGCACAGTATTATAAAATCAGCATGTCTGAATGTTAATAAATATTTATCCCCCCCCCCTCCCCCTTTATGAATATAACCCTTATTATAAGGGTGTTATCAGTTCAATTAATAAATAAGCTTGATTGCAAGATAAACGACTAAGTAGCCTAGTCTTGTGATGCCATGGGGATTAGCTGGTTCAGGGATACAAGATCACGGAGTGAGACCTGAATTCATGAGAAACGCTGAAATACTGGTGACAAGACTTTTGGATGATGTGCACGATTAATACTTAATTTGTTCAGTCGACGAAGCTTAAAATGTTTTTGTTTAGACAACCGGAATATGTTTTTGTTCAGAGAACAGGAGTAGGTCCCATATAATCCCATTCCTGAAGTATCACCTTAATTGGCAAATGATCTTTAGCAGGCGGATTATACCCAGTATATGAAAAAAAAAAACTAAAAATGACAATGAGAACAATTTCACTTTATATGAAAAAAAAAAAAAACTAACAATGACAATGAGAACTATTTCACTTTAAGGAACTAAGAATTTAAAATAGGCCTGTACAAGCGTTAATATAATCCATCATCCATATTCAGTCATCGTTCACAAAAGAATATCTGCGCCCATGATCTAAAAGCTCACTTCACACATAGATGAACGCATCAGGCCCTGGGCAGGCATCGGAGAATGAACGCATCGGGAAATGAACGCATCAGAAAATGAACAGAAGGGTGTCCATCATCGAGTGCAGTGACCAGGTTTGCAGCCTCGACGCATCCAAAAATGAACAGGCGTCCGTTCAAAAATGAGCGCGTTCACTGTTCAGAATATTGACAAGCTCCCTTAGTTAGATTTGCTAAACCACACGTATTATGGAATAGAATTCACAGCTCTTTCAAAACAAGGGCTTCCAGTTTTCTAATACACAATGTCAATATCTTGGCCACCCTCCATTTTGCCACCGCCGAGGACTGAAAACAATCCAGCACCTCCATGGGAGCGAGAGAGCGTATTTCTCTCCAGAAAAATTACGCTCCGCTCAATACGAAGTGAATCCTGGGCCCAGTGGGTGAGTGCGTGTGGTTCTGATATTTGAGGATGCTCCGGCTGGCCCCAGCGGTGCTATACCCAGGGTTCGTATCAGGTGAGCGAGGTAGCCCCAACTCCACACAGATACACCATGTTTTTCCTCCACTGAACGCTAACAGATGCCGCAACATTATACCCAAGCCTCTGTCGTGCATAATTACAAGGCAATTGTTTTGCAGCAAGCAAGACTAACAACAGCAGGGGGGCTAACAACATTCCTCTCTTATGCTGGGACCGTTTTAACTCTCAAAGTCAAAACACAGCGAATGCAGTCACTTCCAGCGCAACACTGCCTCCCTTAATTTTCAACGGAAGGCCACAGGAGGCCTACATAGGGAATTCTGGGACAGCCTGCAGCATCTATTGTACATATAGTTCATTGAAAGCAGGAGTGATTTCACGTTATATTGCATTCAGTACGTCATAACCATCACCATATTCATTCTCAAAAGTGCCTGAAAATCTGTAAATGGGTTGGCATACTTTGTTGACGCATAAAAGTGTACCATTAGCAGTGGGTTTGGTCAATGTGTACCACTTCTTGCTTGTGAATGGTACCTACTAGTTCCAAAAAGACATAACTGTGCCTTTCACGGTACCTTCGGGAAACGGGTCTCTTAAAAACAAACGTGTGCCAGTATTTTTTAGAGGACTGTCATTCAGTTTCTTTCTTTGTTTAAGTCCAAGCAGGACTAACAGAGTTGGTTCACCATTTTACAGTAAACTAACACAACCAATTGTTTGTGATACATCATAGGTGTAAAGGCCAGGGGTTCGTTAGGTACAGTTTTGCCTTGTGTTTTCCCCATCCTCGATGTCAGCCAGATGATTTCACAAAATTGTTCCCCCTCTTGCCTGAGGCAGAGTTTTTGACATTTTTTAAGCAAATCCAGTTAGTCAGAACAAAACCCTGGGGATAACTTTTATATACTAAACCTGGATTTTAACCAGCCACAAAACAATGCTGGTATTGTTTTCAGTTAATCTGTGAGTGAGTGTCATCAGGGCAAACTGTCAGTGTTTGAGATCTGTTTCTGTTTAGTTCATGTTAAATTTCCCCTATTTTTTTGTGCATTTACATCTTTGTTATTGTTACTTCATTTACTGTGTTTATTTTCATGTTTATTTCTTTTCCACGTCTCTGTAACTTATATGCCTTTGTTTTCATTCACACTTCCTCATCCCAACATATTTTTAATCACTTCCTATTAATTCCCTTGTTTGTGGCCACACCCCAGTCATGCTTCTCACTTCCAGAATACCTGATTTAATTTCAACTTCACTTATTATCTCCTTTGTATGACCCTGCTTTTCCCCAGCACCTTTGCGAGCTTGTTGCCTTTTTAGTGTGTGCATATGTGCCTTTGATTTCCAGTGCGTCAATCCGGTTTGAGTCTTCTTTGTCCACGGTTCAAGAGTTTTCCTTCTCCTTTGTGCACTTTGATTTTGGTTACTGACTTCAACTGGCTTTTCTACCCATGATCCTGATCTCCCTTGGTTTTGGCAATTTTACTGCTTGGCTTTTGACCCCTGGACTGTGTATTAGCTATGAGCTTGATTACCCTCTTGAACCAAAATTCTACTGATTCTTACTGAACCAGATTATCTGACCCTGAGTTTCCCCATAGTCATTACGTTTACTTGCACAGTTAAAAGTCAAGCTACGGTAATAGCTCGATTTGGCCATACAATCGGACCACTGTCCTTGTCCCATTATACATGCACAGGACGAAATTCGATTTATTGACGGCAGCATGTCCATCTCCGCTACGATAGGTGGCAATATGCCTTTCAGCTTGTTCGTGTTGCATATTTTTCTGATTGACCTATTATGTCACAAAACGAACATTTGGCAAACAAGTTAAGCTGGCGGCAAACAAGTAGCACATCGAATGCATTGACTGTATAAGATCGAGTGGCGAGAACATGGACAACTTTACGGCTCTATACATTTAATACGGGCTGTTCGCTATGATTTTCGTACAGTTGAGATGCACGCTATCCCCGGTGGTAATGGCGTTATCCGAAGCTTGGCTGAAACGCCGCTATGCTCTACTTTGTGCCTTTCTACTACCCCGGAGCGTGTTTCCCAGAAGCGTAGTTGCTAGCAACTAACATAGTTCGTCCATTCACAGTCTGTGGTTCCAACTATGTAAGTTAGCATCTGCGCTTTCGGGAAATGCACTCCCGCGTTTCCCGTGCATGTTGGATGTGGGTCAGGAGTAATGACTGGTGGGAGAGTGTTGTTTTTCTGTTGGCGAGTGGAAGGAAAATTTTCAGATGACGCGCAAGTCATTTAATAAATCATGCGGATTAATGGTAGAAGTTAAGAGACCCCAAGGCGTTACTGTTCAAGCACCAATACCCTTGCAGACGAGGGTTGTTACTGTTCAGTACAAACTCGCTAGTTAGTCAGAGCTCAGAGTTGTCGCAAAACAGTTTGGTGTTTACATGTGCACAAGACTTCCCGGTCAAAGCCATGCACGAAGAATGTGGAGCATGCTCAGAATGCATAGTTCAGTTCGGTTCGATTCTAGCGTATACATGCCGGCATAATGCGACTATTAACCGCATTATCTGGGTGTGTTTGTAGGACTATGGGAAATTCGATTTAGCACGATTTCAGTCAGACTAACATGTTTACATGCATTTTAAAAGTCCGGTTATAGTCGGACTAACACAATCATTCGATTTTCTCTAACGCCATGTAAACGCACTGAATAAAATCTGAAAAACTGACTTCCAGCCTGCAAGTGAGTACTGAGTGGTCACCGGTCACAAACTGTAACAAGACTAGTCTGAAACCACTAGACAACTGCTGTAAAAGATGTTTACAGTATGTTTGCAGGTGTGTCTGTTTGCCTGCATGTCTGTCCGTTTCTGATTCTATTTGTGGACAATTCTTGTGAACACGATAGCATCGCAACCTTTTAAGATGTCGTCACAAACCTAGTGAATAGTTGAGATAAAAAGGAAAGTTGAGCTTGAAGATGATTTTGCTCTGAGTATGCACTCGCTGAACAGAGTGTGGTCCAGTATACACTCACTGAACGTGTAATGAGGACTACCATACAGAAAACAATACCAGCATCACTGTAGCATCTGGTGCAATTCCAGATGGTCTCTAGTTTACCTCCGTGACACATTAACATAAACAGTGTAACTTTACTATAGGAATGTCACACTCCAATCCTGGTGCTGTTAGCAGGCTTTTGTGGTCTCCTTACAATCAGCAGCCACTCGCAGTTATGAATGATCAGTTCAAAGGTTCCTTTATCTTCATATGAGCGTTCACTTCAATGTTCCAATCCTTGGTGTACCGAAGCGTTGAATACGCCTGAAATGAATTTTTGTTGTTGGCAACTTACAAATACATTTGTTCAAATGAAGCTCAGCGAAAGTTCAGTCAGGAAGACTCTCTCTCTCTCTCGTGCACGCATCAACTCTGTTTATTATATTCACCCATGTTCACTCGTAAATCTCCGCAGTCAAAGTCTGGGGCTGTCAGTTGAGCAGTCAGCTGGCGTACCAGCTGATCTCTTCTATCCAACCAGGGCACACCTCAGTCGCATTGCTAACCAATCGTTCTGCTGCCGTTTTTTTAAAAATGTCATTCTCTCTACCCTAGTTCACCCATGCTGCCGTCCGCTGACCCTCCTCCTCCCCAGCACCACCCTACTCTTCGGACCTCCTGTACTGCCGCTCCAGCTCCACCAGCCTTCAGCCACCACCGCCACCAGTGTCTGGACTCTTCGGGGGATTTCCTGCCGCTGCTCCGAGCAGTGCTCCTGCTCTACGAGTCTTCCCGAAGAGTCCAAGCGCCAAAGACTTGTTTGATTCTAAGCATGTTACTCCTTTATGCTCAAAGCATAATAAATATTTTTCTGTTTTCACTTGAGTCTCTCCTAATTGAAATAAAATTCGTCTGATCACATCATGTAACAAAAAAACTTTCTTTGTTTCCGGGCAATACTCTTTATTTTCTGCTTCATTGTGCTACAAAATACTGGAAAAAAGCTGTCAGTGATTTTTACCTACGGGTTTGTTGTCAGTACATCGATTTTGTGAGCCCAGTCTTATCCCTGTCATATATTGATGCTTCCTGACCAAGCATCAATATATGACGCAAAAGGACACTTTTGGGATCCTTATTTGACGGCAGTTTAAAACGAACCCTACCCCCTAACCCCTAACCCTTAACCCGAACCCTAACTATAAGCGTCAAATAAAGACGCCAAAAGCCTCCTTTTGCATGGTATATCGATGATTGGTTAGGTAACATCACAGTATTACGAGTTGCAATGAGAATGTTTTGATTTTGTCGAAAGAAGAATATTATTTTTAAATAAATCCATTATTTATACTTTTTAAGACATTGAAAAGTTTAATGCAAGATGAAGTTACTATTTTTTGGTTTAAATCATTTGTATTTAGATGTGTGATGAAGTTTCTATTTATAGGTTTAAATCATCAACACATTCTCACTCCGACTCATCATATAGTGATGTGAGCAGACCAAGCGTCGATACACGAAGCAAAAAGAGGACTTTAGCATCCATATTTGAAGCTTACGAATAGGATTTGGGTGAATGGTTAGTGGTTAGGGGGTAGGGTTTACTTTAAACTTGCGTCAAATAAGGACGCCAAAAGCCTCCTTTGATGTTGTATATCAACGTATAGTCAGGTAGCATCATTATGTGACGAGTTGGAATGACACTGGGCTCAAATCATTGATATTTTGATGTGTGACAAAATCTTTGTTTTTAAACTTTACGTGTCTGCTTTATACAAATAGCAGCTTCGTAGAAATTTTGAGATTGCTTTCCATTGACATAGTGAGAAATAAAGTTATGGCTGCTCGTGGTTGCAGATACTCAGCGGATTCCTTCTGCTACGTGTGCGGCGAGTTCTTCGCAAAGACGGCTAAAAAATACTGCTTGGTCAGGTGCACCTGTGCAAAGGAAGCCTATCATGCCTACTTCAGAATGCCAGTCAGTAACAAAGACAAACGCTGGGCACCACATGTCATCTGTGACTACTGCCTCCGCACTCTTGAAGGCTGGTTTAGAGGAGAGAAGAGGGCAAAGCTTATCGCTAATAGTGTTAACATCAATCAAAATTATATTTGACAGGATTCATTTGATTTACAAGCAGATACTGTGAAAAACCCTCAATATTAAGCAAAAATGGCAAAAAATCAATAAATCGATCTCCTGAACTCCAGAACCGAAGTCTGAACTTGGTGACTGCTCATTTTTACTTATTTATGCCCTAAAAAAATCTGAAAGTAATAGTTTTAACTCATGGACAAATTTTGTGTTGCACAGTGTTACACATCTAGTAGATTATCTCATTCATATTTCAAATGGCTAATGTCCTCCGTTCGCTCTCTTTCAAGTGTCTGGCTGGATTGTTGAGAAGCTATTTGGGCACCCGCTGATTTATTGCTCATTGCTATAGAAGTTAAATGGATGCAACCATTCTGCTGACATCACTGCTAGTGGAACAAAACAATGGCCATGCCCTGGTAAAGAAACAGCAAACCGTTTTCTCCCTTTCGAAACTCTTCGACACTTTTTAGTACAGGAACCAAATAATATTGATAGTACATCATTAGTATCATGTATACTTCCATTTATGATTCAGTTCCCCTGTAAGAATGAAATGCATTGGCTATTCAGTCGATGTGTGACAACTGTGGCCTTCCAAGGCACTCCTGATTTATACTGTTGTGTAGTTAGGAGTAGGACAGTGACTCTGTGGACCTCCAAAATGGTCAATTTTGACTATGCCAGGGATCCCCAAATATAGCCCTCAAATCTAAAGCCCTGTTTTTTTTCCTTCCAAATTACCGAGTAAACAGTCATTTCTGTTGATTGGCCAGATTGTCATCACACCAGATCCCAAGTAAAGGGCACGGTGAAAAACCAGCAGTTCTAACCTTTTGAGCACTGCAATTTTGGAGAATAGCTTACTGGTTATTAATCTTATATCATCAACCCTGAGTACAGTGTAGTGTTCAGTGTTAAATCAATACCACATTAGAATCTCGTAGGGAATATTTCAGTCCCTATCTGATTTACATTGGCACTGATACAGTTTAATTAACACAGTACGTTTTAAAGCAGACTAAGCACAACACTGGCTTGATAACTTTGAATGGCAGCATGACAAAGCTTGCAATATATCATCGCTTAAAGTTACATGCCTTCGTGAAAAGAATCTTTTTTTTCCCAGTTGTTGAGAAAGCAGTTTGCAGATTCAAGGTCTGTAATATTTCTAATTAGAATTTAAGCACTTGTAGTGAATCATTTTGATTGAGTGGCTGAACCTGGCTGCAAAATTCATTCCCTTCATTCAGTATGCCAAAGCTGCCCACATTAAACAGGTTCCTTTCTGGGTCAACATGTTTTTAAATAAAGTTTGCCCTCAAAAAGTGAGGAAGTGATATTGGAAGGGAGATATAGTTTTTTTTTCTTCAAAGTATGTTAACAGGAATGGCTGCCCGTCGGCAGTAACAAAGGCCTTCAGAAACCTCGCCCTTCAATGCTCATTAACCCAAACCTCTCACAGTTTACTTTTCCTGATCAGCCACAGTTGCCCAGACTAATTGGTAGGACCGGCGACAGTATAATTTATTTTTGATAGCATTGTTATACATTGCACCACAAAATTAAGAGATGTTTTCTACCATACAAAAATGACAACGTAAAATATGATTGTCTTTATAATTTCTGCACTCTTGTAGCTCGTGAAACAGCGCAGATTTGCTTCGTTTGCAAGGCTCATTAAGTAATTAGCCACGAGAATCCGTTCTATATTCTGAATGTGGTCAC
This sequence comes from Gymnothorax javanicus, assembly GCA_029692085.1. Taxonomy (NCBI): domain Eukaryota; kingdom Metazoa; phylum Chordata; class Actinopteri; order Anguilliformes; family Muraenidae; genus Gymnothorax; species Gymnothorax javanicus. The sequence goes on along the minus strand of CM056197.1, from coordinate 120,955,904 downwards.
GCAAAAGGGCGTTGTTAGGCACGCTGCACAGGTGAGTGATATCGAAAATAAATGCTGCAAAGTCAGCAGAAGTTTCTGATTTTTTGCATTTATGTTGCTGTTGCCGTCCTTTCAATGCCATATCAATTATATAAATGTCAGCGATAGGCATTCAGTTTTTTTCATTATCATTTCTTATTACAGGCCATGGATTGTTCTTGGTTGTTCAGTCGATAAATTGTTTGATTGATAATGAGGCGAACTTGAATGAGAACAGCTTGAGCGCAATCGAGCAGTAAAGGGTGAGGTTACTGAAGGCCTTCTGAACATCTGACGGCACGCTGCTGGATTTGATGCTGTTCTGTTCTGTTGCTTTATTTAGGTGACCAGCTGACCCTCCTCAAACACCAGCCTTAATTCATGCCAATCAAGCATTGATTGGATGTTGGTTGTATCAACAAACTGATTAAGGCGACAGCACATCCCACAAAAATATATCCCAGCACAAGGGTAATTAATGCTCGTCACAAAAAACAATATTAAATGGAAATAAACTGCACTGTATTTAAGGAAACATTATTCAAATTCTTGCAAACATTATTCTCAAGAGCAGGTTTTCCTCAGACTGAGGATTAACCTGCATGAAAATGTGTTACCGCCGAAACAAAAAAGCTTTCTTTGTTGGAATTAGCTTGGCCGCTCTTTATGTTGAAAAGCTCTGGTCGGAATGTATCCAGGCCACCAGTGTATCCGAGCCCCCACAATCCTAAGTCTGGCCAACTCCCCTTGGCATTCCATACCGCCCCAGTGCCTGAAATGTGTGTACTTTTTTGTGAAGAGATAATTCCTTTATACAAAAACTACTAAGCACCTGTGCCAATAGGCAATGTCCATGTGTTTCAGTAGAAATTCGACGCCTACGTTACTGTGCAGGCCTCTGTATTTTCAATTGGTCGGGGCTACAATGTCCAATGACTCATTTTAAGTTTTCTGCTAGAAGCATTTAAGCCTACACATCCTCTGACCTTATATCTGAAAAATGGCAATTGTGGCATTTTTGTCAGGGCCATTATTAATGCATGGTCTCCCCGGCAATTTTAGCATTTCTGCATAAACGCATGAAAAATTCAGCGTGTCCAAGTGCACGCCTGACCAAATGAGCATTTAATGTTTGAACAACGAATTGTTCAGAAATGCAGAATGGGGAAAAAAAGATAATGCTTTCCCATTTCTTCTGAATATATATTGACGAATAAACATGAGGGCTAAATTAATTTTTTGCATAATTAATAACAACTTTCGAGATATGTCCATATTGGAACTGCACTGCACTTTGAAACCATTACTGTTTTTTTTTTTCATAAAGTAGTATTACCTAAAACTTAGAGCCACTATTGCTGAGGGGCGCGACCAAGGAAGGAATTTAGAAAAAAGCAGTGATGAGAGTCAGAGGAAGTGAGAAAAGGATGGAAAAAGAGACTGAGAATGGCGTGGCCTCATGTAAGAGATGTAGTGTGGGCAAACATGACAAGCGTTGATGAACTGACTAAAAATTATTTTGCTTTATCTCTCACTTGTCGGACCGCTATTCAGTGGCCAAGGCAATATGACTGGAGAGGCTGCAAGCAAGATGGTGCAAGAAACAGAGAGAGAGTGCGTTTGAATGCTTGTCTGACATCTAAAACCGGCCATGTTCATTAGCGATAGATCAGAATGTTCCAATGTTTGTTCCCCTACCTTCTCATTGTTGAGTACGGGTTAGGACAGTCAGAATAAAGTAGCCTACGAGTTCCTGTGCGGAAAGAGTACCCAGTAAATACAAGGAAATGAAACGGAGTTAAGGGCTGTCTCACACACTTAGTGAACCTGCATAGAGGCGGAAATCTTTTTTTTAGTGACCCATATTTGTCGAGTATTCACATTAAGAGAAATTGCTACACGCTACTTGCAAGGTTAATATGGCTGGTGAAGAGAGAGTGAAATTATGTAGGAGCACAACAGAGGAATGCAAATATTGCGTATAATAATAATAATAATAATAATAATAACCTTTCTGGTTATTATGCCTGCAGCGGTGGTTAAAGTTTATCTGAGGTTAAGTTTATCTTATTTTTAAATATTTTTCAAATTGATAAGGAGGTCACTAGGTTAACAGGATTACATCTGAACATTTGAAACTGTTGTTCCCTGCTACCTGCACAGGCCTTGGCCCTTTCCCACCATGCTTTTACTGGTCTGTGTTGGATGCAGCTCTGTGTCTATAATAAATGCATTCAGCGACCTCAGCATATCTTTGAATGACAGTTTACTTTACCAATCAGAATCCAGAGTTTACCCGCAACTATTGTAACAGTTCACATTTTTATACGAGTGACTGATCACTATGGGGTTTGTTCTCCACACTCATTAGCTGTCCCTATCAACCTGATCCATTCCAGTGAACACAAAGCACTTTTGCAAAGCTAACGCCATGTAATAACATTGCCAAAACATTTGTTTAACAATGTGTGAGCATTTGGGCCAGCTGGGATCCTGCCTGTGGTTCAGCAAGAGATGGACAATCTGGCTCCTCCCAATTATTTTGTCCCAACAAGCTGGATTCGCAAATTAGGACAACCAATTAGCCAGGAGGTTGAACTAATTATTGAAATCATCTGGCTCAGCTCATGGCTGGAAGTAAAACATGGTAAAACTTTTACTCTCTGAACCTTAGAATAAACACCACCGTTCTTCACTGATACTGGCATAGTCAGTGCCACAAAAAAAAAAAAAAAAAAAAAAACAAGACATGGTCCCTGTCACGGTGAACTCTGGGCATAACAAAGAAGGGCTTTAGTCTTCAGTTCATAAGATCAAATTAAGACCAAATTTTTGCAATGGAATAAACATTTAGTTTTATTGTTTTTCATAGTACTATCAATCATTATATATCTGTTTCATTTCAAATGAAGAACAACCGATTCTTTGATATTTAAAAATATTTTAAAATCAACCAGGTGAACATCTATGATTTGCATGCTGTTATCACTAATTCTTATACATTATCATGGAGTCTATTACCCTTAAATGCCCCCTGTGACAAATTTGTCACACGATTTTGGGGGTTGTCAAAACCACTGACCCCACATAAATTTTGCAACCTAATGCCCATAGTGACATATTTAGACCATCAGTGCTGCCATCTGATGCATAAAAGTGGAACTGACGCTACACTGGCTGCACCAGCTAACCTTTCCAATATGGCCGTCCCCATGGTGGAATCCACACGATAGATCAGCACCCATTCATCACTGGATAAAGTAGACAAACAGGTAAGCTAATGAAAAATAAGCTATGCCTAATACTTCAGCTATATGTCAACTGTTTTATCATTCAAGTCATTTTAGCAATAAGGTCCCCGAAATGCCCATTGTGACATATATGTCACAAAAATGAGGTCAAAGGTCACCAAAAATTAAAAATTGCTATTGGGTTGTTATTTGCTCCTCCCCAGGACATATTAACAGAATACGTTGATTTTTCTTTCAACTTTTACTATAGTTGGGCATTTAAGGGTTAAGCATTCTAAATGTAATTTTCTACTATTCTCTGCATTCTCTGTGCCCTATTACGCCAACAGTTCTTGCGATATCAACACCAAACCTCCTTCCAACTATGCAGCTGAATATTAGACACTGTGCTTGTTGACAGCTTTTTGAAATATAATATATGAGGTGTTCTGAAAAAATCTAATTGAGAATGAATAGTGGAATATTCATTTCTGTCAGGTATGTCATGCTCTTCATCAGCAATGCTACGATTAACAAAGCAGTTCACCAATCACTGTTCAGAAGCGGTGGCGAAGTTAACAAGAGTTAATCCACAGTTTCTCAGCGGTTATAGATAGATATGTTTTTATTTCAGGCTCAAGGCCCATAATCAGAACAAGTACAAACATACAGACACAGATGATATCAAAGGTAAAATAGTAGCAGTAGCAGTAGCACGACAATGATGACACATTGAACCACAAAAGGATCGCAACAATGCATAAAATCTCACAACACATTTCACATAAGAGAAGTATACATACATACTTATATACAAAAGGCTGTTATAGCATTCACACATATATGATATGATCCCAGTGCGTCCACAAGCTGGAATTAAACATGGTTATATATAATGCATTTTTAACCAAATCATTGTTACTTGCTAAAATCTGTTGTCTGAAGTTAAAAATAGTTTTCCTCCAAAGCTCACCAAATCTCGGCACATGGTTGTGAACGAACATACCGCTGGCACTACAACAACGAGACAAGTCTAAGATTTTTCTCAAGCAGTTATTGTATCCAACAGTGATTTTGCGAAGAGAAGCATTTTTAAAATTAGACCATAAATGTGCACAATACATATCAGTGCAAAAAGCATTAAATAGCTTCACCTTAACACTCACAGGGCATAACCTGAAGTTTCTAATTATGAAGTTGCTCCTGACATACCAAGATCTCATCTGTCTCGCCATATCCTTATCATCTGTAACATTATGCAAGGTAATCATACCAAGATATTTGTACTCTGTAACAAAAGATAATCGTGTACTTCCCAGGAAAACTCTAGGGGTATTAAGCAGAGACGTGCCTGTGGGCACAACAGACATACAGACAGTTTTAGAGTAATTGTACAGGATATTGTGTTTATTACCATAATTAAAACATATGTTTAACAACTTTTGCAAAACCTTAGTTGAAGGACACATGAGTAAAAGATTGTCCGCATAAGCGAGGTGATTAACAATCCTACCGTCAACCACACAACTTACATTGCTACCACTTAGCTCTTTACTGAGGTCATCAATATAAACATTAAAAAACCTGCGTGATAAGATACCTCCTTGACGCACACCATTACCAATAAAAAACTTATCAGACGTGATAGGGCCCCATCTAACACTATTACTCACACTTTGCTAAAACGCTCCTCAGTTTAAATTCTGATGGCCTAAATGTATTTGAAAGTATGAGCACTGGTAAGATCTGGCTCGAGGTCAACCACAAGACAGGTTTCCGAATTAAAGACCTTGGGTGCTAAAAGTACATCAGTCACGTTTTTGGACAACTATAGTTAAGCATGAAAACATATAGACCCTTTTTGAGCTGATGTCACGAAAACGTCACGGTACTTGCTGGCGCGAAACCATGGTAAAACTGGGGTCGAACCGTATACAGTCTGTTGCTGTGTTTATGGGTGCCAGAATTGAAGGAGTAAGCACTCCAATGTGAAATTTTATCACATACCAGCTGCCACTACCAGGAAAAATTAGAAGACAACTATGGTTACATGCCAAAAAAAGAAAACATCGGACTGAGGCAATCATCAATACTGTTTGTGTTTGTTCACAAACTTAATATCTGGGGCCTATACCTCAAAACAAATTCAACATATCCAGGATATATTTTCGATTTCTGGCTTCATTAAACCTAGGAACTGCAATCACGCAGAGTGGCCACGCGACAGTGGTTATCATCTCATTAAGTCAACATAGATGTGCAAACTACAATATTAAACAAACACAAAACATTTAAAAACATAATCCAAGCTAAAAGCAACACAGTTGCTGTTGCTAAAGGCAGTAAGGAAAGCTAGCAAAAAAAAAAAATTGCTGACTGTGTGAATGCACAAGTTAATAGGCTTACCAGTATCATTGCCCCATCATTAAGGCACGAGTAGATCGACTATAATGACAATAGCTTATTCCACTAAATGAATGTGATGCTTAGTAGAATTCCTATGGAGTGTAAGACAATTTTAACCTTATTCTTTCAGCTGTAACCCTGGTCTCGTTAAACCGTCTTGGGAGCAAATAAAAAGCAAATATGAAAACATAATTCAAACCAGTAAGTAGGCTTACTTGCACATTAGAAAAGGTCAACAAGTACAAGGCTTATTGCCTCAATCAGTCTCTGTTTTAAGATGACATCGGTACACAAAGGCCCATAGAACAATTAGATGGCTTTAAAACTGCTTGCAGCCAAAAAAAAAAAAAAAAAAAAAACCCGTGGCAATAAAAACGCAAGCCAATGCAAGACTGTAAGCGCATGACTTCGGTGTGACGCACAGGCAACATTCGGCTCAAGAAGCTGACAGAGATAAGCCATTCCCTCCGCGGAGAATTTATTTCTTTCATGTAAATAGTCGTCAGGGAAAGCCAAAGGATTTGTCGGTCTCTAAAAACACTTGACTTCCTATTAGAGACCATCTCACTTTTCACACGCCAAGGTCCGTGGGATCTGCTTGGAATGGTGATTCTGCTGAGCAAGAGAATTAATTAGTTAGTGCTGTATATGTGTTGATCTGTTCTCTTAAACATAACCTACCACAGAGCAGGTTGGCTGTGCTACTTGTTACTATGGCGATGTGCCCCGGTAAAATAAAGTGAACTGCCATCATAGCCCTGAAAACCCCAAATCCTACTGTGTAGAACAGGCCTCAGGTCCCATTGCTTAATACTAACTTTTTCAAGTAGGCTAACTCTCGCAGTCCCAGAGAACATATTGTGACAAGCTCTTATCCTCTTCCTTTATTGTAAAAAAAAAAAAGAGGCCAACAAAACTTGGTAGCCAGCGTAATCTTATGTGCTAAGAGAAATTATTCTACCTCTCAGCCGCTTTGTCCACTAAAATACGTCATAATATTCACTAATAGAAAGGGTGTCTACTGCATTTGTCTACCCAAAGCCACTCTATAAATATTGTTAACAGAAAAAGTGCCCAAGTCTCTTTTCTCCAGTATTGAGACAACAGGCAATTGTGCTCTGGAGCACGAGAAGTACCTAAGTCTGGCACTCTGGCGCTAATACGTTCCCTAGAAAGAGCACTTGCAATATGTGACTTTACAGCAAACTGACTGCCAATTTTGAGTCTTGTCAGGTTGTATCTAAGAGCCAGACAATGGAAAAAAGTACAAGTTTAATGTTTCTAACGCAGGCGGTTATCTCTTTAACACGCCTTTTGTGCACTAAATGTGCATGTGTCATAATATTGTGACCAATATTGCTACACTAAAAGCACTCAAGTCTCATAATTCAGTGCAATGGGTTTGCCAGCCTACACGGTGTTACTTAAGTTAATAAAAATACCTAAAATCAAGGTTTGTCTTTGCATCTGTCTATCTCTCAGTCTCTCTGTGTCTCCATCTGTCTGTCTCTCTGTCTCTGTGTCTCCATCTGTCTGTCTAAGATAGAGCTAAATCCAAAAGCCTTGTATCAGTCTGACTCACAGGGCCGTATTTGAATGCCATAATATTTAGGTCAAAGTTTGTAGTTCATGTAATGATATCTGCATAGATTTTATACAGTATATGCTGGTGTATGCATGTGTCCTTTGTATCAGAATACTATACATTGCACTGGGATAGCAGTTACCGTTGTTGCAGTGGCAGTGTTTTGAAGACTATCATGTCTGGCAGTTGTTGAGCAATACAACTTTTTATACATTTTAGTTAATACTCATTACCCTGATGAAACCAAAAGATCATCCAGCTAATTTCAATATAAGGCAGAGAAAATGAGAGTAAAAGACAAAAATGAACTTTGAAATGATCATTTCATTTCTTGAAGGTAAAGAGTTATTCAAAACCTAGAGTATATCACCCATGTGAAAAAAATAATTGCCCCTCTAAACCTAAGTGGTTGTGCCACCCTTGGTGGAAACAACGGCAATCAAACATTTGCAATTAACTGGGAATAAGACTTTATCATCACTGTTTTAATTCAGCCACATTTGATTTTTGAGCATGAACCGCAAGTGGTCATGCCATAGCATCTCAATCCAGTTCAAGTTGGGATTTTAACTGGGGTACTCCAAAACCTTCATTTTGTTTCTTTTGACCCATTCAAGAGTCGACTTGCGTCTGTGCTTTGAATTATTATCCTGCTGCATAATCCAACTGCGCTTGAACTTGAGGTCACAAACTGATGGCCGGATATTCTCCTTCAGGATTTTATAGTACAGAGCTGTATTCATGGTTTCATCAATTATGGCAAGTCGCCCAGGTCCTGAAGCAGCAAAGCAGCCCCAGACCATAACACTGCCAACACCATATTTGACTGCTGGAATTATGTTCTTATTCTGGAATGCTGTTTTAGCTTTATGCCAGACGTACTGGGACCCATGTCTTCCAAAACGTTCCTCTCAACAGGGCTGGCCGTAATCATGCCTAGGAGTGCCTAGTGAAATTAAACTGAATTAAAAATTTAATTTCTTTACTTGTTTGATGTAGTAATTAAGGGGGCAATTACTTTTTCCACATAGGGCCAGGTATGGCTGGATAGCTTTTCTCCGGCAATAAATGAGATCATCATTTGAAAATAGCATTTTGCACTAATTGAGGTTAACTATGTTGAATATTAAAATTAGTTTGATGATCCGAAACATTTAAATGTGACAAATATGATGCAAAAACAGGAAATTGGAAGAGGCAAATCATTTTTCAAAACATTGTACAACAAATGCATTCCAGCACATTGTTGGCTGCCACTGTAAATGTTACTCTAAGCTGATGAGGCTGGAAGAGACGGCACCAGAACATTCTCTGCACTCCTGAAAGACCACAAGGAACAAAATATCTACCTACGTGTTATCTCCTTCTGTTTCTGACTGACCTTCTGATGATCCAGACAAGGAACCAGATGCAGATCCAGGGTACAATCCAGTGAGGGTATTTATTGATGGGATGATAGTAACAACAGGGGAAGGGCTGAAGCCCAGATAAGGATCAGCACAGTCCGGCTAAGGTGATATGGAGTGATGAGGGTAAATGGGCGTGTCCACGATCGGTCAGTGGCATCCCAGTGCAGAAGCCTGGTGGTGTTGACCCTCGCCGAAGTCGGACTGTCAGACAGCAGGTGCAAAGGGTTTAAAAGGAAAACAGTCTCAATCCTGGAGACCGACAAAGGTTCGGGAGGCGATTACTAATAAACTCGATCAGAGGAACAGCCTGGAACGGATGGTAATCAGGAATGTGGTCCCAAACCTGGAGACCAATAATGAGGCTTGGGAAGTTTTTTGTGATAATCATGCTCCAAAGAGTCACTACGTATTTCAATATTGTCAAGGTTACTATAATTTTCGATGAAGATGATACAATTTTAACCAGAAGACATAAACTGACTGGTAGCTTAAGGGCATAAAAAATGACAATCCAGCAATTCTACAACACAGAAATTAGGCTTATATGCACCACAGAATCGCAAGGGAGCAGGGCATACAAACAAGTGGATTACACCTGGATATAGGGAGGCGAGAAAGATGCCAAACCATTTATGAATATAAGACCATTAAAAGACGTGCAGGTTGCTAGAAAGGGGGAGAAGATAATTAAGAAGACACAAGCGTTGTGACAGACCTATGATAATGTTTGAATGACTCCAATTTGATAGTGCTTGAATGACTCCAATTTACAGAGCTTTCAGAGCCTCTGGGACCCTTGTTTTTCTGAGGTGGAATAAATTCCTTCAGTGAAGCACTTTTGCCAAGAAACACCATTTCTGACCTGCTTATTTTCATTCCTCAAGTATCCAGGTCTGAGTCAGGTGCAAAAAGTACCTAAGTCCAAAAACAAAAATGGCCAAAACTCAAAATTGTTGGGTTTTCAAATCCAGCATGCATAAAATTTTAATATTCAGCAATGCTCAAATACATCGGAATTCTAATCAGCAGATTTTATGGATTTGTTATTTTTTCAGAACCTCTTTTCCTAAAAATAGACGTTTTGTGAACGCAGTGCTGTCAGCACCAGGGTTTTCATTACTATTGTAATGGCTATTACCTTCACAACTATTATTTGTGTTAATAACTAATGACACTGGCAACAAGCACACTCAATGTGAGATTATACGTTAACATTTGCTGAGTCCCCTTTCGCCCTATACATACTGCTTTAGATTTCTCTAAAACTGACTCATGCATCATAATCGCCTTTTCAACTTACCGCTTGTTTTCTTCTCAATTTTTGCCGAGCAGAATGCATATGAAGCAATTGTAGGCAGGTTTTGCACTCATTCCACCATGCATATCTTAATTGCCTCCGTTTGCCAAGAAAGAGCTGTGGGCTATCGTCACAAAACCTGACTGAGAGAAATAAATTTTAAATGAGATCCCACTTATTCTTGTTTGATTATTGATTATGACTTCAAAGATTTTTAGCTAAAAAATGTGACAGTTAAAAAAAGGCATTGACTAATATTTACTTCCACTGATAAATCTTTTATGCTGAAGTGAATCTTCTTTGGCTTTCTAAGAGTAGACCCGCTGAAAATAAATTAAAAAAACTTGACAACTTTTTATATCACTGAAGTTGTCCTGGCATGTAGTTTGTCCCTCATAATAATGCGAAAAAAAAAGTAAAACAAATGTTGATTCCAATCAAATTTTAAGATATGGCAATTGGTGATATGCGCTATGCACAAGCCAAACTAATTACAAAGCTTGGCATTTGGTTTTGAGACGGTGGATAGGAGCATTACAGTCAGGTCCATTAAAATTTGGATTTGAAAATGTAATTTTAGTGGTTGACCATAGAATATTGGAGTTGAAATTAAATAATGAATAAATAACTGTTCAAAGCACAGAGAGTTACTGCTTTCAGTTTCAATTTGAGGGTATAAACATCAAAATTGGGAGGAGGATGTAGGAATTCTGGCACTTTTTTGAGAGATCCACCCCCTTTTTGAAGGCCAAAAAGTAACTGGACAATTGGCTGCTGAGCTTTCCCATGGCCAGATGTGTTTTATTCCCTCATAATATCATTCAAAACTGAACACGCACCATCTCACAGCAAGAAGGTCATGGGTTCAATTCTGGCCTGGGGCCTTTTTGTGTGGAGTTTGCACGCTCTCCCTGTGTTTGTATGGGTTTCTTCTGGGTACTCTGGTTTCTTCCCACAGTCCAAAGACATCCATGTCAGGCTTACTGGAGACGCTAATTTGCCAACAGGTAAGAGTGTGCACATATATTGGTGTATGAATTGCTTGCATTGCATTGGCAAGCTATCCAGAGTGGGTTCCAGGCTTTTGCCCATAGTCAGCTGGGATAAGCTCAAGATCACATCCAACCCCAGTGAGGAAGAAGCAGTACAGATAATGAATGCATGGATGCATTTACATTGGAATCTGTTGCCGTTAGCTCTTAAGGGGCCATCTACCTTAAATTTGGGAGAATTCTGCAAAAATATCAATTTTTATTTTTTTGCTGTTTTGACATCCTCATTAACTATTTTATCCATAGGAAAGCAACTTTTGATAGATTTTCAACAAATTTATTGGAAAAAAATGCAGTTTTATATTGGGTTGTTATGAGAAAAAAATCATGAATCTAAACAATGTTTGTTCGCAAAACTTCAGACCAGCATAACACTGTTGTCTGATGATGTTATACTGTGTCGATGATGAGACCTTCAAAGCCTTTGCAATTTGACGTTGAGGAACATTGTTTTTAAAGTATTCCACAATTTTTTTACGCAAGCCTTCACAGTTTGGAGAGCCTCTGGCCATCTTTACTTCTGAGAGACTCGGCCTCTCTAAGACATCCCTTTTATAGCCAATCATGTTACATACCTGATGCCAGTTATCTTAATTACTTGCTAAACGTTCTTTCAGCTGATTCTCTTATATATTTATTGCCTTTTCAGCCCTTTTTTGCCTGTGTCCCAACTTTTTTGAGACCTGTTGCAGCCAGAAATTTTTAAATAATCTAATTTTGTGGATAAAAATGTAAAATGTCTCAGTTTCAACATTTGAAATGTTATCTATGGTCTATTGTAAATAGCATATTGGCTCATGTGATCTGAAAGTCATTGCATTTTGGTTTTATTCACAATTTACACTTAGTCCCAACTATTTCGGAATTGGGGTTGTATATCATATTATTATCATATTATCCAACATAATAGCGGGAAAAAATAACCTTTTGTTGATCATTTTGTCTCAAGGTAAATGGCCCCCTTAATATGAAATCCACAGAGCTGTCACTACCTGTGATGTAAACCGTTATATAGCTGACAAATCAGAACATCCCATCAAAAAAAGGTAAAACCATTTGATATGGTCAGGTGAACTATTTGGTATATTCTTGAAAGAAAATGAAGTTTTGATGAGCTCAGGGATACAAAAAGGCCAGGAATAACAGGAGAGGATGACTGAAGAACTCTATCCCTGGTTCAGAAAAACCTCTTCACAACTAATGGCCGGATCAAGAACATTTTCCAGGAGGCAGGCGTGTCAGGGTATTAGTCAGCAATCAAGAGAAGACTTCACCAGAGTAAATGCAGAGGGTTTATCTCAAGATGTTGACCATAAGTAATGCTCTAAACAGGAAATTTGCCAAAAAAAAAAAAAAAAAAAAACCTGTATAGCTCTAAAACAACATGCGTTGCACAAGGAAAACAAGGATCAACTTGTATCAGAATGATGGGAAGAGAAGAACAGGGAGAATGGAAAGAACTACTCATGATCTTAAACATACCATCTAATCTGTGAAATGGTCATATGTGGACATGTATGCCAGCCAATTGAGCTGGTTCCCATGTATTTACTGATGATGTTACTGTTAACAAAAGATGGAGGATGAATTATGAATTGTATAAGGCTATATCACATGCTTAGATTCAGCCAAATGCTTCAGAACACATAGGAAGACACTTCACAGAGCAGGTGGATAAATGGCTTGCAAGCATTCTGCAAAAGCAACCCAAGAATTTCTAAGGCAAAGAAATGGAATATTCCACAATAGACAAGTCAATGATATGACCTGTGTAGAATTGATTGTGTATTACACTTGCTGAAGGCAAAAGTGAAAGAGAAAACAGCCCAACAAAAAAGCAGGAACTGAAGAGAACTGCAGTGAAAGCCTGGCAGAGCATCTATGGGGAGTAATTCAAGAATCCAGTAATGTCTATAAGTTCCAGACTTCAGGCAGTTGGTGACTGTAAAAGATTTGCTACCACGTTTTAAAAATACAAAGTAAATTTTTTATTATGTTAGTCTGTCCAAACATCATTGAACCCCTAAAACTGGGGGTATTATGTACACTACCGGTCAAAAGTTTTAGAAAACCCCAATTTTTCCAGTTTTTAATTGAAAATTATGCAGTTCCAGTCCAATGAATGGCTTGAAATAGTACAAAGGTAAGTGGCGAACTGCCAGAAGTTTTAAACAAAAAGTAAGATTACCCAGTTTTTTGTACGGCGTCAAGTAGGTGAAAGGATGGTTCCTCAGTGTGTGACATCAACTGTCAAACAGGAAGCGTGATGGTCTGGGGCTGTTTTGCTGGATCCAGGGTTGGTGACTTGTACAGAGTGAAAGGCACCCTGAACCAAAACGGCTACCACAGCATTCTGCAGGGCCATGCAGTACCCTCTGGTATGCGTCTAGTTGGTCAGGGGTTCATCCTACGGCAAGGTAATGACCCAAAACATAAGTCCAAGCTCTGCCAGAACTACCTTAGGAAAAAAGAACAAGATGGTAAGCTTGAAAACGTGGAGTGGCCAGCACAGTCTCCAGACTTATACCCCATCGAGATGGTTTAGGATGAGCTGGACAGAAGAGTGAAAGCAAAGCAACTTACAAGTGCCACACATTTATGGGAACTTCTGCAACAAAGTTGGGAAGCACTTTCTGAAGAATATTTGATTTCCATTGTAGAAAGAATGCCACGAGTGTGTTCAGCTGTTATATCTGTCAAAGGTGGCTACTTTGAGTCAAAAGTTTAGAATACATTTTGGTTTATAAATTGATTCCATGATTTCTTTTTTAACTTCAATTGTTCATTTGTTCTATCATTTCAATGCTTTTATTCCAGAGTGCAATGAGACATTAAACTGCATAATTTTCAATAAAAAAAACTGGAAAAATTGGGGTGTTCTAAAACTTTTGAGTGGTAGTGTATAATAATGGTTGCACATGCCACAAGGTACATACAATATCTTACAAAAAACCCTCAAAGTCAACCTAAAAGTCTATCCTTCAAGCGCTTCTAAATGTACTGTGGTAGCATGCAAACTCAAAATGATGAAAATGTTGTCACCGTCCAAACACTTTTGGACCCGACAGTATATTGGATTTCGAACTGAAGCCTCAGTCAGAATAGCATATGCCTTTCAAAGTCTTAAGAGTGATGAACAACACCCAGTGCCAAGGTTCATAGATCACGGAACGAAAAGCCACGGAGACCCGGGAAACCAAGAAGACCATGGCAACCAAACTGTAATTTCCTCCAGTGACACCATCTGCCCGTTATCATAAAACGGCGCTGATTTATCATGTCCTCAACTACGCATGTTTATAACTAGGCCAATATTCTGTGGTAATACCATATTATTACACGTGTGAAAGCGCGCGTATGAACACAAACGCGCACGCGCACACAACTAGGTTTACATTAAGTGTTTTGGGAAATTGCGCTTCATTGGCATGTTAAGTAAATAACTTTGCAATAACAGTCCAGCGTTAGGGGCTTGCTATGATCTTGATTTAAATTAAGAAACGTTCCGACAGGTAAATGGTTAAACTGGGAGGAGGAGTTACTGAGTGAGCCGAAGATTACCAAACAGGGAGGGAGAGAGGGGAAGCGAGCAAGCGAGTAAGATTGGATGCGAGGGATGCTGAATAAAGAGGAACAAATTGTAGCTCAAGAACCTCCATATGGACGGTTGAGAGATTTATCAAAACGCTTAATAAAAAATGCATATGAAGGAGTAAACTAGCGAAGAAAGTGGCTAAAAACTACGCTTTTCAGACATTTGTGCAAGAAAAATTACCATCAATTTGAAGTAAACAACTGGCATCGGGGACCACTCTACATCTTAAAGTGTGAGCAGGTTAGGACATCATTTCATACTGCCGCGAATTATCTGCCCTACAGCAGAGCTAATCTCATTCAAGGGCTGACCCAAAGCCTTTTGCTGGGCAAGTGGTTTAGCTCTTTCATATACTCATGAATTTGTTTTTATTTTTGTGCGTGCAGTTCGTGGACACAACAAGAATATAGTAGCAACTAATTTTATTCGCATACTTTTGAGTGCTTAGCGACTGGATCAATTTTGCAGCGCTTATTTCGAGTTTGAAGGGTGAAGAGAACATCGCAATGGAACTGGAGTTCAACAATACGTAGATAAAGACTAATATCCGCACCAATTCTTAAAAAGCGAGGAGACCCCTCTGTGTTTTTCAGCGTTCTCATTTCTAACTGGGATGGTCTGGAGGCATAGCGTGGGATAGAGGGACCGATACCCGAGAAACGAAGAGCGACGGGAGGGAGAGATAAAGAGAGAGAGATCTAAGGATTATGGCTCTCGCAACATTCTCTCTCTGTCTCATAATCCTCACCTGTGTATACTTACACCTGGTGTATGCCAACAATCGACACGCCGTCTACTGGAACAGCTCAAATATAAAGTAAGTGCGAAAAAAATATTCTTCTCCTTACTTCCGCTGTTGTTTAATTTTGAGGTGTGTTACTAGATTTCTGCATATGATGGCTCAATGGCAGACTGAGTGCTCTATAGCGTACATTTGCAGTGGTCTCCTCCGAAGGCTAACCGTTACCGCTGCAAAAGAGAAAGGATACGGGATGACACAACTTTATAGTGAACAACCCGACATCCAAACAAAGTTAAACGTGATTGGTAACTGTTCGCACAGACTAATTGGTCAAATTTACAGTGAAAACGAAACACTCCAAATCGCTTGCAGGTTCGAACTAAATTATTTTCTGTTTGGCCTTTGTTTTCAATAATGATATGAGGAACGGGTTCATTTTTCCTTCGCAAGAATTTCAGTGAAATTGATTTTATTGATCTTAAGTAATTCGCCCATCTTGCGCAGACGCTGCTGTATCATCAGATTTCATGCTGCCAATTACGATCACATCTGTTTAACTCGGCTGCTCAGCGATCTGTTCCGTGAAGCACTTACAGTTTGGAGGAACTTACACGAGGGAGCAGTGTTGCTTTAACGTGTCGGTCCGCCTGAGCCGTGAGCTTTTTTCGATATTTCACGGACATACTTTGTTCTGGACATGACCGCAGTTTGGCGGATACAATTTTCCTGTAGCCTACTTTTAGCCCGCCGCTGCTGTCAAAGTCTACTGGCTTTCATCATCTTCGCTATTCTGCTGTCACCCTACACGATTATTTCTCTCTTTTTGTTCGCCAACGACACCTCTGCGATCCATCCCTGCTTAACTCGCAGATCTTAGCCAATTCGGGATATAATTGCTGTATCCTTTGAAAACTCAATTTTTTTCAGTTTCCTTCGCCAAACATTTTGAGTAACCCTTGCAGCTCACTTAATCATTACCTTTACCCTTTCCCGTACTCATTATCTTTTCGTATATATTCTTTGTATCGCCTTTTCTACCCTTCTTCCTCCTGCGTTTCTTGACTGATGCCCTGAAAGATTCTGTAATTCCTTTCGCGTAGTCCTTTGTGACACATGGAGTTGCGATTTTTGGAAGTTTTAAGCCTTACCCCTCTCATTCCCGGTTTTTGTCTTTCTCCCGCCCCCCTCTCGCTGTCTTTTTATCCCCCCTGACCTCAATCTGTTTGTCTTGCAGACTCTACGCCCCGTGTCTCCATTCACTCCAGCCAGGTGCTGTCATTACCAGCACATTTCTATTCCTGGTTGGCCATCAAGAAACAGCAAGACATGCACATAACACACTGCATGAACACTCAGACTCTCTCTCTCTCTCTCTCTCTCACTCTCAAACACACACACAGCATACACCACTCCACACTAACACA
Organism: Gymnothorax javanicus; assembly: GCA_029692085.1. NCBI lineage: Eukaryota > Metazoa > Chordata > Actinopteri > Anguilliformes > Muraenidae > Gymnothorax > Gymnothorax javanicus. The sequence goes on along the minus strand of CM056197.1, from coordinate 120,939,146 downwards.
CATACACATGCTACGTGTGTTGGTGTGATTCATGCTATGAAAGGAAAAATAGTTTTTAAGCGGACGTGCTCTCTGTAGCGTATATTCAGTCTATTGCACTTGCCATGTTACCCTTCCATTACTTAGAGTAATTGAATTAGAGGAGTGTGACCTTTTTCATCGTCTTCTTAAGCGCCACTGTCGCTAAAATTAATGAAACAATTGTTATGAATGCAAGAGATATGAGCAAAGCATAAGGATGACCAATTTAATGGTCAGACTACGTGGTATTTAGTGAAGATTTTGGAATTTATATCTGTTCAGACAGTGGATTATTGGACTGGCCATGACAAATGGTGTCATGTGACATTTTTGACAGAGTTAAACTGTTACTCAGTTGGACAGGACACTGTTTGCTCCGTGATTTCTGGCACATTCTACTGCTTGGGACTTGAGAGGTTTTTATTTAACCACATTCTTTTCTCTGATGTATACATAAATGGATTCCTACTAGCAATAAACAACATTAATGCTGCAATTTCAGAGCAATTTTTGAAATGGCAAGAGGAGCTCCACTTACAATGAAAAAACAATCTCTCAGAAGAATTGCATAAATACTGCCTGAAACACCATACCTTTTACCAACATTGCTCAGTTCGCAGCTAATATTTCAAACACATGATTTACGTCAAGTGCTTCAATTAGCAATGTGCATTTTTACTAAATATTAGCTGAGTGCAGCAAATGACAGAAGAAAATAGGCCAGCCTAGAACCGTCAATACAGGTCGGGAGGAGTTATGCAGTATTTTACATCAAAATGACATTAGCAGCCACACCAGTGGCACCATGAATATTTTACAAACTTGCATGCCCCGGTACATGTTCGGAGTGTTGATGAGCCGCAAGATCTCTCCTTTAATATTCAGATATATTGGCCGACAGCGCAGTGGAATGGAGCATGAAAATCTAACAAACTCTACCCGCAGTGTTTTCCCAGCAGCCAGTGCTGGTGTTGAGAGAACACCTACCTGAAATCTTGTGGTTTATTTATTTTTTTTTTTTGGTGAGTTGAGGATCCAGCAGTGTCCATGTTGGTTACACTTACAGCTTATACCTTTTTTTGGAAACTCCTCTGTGTGCCTGCTACCTCTGTGAATCAAATGAACTGCTTATCTAGGATTTTTAAGGGGGGAACTAGACATTTTAGGCAGCCATTGCTGTGTTCCTCTCTCCCTATCACCCCCCTGCTGATGTGCCCAAATCTACCTGCGGTGAAATCTTTCCCCAAATGCAGCTAAAAAAATAAATAAATAAATAACCCCAGGCTTAAATCGTGGATTTGTACGGTATTCACTGCAACTGAATCGCAAAAAGCGGCTTCTGAGCTGTTGCCGTTTGGGATTGAAAATAATTGTGGGCGTGATGCTATCATGCGAGATGGGCTTTGAAATTGAGTTGAACCTGCTGCCACAACATGTAGCCCTCGGATATATTTCAAACTGGACCATGATATTCAAAATCATTTCAGCGCACTGAAAATAGCAAAAAAAAAAAGTCAGATAAAACATGGTAAGCTTATATCTAGTCGTAAATGGACAGTGTTGCTGCCACGGCGGGCAGTGCCACATACTAAGCCTTGTCCATGACTGCACTTGGTTTTGAAAGGAAAATTTCTTTAGAAAACTTGCTGTAGTCTTGGATTTAGAATAATCTTTGTCACTGGTTTTGCAGTAAGTTTTTTTTTTTTTTTTAGCGTGGACATATTTATTCATAACCTTGTGTTACATCCTGGCTCAGCTATTGGTGGGTAAAGCTGTTGCCTCACAGGAAGTGTGTTGTGGGTTTGAATCTGGCCTGGGTCTTTCTGTTTGGATCTGGGGAGTCCATTTGTTCACATGTTCCTCAAAGTACTCTGATGTTGTCCTTCAGTCCAAAGACATACACACCAAGATAATCAGGAACACTGAATTGTCCACGGGTTTGAGTGTGTGAGTGACTGATGTGTGTTTCTAGCGATGGATTAGCAAACTGTCCAGGGTGTGTTCCTGCCTGTTGCCCATTGTATGATGGGATAGGCTCCAGCTTCCTGCATTCTGATGAGGAATAAGTGAGTTTGAGAATAGATGGATGGGTTGGTTATTTGGCACTAACTGAAAACGGCATATAATTTTCTATTGTCTTTCTAAGGATTATTATTTATTTGGAGAATCAACATGTCACATTTCACAAGTGCAGATTGATTGCTTTAGAATGTGCTAGAACTTCTTCACCTGCAGTGCAAAGTCATTTTAGGTATATTTATGAAAAGTGGTAATTGATGTCATATATTTTTTGGCTATACTAAAAAGGCCCACAGTTTTATCAGGATACATTCATTCTATCAGCAACTGACACAAACACCTTTTGGCAGCTGGCCATCTTTAGTTTGTGTTTATTAGGGGGTGGAAATCAATGCCTTGCCGCACTGCACATTTAGGGTGAAATTTACAAGCGAATTGCAAAGGACGAGCGAATGTTTACGAGCAGTGGCTGTGCTTTCTGAGCGCGTATAACTCAGGAGTGAAAATTAAATGCGCAAAAATTCGCTCAGGGGACGTCCATAAGCACAGGGATTAAAAAAAAAAATGTAGTGTCTAATTTTGTTTAATTCCTATTATTTTGTATTACAATTGTTTTTGCAGGGCGACGCTCCAAGTATTCTTTACAAAGAATCAGAAGGAAAATTGTTCTGAAACTCGGCTTGAGCCCCCCAAAAACAAGCAAGATTAACCCATTAATGCTCGGCTATTCCATTTGTTAAAGCACATTTTGAGTCATTCATTGCTTTTTGTGTGGTTATCAAACATTGAAAGAACAGTGTAAACTCCTTAGCATAACAGATGATTGCTCCACATGATATTAAATCATTCTCATAATGTTAAAGGACTAATACAGTAGTGTGCGGTGATGATTATACACCACCACTTTCATCTAAAAGGGGTCCTAATATATTACTTCTTTACAAATGTTTTGTGAAAATGTTTTGAAAAATACTGTTGTTGGCAATGAGAACAAAAAACTCATTCCCACAAGTATGTTGAGGTAAAAATATGGGTAATAAACAAAAACATTGAAAACATCAATTTTCTCTAACAATTGAAAGGTGTTGCAAATGTTATTTTTTTGACTCTTGCTTATCCTGTATGCATGTTGGCCTTACATGATGCTGAAGACGTTAAATGCTGCCATTGCATTTTAAGAAACACCATCAAGCGTATTAAAGAGACCTGCTTGCTGAAAACTAGTGGCAATAGAGGTGCAAAACAGAGGGTAAATGGCTCTGATGTTTGTTATCTGTGTATGACAAGTAAAAAAAAAAAAAAAAAAAAATTGGCAGTTGACAGCATGACAACTCCGTGATGATATTAATAGCGCCAGAAGTGAAGAGATTAAAGGGTCAAGATCTACACCAGTAAGAAAATGGTTTGATTGCTTGTGTTGCTGCCAGGAGCTGGCAACATCACAAAGACTTCAGTTTGCCTAGAACTTCAAGGATTGGTCACCAGCAGACTGGGAACAAGTCCTTTGGCCTGATTCATCAAAATAGAAATTTTCTTACCCAAACGCAGAACTTATGTGCACCGTAGAGTCAGATAATGTTTCAAAAATGACAGTTTAACCCCTTCAGTAAAACATAGGGGTGGTAATATTACAGTTTGGGGTTCAGCCTGCTTGAAAGGAGCTGGTGATCTCATAAAAATTGATGGAATCATGAATCAAAAGAAATATCACAGCATCCTTGGGAGGCGCGTATTGCCATCTGGAAAGAGACTGATTGGCCGGGGATTTTATTTTCAACAACATAATGACCCTAAACACACTTCTAAATTGTGAAAGAATTATCTTGGTCAGAAAGAAACGTGGTGACATAGAAGTTATGATTTGGCCTGCTCACATCCAGACCTTAATCCGATTGAACAAATCTATTGTAACATCAAAAGAATCTCTTTAGAATGAACTTCAAACGATATGCAATGGTTTAGTGAGTGAGGAAATGAAAAATATGGGAAAAAAATTAAATGCTATATCAAAGCAAAGGGTGGCCACACTATATTGACTTTTTCTCTCAAAAAGACATTATTATTTTTGTTTTTACTAAATATTGTTATCTGTTTACGTATTTACATGTACATGATCCAATATTATATTAAATAAATACCTGAATAGTACTTGTTTCTTTTTATTCTTCATTTTGTTAAGTGTATTATCATCTCTCCACACTACTGTATGTGATGCTGACAGCAAGCATTTAAAATGGGTGACATTATTGCAATCCAAATTCAAAATATTGGAGAGAGTTGTCTCCCCCTGTCCCCTCCTCCCGCAAGCAATTGCCAGGTTGAGGACACTTACCCTGCATGAACGAGCGCAAGCCATTTCAATCTTACTTTAATCAATGCATACTCATTTAATAGCAAAGAAAACCATTTTACATATGTTAAACTGCGCTCAGCAAGAAACTTCACCTCTCTGACACATTCAGGTTAAAGTCATGAGTTAACAGAGTCAGTGGATGAAGCAACACCCACCATTCAAACGGCAAAGATTACGTGGCTTGAGATGAACCTCACAACGAGCCGTGTGCTAGCTAACAAACAGTTTTCGGTGGATAACTCAGAAAGTGTAACGTTTGCTAGCTAAAAGAGAATGAACTATCTATGCTGTTCAGGCATCAAGGACTACCATTATCTGCAAGTTATCTGTAGCTACATTGGTTCATTAAATTATATAACTTCCTAGCTGAATTTGAACACTTTCATTGATTCGGTCACAGAATTGAATAAACTCTTTTAAAACAGGTATATGGTCTCTCTTAAATAGAAAGTTAGTAGTAGCTGTGATAAATTAGCTTGTTAAGGTTAGCTAAGGTTAGCTGAAGCTCAGTACTTAGTGTTATGCCACCCTGACACTTGCACGATTTTTGTCCCCGCAATGCGTCGTGGCAAGGCGTGCCATTTCGGCAGTACGCAGCGGAGCCTTCTTTGCGCCCTGTTCACGCACAGTACACGCATAAGTTAAGCACTGTCGACGCAATGCGCGGCAAATTTGAACTATGCATGAACACTTCCTGAGAAGTTCCTGCCATGATCATGTGAACAACTCCTGACAACACCCTAACACAACACGCATTGACACGCACTGTCGGCAGTGTTCGCACCGAAGTTCGCGTAGTGTTCACGCATGATTCACGCAAGTGGCACACACAGGGCACGAACATTGCGTGCCGAATGCGTGCCGAATTTTTGAACATTTCAAAATTCTCTCTATGACACGGCATGCACCCCCGCACCCTTCACACACTCCTCACGCTCGTTCCCGAAGACTTTAATCATTGCCACGATGCATTACGTGGCATTGCGGGAACAAAAATCATGCAAGTGTCAGGGTGGCATTACTTATTCAGGGGAACATTACCAAACTTTGGGCTACAGCCGTCTCCATCTTTCTCCAATATTTATTTGTGTTTTATTAGGTCTCTGGTTGTGGAGCTTTTTAGTAGGATGTAGATGCTTATTAGATCGGGTTGAATCTAATGTTAGCTCTGTTGATCCAGTTTGCTTGCATGCTTCCACAGTACTCTCTTGGCCTGCAAATTTATGTCATACCTAGCAACACGGGGTGTCGAAATTGGCAGGATCACACAGACCGAAATATCTACAAACATTCTGGGAAGGAATTGAAATTTCCAAGTAGAAAATAATGGCTGTTGTGTAGGAGAAGCCAGAATTTCAACTTAACGCGTTTCTTTAAACATTCTCGATATATCATGGTCATTTAATGATTTAGTACAATGACTATATCATTGCTCCTTTCAGTAATCATTCAAACTGTTATGAGCAAATTCATCTGAAATAAAACAGTTAAGACTCATATCATTGAAAATTAAATAAGGATTTAATTTATAATGTTGCTATATAGGTCCCTGAGCACTCCATCTTTGGAATGCCTCATAAAATGCTTACTAATGGTTACTGTTAGTTAATCATTACTACATTGATCGTCCAGCCTCGGGACATGCTCTGTGTGGGAATGTGCATGTGGATTATGTTCAGAACCTGTGTTGGATTTAACAGTTTCCTAACCCTGCTCTTGGACTACCTCTGCCCTTGACATTTTGGCTGTCTCACTGATCTGACACACCCGGTCCAGCTCAAGTACTCCACTAACGAGTTGACTGGAGGAATCGGGTGTGTTAAATCAGGAAAGGCAGGGACACTCTTGGAGCAGGGTTGGGATACACCGGTATATAGCACAGGGCCATGTTTGCCTTTGTTTCTCACACGTTCCAGACAGTTCTATCACACCGCTGCAGGAGCACAAGTGAAAGTACATGAACAGTGGTTGAAGTCAGGTCAGTGTTTTTATAAGGTCTGGATGACACCTATTTCTTCACGATCCATCTCTTTTGTCACTGGTGCCTACCCTCTCATTCTGACTTTGACGTGTTTTTGAATTGACCTTGAACATGGTGTATAGTGTGCATTGTCTTTGAGTGTTTGTGTGTGGCAGCTTTGTGTCTGTGTGAGCCATTGCGTTTTTAATAGAGAGCGAGTGTGTGTATGCGTGTGTGTGTGTGTGTGTGTGTGTGTGTGTGTGTGTGTGCGTGTGAGAGAGAGAGAGAAATAGAGAGAGAGAGAGAGAGAGAGTGTGTGTATCTGAGCACAGAGTGATCTCTTCCTCCCAATTGCTGATATAATCTATGAAGTGTAGCGGAAATTGGCCCAGTTTGCATGTTACTGAAAGGGTTCATTAAAAAGCTACGTGTTAAATGATTAAATGGAGATCAATTGTAATTGAGCCGGGAGTTTTAAAAAAATCTAACAAAGAAACTAATATGGCTTTCTAACAGAGTCTAAATAAACCCCTGAAATGATATTGCTTCATTCTGAGAAAATGATGGTAATCTAAATGGGGTTAAAACCTACAAATTAAAAAGTGGGCAACAGCACACCACGCAGGTCCCCTATTACTTTACCTGGAGTGCAGCTGACTAGCCATTACACACCACTCAAAATCTATTCCTGCTTGACATTACATAGGGAAGAGACTGCCCAGAGGCAAGCAGGACTGATCAATTTCAGCCAATCAGTCAGTCAGTTCCATCATTATTTTGGGTGTGCTCTCCCCCTTGTGATGTCAAGGAGGACAGATTTTTGAAATGGCTTATAATGGCTGATTGGCTGTGCACCTAGTGACATGATAGGGGAATTTTAATGAATAAAAGACCTTTAGAAAATGGTGAGAATTAAAAGAACAGCTGAAAAAGTGTGGAGTAGCCCAAAAAGAGAAGGATAATGGTAACTGAATGTGAGTCTGTTGCTGACTCACCTTGGTAGGTCACAGGAAGTCCAAAGCAATCAAACCTGAGATGCCACTCTTTAAATTGCTTGCATTAGGAGGGACGGTCTATTGATACAAATAAAAGATCATTTGCGACTAATATGCCTGACCAGACAAGCGAATAATCAGACCGGACATATTGATGTTTCACCCTAAATTCATTCAAAGTAGGCTAAGAGGTCACCTCCTGAATTTGCTCCAATTTGAGTGCTTTACCTTAAATTACAAACGCAATACCAAAGTGTTTCTGGTGCTGTAGTTTGGTGTAGAGCTCCAGGAATATTTGCAAAAATAAGTATTGCGTTGGACTCTCTCCACCATGAGGCCGGTTCCCCCCAACGCTTCCTCATGTTTGCAGTCAGGTGTTTATCCCTGCCACTGTTATCGCAGGCTTGTTCTAGTTGGGTATCAGGCCTGGGTTCTCTGGGAAACACTCTGTGACCGTTCTCTGAGAAACGCTCCATCTAAATTTGATTGGATTTAAATCAGATCAAATTCCGATCAGAGGTCCTTAGCGAAGCTCCTCAGTTTTCGAAAATAAGAGCACAGCAGAAGAGATGGTAGCTGATGTTGACAGAGGATAGAGTGTGTAGCACGCCTCGCAGAGCAGTCGGGTCAGAGAGACATCACTTAGGCAAACAGACACTTGATAATTTTTGGAGAAAAAAATGTAACTGTTTGAGTGGTACTGGCAATATAATGTGCTTGAGTTTGGGAAGAGAGAGAGATATGATGAAGGAGCACTTAAAATCTGCGTTAAATGAGATACCAAATGGAGTGGCGTGCTATTGAGAATAAAATGTGTTGAAACACACAAAAACGCACGCCGGCACACGCACACAAAGGGGCACACATACACGCACTTACACACGCAGGTAGACACACACGCACGTGCTTGCACATACGCATGCGAACGTACACGCAGACACGTGTGCACACACGCATGTACACACACTCATACACATACACACGCACACACACACACGTGCGCACGCGCACTCACACATTAGCAAGCAGGATAAAAGTGGAAAAGTTGTCCATCCCCTTGTGGCAACCAAAGATAAACTTTGAGAGCATTCTGCATTGTCTGTTTTGACAGATAATGGAATTGAGATAACAGGATAGCATACCGAGTTACAATTCAGTTTGAGCCGCAATATCTCACAGAGAATGGCAGAACGGGGAGACTGGTTCTGGATTTACAATAGAGCGGATCTCCAGCAGCGAGCTGCTCATGAGCACTTTTCTATCTCGCGAACAGATTACCTTCACGACATCCTGAATATGAATATCGAAACATATGAATGCATGAACTAAATTAATATTTTGAATATCACAGGTAGACTGAGAAGTCGCTCAAAATATTCAATCATAAAGTGATAATGAAATAAGCGATACGCATCTTCAGGCCCAGTTGGCATTCTGTAAAATATGAAGTGTTCAATCCACTTTTGAGGACAATATTTCATCCCTATTAGACCCTATGTATTCTGTCGAAGTTGAAATGAAGAGCCTAGGGCTAAAAGTACTTAGGACACATTTTCACGCACTGTGAGGTAAAGATAGGAACACATCTTTTGTTGTTACTTAAATTTCTTTTTCTTCAGTTTTCAAAATATTGTGCTGTTTTTGTTCAAGTAGTTATATTCTTGAACGTACAAAATGGAGATATGTAAACTTTTTAGCAAAAAAACCGCCATGAAGTCCATTTTTTCTCGGCCATTTACTGCATTTCATTCTCTCCCCACTGAAAAACAGCCTGTTTTGAGTGGGTGTCTCTTCTATAGTAATGAATAGGCTGGAGAACAGAGCTAAAAGCGAAAAAAGCGTAACGTTAGCGCTACAAGGGAGAGAGGGGTGGGAAGGTCGAGCATTGCTGTGGGTGGGTGCAGGGCACACAGACAGAGCTGTGAGGCTGGTACTCCACAGAGCAGGCCTGTTTCTGCCATAGAAAACGGGAGGAACTTCAAAGCGCGAGTTTCAAACAGCGAGTTGTAAAATGGGACTCTAACAGCTGAACTGGGGGGTCCTGAAAGTCAACCTTCTGTGGGCTGTTAGATTCAGCGGAGACTACTGTCGAAGTGGACCAAACTGGGATAAAATGTTCCATAATATGGGTCCTTTTCTCTGTTGTACTGGGTAGAAGATAATACATCTCAGACTAGAAACAAAAATAAAAAAAAAACAAAGTTATCAGTCATTAAATAGCAAAAATGAATAAATAAATAAACAAAAAGATATATGACAACACCACAATACACAATGCTAGAATTGTGATTCATGCTGTGTTTTTGTTACTCCAGCTGGCTTCAGTAACATAAGATTCAGGTGTAGTTTTTTAAGTGAGCATCCTCTACTGGCATGAATTGTTCTCAGCCAGAAGGCGATGGGGAGCTGAGGTGTTTGTGTGTATGTGTATATATGTGTGTGTGTGTGTGTGTGTGGGTGGGGGGGCTCTAGAGAGTGAGAGGGTGCAGGTGTTTCATTTTGACGGCCAGCGGTAAAACTTGAGGGAAAAAAAATTGAAATCCAGATATGAGAGCATGACGAGAAGGCGAATCGCAGCTCGGTATTGATATGTGTGAAATTTCAGTTTCACTCCAGCTGGTGGTCAACAATTAAACTGTGCAGACTGAATTGCCATTCATTTTGTCAATTTATTTGTTTTTTTTATTATTTCACGGCTAGAAATTATACACAATATCTATTAACTTGAAAATAAAAACACCAGTTTATTTCTTATCAATTTTTAATTTATATTAGATTCCTGAGCCCTGTCAGAATATGTCATGCACTAAATTGACTGGGCCACACCAATTCTGGTTCATAGCCATGCATTATATTGGTAAATACACTTGTGCGTGAAAGCATTCAGGAAAAAAAAAAAAAACTTCTCTCTTGTTAAATGACACTGATAAAATATTGCAAGCTACAATGGTCAAATTAAGCCCTTGGTAATGACATTACAAGTAGTTCTCAGTAGTGTGAAAAATAAATTGGGCCATTAGAATGTGTGAAATGAGTTTGTTTGAGCAACTGTGGCATTAGGTATTGGGTAGTTAATCATACAATTAACTGTAAGTGAGAGCAGCCATTTTGAAATAAGATCACTGTCAGACCTGAAGTCCATATTTGAAATACGTTTAACCCCTTAACTGCTGCGTCCTCAGTTCTCCTGAGAGTTGTTACCGCAACTATATCGCCGCTACTTCTCTGTCCAAAGGTTTCAAGTGTCTTAAATTATGTCAGTTTGCTGTGAACTTTCAAGAATGACTGTGTCTTAAAGTAATCTCATTATTTCTTAATCTTAGCAATGAGAAACCAAAAGCCTTAAACAGCTGTTTATTGGTTGTCTGATGAATCTTAATCCTAGTCTTATGTAAAAGATATAAGATGAATATTATGCAAAAAAAAAAAAAAAAGAAGTCTTGCATTGTATCAAATATGCTGGCTTTTGACAGGGACTGTATTCAAAGATATCAGACTGTCAAAAGTCAAAATTAAAGTAATAGTTATAGGCTTACAATCTCTGAATGCTCATGTAATCTTTTAATAGTCTTATACAATTATAGAATAGTCTTATACAATTATAGTCTTATAATCACTGAAAAGTTTTTTGCATTGAAAAGGTATTTTATGAGCCCCATCATACTTTTACCAAGGAACAAAGTACGAATGGTGCCTAACAAATTCATTAATTTACCTGGAATTTTCCATTTACTTAAAAACGGGTGGCAAAGAGGAAGCATTACCTTGGGCCAAACTGTATTTTAATGGAAACATTAATCAATCAGGCACGCTCACTTGAACGATAACCCATTAACTTGTTTTTCTGCTTTGTGAGAGCACACAGTAATTTTAATTATATGTCCAAACATGTAAATTGTTTCCTCTTTAATTGCCTTTTGCTTGTGGAGAACTTTCAACTGTGTCCAATGCAATCTATTTTACAGCCACTGTCAATGAACTCCACATTTGCCTTGTTAAATAAGCTAGCGCCACAAGCCATTGCTAACAGGTTTTTATTTATTTATTTATTTTTTCCTGCACTTATCTCATATGCTGAGATTAATTTTAATGTCACTCCATGTAATCCCACTGCACATCTCTGCATATTTATCAGATACTTTCAATGTTTCAGGGAATTTATTTCCTGATGTCAATTAGGAAGAAAAGTGCGCGTGTTCATGTTAATATTGTAGCTTCTGGTTTAAAAACTGAGGCATAACACCTGGACAAGCTCCAAGGGATTACGGAGCAAGAGTTTAGTTTTTGTTTATTTTTTTAAAGCTTGTGCAGTAATATTGTCAGAATGCTTCAATCCATCTGTGCTGTTGGGGTTTTTAAATATTGGCCGTTACATCAAGCTTTGCACTGTGGTGCCAGGCTTATGTGGATTTTGGGAATGCAATCAGGTGATGACCTTTTGTTCACACCTTAACACCATTTACAACAGCGGACGGGTACATTTGAGAAATTTAAGTGCTCTAGAGCTGTTTGCCTCTGAGAGGATTTAAGCACGCTTAAAAAGACTCCCGCGGTTTGTTCTTGACCTGCAGACTATGCAAAGAAACCAGATATACAACCCCAATTCCGAAATAGTTGGGACGAAGTGTAAATTGTGAATAAAATGAAAATGCAATGACTTTCAGATCACATGAGCCAATATGTCATTTACAATAGGACATAGATAGCATTTCAAATATTGAAACTGAGACATATTACATTTTTATCCACGAAATGAGCTTATTTCAAATTTGCTGGCTGCAACAGGTCTCAAAAAAGTTGGGACACAGGCAAAAATGGGCTGAAAAAAGCAATTAGCATACAAGAGAATCAGCTGAAAGAACATTTAGCAAGTAATTAAGTTAACTGGCATCAGATGTGTAACATGATTGGCTATAAAAAGGATGTCTTCCTTATAGGACTCAATCATCCCTAATATTCTGATGAGCAAACTGTCTGACCTCGGCCTGCCCACTCACGCCTGCACCTGGATTAAAGACTTTCTAATAAACCGCACACAGACTGTCAAGCTTGGACCCCATCTCTCCTCCACCATCACGCTCAACACCGGCTCAACACAAGGCTGTGTGCTGAGCCCAACTCTGGACTCACTGCACACCCACGACTGCTCACCTGCTCATTCCTCAAATACCATCATCAAATTTGCCGATGACACGACAGCAGTAGGGCTCATTTCAGGAGACGATGAGTCTGCAAATCGAGATGAGGTCCAGCGGCTGGTGAGGTGGTGCTCAGCCAATAACTTGACACTAAACGCAAAAAAACCAAAGAACTCATGACTTTAGGAAGCACAGCAGGGAGCATCTTCCACAATTCATAGGGGATGAATGTGTGGAAAGGGTTCAGTACTTCAGATTTCTTGGCATCCTCATCTCCAATAACCTCACCTGGTCCGTCTACACCACGGCTGCAGTGAAAAGGGCTCAACAACGCCTGCACTTCTTGAGGCTTCTGAGAAGGGAAGGTCTGAATACACAGCTGCTGGTGGTATTCTACCGTTCTGCCATTGAGAGCATACTGGTGTACTGCATCACAGTTTGGCATGCTGGCTGTTCTGCGATGGACAAGAAAGCTCTGCAGAGGGTAATAAAGACTGCCCAAACAATCATCGGCTGTTCTCTCCCCTCCCTTGATGAGATCGCCAGTAGCCGCTATCTCAGCAGAGCCCCTGCCATCACCAAAGACTGTACGCATCCTGGTCACCATCTGTTCCACCTGCTGCCCTCCGGGAGGCGCTACAGATCACTCAAAACCCGGACTACTGTATGCAAACACAGCTCTTTTCCAACAGCAATACACACCCTGAATGGACTCAATTAACACACACACCACTAATGCTCCTCCTGTGAATACTGTGTGCAATATCATTGACTTTGCATTATTATTGACTTTCTCCACATCTCCTGTGATCTGGAAAAACCTAGTAAGTTTATGAGTGGCAAAGATCTTGCAATTGAACAAAAAACTTTTAGGTTCTGGACTTTTCCAAACAGAAAAAAATGATAGAAACTTGTTTTTGACAGTTCAAATAACACTAATAGCTACTGTATTAAGATTTTCACCACTGTTAATTACCGCAAATGAGGGTCAAACTCAGTTTCTCTCAACAGTGACAAATGTACTAGGTTTTTCCAGATCACAGGAGACATCTTATGTGCAATATTCCTGCTTTTATTGATTGAGCTTTATTTATATTTTCTTATGGTTGCTTTTATTTAATACTTATTTATTATTTATTATTGAGCAGTGTGATGGATGTGATGTGTGAATGTGTGGAACCTAACAGAGCAACACTTTTAATTTCGTTGCATCGGTCAACAATATAATGACAATAAAGGCACTTTGACTTTGACTTTGACTTAGAGAGGCTGAGTCTCTCTGAAGTAAAGATGGCCAGAGGCTCTCCAACCTGTGAAGGCTTGCGTAAAAAAATTGTGGAATACTTTAAAAACAATGTTCCTCAATGTCAAATTGCAAAGGCTTTGAAGGTCTCATCATCGACAGTGCATAACATCATCAAAAGATTCAGAGAAACTGGAAAAATCTCTGTGCGTAAGGGACAAGGACCGAAGACCTTTACTGGATGCCCGTGATCTTCGGGCCTCAGACGCCACTGCATCACTCACCAGCATGATTCTGTCATTGACATTACTAAATGGGCCCAGGAATACTTCAAGAAACCACTGACTGTAAACACAGCCCGCCGTGCCATCCACAGATGCCACCTAAAACTCTATCATTCAAAAAACGAAGCCATTGTTGAGCATGATCCAGAAGCGCCGCCGTGTTCTGTGGGCCAAGGCTCATTTAAAATGGACTGTAGCAAAGTGGCAAAGTGTCCTGTGGTCAGACGAGTCCAAATTTAACATTCTTGTTGGAAATCATGGGCGTCGCGTCCTCCGGGCAAAAGAGGAGAAAGACCACCCCTCCTGTTATCAGCATTCAGTTCAAAAGCCAGCATCTCTGATGGTATGGGGATGCATCAGTGCATATGGTGTGGGACACTTGCATGTTTTAAAAAGCACCATGAATGCTGAAAGGTATATAAAGGTTTTAGAGCAACATATGCTCCCCTCCAGATGACATCTTTTCTAGGGAAGGCCTTGTGTATTTCAGCAGGACAATGCAAAACCACATATTGCAGCTATTAAAACTGCATGGGTTCGTAGTAGAGAAGTCCGTGTGCTGAACTGGTCTGCCTGCAGTCCTGATCTTTCACCGATTGAGAACATTTGGGGCATAACTAAACGAAAAGTCCGTCAAAGGAGACCCAAAACTCTCCAGCAGCTGGAAGCCTGTATTAAACAAGAGTGGGATCAAATTCCAATGGCTAAACTCAAGAAACTTGTCTCCTCAATGCCCAGACGCCTCCACTCTGTGTTAAAAAGAAGAAGGGATGCTACACCATGGTAAACAGGGCCCTGTCCCAACTTTTTTGAGACCTGTAGCAGCCATCAAATTTGAAATGAGCTCATTTTGTGGATAAAATTGTAAAATTTCAGTTTCAACATTTCCTATGTTATCTCTGTTCTATTGTGAATGAAACACTGGCTGGTGTGATTTGAAAGTCATTGCGTTTTGATTTTATTTACAATTTACACTTTGTCCCAATATTTCGGAATTGGGGTTGTAGATCCCAGTGCAAAATCGCATTGTCTATAAACGGAATGCGACTCTTTATTTATTCTTTGTCAACCACTTTCAGAGAGGTTGCAGCCTCCATTGGACTTATATGTGCTCTGTTTCAGTTGATTTAGTGCGTGATATTTTGCTGCTCAGATGAAGTCAGTGACCGACAATGAGCAGTGCTATGTATGTAGTATTGTACAGTTGGGATACCATAAATTAGCATGTAAAATAGTCCTCTGATTTTGTGGCGAGTAACCCATTGACAGAAGTGTAAAACCCAGAGGTCAGAAGCCAGCAGCTTTGCCATGTGTTTGTTTCACCCAAAAACTCAGACAGCTGTGCACTACGTAGTTCTTATTCCTGACTGAAGGAAGTATTATACTGATCGAAAATCCTGGTGGTCAGAGCAAAATACCAAGGAGGAGTTTTTCTCTGTCTGAACCTGGATTTTACACCTCAGCTGAAATCAGGTTTCTAGAGATCACTGTAGGTTTCTTATGATTCCAATGCATTCCGCCCTACAATGGAAGACTGCAGTGTCTGTATATGTCAAGCTATTGCAGATACTGCAGTCTTCCATCGTAGGGCAGCATTGTGGAAAGCATTTGAGCAGTTACTGAGCTAACGACTGAAATGCAGGGTTTGTAAAGGTGCTGGTCCCATTAAAAACTGAGTTTCTGGGGGCCAGTTGTGGGTCCCTCAGTCTTCTGAATGGCGGCTGCACCAGCATTGATGGCAGCTGTGATTGGCCCATATTAGGGGACTTTCCTTCTGACAGGTTTCTCTATGCCCCATCATGCCTGTGCGCGATACACTGGGTTATAACGAGTTCCCCACCGCTGTTTTTAGGGGATGCTTTTCGGATGCTGGTTTGCAGTGCTTCGCTGTGCTTTACTACTGAAGACTGTGGCCCTACAGCAGGAATCACCAAATCTGAACCTCAAATCGAAATCCAGCCCTGGTCTTCTACTCGCCTTGGGAACACTCTGAACAGTTAGTCCTTCTGATTGGCCAGACTGTCTCCACTCGTGACTCTCTAGTATAGAGAAGGTGGAAACCCTGCAGTTCTTGGACCTCGAAGACCATGATTTGATGATCCCTGCCCGAGAGGATTGGTGGTCGTGACAACTGCTGCCCTTTAGGACTAAACTGTGGGACCTCAGGTACAGCAGGTGGCTTAAGAAGTGAATAAGGAAGGGCAAAACCACAGTTCAATTCTCCGGCTAGTTACTGCTCTCAAAATTTCCAAAATTGCCCCAGCAGTGGTCCAGGCTTACAGATATTATCAGGTATTCCACAGTGGGACAAATAATGGGGTCAAAATAATGGAGGAGGTGGGGGAAGAATTCTTTAAACATTTAATCCAATGTAATTTAGCGGACAGGTTTACCCAGAGCAACTTTCATGACTTTTTTTTTTTTAACCTAGAATCCATTTATATTGGATATCTGCAGAAGCTATTTAGGTAAAATGGACTCTGTAGTGGCATCCTACCTGGGAACTAAGCCTGCAGCTATTTGGCTGCCTGCCCAGTTCTTCACCGATGATACAATACTGCCATCCACCTTACTATTATACTACACAATCATCCGTGTTACAATTATACTACACTGCCATCCATTTTACTATTTTATTACACTGGCATCCATGTTACTATTATACTACACTGCCATCCTTGTTACTATTACACTTCACTGCCATCCATGTAACTATTGCACTACCCTGCCCTCCAAACCATGTACTATTAAACTATGCTGGCATCCATGTGACTATTATACTATGCCGCCATCCATATTACTATAATACCACACTAGCATCCATGTTATTATTATACTGCACTGCCATCCATCTTACAATTATACTACACTATTATATGTGTTAGAATTATACTACACTGCCATCCATTTTACTGCTTTATTACACTGGCATCCTTGTTACTATTATACTACACTGCCATCCTTGTTACAATTATACTACACTACCATCCATGTTACCATTACACTACACTGCCATCCTTATCACTATTACACTACACTGGCATCCATGCCATTATTATACCACGCTGCCATCCATATTACTATAATACTACACTACCGACCATCTGACTATTATAAGATAATGCTGTCCATGTTACTGTTACATGGCACTGCCATCCATGATACTATTACACTAGACTGCCATCCTTCTTACTATTATACTACACTGCCATCCATCTTACATTTATACTACGCTGTCATCCATGTTACTATTATATTACACTGCCATCCCTCTTACTATTATAATATACTGCCATCCATGTTACTATTATTCAACACTGTCACCATTTTTCTGCACAGCCAAAGTTGGGGTGCTGTGTAAAATGTAAATAAAAGCCGAATGTAATGATTTGCAAATCATTTAAACCCTAAATTTAATTGAAAATAGTGCAAAGACAACATATCAAATGTTGAAACTGGGAAATTTTATTGTTTTTTGAAAAATATTTGCTCATTTTGAATCTGATCAGAGCAACATGTTTCAAGAAAGTTGGGACAGGGGCAATGTTTACCACTGTGTTTCATCACCTTTTAACAATACTCTGAAAGCATTTGGGAACTGAAGTGACCGACTGCTATAGTTTTGGAAGCAAAATGTTTTCCTTTTCTTGATTGATATAAGCTTTCAGCAGATCAACACTTCGCAGACTCCTTTGTCATATTTTTTCATAATGTGCCAAATATTTTCAGTGGGTGACAGGTCTGGTCAGCAGGCAGGCCAGTTTAGCACCCAGCCTCTTTTACTACAGAGCCAAGTTATTGTAATATGCATAGAATGTTGTGTTTGGCATTGTTTTGCTGAAATAAGCAAGGTCCTCCCTGTGAAAGATGTCTGGGTGGCAGTATATGAAACTCCAAAACCTGTATTGTTTAGCATTAATGGTGTCTTCACAGATGTGCAATAATGCACCCCCATACTATAATGGATGCTAGCTTTTGAAGTGTGTACTGATAACAAGCTGGATTGTCCCTCTCCTCTTTAGCCTGGAGGACGCGGAGTCCATAATTTCCCAAAATAATTTCACAGTTTTGATCGGTCAGACCACAGGGCAGTATCCCACTTCGCCTCAGTCCATCTTAAATGAGCTCAGGCCCAGGGAAGGCTGTAGTATTTCTGGATCTTGGTTTAACATTTGCACGGCAGAGTTTTAACTTGCATTTGTGGTGCAGTGACAAATGATGTTCGCTAACAATGGTTTTGTGCTCCTGAGCCAATGCAGTGATTTCCACTTCAGAATCCCATCTGTTTTTAAGGCAGTGCTGCCTGAGGGCCTGAAAATCCTGGCCATTCAATATCGGTTTTCAGTCTTGTCCCTTGCATACAGAGATTTCTCTGGATGTGCCAAATCTTTTCATAATATTATGTACTGTAGAGGATGAAATCCCTAAATTCTTTGTAATTTTACATTGAGAAATGTTATTTTAAATTTTTGAACTTTTTGCCCATTCAATCTTTCTCTGAGTGGTGAAGCCATTGCCATCTTTAAGTCTGAAAGACTTTTAATATGCAATCATGTTACTGACCTGTTGCCAGTTAACTTTATTTGCCGTGAGATCTTCCACCAGGTATATTTTTTGGCATCATTCAACTTTTCTAGTCTTTCTGGCCCCTGTCCCAACTTTTTTGAAATTTGTTGCTGGCTTCAAATTCAAAATGAGCAGGTGTATTTTAAAAAACATTTAAATTTCTCAGTTTCAACATTTTATATGTTGTCTTTGCACTATTTTCAATTAAATATAGGGTTCATATGATTTGCAAATCATTGTGCAAAATGTAAATAAAAACTGCACTGTCCCATCTTTTATGGAAATGGGGTTGTATTTTACTACACTGCCATCCTTGTTGCTATTATAATACACCACCGTCCATTTTACTATTTCACTACATTGCCATCCTTTTTACTATTTTACCACACTGCCATCCATGTTACTATAACCATCCGTGTTACTATGGTACCACGCTGCTATCCATTTTACTATCATACTACACTGCCATCCATGCCCCTATAGCTAACACCCCGTTTACACCGGGCTTACTACCTAGTTGCGACCGAAAAATGGCCTCTGCTCACCCTCACTCCCACTGACTCGCACTGGGGTTGCAAGCTGATCTCTATGCGGTCTCCATGGTCTCCAAAACCATCTCTCTTGGTCTCCATCACTCTCCATCGGTCTCATACAGGTTTGCGAGTGTTTTGAACTGCTCAACTGCTTGTGCGACCAGTGAAAAACACAAGATGGTCCTGATCAGTCGTAATAAGCTCACACAAGTCTCAACTCACTCTCAACTCGGTATCACAGGTCGTAATAGACTTGCAAGAGGCTCGGCATGCGGTTGCATCAATGATCGCAAATTTTTAGGAATTTTTTCTCGCAAACTACACTGACAGCGATCGCCCATGGTCACTACGCTCGCCATCGGGTTCGTACAGTACTCTCAATGCGGCAGCAAGTCGATCTCTAATGGTTGCGTTGGGGTCTCAACTTGACCGCTGCAGACTCGCTAATAAAACGACTGTAGACTCGTAAACTAGATGCGACTCCATTGAGACCTGTGAGACCAATGAGAGTGGTCGTAATCAGGTTGCAATAAAAATTGATAATTTCTATTAGTTTTCAGTCACGATTCAGTCGCAATTGAGGTTCAGTGTAACCGCAAATAAGCGATCAAAGTAGGGAACGGCCGCGACCTGTGTGAGTGACCAAAATTTCAAGATCGCGGTGGTCGTATCGTGGTCTTATCAGGGTCGCAGTTCAGTGTAGACGGGGCATAAAGACCTGCAGACTGCATAATTAAAACTGGTTTTTGTCACCAATTGTAGAAACATTCGCTTTGTTCTTAAAGGTAAACAGCCTTTTCAAAAGAAAAGCAAAAGAAACAAACTAAAACAAATTCCTTGAACAGAAAACATTTTTGTGGAATTTGAACTTCTCATTATTTTCCATTTCATTATTCAGTGCAACACTGTGCACTGAAAATACAACACAGAGTTTGGCCGATCAGGAGCACTAATAGTTCAGTTAATGACCAGGGAAAACAGAAAACCAGGGCTGGATTTTGCTTTGAGGTCTAGATATCATGATCCCTGCAATAGAGTGTATAAAGACTATATCCAAGGTTTTCTCCACACTGTGCTTGACTGCAAAGATGTTCATTCATCATACATGGTAGACAGTCATTATGTATTTGACCTCTTGCAGCTCTCCTGTGCTTTAATTTAGAGAGCAGAAAAAGTTCAGCCTCATTGACTGTACTGTGGGGCCAGTGTACAGTGCTGTGGGTGCTACTCTTTCTGGAATGGCCCCGTGCCATAGATTTTTGCTTTACACAACTGCTGTTGGGAACTCTGAGGTTGCTATCAATTAAGCTTTCATCAATATATTATTAAGGCATTATTCATGCTCATGTTTTCATGCTCAATCAACTGAAATAGGTCAATACCCTCAAAACAGTCTTTTTAAATTTGGCATGTCCCCCATAAAAATCTTGTCGGTAAATAGCATCTCTAAAAAAGCAATTAAAGTGCAAAAGGTTCACTGTACCCTACATAAATATTGCTCAGGGACCAGTGAGTAGATAGTACCAAACTGTATGAATCGTGTAAAATTTTCACATATACAGGACAAGATCATCTCCCAAAAAATCTAGAGTACTGTTTAGCAGGATGCTTCAAGCTGCTGTAAAAATATACAGTATGCTGTTCAAACTACAAAAGTAGTCATCATTAGTTTATAAATGGGGTAAAACAATCAAAAGAGTAGTTATGAGCCTGTAAAAAAATCAGGACAGCCCTCTTTCAAAATATGGTAATGACCCCTCCTTATCAGGAAGGCCCTTCGAAACATGATGTAGGCTTGGCCCGGCCCTTTGAAACCTGAGCTAGGCCATTCAAAATGTAGGATAGGTCCTTAAAATATACACCGTAAACCCAGAGAGAGTGGCAAATTCAAATGTTTTGTGGAAACCTATTACAAAAAAATATGTAAACCAACTTAATAGCATTGTGTGGACGGTACTTAAAGAACATAAAGTTATTCTTAATACGTTTATAAATGCAAGATCACTAAGTTGGCTAACACAATTTATTTTTGAGGTCATCAGTTTCCACAAAACAATTGAGTGCACCACACTGTCTGGATTTACAGTGTAACACATGCTGTTCAAAACAGGACAGGCCCTTAAAAATATAAGACATGCTGTTCAAAACATGGGATGGGCCCTTAAAAATATTTTAATCAAGAAGGCATAGGCAGCACTCCAAATGCATAAAATAAACTAGAGGCACTTGTAGAGTGCAAACCTCTGCCAAGGCAGCACAATCCAAATGTGCATGAGTGGGAGCAAAGTTGAGTTATCGCGTGTGATAGGATTTCAAGATGGCTGCCGTGGCGGCCATATTGTTTCACTGATCGCGGTCAAAATCAATAGGATCTATCCTTGATGTAATAGCAATCCACCCACAAAATTTCAGACAAATCCGTGCAGTAATTTTTGAGTTATCGCGTGTGATAGGATTTCAACATGGCTGCCGTGGCAGCCACATTGTTTCAGTGATCGCGGTGAAAATCAATAGAGTCCATCCTTAATGTAATTGCAATCCACCCACAAAATTTCAGACAAATTCGTGCATTACTTTTTGAGTTATGTTGTTCACAAACAGACAAACAAACAGGGGCAAAAACATAACCTCCGCCCCAACTTCGTTGGCGGAGGTAAATATACTTTATTGCCACACTATAGGACGTTTCGGGTTGTAACCTTCGTCAGCATGTATGATAAACAAGATCAATTGGCACAGGTGTGTCTTATAGGCACAAATAATTTCATCACTATGTGCATCGAACAGGTGTCTCTAATACTACTTAATTAGCTACTTAATTAACTTAATTAATTAAAAAACAAGAAAAAGAAATCTCATTCAGGCCATTAGGAATGAGAGGATCAAGGTAATGTATCCAATATGACTCCCTCTGATTTCTTTTTCTTGTTTTTTATGAAGGATGTGGTTTGATTTTGATTTAGTATTATTGAAATCATGTAATTATACAATTAGTGATTTAGGTTTGTCATTAATGGATGCCAATTACCAGTATTGGAGACACCTGGTTGAGACACTCCCTTGACAATCTCATTCCTAATGGCCTGAATGAAGAGATTTATTATTTTTTTTATTTTATATCATTTTGATTTTTTATCATTTTGTATTTACTATGTATTTATGAAATCATGTAACTATGAAATCAGTGACTGGGGTTTGTCATTAATACCTATTTGTGTGAGTATGATGCAAGCTAATTAAGTAGTATTAGAGACACCTGTTCGATGCACACAGTGATGAAATTATTTGTGCCTATAAAACACACCTGCGCCAATTGATCTTGTTTATCATACATGCTGAGGAAGGTTACAACCCGAAACGTCCTATAGTGTGGCAATAAAGTATATTTTATTTTATGCATTTGGAGTGCTGCCTATGCCTTCTTGATTAGTGTATTCAGCTTTTGTTAGGTTCCAGCACCCATTGCTTAATAACTTTTTGTGAGTTGAGCGCGTCTGTGCCTTTTTCCCTTAAAAATATTTGACATGCCCTTTAAAATATAGGATAGACCTATAAAAATATTGGACAAACTTCCACAAACAGGGGAGGGGCCCTTAAAAATGTTAGACATGTTTTTCAAAATATGGGATATGCCCTTAAAAAATATTAGACTCCCCGTTTAAAACATGGGATAGGTCTGTAAAAATTCTGGGCAGACTGTTCAAAACGAGGGAAAAGCCCCCAAAAAATGTTAGACATGCCATTCAAAGCATGGGATTGGGCCTTAAAAACGCGCCATTGACCTTTCAAAACAAGACAGAAATGTAGGCTACAATAGGATGTCTGTTTACCTTTTGCGTCCAGATATTGACATGGATGACATAATATAAATTCATGATAATGACTCATCTACCAACAACAAAGGCTCACGCGGGAGTTTGAGTGTTCAAACTAGACCCCGCATTTTTCATGAACTTGTCTTCCCCGCAAGCAAACACTGAAAGGAATACAAATACACTTTTGGCCTAAATGCTATTCTGCTTGGCGGCAGGAAGAATTAAATGAGAAATACAACTAAACAAGCAAATAGCCAATACTGTAAAAAGCATTTCGCCAGGCTGCTGCGCGCAGCAGTGTCCGCTATCCGCTTGTTACAGATATCCTCGTTAATGGCTGTCGGAAAACAAAAACTAAGCCGTGGGCCCATTAAATCGACTCTAATTGGAGGCCATCTGCCAATTAAAAGAAGGGATTGGCGTACTTGTGTGTTTGTGAGCCCCGGGAAAAGCCTGCGAGGAGTAGCCTACCCTGCTCCCCTGCTGAATGGCATACCTGCTGCTGCTTTTCTGCGTTACAGCAGGCCTATCCACACACGCGGAGTCTTTAATCCACACAGCACCGCCCAGGCACCTCTGAACTATCGATTTAAGACCTGTGCGTCAGAGCCCGTCAAACGCGTTTACATTAAGAAACACGACTGAAGTCAGCTCCCGAAGTCCGGCTGGGCTCCACCACCGACTTTCAGTTTGAGGCTACAAATAGCCTCATACAGCCTTTCCCTATAAAATGCATGGATGGAGGCCCTGGCCAATGGGACGGGGAGCAATGTTTTAGCTGAGCCATCGAGCTCATGGGGGCTTTACGGATTAAGGACAGAGGGTGATAAATAGTGTTAATTCATTAAGAAACGGTTTATCCTCGCCTTGATCTCCGGGTTTTGGCACTCCTAGCAAAAGCCAGGTGTAAGACAGATGAATAACGGCAGTAGAAAGGTCTTTAGAATTAAAGGTATTTTGCGGGGCATAGCGATTTTTGTACCGAGTGTGTTGATATTGATGAGAAATGACCTAAGCAGATTCTGTCTTCGGGAGTCACTCTTGTGGATCAGTGCACAGAAACAATTGCGTGCGGGCAAATGAAAGATAGCAGTGGCCGATTTCTCGTCTCATCACACCCTTGTCTTTCAGCTAGTTCTACTCACCGTTTCCCTCACTTTAGATTTTATTTTCCCCTGGTAATGAATAACAACATTCGTTGCTTCCTGACCTCAAAAACCCTTCCATACA
The DNA here is from genome assembly GCA_029692085.1 of Gymnothorax javanicus. NCBI lineage: Eukaryota > Metazoa > Chordata > Actinopteri > Anguilliformes > Muraenidae > Gymnothorax > Gymnothorax javanicus. Next base: position 120,914,989 of record CM056197.1, on the reverse strand, counting down.
CTCATTTATTGCCATAAGGACACAGTAAACTGTTCAGTGGCAAATCAATTCTTTGAACAGTCCAACCGCTTGGTCCCTATTTTACTCATAAGATGTAAAAGTGGAATTAACTCTCGATATTTTTCTGTGCTGTGGGCTGGCTAGTTGTTTAGTCAGTTTGTGTGAGAATGTGGAAATTAGCTCTAATGCAAAATGTACAGCATTTTTTGATAAATGACTTACTTATATATTATGACATTCACTTACGAAGAATTTAGCTGAGTGGGATTTTGATATATGGTTGCTGCAGCAATGTTGGACCGGCAAATAAAAATATCTGTTCAAATGAGAAGAAATTTGTCAGTGAAATAACTTACAAATTGAATTTGCAATCAGGTGGCATAGAAATGCAAATTATTTTAAGAACGGCGCTGAGCGAGCGCTGATTTGCTTGCCAGTTTACTTACTTTATCCATACTGAATGACTCATTCATATTGTTCCTGTAAGAAACCCGTATGATTAACACATTAGGCTATCATTCACAGTATTGGCAATTGCGGAGAGATAATGAAGACGATTCATGAACCGCACCGTGGGGTTTTTCAGCGTTGCAGTCGGAGGTTTTTCGGAGTGAGACTGGAATGTCACGACACCAGCTCATTTTAATATTCTCAGGTTCATAAAAAAAGAGCTTAGCTGGGAGATAGCGAGCACGGGCATAAACCCCTGGAGTCCAGCCTGTTTCTTGCATTTACATGTCATTAAGATGAGTGATAAAAGATAAACACAGACACACACACACACACACACACACACACACGGGACACAGCATGGGGGAATCCAGCTTCATGTGTGCTTTGAACATTGACCGCACATTTAGTATAATCATTGTTTATTTGTTGACGCAAATTGAAAAGACAGAAGATTGGCCTATGATTAAAAAAAACCGATAATAGCTTGGGTTGATAGATGTAGTTGGAGCTTGTTCCAGCATTTATTGTGCAAGAGGAGGGAATACAGCATGGGCCGTTCCACCATAATACATCACAGGGATTATTTTCTATTCATGCTAAGCTTGGTAAAATTTGTTCGATTGTTTCATTGTTGAGTTTAGGATTCAAGGAGGGTGCAGACCCACGTTATAGCTATTAGCTTTAGTGCTGGGAAGTGGTCGAAGTGATGGGTTGAGTCAGAGCAATTCCATGGGCCCTTAGGGGCCTTCAAATAATATTTGAACGCTTGAGTGTAAATGGCTGCATGGGGCAATTTGAGCCCTTTATTGGGCGTGCTCCTGTGCCCAGCTACGGAGACACAGGAGTCCGCTAATGAGTCAGACTAATCAAGGCCTTCAATTATGATCTGATTTTGTCAAATGAGATGTTTTATTGTGTGGGGCGAAGGAAATCACCAATCACAACAGTTCTTCTCCAGTTGTTTTTGGTGACTAATGGCCTGTTAATCTTTTTTTTTTGTTAATAATATCCTTATGTGCCGGCTCAGTAGGTCTCTGCATCAGCATTGTCACTTCCTGGCCGTACACAGAGCCAGACTCATCGGTAAATGTGGTATAATATTATTATGGATCGGGTACGAATGGTATGGGTTCATGTATCTGTTGGTATAACTCAATGCTGTGGTTATCTTTGTTTGTCTGTATGTACTGGCCGTGAAAACAAATTCCCTGCAGAGCAATAAAGACTATATCTATCTGGTCCTGATGAAAAGACATAGAAGCCACTGTGCATGACCAAAAGATTGTGGAAGCCTGCTCATTCGCCATGCAACTCCAAGTACATGGGCAGTAATATGGAGACTCTCCTCACTGTACAGGTATGAAGCGTTCATTCTTTTGGGAAGGTTTTTTTCACACAGTGTAAGAACATTACTTTGTTTCCACTCCAACCTGAAAAGCATTAAGAGGTTGTGCACTGGTGTTGGATGATTAAACCTGGCTCAATGCCGGCTTTCTGGTCGATCCCAAGGTGACCCGCAGGTGTTTAATGTGACTCAGATCAGGGTTCTGTGCAGGGTCTGAAGGCTCTTCAGCACCAATCTCACCGAACCGGACGGTGACCAGACAATTTGACAGGGTGAAACAGGAAAAGTCGTCCTCAAACTATTGGCGTGCAGAATCCTCTTACCTGTCACTGCATGCAATTATGTCAAGATTTTCCCTCAGTGGAACTAAGAGGTCTCACCCAAACCAAGAAAAGCAGCCCATGAATAACGGGAGTCCACATACTTTTGGACATGATGGCTTCTTCTTGAAGAAGCGTTTCAGTTCGGTTCAGAGGAACATTTCCTTTTGGAAGAAAGCCCAGCTGCTGGCGTTCACCATCCTTGACTCTGTTATGGGTCAGTCCTGTACCTGATCCAATCTGGTGAGGCGCGGGAGGGAAATAGCTTTATTTCGTCGATGCAGGACACAGTAGCAGTAGTTACCCCACAGATCAGGAAGAGTCAATGTTTATCCAGCATAAGACCACATCTCTGGAATGACTTTTTTTCTGCACTGTTGTTCTTCGCTATGACTGTTGTGTGCCCTTTTTTCCCCTCGCTTTTTTACACGTGCCAGTGAACTTCCCCGTAATTGCGTGTCTGATAATTGCAAACCGCTGAAGGCAGCTGGTCCTGATTCAATTCCGCCAGACTTTATTTATGCGCACTCTCCGGTTCACGGAATAATGTCGCAATGGTCACCGTCCCGAGTATTCATTAGGGAGAGAAATGCGCCATTGATTATTTTAGGCTGGAAGATAAACATTTGAGCACAAAATCTGTATATGGAGTGTGCATATAAACAGCATCATTTGCGGCCGTCTTTGTTCCCGCGCGGTGCGGTGTTCGTTCTGGGAAGGGAAAGCGAGCGCGCGCACATCGGGATATGCCAAGCGACGATGAGCAACTGTGCAAATTCGGTAAGCGGCCTGGCAAATCGGGCGTAGGTGGCTGCAAGCAGCAGGGGAAACCAAAAATGTTCCTATTCTCGTGGGGGCATTTTCTGAAGTGACAATAGCCTGATTAAAATGCAGACTTCCCTATTTAGATTCATCAAAATTATCCCAAGATAAACATTTCATGAAGATTTTGTTTTGTTTGGCTCTTCGATGGGTATCTGGAAACCAGAAAAAATATGAATTCTCATATTTTCAGAAACCTCTTTATTCTTGTCAGGGCTAAAACTGCCAGCTCTCCAGCTGGTAGGCTATCCTGCGATGTTCAGACAGGTGAGAATGATGATTGTGAACTACCTGTTTATTCAGTCCTAATGACACACCCGAAAAAACAGGTGCTGCAAATCCTTCGTAAGCTTATTCTTCAAATTACTATTGAGTCAGTACCCTAGACTTATCCTTTTTTGTGAACTCTCCAGCTAACAAGTAAAACCCATTTCAAATTTAGGAATACGCTCAGACCGGTATAACAAAATAAGAGAAGACTCCAGCAGTTTGTTCAATAGTTTGCGGGAATATTTGGCAAAGCATTGTGCCATCCGTAAGTATTTGGATAGCGGCACTATAAAAATGGCAACAATTCTAGTGAGATGGTTATGAATACCCTGGAAACTGACAGCCAGCACTTCGACCACCCATTCACTGTTTTCAAGTCCAAGGTACTGGGTTGAGCAAAACAATTAGCATCACTGCTCAGATACTGATGGACAGTACCATACCGGCTTTTAAATGACTGTGGGGTCCGCAAAGGGCTTGAAATGTAATTGATGTGGCGATTATTTCTGAACCACACCCCCACCCCCTCAATCCTTGGAGGACCTGATACATTTTTATCAGTTTCGAATTTGAATAATTGTGTGAAACGGATTCTCAGTGTATTTCCCCTGCGAATAACTAAATAACTCCAACTCTTCACCTGAGGATAATTGGGCCACAGGCTCCACAGGAGTCATGTGACTTGGAAATATTATTCATCACCTACTGCTACTTTCCTCTAAATAGATCGAACACCACTGTGATGCCCAGGATCAACTACCTCTCCTGATATATTGCTGGAATACCTCAAGGAAGCCAAAAATCTTGCCTGGTATATTTTAACAAGTTTTATGGGCGTATAGTTAGACTTTCTACTGTTTTTTTTTTTTTTTTACTCTGTTCAGTAAGACAAAAAAAAATGTAAAGGAGGTGAGATCAATTCAACATTGCTTGCGGGCAGGACATGTTCACTTGTCAAGCGTACCATAATTTAAAACAAGTTTATCTTTTCAATTTGAGGGGGAAAAATACATAAAGTTATACGTCTCATTACAAGGATTTTTTTTTTTTTCAGGGAGGCTATTGCTGGTATCGCCTAAATAGATGAAACACCAAGAAGATATGCAAGATTAGCTTCTCCTGCTGACGCTCTATATGTGTGTATCAATTCACAGAGCAGAAGGAAAGAATCATTGGAGAACAGCAAGCGAGGAAAATGCTTTCTGGAGGAAATGCATTGATCTGTAAAATAACACCAGTGGATTGCACATCTACCGCGGTGACACTTAAACCGAATAATTAGAATCTACCTTCCTGCCATATTATAAAACATTCAGTAGATTTTGCATAAAATATACAACAATATCACTGCAAAAATTCTCACTGCCTTGCCTCCAGAAGTTCCTCATACTGTTTGTCGGAGCTCTATTAAATTCCCATTTTACCCAGGCTTAACTGTTGCCAAGAAAAACAAACAATATTTCCTAGAAATACAGTTGGACGTCTCACAAGTCCATTGAAATATGGAAATGTTCTTCCATTTGGGCAATTACTGTGTTTCTGCTTGCCTCTGCATTGACTATTTCATTACCCTCAAACTACAAAACGACTAAAAAATAGTAAGTTAAATGTAACTGCCATACCAAAGAATAAAATACATTTTAGCTCGCCTTCCCAAATCCTTAATTCTGAAACATAAAAAAAGGAAAAATACGGTGTATAAGAAATCGTTTCAAACATACGTTCGCAAAAGGGCGCAATGACAGGACTTGTTTTCTCAAGTTGGACATCTAATATTATTTTTCCTTCTGTGTACTGACATTTATCATATACCTGCCTTATCATACTAAACAGGCACCTTTGATGTGTGATAACCATTCATTCTCTATAGGAAACGAACACAAACGTCCAAGAAAGGAAAGGGGCATTTATGACATTTAATGCAAATATCAACATGTTTTTTTATCCTTTTATCTGTTTTTGTTGAATGTGCATTTTTCTGAGAAAAGCATTTTCATGGATATTTGTGAGCTGTGTTCGTCTAAGTATCGAATAAAAACTCTGAGTGCTCTCTCAGACGCATTGAAGAGCAGGTATTTTGGAGTATTTTTTTAGTTCATTTTCAAGAACTCATTTCCTTTCTGCGGAAGTGATTGTTTCATCAACACTATTTTCCGCTAAAACCATTGAAATTACGTATTTTTGACCTCACAAACCGATAACTGTCCATTGTTTAATTTACTCGGAGAGCACATATGAGTTCAGGAGGTACCATATGCATTCCGAGTGGAACACTCTCAGTGCACTGACTGTTGTGCACTAAGATACAAAAGTATAGGCAAGAGGATCCAAATGCAAAGAAATAAGATGGATTTATTTGATCTGTGCAAGGCTACAGACGTGAATGCAAAAATGAACAACACGGGAAACAACACTTCCCAAAAATTACAAAATATAGCTAGACTAACAGAGAGTCTGCTAAAATACGCAAGCGAGTTCAAAACAAGACGTCTACACAATGGGCTACAGCAAGACTTCGCACTGAAACGGTGCAAGAGCCTGACATATATAGGCTTAATTTGATAATGGGATAATCAGGAGTGGCCACGGGGTGTGGAGTTGATTCTGTGGGAGAACTCAGGTGAAGCGGACTGTTGTGGACGAGGCGTGACACTGAGAGATGATTTAACTCAGAATAATTTACTGTCCACCTTAAAACAGGGATCATCAATTCATGGTCCTCGAGGTCCAGTAACTGCTGGTTTTTCCACCCTTCCTGTCTGGCTTATAAGAAGCGCTAATTGTTCAGTGAATTGGTTAATTACCTGGAAGAAAAGAAGGCCAGGGCTGGATCTAGACTCGAGGTACTGATTTGGAGATCCCTGTCTTAGAATGACTCAGTCTCTCAAATTGAATCTTTCTGAAAGGAAGCCATCTGCCCCTAACCTGGACAGAGCCAAACCAGAAAATGAACTGAGATCTGAAAGTCTTAAGGAAAATATGTGAACTTGGCACTACCAACTAACACAGAATATATACAGTGTTCATACCAGAGCCAACATTATCAGATTGACAGAAAATTCCAGTCAAACTATGTGGACATTTTGCGTTAAGCAGTGTAGCCTTGTGTTCGCCCTTCACGAAAGCTTTTTTTATTTGTGCCTTGTCCTCCTGTCGGATTGTTTCGGGTTGAAGTCTGTAAACAGCAGTCGCTGCTGTAAATTGGAACATGTCAGTCTCCGTTATTGGTAACTTCTCTCTCTCCTCAAAGCCAGAGTGTAGCTCATGTGGCACGACATAATCCACTGAGTCAGTTTTATCGACGGGAAGTTATTTTTCGTGTGACAGTTCCGCTCAGAAACCTGTCGGCGACCCCCGTCGTGAACACGCTGACACGTTGTGGGATTGCTCTCCCGTTAAACACAGTCTCTGCCCCTGCTCGGTCGCGGGTCGCGGCGTTTCCATTGATCCCAAGACTCCCCTTCTGCGGCTGTCTTAACATTGGTGACCTACTGGCCCCAATAACCACATCCGGTTGAGGTTTTGCTTCCCACTGGGGTGAAGAGGATTGTCAACAACACTGGGGAAGAGTGACCCAACATCTTATGTGCTGGTGAAAAAAACTTCCAGTGTCCATCTACCTCAAACTAGAGTGAAGAGGTCCTAAATCCCAATTATTTGAGACTTAATGCCCATCTATAGACTGCAGAATCAAATTTGGGTTCAGAGGGTTGAATCCCAGACCCTGCTTATTCTCTGGTTTGCATTCATAATCCTCATCAGGATGTATTGGGTGTGCATTGAAACAATTTTATGTCTTTAACTTTGTTTGTCTGTTGAATTTATATGGCGGAATTAACAATTAATTGGCATGTAGGGTTGCTGATTTGTATCTGGAGAGAGAATTTTGTTGTTGAAGAGATAAAGGAGAGCTTCGTCATTGGGTCCTCCAGGGAGGCCCTTAGCCACAAAAGGGCCCCCAGGGCCTTTTCCCTGCTTCTGCCATTAGATCTCCCCACATGCAACTCTTCTGTCTGGTACTTTTCCAGGGACATTCTTGAAAAACAGAAACATGCTTTCGATTGACTTCTTTTTCATTAAATAAAACATTAAACCTGGATTTGTGGGAGGGCTGATAAACGATTTGCGTGCACGTGAGTCTTTCTATTATAATGACAGTTGGGTTCAAAAACATGTTTGTTATGCATTGTTTGGAAAACTTTTTCTGAATTTGATTAAGTGTGTGTGGTTTAATAGAACAGTTGAAATCATTTGAAATGCGTAAACCTCGCCAAACTTCTTTTCCTGATGTAGGAGGCATTGTGTCTTTTGATTTTTGATGTTTTTCACGCATGAGTCACACAAGTCACTGAATAGCTAAAGAGTCCTGACACCTGATTTGCTAGAAAACCTGCAGACATCTTCGCCCTCCAGCGCCGGGGTTTGACCCCAGTGTCCTAACAAGCTGAGATGCCCTAGGCAAGGTTAGCAGAATGCAGAAAAGTCCTTGAATCCAAATCCGGTACCACTGGGACCTGGATTTGATAGTGACACTGTAACTTTAAGGAGGAGGAATTCTCCTGTGATACGTTATGATAATTCTGCAGTCCTCGAGAGTGTGTGTGTGTGTGTGTGTGTGTGGGGGGGGGGGGGTGCAATTAAAAAAATGGATTAAAAGATTAGGTGAATTAATGTTCTCCACGGGCGTCAGGCATAGCGCGAGTTCCGGTGACGGATCCCGATTTTTCACGGTTCATTCCACAATTTCAAAAGCATCTCCATCGAGGCCCCTTTGCAGTCAGCGACTTGAGAGTCTTTCTGCTGAGCTGATTGGCACTGTTTTTCTGAAGCGCCATGGATAGGAGCACTACAGTCTATTTATGGAGAAACGGCACTTTGAGTATGGATATAATAATAATTAACCGTTCTCTTGTAATTGGGAATTTGGCTGGTAAGGCGCTAATGATAGGGAGGTCTCCAACCTTTTAGCTGCAATCATCTCGGTAATTAGAAAACTTGTGAAGAAGAAAGCGGCAAATTCCCTGCTTGGGATTCTGAGGAGGAATAAACACCATGGAAAGTTCTGGATGAGGCTGACCTTCTAGCTTAATGGGGCTTCAGTGTCCGTGCGTTCAACCGGGAATATACTCTTCTGAGATTACGAACAGAATTTTCTTCTACATTGCAAAAGGTCTCTGCAGTGCGTAAAGGAACATAATATGTTCACTAAAAACTAATCTTTTTTTTTCAGTTCTTGCGATTATTATAAATAATATTTTTTCTAGATCACTTGGGAATTGTGAAAGTATATGTATGCAATATGGAGTGGGAGGAATTGTGTTTGTGTGAATGAGAGAGTGAGTTGGTGAGTGATTGAGCGAGAGGGAAAATACGTATGTGTGTCTGTTCATTAGTGGATGTAAAAAATATGGCTTTGCGTGCGTGCGTGTTTGTGAATGAGCGAAATGCATTCTTGCAAGAGACAGAGAAGATTGGATAGTGCAGCATTGACGCAGTGAGTGTTTTAAGGAGCAAACGTAGGTGTCCTTAAAGCTATCGATTAGCCGTGCGAGAGGCAACTCAAAGGCGTGCTGATTGGAGGAAAATGCTCTGACTCATGGGGTTGAGCCGCCAGACTCTGGTGGGCGGGGTCATGGTGGGAGCCCAGCTTGAGCTCTCCTTCAATTTTCCAGCTCTCAGTGGCCGACGTGCTCCTCCGTTTTCGCCCACAATCCCTCATCAAAGACTGTTCCGTAGGGCATTACGGTCCTGTCTGCTAACCGCTGTCAACCCTTTGAAGAGTTTGAATCTTTTTTTTTAACGTTCAAAGTCTATGTTTCAGAACTACATTCTTTCAAGTGACCATAAGTGATACTCATGTCGGCATTAGAATGTTCAGTTAAGAACATCCGATAGCTTTATTGTGATCTCATACTTACAACGGTTAATCTCCCTCTCTGTTACGCTTTTGTTTCCTTTTTTTTTTTTTTTTTTACTCCCATCTATTTTGTAAGTCTGGTTCCCCTGGAGTGTTACTAGATGCTACATCCCTGCATGTGTAATGGCTCATTGGTGCATCTAAAGTATGTGTATTTTCAATTTTCTGCCTTAATCCCAGGGCTGCATGTTGATGCAGTGGGTCGCACTGTCGCCTCTCAGCAAAGGTTCAGATCAGGCTTCAGGCCCCAGTGTGTGGACTGTGCATGTTACCTTTATAATTCTATGGGTTTCCTCCAGGTGTTCTCGCTTCTCCCCACCGTCCAAAGACATGCATGTTTGGCAAATTGAAGACTGTTAGTTGCCCACGGGTGAGTGAATGGTTTGTTGTCCAAGCAATGTACTGGACGAAAGTCCAAGGTGTGAGACTGCCCCTTGCCCATGGCATGCCACCCCTCCGACCCTGACCAGGGGTGCATTTCCCAAAAGCCTAGTTGCTAACCGAGTTAGCAACTAGCATAGTTCGTCCATTCACATTCAATGATTCCAACTTTGTAAGTTAACATCTGCACTTTCAGGAAATGCACCCCAGGTAAGTGGGTTACATAATGGATAGATGGATGGATGAATTAGCCTTAGCTCATTGACCAGCATGTACTTCTGTTTACTTATCAAAATCATAAATAGCTTTGCTGTATATGAGTATGTATGCAAAGTGTGCCTGTGTGTTGATAAAATGGATGACCTTTGTTTATCGCACTCTGTAGATGCTTGCTGACACATCAGTGGCTCCCAAAAAACATTCATTTAGTCTACACTAGCAAGCAAATCTGTGGACATAAAATCTGTAAAATGCACAGTGGCCACTTGCAGCTTGCAGGGCTAGCAGAGTCTTTCACATTATACATATGTGTGTTTGTGATAATATGAATACTGCTCACTGCATATCATCCGAATTGTCTTATTCTTATTAGCATGTCAAGTGGATATATACTGGCTGGGCACCATCTCCAGGAACTGAGTTGAATATATTTATATGACTTGCCTTGTGCTTTTGGAGTGAGATGGCATCGATTATCTTGTGTTTTGAAATGTGTGTGTCCATACATGCTTGTATTTGCTGTGTACAATGCACATTGAAAGTGCGTGTGCAATGCACTGTATGTGTGTAATGTTTGTAACGCATGTGGGGTTAGTATATGTTTAGTCTATGTAATGTCTGTATAGTGTATTTGCACCATTTGTGTTTTATGCTTGTGTATGATTCTTATGTGTAATCAACAGTACTGTATGGGTGGAGTGTGTGTGTATGATGTATGATGCATGTGCAAAATATACAATGCAATATGAGTGTAGCATATGTGTACAGGGTGTTTCAAGAAAAAAAGTGTACCCAACTTTAATCATCGATTATACTGTACTAAAACTACTGAAAATAAATGCGAGATTAGGGTATCATTTATAAGAGTAAAACCAGCTCTTTCTAATGACATATCACACTTAAAATAAAATTCAGTAGTTTTTGTACAGTATAATTGATGATTGAAGTTGGGTATGCCTTTTTTTGAAACACCCTATATATTGTGTATGTATGGTACCTGTGTATAATATATGGTGCTGTATGAGTGTAATGTATGTGTATAGTGTTTGTTTATGACGCACATGTGTAATATACAGTGCTGTGTGAGTGTAATGTATACATACAGTGTATGTGTATGATACGTGTGTGTAATACAGAGTGCTTTATGTGTAATTTTATGCGTACACTGTGTATGTATGATGCATATGTGTGATATATACTCCTGTATGAGCCTAAAGTATAGTGTGCAGTGAATAGTGTATGTGTATGATGGATGTGTGTACTATATAGTGCCGCATGAGAGTAATGTACAGTGCCGTGAAAAAGTATTTGCCCCCTTCCCGATTTCTTATTTTTTTATGCATATTTGTCACACTTAAATGTTTCAGATCATCAAACAAATTTTAATATAAGACAAAGACAACCCGAGTAAATACAAAAGTTTTTAAATGATGATTTCATTTATTAAGGGGAAAAAGCTTTCCAAACCTACCTGGCCCTATGTGAAAAAGTAATTGCCCTCTAAATCCTACTAACTGGTTGTGCCACCCTCGGTGACAAGAACTGCAATCAAATGTTCGTGATAACTGGTAATGAGTCTTTCACATCCCTGTAGAAGAATTTTAGCCCGCTCTTCTTTGCAGAATTGTTTTAATTCAGCCGCATTGGAGGGTTTTTGAGCATGAATGGCCTGTTTAAGGTCATGCCACTGCACCTCAAGCAGATTTTAGTCCGGACTTTGACCAGGCCACTCCAAAACCTTCATTTTGTTTTTATTAAGCCATTCAGAGGTGGACTTGCTGGTGTGTTTCGGATCATTGTCCTGCTGCATAACTCAAGTGCGCTTGAGCTTGAGGTCACAAACTGATGGTCGGGCATTCTCCTTCAGGATTTTCCAGTATAGAGCAGAATTCATAGTTCTATCAATTACGACAAGTCGTCCAGGTCCTGAAGCAGCAAAGCAGCCCCAAATCATCACACTACCACCACCATGTTTGACTTTGGTATAATGTTCTTTTGATGAAATGCTGTGTTAGTTTTATGCCTGATGTAACGGGACGCACACCTTCCAGAAAGTTCAACTTTTGTCTCGTCAGTCCACAGAATATTTTACCAAAAGTCTTGGGGATCATCAAGATGTATTTTGGCAAATGTGAGACGAGCCTTTGTGTTCTTTTTGGTCAGCAGTAGTTTTCGCCTTGGAACCCTCCCATGGATGGCATTTTTGCCCAGTCTCTTTCTTATTTTTGAATCATGAACACTGACTTTAACTGAGGCAAGTAACACCTGCAGTTCTTTAGATGTTGTTCCGGGTTCTTTTATGACCTCCTGGATGAGTTGTCAGTGCGCTCTTGGAGTAATTTTGGTAGGTCGGCCACTCCAGGGAAGGTTCACCACTATTCCAAGTTTTCTTCATTTGTGGATATTGGCTCTCACCGTGATGAAATGTTGCTTTTTGAGATCTTTATAGCGTACTTCACTTTGTCAGACAGGTTCTATTTGTGATGGTCCTGCCCTGCAGTCCCTCCCCCCTCCTGCTGTCTGCACCTCCACTTCAACCAGCCACACCTGTTGCTCGTCGAGGTGGAGGTGCAATGTGGAGTATTTAAGCACTGCGCTGCCAGTTTGGCAGTGCAGCTGCATTCTGTTTCCTGAGCCCTGCTTATGTTTTTGCCGCTGCTCCTCTCCTGTTTGATTTTATCTTTAAGTAAAGATTTTTATATTTTTACTCAGCCTGTGCGTGTGGGTCCCTTCATCTGCTTTTGGGTTCGTGGTCCCAGCGCCCTCCGGCTTCGTGTCTTCAGCTGGCGGGGGCAAAACCATGACACTATTAAAGTGATTTCTTGATTCAACAGGTCTGGCAGTAATCAGGCCTGGGTGTGGCTAGTGAAATTGGACTCAAAAAATGTGGTTAATCACAGTTAATTCATGATTTAAGAAGGGAGGGCAATTACTTTTTCACATAGGGCCAGGTAGGTTTGGATAGCTTTTTCCCCTTAATAAATGAAATCATAAATAAAAACTGCATTTTGTATTTACTCGAGTTATCTTTGTCTTATATTAAAATTAGTTTGATCTGAAACATTCAGGTGTAAGAAATCAGGAAGGGGGCAAATACTTTTTCATGGCACTGAATGTGTATGATGCATGTGTGTAATACACAGTGCTGTATGAGTGTAATGTACGCATATAGTGTATGTATATGATCCATGTGTGATATATAGTGCTATACGAGCGTAAAGTATGCAAATAGTGTATGATGGGTGTGTGTAATATATAAGTGCAGCATGAGTGTAATGTATGTATATAATGCATGTGTGTAATACAGTGCTGTATGAGTGTAATGTATGTGCATAGTGTATGTGTATGGTGCATTTGTGTGATTATATAGTGCTGCATGAGTAAAGTATGCGTATAGTGTATGTGTATGACGCATCTGTGTATGATGCATGTGTGTAATATACAGTATTGTATGAGTGTATAGGATGTGTACGTGTATGATGCATGGGTGTAATATACAGTGTTGTATGAGTGTATAGGATGTGTACGTGTATGACGCATGTGTGTAATGTATGCAGGATTGACATTGTGACATTGTGTGTTGGAGGTTTATGAAGGGCAGTGGAAGCACGCAGGCAGCAGAGATCACTTACAGATTCTTAGCAGCCTGGAAGGGAGTGTGCTGCATACGAATGCATTGTCACTTCATAATCACACCTGTGTGAGTGTGCGTGTATGTACGTGTGTGTTAGTTTGTGTATTACGTATGTATGTGTTAGTATGCTAGTGTGTAGCATACACATATTTTTATGTGAGGGTTTATGCATGGAAGCTGATGGGCCATATACTGTGTATATTCTGTATATACACACACCGTCAGCGGCAACATCAAAACCACCAGACTAATATTGTGTAGGTCCTTCTTGTGCTGCAAAACCTGCTCACTCAATGTGAAGTCCCAGACCCAGGGTTTCCCGCCATTTCATTTCCCAGGGCATCGCGCTCCCTCCACTAGTTTGTGTTCTTTCTGCCATGCATCCTGGTGCCATCTCTTCTCCTGGTAAACAGTGCGCATGAACCCAGCTGATGCACCCGATGTGAAGGAAAACGGAACTCACTGGACCAGGCGACCTTCTTCAATTCCTCCAAGGTTCAGTTCGGATTCTCACAAGCCCACCGTAGGCACTTTCGGTGGTAAACCGGGGATAAAATAGATAGTCCGTCTGATTTGCAGCTACAAAACACTATACACAGCAGGGAGTCATCAGTTTCACTAAGAGTCTCTGTGACTTGAGATACAGTTGCCCTTCTGTCAGTTCAGATCAGACAGAATAAGCTTTGCTGCCTTTGTGCATCGATGAGCCATGGGTGCCAAACACCCTGTTGCCAGGTTCATGGATTCTGTATACTGTATACAATGTATGTATTTACTTCATGCCATTCTCTCTCACATGCACCCAGATAAACAAACACACACACACACACACACACACACACACACACAGTATCTCAGACACAGGAACCCACGCAGATTCTGTTTTTCCCACCTGGGAATATGTGCGTTTGCCAGTGTGTACATTTGTGTAATCACAGAACATCCCTTCATTGAGAAGCTCCAGCTTTCAGCAAATGGCGTTTTTCTCTGAAGTGCTCTCTCTCTCTCTCTCTCTCTCTCTCTCTCCTCCACACACACACACACACACACACTCTGTCTCTATCTCTCGCTCTCTGTTCCCACACTGTTTTCACCATGTGTGCAATCAATGGGAAGTCCTCACAAGGACAGCCTGGGACACTGTGTGTGGGAGTGTTGAATGTGTTTGTGTGTGTGTGTGTGTGTGTGGGGGGTGTGGGGGGGAGTACAGAGTGTAGGGACCTGCTGTTCAATGTCTGAGTTTGTGTGCTTGTGTGTGTCTGAGTTTGTGTGCCCTTGTGTGCGTCTGATTTTTTGTGTGCTTGTATGTGTTTGTGTGTTAAGTCAGAGTGGGTGAGTGGAAGGTAGAAGGAATGAAGGGGTGGAGACAGAAACAGAGGGAGAGAGAGGGATCACTCATTGATGTTGAAACTGCACAGAGTACAAATAGCTTATTGGTGTACAGACCAAGTATGTGTCTGTGGGCTTGTATAGCTGTACTTTTGACAATCAACTCTTGAAAAACCACAGATGTTGTGAGGACGTTTGGGGTTGTAAGGCCTTTTTGGGTGGTCCTCACAGAGGATTACAGAAGATTACGGATAATTGGTTAAAGTTAGTAGTACAGGTACTGTTAGGGTTTGTTTAGGGGTAGGGTAAGGCATAATTTGGTTGCGATTAGAGCTTTGGAAAGGTTGTACTGAATGAATATAAGTCAATGCAATTTCCTCCCAAGTATGGCTATATAAATATGTGCATTTGAGTGTGCTTGTGTCTGAGTCAATTTTCTTTTTTCACGAGTGTGTACATGTGTGTTTACTCGTGTCTTGGAGAACGCAAGTGCTGGCACTGTGTGTTGAACAGTAAATTTGCAGATTTGCATACGTAGAGTAATAAAATTGCTTTTACAGCAGTTTTACAGGATGGAGAGCGAGAGAACAAAAGGAGGATGATTTTAGAGGGAAAGACAGCAGAGGGAAGGAGAAAGAGAGAGAGAGAAATATCAACGTTTAGTTGTGGGCAGGAGTTTCTTCACCGTACAAGGAGCCTCGTCCCCTCATAAACAACACACCGCAAACACGCAGGCTTTCTCTCTCTCTCTGTTTCTTTTTATCCCTCCTCTTTCCTCAGTAGCTTTCTTTCTCTCTCCATCTCTCTATCATTGTCCTCTGGCACTTACTGTTTCTGTTTATTTTTCCCTCTATAGCTCTCACTCTCGCTCACATGCTACGTGCTTTATGTTTTGTTGACATTATTTTTGTTTCTTGGGGATATGCTTCAAATCCAAAGGCTTGCTCTTGGCCATTTTCCTGCTTATCTGTGAGGGAAAAGTATGCATGAAAGGGGAAAATGTCGTATAGACTCCTTGCATTCGCCATTCTGTAGACACAGTATCATGGGGATTATTTTAAGCTGTGTGTCGATGTAAATCTAAGCCGCACGGCTGGATCGAACAGGCGCGCTAAGGGCAGAGATTTGCTAGCTTCACCTGGTTTGCCATTACCCTCCCGACGGAACGTTCCGCGATCGCCATGGCGATGCCCCATGTCTTCAGTGAAAGCAAAGCCCCAGCCGGCTAATTCAGTAATCTTATTACTGCAGCATTTTATATATATATATATGTATATAATTTATTTATTTCTTATTTCTAGCACAGTCTGGCTAGTTAGTTTTGCTACTTGCTGAACTCGCCAAATTATGTCGGCGGAGATAAAAAGGAAACACTTGTATCGATTTGTAGATGAAAATTTAAGGGCGCGTATTGATTGCGTCCCAGACCTGCCTGTGCTACTAAGAAAAGATAAAAATAGTGCAAAGTGAACTATATCTGCGTGTATTGATTTTAGATGAACTTTTCAGTGGTTTGTTTGGGGGATGGGGGGGGTGGGGGGAGTGGACTGTTGCTCAGAGGTGGGTGGAGCCTATTTTGCAAAGGATGTTGCTGCTTTCTGGTGGAGGATTCCTCATGTCGGGGGCGAGATTGGCTGGGTGTATCCCGGTATGAAAACAAACACCTACAGTACAGCGAGCTTCCCGGAGCGTCGTGCTCTTCTGGAAAAAATCGCAGAAATCCCGTCAAGAGCTGAGCTGGGGGGGGGGGCATGGGGAGTTTGAGCCTCATTATTGAAGAAGAAAAATAGAGGGGTGATAGAGAGATAGATGGAGGGATAGAGGTATAGAGGGGAGGCACAGGAGACTGAAGTACAGTGAGAGAGAGGGAGGGAGAAAGGGAAAGAGATATAGACATAAAGAGAGAGATGAGAGAGGGCCCTAACACCCAAACATTATTATTATCATACATTATTCATTTGTAGTTTTATTAGTATCATATATTGTTGTTCATATAATTTCTATTGCACATTATTATTGCTCATATGTTGCTGCTGTTTCATGTTAAAAAATGTTTTATGCTGTACTATACTGACGTGAGGTTAGAGCAATAGAGCATATGAATTTCAATTTAGAGAGATAGAGGATGAGAGAGAGAGAGGGTGAGAGATAGAGTGAGACAGGGAGGATGAGAGAGATGGGGGGAGGGGGAGGGCGAGGGCAGGGAGGGATGGAGGTAGCCCTGTGCTGGAAACAGGAGAGACTTCCTGATAGCCTGTACATCTCTCGCCCACAACATCTGCTAGACTCTGATCTGTAACATATGCTCAAATGAGGTGCCTCTCAGCTTAATGTTCACGACTGTCACAGACACTTCATGGTGAATATATTTTATTGGGGTCGGGGGTGTTTGGTTTACGTTTAAGCCTCCAGGTGCTTTGTTTGCGTGTTAAAATGACAAGTTTGGTTTAGCTGGGTGAACAGCCCCTCCCCTTTTCCGTATCTATGGCTCCACCCTGCTTACAATTGAAGTGTGAGGTCATACGGCCGTAATTAGAATGTTCTTCGCTGAACATTCTAATTGCTGATATCAAAATCACAACAGGTAATTGGAGGGATCGCAATTAAAAGTCCGAATCTTGTCGAGGGTTGAGCTAGAATATTTGTGTTGTGATACGCACTTCTGGTTTCATCCATGGACTGTTTGTTCTGTCAAATGTTTTCTGCATGTGAAACCGATTTTCCCTTTGTATGTTCATGTAAAGACAACTCAAGCGAGTTAATTTGGAACTGTTAATCTTTTTTTTTTTTTTTTTTTTCTGGAGACATAATCAAATATTTTTGCGCAAATTAAATGCTTTAGCTCTATATCATACACTGACCTGGAGTTGCAATGCTAGTGAAGAGTATCAGGTGCTGCATTTACCAGAGGTGCACATTCCAACATGGAGAATTGACCGCTTTTAACATCCAGTGTGCCAGCCAATCACACGCGAGGATTTGGTGAGAAGAGCAGTAGTTCGGTGAAGTTTGGAAATTGTATTGCAATCCCTCAAATAGGATGTAGCGGAGTTCTAGAACAGTGACTTAGAGTTGTAAAAAATAAAACATTAAAACTCCTGTTCTTTAAGGGTTTACCTGGGAATATTTATATCTGAATGTGGATTTAAGCGCAGAACAGGAAGGGAGGGAGGGATGGAAGGAGGGAGGGAGGAAAACAACGAGATAGCAGGGAAGACACATGCTGGGTCCGGTCGCGATTAGAAATGACGGCTTACACTGCCGTTTTAATCGGGGTAACAATCACATTGACATTTCAATTACCTCAGTCAAGGACAATACTGAGTCTGACTGCAGATCTCTCTTCTTTTTATCCTTCACATCCAGGTGCTGAAATCCCCCCGCCCACGGGGAGAATCAGTTTTATTTAGGGATGCCCTCTCTATCCAATACATTGGCCACACGCTGTATTACACTCTTTTTTTGGGCGGGGGAAGGAAAGTGGGATTTTTTTCATGTGTTCATCTGCCAGCGGTCTCTGTGCATGTTCACGGCGTTTGTTTGCTTTGAGATTATGTTTATTCACATCGGTAAGATGGCGGCCGCTCAATAATGCACCGGGGCCTCTTCAAGCCTCAAGGTGACTTATTCAGATCTCCGCGCCGAAACATTAATTACCCGACCCTGCCGCCATGCGACTCCGCCTGTCCTGATTAAGGGATGCCTCAGAGTTTCAGCGAACCGCACCAGGACCTCGTCAGGGTGTATTTAAGGGTGCCTAAAAGAAAATGCAGTAAAATAGTGTTCTCCCTTGTCAAATACAGGGAACCCTTTGTCCCATTGATTTTGTTCACCCTTTGTACCCATGCTTGCTACATGTTGTGCTTAATTTTGCCTTTAGGAGTCAGATCACAACTATGATAATTCTGCTTTGATGTTGCAGGCACTGTGATGTAACAGAACATTCTTCATTGATGTCACAGGCGCTGCTATGATGTAATGGAACATTCTTCTTTGTTGCCACAGGCACCACTGGCCATTACAATGGAGTTCTAGATTACTGGCGAGATTAATTTGAATTCTGAACGTACAAAAAAAACAAAAAAAGCAACAATTTAGATGCTTAACTGATTGCAATCAGAACACAGCAGAGCCATTCGTCTAGCCTGCCAAAGTGCCTTGGACGCATATCGTGGGGTGTTTAGTGACACATTGCAAGCCCTTCAGAGTGAACTTGTGGTTTAACCGACGGGACAGCTCAAACATAGCCGAGCGCAAGACTTGAGATAGTAGAGATACGTACTAAAATACGTACTAAAGTCTGTCGCCTCGTTCCTCTAATCCTGGTTCTCTGGGTCTAAGAACTGTTGGCTTCCCATTCTCGCTTTACCTGGAAGTCAAGTGTGAAGCCAGCCTGGCCAATTAGTAGCAACAATTGTCCTTTTAATCACCTACAAGGCGAAAAACAAGGCTTAATTTGGATTTGTGGCCCAGCCTGTTCAATGTTTTCAGTGTTTTTCAACCGACTAAGCAAACAGTGGCCACCCGTTTAGACTGAATGTACAGTTCAATAGACTGATCAGTTGTACATTGAGGAACATTGTTCCCCTGATAGTACAGGGCTCTGCCAAAAGTCTCTGGCTTTTTCCTGCAGTCTTAGATGTGCAGTTTTCAATCTGCACTCCTTTGGGCTCATTTTCAAAATACCTATGAAATTGTTTTGGAGGAGAAAAATGCAAATGAGCTCATTTAAAAAAATTCATAGGAGATTATATGATAATTTTAAAGTTAAACCGCAGTTTGTGCTTTCGGGGAATAGCCGCGGGTCCTCTTTAAAGTGAACCGTTTGCTCTGTGCTGTGTTTGGTATTCCCCTCCGCCATCCTTCCGGTGTCCCCCAAACCCCCCTTCAACCCCGCACCCCCCACCCCCCGCCCTCATACCCCACCCATTTGTAGAAAGCCCGCTGGTCCAGCCAGAGGGAACGCACCATCAAGTCTAAATTTGATTCAATTAAATGTCGATTTGATCGCGGCCCCCGTATGCCTGGATATGAATACGAAGCTTGTCCCGTCCCCGCTAATTACGAATCGCTGGGCGCGGCGGGCGGCCAGGTCGCAATTTTTCTGCATCTGTAGAGCGTATTTTTTCCGGTCAAGCAAGCAGGTGAAAATCTCGATTCAATCGGACGGGGAGTCAATGAGATAGGTTCACCGAGGCAATCTTCGGACAGTGGGAAAGACTGATTGCGCTGTCGACTCTGAACCTCACAGAAAGCTCTGAAGTGACAAATTACTTTGTCGGGAGGGGGGGGGGGGGGATATGAGTGGTTCGTGCTAATGGAATAGGAGGGAGCTTTCGTGTTCGTGAGAGGTTTTTCGAGAAGCGGCGCTAATACGGGCCGCTCCTTGACTGTCGATTGCTCTTAATGTACCGAGCGGGACCTGGTATTGATCCGGCCGGCAGATCTACTCATGATTACTTACAGTTGTTAGACGGTGTCCTCTTTGTGCTCAGGTCAAATATTGCCTCACTTCCCATCTCGGCTCGTTTGCTGCTTCGGTTCATTTGCGGAAAAAAAAAAATCCCCGTGTGACGGTCCTTCGTCGTTATCATTGTGAATTAATTTGGACAAACCAGAGCTGTCCGTCCCACTATTGGCAGATAAGCACTACATCAAGGGCCCAGAGTTACGGAAGCGTTGCTTGCCGAGCAGAAAAAATTGGAAGGTATAAATGCTTTGGAGGGGCCCTCAATTAATTTTCTACGAAGGGCCCTCGGAATTCTGGGGACGGCTCTGAGCCTAGATTAGCGTGAAGCGCGCAATTTGTATGCAGGAGGGAACAAGATGTTTTCTGAGCAATTAATTATCAGGAAAGAGAGAGGCCGTGTCTGCAGTTGATGTAAATAATGTGTTCGATTGTTGTGATCGCCGATGTGCGTAATCGCCGGCAGATGTTCGATGGCGGGACGCGCGCACATCGTTCATACGGCGAGAGTGGATGAGGAGGGCGGGGCGGCGGGGGTTCTTAATTCTCTTTGGATTGTGAAATCACAGTGTTGCCAGTTGTGCCTGAGGAAACAGCTGTCCCCTGGCTTGAGGGAGCCATTTTCTCCCTCCTGAAAGAGTGTTTCTCCATCGATTTTCCTGGTGCTCCGTGGTGTGGGTGGCTGATTGAACCGAGCAGATGGCTTCTGATGAGGCGAATTTTGCCCTTGTACTGCCGAGTGGCTTTTTAATTCACGTACAACATTAGCATGCTAAATCAGTAAGAGCAGGACTTATTCTAGGACCAAAAAAAAATTCTCCCGTCGTTTAGCCATTCCAGCCGTGGGTTTTAGGGGTCACATTGAATAACAAAAAGCCAAAGTAGAATTGTGTGAATTCAATTTAGTTGCCATAAGTTAAGGCTGGAAAATAGTGTGTCAAGTTAGACCGGACAATTGAAATTAAAGGCTTTTTGGCTGAATGATGATTGAAAAAAATGACAGAAAAATAGTTGTAATATTCAACAAACAGTTCATGTTAAACAAATGTTGAGACTGCATACTGTTGTGTGCGTGGAACTCCGCTGAGTGCAAGTGACACTGGAGAAATGTTTTCATAGTTAATGGAAAAATTAATTGACTGAATTTTCTGTTTTTGAGCATTTGTTTAATTAGAAGGAAAATGATAGACACATGGTATAATTTAGACATTTTATTTTACTGAATAACTCCTGATTACATACAAGGAGTGCATTTAAATAGTTTCAGCTGATTTATAGAAGGACTTTATAATAACAAATAAATCAAAATTGGGACATGTTGTGCCTGAAATGTCAGTTATTCGGTATTCTGTCATAAATTCATTTGTTACCTAACCAGCGTGTCATCGCAATATCACACTCGCGGTTGTGCTGTTCGGTTTGATAGGCCTTCAGTCTTGTGCCCACGATTGAATCACAGCACTGAAGATATTCAGTATAACAGCACTTCCTCTCGTGATATTGCTTAAATCGCGTTTTTGTGACCTCCCAGATTCTGGACAGAACCCCATTACAACAAGAAAGGCTAGTTCTCTTGAGAGCTCTTTGGCCCGTTGGTTTAAATCTATGATGTAAGGTGCTCCTGCTAAATTGCCCCTGGTAGTCATGAATCATGTCCCCGGTGTGCTTTGGCCCCCGAGGCCGAGCCCTGAGTTTTATTTTCCCAGTGAAGCACTCTGCATGCATCTTTGAGTTCCACATGAGAAATACCCTGACAGTAAACATAGCCATTTCACGAAAAAGGCATTATAACCTTGCTCAAAGGTGCTTTAATGGTCCGTTGCAGGCTAATGGGAATTCAAACATCCCCTCTCTTTTATATGGTTAACGCGCCTGTGTTTGAAATGGCCGCTTCAGTGCACGCAATCTGATTTAGTTCTGCTAGCCGTCTGCAGTTCCACAGGTTTTTTTCCCCCTTCTCCGCACTCCTAGATGTTTGCCTCTCAAACAAAGCCGAAACTCTGTTCATTTGTATGTAAATTCTCTTTATTTCCCCCGCAGGCAGAGATTAAATTAAAAGTTTTTCACCCTCCCATTAATAGCAAATTGCAGCCTGGCACTGATGTGGGTTTTTCACACGGTAGGGGGGGTACAGGGGGGTGGAAGGGTGCTGGGGGGGGTAGCGTTTGATCAAAAGGGGGGTTCTCCAGCCACCCGCTACGGGAACGCGCTGGTTTTAGGGCGTGCATTTCGCCATCTGTGATAAGGTCAGAAATTCGGATCAATTCGGCCGGCCGACGGGCTGTTGGTTTGTTTGTTCCACTGGGTGGTCGCTGTTTAATTGGAGCTAAAAATATGTGGGAAAAAAAAGCACTTCTGGCAATACGGACGTAATTGAAAAAGACTGAAAGACTGTTTGTCGCACCTCAGGAGTGTTGACAGGATGTACAAGTGGTCATGATTTTGATATTGCATATCGTCCCTTCAAGTTTCATGCATAATGCACATGGACCAAGATTCAGAGCTTGGGATATTAAGTTCTGGGGTGCATTTCCCAAAAATCACAGGTGCTAACTTACATAGTTGGAACCACTGATTGTGAATGGACGAACTATGTAAGTTGCTAACATAGTTAGCAACTGTGCTTTTGGGAAACACACGCCTGTTTCGTTGTCAGGCCTCTGATACTCTTGTTGCCAATGTTGTGAAGGAATGGCGATGTTCCCAGCCAGCTGCCTCATACTCTAAAATCAATGGATTAGTCTGGATTCATTTCCAAATTGTGATGCCCGTCCCTGGACCCAGACAGTGCCCTCCCAGGATGTGGTTTTTAATCCTTTATGCTGTGACATCATAAATTTTCACATATTTAGAATATTCACGATTCAACATTCTAGTGCTGCAAAATCTATCATATTAACTTTGCTTCCCAGTTTAATGTGCAGTGAGTGTCCTGTGGTTATTCTACAATGGTAATTCATATTGCAGATAGCCCAACAATCTATTTCATGTTGGGAGGAGAATTATGTCGCATAACTTTTAGCAGCCTCAGATAACTGTTCACTGTCAACTCTAATAGAGTATATTTCACTCTGAGAGCATGCTATGCCGGCTGAATTCATATAAATCCCTTTTGAGTTGATATGAATGCAAAACATTTTGCTGTGTCAATTCCCTTATAACAATTTGCGACCCACTTTGCTACCCGTCATTGCAAATAAGGTTGTAGTTCCCGGTGGGCCAACATGGTTTGATAAAGGCAGTGGATAATTCATGACATAAACTGAGTTTGCTTGAAGTTGGGTAGGGTCAATCACGACTAAATTCAGATGTTTTTTTCTGGATGCGGTCGGTTTGAGTTAGGGGAGTAAATCCACTCTGTTCCGTACGTCTGAGTACGCCCCACGGACCATATATCCATTGAAATGCAGAAACAGCGCATGAAATATGCATTAATGTGATGCGATTTCAAACACAGGGAACTCGAAGGGGGTGGGGGAGGGGTGTGCACTGTAAATATCTTTATTTATTTTTTTTTTGCGGTGAGCGAGAAACTGAGGGAGAAACACGTTTATACGATTGTCTGTCACGTCCTGTTAGAGAAATATGCAAGTGTTTGGTCAGCCGAGCACACAGGGTTTCACGATCGTAAGCATGTCCGCGATTTGCTGAACAAGCACGCAGACTGACAATTCGTCTCGGGCGGCGGATTTTAAACGGCAGTTTCTGTCCGTCTCTGTCATCTTACTGAAACTCGCAGCTATCTCTTACGGCGTGAGAGTTTTACTATCCATTCAACACTGTATGGTCTGTGAAACGAGCGCAAGGTTAAGTAATGAAAGAAATAATTAAATTTAAAGCATACGGGCTTTGGAAAAAACACTTTTATGTTTCGCTTACATCTCTTTAATGGCCTTCTTAGCCACGCAATTTAGAAAGCAGCTACGAGTGATTGAGTCTTGGCTTCTATGCCGCCGCCTGGCTGGCTTTCTCTGCTGAACTGGGAATTGATTACTAATGACATTATAATCTAATCGTCGCGAAACAGTGCGAACACAATCTTGTAATTGTCATCGTTCTGCCCATGATTTCACTCCTGTGGTAGACGGTAGGTTCGTCGAATCGTCGTCAATGAGCATTAGCAGGCAACTGGGCTGGTTGACAGGCCTCTTTGGCAGCTACTTCCTGTTCGTCACGCCACCTGTTACCATGATGAAAATTTCTGCACTGGTCAGAAACATTTAAAGGCCTACGTGTCAAAAGTAATTATTCAGAAGGCAAGGGATATGTTCACAGTTCCTTGCACATTTGCAATCCGTAAGTATTGGGACAGCAAGGTTTTTTTTTGTGTGTGATTTGGCTTTGTATTTTAATGCATTGGATTTGAAATTCAACAAATTGGGAGGACTGTGTGTAAAAAGAGCTTCAGTTACAACGCTGTAAATCCACGGTTGGATTGAAAACCGTGTAATTAAAGCGGTGGGCGGAACTTGAACCTCATTGTCAGTGTTTAATTTCAATGAGCCAAAACAACACGAGATGTGTCACCGTCAAAAACACTTATGGATAGCACTGTATTTGAAATTGCCCCAACTAATTAGCCAACTGACTAAATGAACACGAGGACCAGTCATTCTGTACGAAAAAAAAAAGGCAAATTTAATGAAAAGGACCAGCAAACAGACAGTTTCCATAAAATAAAAAAGTCCAAAGCCTTTAGAATGCCTCTGGGATTGAGAAAAGTGCTTTCTTCCAATTAATGATACCTTAGATTGGTCGCCAGCCAACTATTTATGTGTTTTCTCTTTCTGTTTCATCAAGTCGGCCTCGCTGATTAACCGAGTGGGGACAATGTCTTCTGCGCTGTTTGGCTCTAATGCGGGAGGAGGGAGGGAGGGAGGGAGGGGGGAGCAGGGCGGGGTGCTTTGGGACGAGGAGAACCTGGCAAGAGTGGCAAGGACAGCGAGGCCTTGATCAAGGCCATAAATATCAGCTGTGCTGTTTGTGACAGCGTGCTTATGGGGCTCCGTCAGCTCTCCGAGACGGGCTCATAAAATAGGGAACTGAGGGGGCCATATGAGGAGAGGCACTAAATGATGAGGGAGGGAGGGGAGGGAGGGGGAGGGAGGTGGAGGGAGCAGAATGGGAGGGGTGCCCAAGATGAGACGAGTCAGGAGGAATGGCCGGAGAATGCGGCAAAATGTTCAGGTGAAGAAAACAACTCTACCAGTATGCTTTCATCGCTACCCCAGTCCCAATTTAGGCAAGCAACCTGCGGCTTAGTTGCGCAAATAGGGTCATCTTCAGCTTGGGTACCAGCGAAGTGTACAAGGGTGCAATTCGATATATGTAAATGTACTGCGGTTCCTGGAATTTCTGTTGAAACGTTCCCCAGTTCCAGTTTCAACAGACACGCCAGGAAACCAGGTGCATTTCTATTTGTCGAAATGTATCCTGGGTGGAGTTTGAGGGTACTTAGGTTGAAGATGACCCTTTAAGCCTTAGTTGCTAAAGTGCTTGACTGTGACTGAGAAGGTTGGAGGTTCAAGCCCAGGTATAGGTGAAATTAGATCAGAGCTGTTGGGGCCTTTGAGCAGTTCCCTGCTCGACTCCACATTGTTGCATGGGAATTGGCCTTTGCTTGGCCTAGTCTAATATAAGTCGCTGTGGATAAATGAGTCACCTAAAGAAATGCAGGATTTTCTTTTGTCCCCTCATGGGTGCTGCAAGATACGACTTTTGGCTGAGAAATTTGCTGTATAAGGGTGATGTTGGAGGATTGGGGGTGAACACAATCAGGTCTTGTGAATTCGATTGTAGCACTGGTAGGCCTACACAATGTACAGCATGGTCCATAAGCATTAGGTTGAGGTTGGTCACTTTGTGTGAAATCAGCCATAAAGTCTCCGAAAATGATCCGATATGGATGTGAAAATGTACAAATGAAAGCTTACAGCCTATAATTTAAAGTAAATAAATCAATAAATTTCCATCACCGCCTAAATACTAACAGAGTGCACTCCAGATGAGTAAGCAGGAGGTGGAGGTGAGAGAGTAATAGAGAGAGTGGGTGGGGATGTGAAATCAAATGGGTCTACAAGGACAGAGGGAAGGAGAGATAAAGAAACAAAGAAGGGGTAGAAACGTGGTAGATTTTATGTTACTGTACACAGTTCCGTTACCGTAGCTTTCCTCTGTGAGCAGTACGGGAATTATTAGAAGGGAATTGAATTATCAGAGCCGCAGAGTTTTAGTGAGACGGCGGGACCCTGGAGGTGCTCCAGTCATACTAATGAGGCACATTTTTAAATTAAAATTTCTCAAAAAAAAAAAATCTCAGCTGGAGGAGAAAAAAGGAGAGTGGAGTTGGAGGGAGGGATGTAGGAGAGAAGTGTTAATGTGGTCCTCACTTTATCACAAAAAGCCCCTAATTTGTCTTCAGCGGTCCTCACTTTCTGTCAAATGGTCCTCACAATTTCTCAAATGTTTCTCACCTTGTAGTGAGTGTCTTTGCTTTATCTCAGAAGGTTCTCACTTTGTCTCAAATGATCCCAACTCTGTTTTCAGTGGCTCTCATCTTGTCTTTTGTCAAAACCTTCTCTCAAATAGTCCTCTTTGTCTCAAGCTGTTCTTGGTTCTTTTTTTTGCCTCAAATGGTCCTCATTTTGTCTCTAAAGGCCCCTGCTTTGTCTCGTGTGATCCTCACTCGGTCTCAGGTATGATCACCTTGTCTCAAACGGTTCTCACTTTGCGTTGAGTGCGCTCAGTTTCTCTCAGACAGTCCACACTTTGTCTCGAGTGTCCTCGTTTTGCCTCAAATGGCCCTCTGTTTGTCTCAAGTTGTTCTTAGTTGGTCTCGAGCATCCTCACTTTGTCTGAAATGGTCCTCATTTTGTCTCAACTGGCTTCACTTTTTTGAGCGATCCACTTGGTTCAAACATCCAGACAGTGTGTCACTTGTCCTCATTTTGTGTCAAGCAGTTTTCACTTTGTCTCGAACTTTCTCACTTTGCCTCAAGTGGCCTCATTTTGTCTTAGATGGTCTGCACTTTGTCTCAAGTGTCTTCACTTTGACCCAATTGCCCTTTCTTTATCTCAAATTGTTTTCACTTGGTTTCAAAAATCCTTACTCTGTTCAAATGGTTTGTCTCAGTTGTCCTTACTTTTTTATGTGGTTTTCACTTTGTCTCAAGTGTCTTTGTCTGAAACAGTCCTCGCTTTGTCTCAGATTGTTCTCAGTTGGTCTCAAACACCCTCATTGTACCTCAAATGGTCAGCATTTTGTCTTTATTGTCCTCAATTTGTTTTTAGTGGTCTTCACTTTGTCTTAAACATCCTCTCATTTTCTTAAGTGTCCTGACTTTGTCTCAAAAGGTCCTGTCTATTTCAATTGGTCTTTACTCTGTCTTGAGCATTCCTCATCTTGTCACAAACAGCCCTCACTTAGTCTGAAACAGTGTT
This sequence comes from Gymnothorax javanicus, assembly GCA_029692085.1. Lineage (NCBI taxonomy): Eukaryota > Metazoa > Chordata > Actinopteri > Anguilliformes > Muraenidae > Gymnothorax > Gymnothorax javanicus. Next base: position 120,887,392 of record CM056197.1, on the reverse strand, counting down.
CACTTTGTTTCAAACATCCTGACTTTGTTAATTTGGGACAGGAATTGGAGGGACGGTAGAGGGAGATGCGTGTTAAAGCAGTCACCATTTTTTCTTGCGTGGTTCTCAGATGGCCCTCAGTTTGTCTCAAGTACCCTGACTTTGTCTTGTAAGTTCCTCTCTTTGTCTCAAACAGTCCTCACTTTGTTTTGTGTACTCACGTTATCTCAAACTTCCTCACTCTGTCAAATTGGTACCGGAGTTGGAGGGAGGGTGGAGGAAGATGTGTGGCAAAGCAGTCCCCATTTTCTTTTCTTTTTTTTTTTAAATTTGGCATCTCTAATCCCACCCGAATCTGGAATGCCCAATTGGTGAACTATGTACAAGGCACAAGGCTTGCTCGTATGCGACCCCTTGCTGCCAATTCAGGAGAGTGTAGACAGTTCGCGGCTCTCCTCCGAAGCATGCGCCTGTCAGCCTGCTGCTTCTTATACACTCATTGGTTGAATCTTTGCAAGTTCAGAACGAGGGCGGAGGATACCCGGACATGAACAGGCTTAGAATCTTCCTGACGAGCACCCGTCTGGCCAACAGGAGGCGCTTGAGCAACAAACAAGGCAACTATTATTTTCCCTTCCCGGCAGTCCCTTCCCAATTTGCAACCCTGTAGCGCAATAGCCAGTTGTGCGCTACTCTGAAAAAGCTGCCAACCACTGCCGGCTGGTACAAGGCGGGGATCAAACCCGCGACGCGATAGTCACTTCTGCTTCGCAACGCGATGCTTTACCAAGTGAGCTATCCGGCAGCTTGAACAGTCCCCATTTTCCTTGCCCGGTCCTCAAGTGATCTTCACTTTGTCTCAAGTGGTCCTCAGTGTGTTTTGAGCAGTTTTAACTTTTTTTCAAACACCCTCACTTTGTCTCAAGTGTCCCTGCTTTCTCTTAAGTATCCTCAGTTAGTCTGTCACTGCCCTCACTTTGTCTCAATCATCCTCATCCAGCGGTCCTCAAAAATCGTCACTTTTTCTGTCAGGGACAGGAGTTGGACAAAGGGCGGAGGAAGATGTTAGTGCTCACTTTGTCTCAAGTGTCCTAATTTTGTCTTAAGTTTCCTCACTGTGTCTCAAGCAGTCGTTGTTTTGTCTTTAGTGGCCCTAGATTTGTCTTAAACATCCTCATTTTGTCAGTTATGAACAGGAAGTAGTGGATGGGGCAGAGGAATATATGTGTTAAACTAGTCCTCACTTTGTCTCAAGCACCCTTACTTTATCTTGAGTATCCATAATATGTCGGCCATGGACAGGGCTTGGAGGGGAGGGCTGAGGGAGAGACCTACTGGAGCGGTCCTCAATTTGTCAACCGCGGTCAGTCCTTAACGGCATGTTTATGGCTCTTAATGCCGAATCTCCATCACCCATTCCCTCGCCACTGCGACTACAGACAAGCCGCACCCTATCCCCCGTCTATAGCGCAGTGCTTTACACTCCTCTCTGTAAGTCATTCTCTCTCTCTCTCTTTCCTCCGCTTCATCACTCTTCCCTTTTTTTATTGCCACCCATCTTCAGTCCCGTCTGCGTGCGTGCTTGTCTACGCGCTTTCCTTTCTGCAGTCTGTGCAATACGCCATCAAACAGGGCTCATACATCAGACAAAAAAAAACCACCACATTTTTATTAAAAAAGCGACACGACTGTAATACGGAAACAATCGGTGTTTGCTGAGAATGGGAAAAATCTGTGACAGGCGAGAATTGCTCTCGACACTTCGCCACGGGGAAAGACCCGAAGACGGCGGGCGGGCGGCCGGGCGACTGAGCGAGCGGCTTCGCGCGGTTGAGACAGCTCAGACGAATGGGTTTCCCCGCGGCCGTTATCGCTGCGCAAACACGAAGGGCCCCGTTTATTTCTGAGCATCGTGCCCACCGCGGACGTCGCGCTTTACGCTAGGCTAGCTGCTTCCTGGGCCTCGATGACTGTTATGAGTGCTTTATGGAAGTGATTTACCGCGGCTGGGCGGGAGGAGGTTGGGTGGGTGGGGAGGATTCGGGTGGTTTGGGGGGGGGGGGTAAGCAGACATTAAATCTCGGCAGAGATCAATAGCTGTCCCGGCTGCATCCAGCCGGCAGGATACTTCCCAAGTCCGAGCACACACTCTGCGTTCCCAGGAGGTACCCTCTTTCATAATTGATCGCAGCATCGACCTGAACATTACTCGTGACCCTAAACAGATAATAGCGCTCCACCGTGCCGGGCGGTGCATGATGGGGTGGCCGCCCCCCCTTCCGTGTGATTCGGCTCACAATAGTTACTGGAGGTGATTTCGGCGCGGTCCTTCACCCCACCCGCACCCACTTCCCCTCTTTGCTTTTACTGCTTATCTGTCTTAGTCCGTTAGATTCTGTCCTTCTCTCTCTCTGTCCTTCTTTCTCTCTCTTGCTTAATCTCCCTCGTTCCACACCTTTATCGTTTCCCTCCCATCCATCGCTGTCTCCTTCTCCGTGCTCTCTGCAGCCTCTCCCATCTTATCCTGCGGCTCTATTGACTGCGCTGTGTCAGTCAGTGTTAAAGCGGGATAAGTCTATTAGCGCGCGTCTGCCTTTTTAGCCCGCACCGCTGCGTCGGTTAGCGCGCCAATTTGCTGATACGCCTGCGTTGCGTTCTGCCTGCGCCAGCACATTTGTGCTGGCACGAGTGTCTTTACTTATGTCCAGGGCTATTTGCATGTGTATTTGCGTGTGTGAATACGCGTCTTTATGTGCGAGTGCATGCGTGTGAATGTGTTTTTGCACGTGTGAGTGCAAGCCTGTGAGCGTATTTTTGTGTCTGTGTGCTTGTACTTATATTGCATTCAAAATTCTTAATTATACAGTGATACAGCAGTTTTGTAAATTGCACCGCGTACGATAACCATTTTTAATATGATATTGCTTTGTATCTGTGCTGACTGTTATTAATTAATATGGGTGCCATGTGCACCTGCATGTTTGCTTGGCATGTAAATACCTGTTTTTAACTTTGAGTGAAGGAAACTGAAGATAGATGCAGTAATGCTTTTATATTCACAGTATTAAAAATGCATCTTTTATCCATACATTACCATCAGTGGATGGGCCAGATGCTTTTACCGAGGTATTATGAATATGAAAATATGGATGTGATATAATGACTGTACAACGGGAGTAAAAATAAATCTGTATGAAAATGAGCGCTGTCAAGGTACTTAATCATGGTTACACAGCTAGGTGTGCAGAAGTGGTGCGTATGTGTTTGTGTGTTCATGTGTATGTGTGTGTGCGCGCGTGTGTGTGTGTTTGTGTGCATGTGTGTGCGCCTGCGTCAGTGCATGCACTTGTATGTATGTGTGTGCGCGCATGCTTGTATGCGCGGTTCTGTGTTCTGTATGTGTGCGTCGGTGTACTATATGTGTATCCATGCTTGTTCGTGTGTGCGCACATGTGCACGTAATATGCAATATCTCTGTATAATTTATGCATTCTTGTGCATATCTGTGCGTGCATGTGTGTACATCTGAGCATGTATGTGCGCGTCTGTGTACTGCATGTGTGTGCATGCATATTCGTGTGCGTCAGTGACGTGCCATTGGAGGTCAGTTAGGGTAGGCAGAATCCTCACCGTTAAACAAACGATAACTCTATTACTTTGCTTGATTAGCAATGAGGATTGATAAACTAATTTACAAGACTAAACGGCAGAATGGCGTGCCAGTTCCATCCACAAAATTATTGCTTAGTGTATCGAACTTAAAATGCTCACGAGACAGCAAGTTTGTTCATATTTGCTTAGAGGAAGCTAACGCAATGCCATTAACAAATATTAAAACCTTTCTTATGCGGCGTTCAATGTGTGGTCAATATGTTTACGATAATATTTCCCCCCTTTAACACGTACTTTTTAATGCCATTTTTAAAAAAATAGGGAGTTTATTTTCAGTCTTCCTTCATAATCCGATAAATAAAAGATCAAAACAATATATGGAATTACCGAAAGAGTTGAGATTTTTTCCTAATTAATTATTAAGATTTACTTCTTTGCAGTCTCGAATCAAAGCATAAAGGTAAATTAATCTTTTTGTCACAATCACCTCTTAATCATTACAGGCTTAATTGACCAGAAAAAAAGTTCATATTAATTGATTGACAATCAGGCATAGTACGTGGAAACAGGTTGACAAAATCTAGCGATAAAAAAGGAGAAGTCACTGCCTACCCTGACCGCACGTCCCTGGTGTGCGTGCATGTGTGTATGCACATGTACGTGTCGTACATAGTATCTCTGTATAATCTATGCATTCTTGTGTATGTCTGTACATGCTTGTGTGTGCACATTTGTGTATATATGTGCATCTGTGTACTATGTGTGTGCATGCAGGCACGTGTGTGTGTGTGTGTGAGCCTGTTAGTTTGTTTGCATATGTGTGTATAAGTTTGAACTTATGTGAGTGTTAATTTTGCACGTTAGTGCTTGCTTGCGTGTATTAGTTTGTGCTTGTGTTCCTGTATGTGTTAGTTTGTAGGTGTATGTTCTTGTGAGTGTGCATTAGTTTGTACGTGTTACTTTGTACGCTTATGTTCCTGTGTCTGTGTGTTAGCTTGCACGAGTGTGTTATTATTATGCATTATTTTGTATGTGTGTGTTAGTTTGTACATCTTTGTTCCAGTGGATGTGTACAGGCTTGTTGATTACACAGCTGAGCTATGAAATGGAGTGCATCCTTAGGTTTTTACATGAAGTGATATTACTCCGAACCACCAGGCGGCGCAGCAGAAAACAAGCGCTGTGGTATGTATTTGCGGTTGCAGACTAACAGACCAGGGCTGGCGGTGTTTAGCTGTGCCCCTGCTGGGGAAATACCGAGTGCACTGAGTGTTGGAAAGACTAATGACCCCCTAATGAACAGCCACCTGCAAGGGCTCTCACTGGCCCATTACCTGGGCTGCTTCCAGGCCGCAAAACAGATGCTCAAAGGTTTCCAGAGCTGAACCAACAGGCTGGATTGAACGTCTAGTTGCAAAACACCCCCAGCATGGCAAAATGTTGTATCTCTTTTTAGTGCGTGGGACCAGGTTGTGCTCAACAAAACAAATTACATCTGAATCAATTCTAAAATACCCTAACAGAATTAATTCTGGAGCTATCTAACCATGGAGCATATGCACAGTTTTATGTAGAAAATAATTCAATCGTGAGTGCCGTATGTGAATGCCAATGAGTTTGTGCAAAACACAATGCTGGTTGACTTGTACATCAACTAAACATGCTGTACTGCAGATACATTTGTGAAACATTGCTGGCTGACTTCTTGCCAGCCTTTGATACTCCTGAAGCCAATTTCAACCAGTGTCCTCCCTGCAGTAGTCTCTGGTGAGCCACGCCAAACACCGTGTGTTCTGGGAACTTCATAGCAAATTCCCGAGGGGTGTCTTAGACAGTGGTAAACAGCTTCAAAGCAGCCGGCTGATGCTCAGTGTTCAACATTGTGACACTTTATGATGTCATAATGGCTGTGTGCCACTGAAGCGAAAAACCTTAGCACCAGGGCTGATGGGCAACGGAGTCCAGAATTTTTCACTTTGCTCTTAGTCTTTGATAATCCGCTCTGCAGCTCTCCCTGTTGAAGCTTAGCTTGTGCGGTCTCTCCAAGGTGCTGTAGCTGCGATAGATTGGACCCCGTCCAACGCTGTGAAAGCTCATGATCCAGGTGCTGTCCATGGTGCTGCAGTCAGACTCGAGGAAGCGGAGGGCAGCAGTGGCAAGGGAAAGCTCTGCTAACTCCCTGGTAGCAGTTAGAAGGAAACCATGGGAGCAATCAGACTCAAGTGTGGCAGGCCCACCCTGCTCTGACTGGCTTACTGTGCGGGCTATTATTGTAAACTTTCTTTGTTCCTGCAAGTGGCGGCTGGTGAGCTGGCGATAGGGGAGGCTCAAAACAATCCATTAAAATTAATGATTGGTCACGACCTGTTTCCAATCATTCATTTAAATTACCATTACAGAAACTCCGAATACTCTCAACGTTATCAGGTGTGGCCAGATTTCATTTATAACGCATACCTGTCAACTCTCACGCATTCGGTGTGAGTTTAAGTGGCATATTTACGTTCCTCTGCTGTAGTCAGCAATTATTCAATTGACGCATATGTAAGAGATTCTTGCGTGGAATTGAAGTCCTTGTGCACTGGAGGGGTTGGAAGTAATTGAATTGCATGAAGACATTTCAAATGATCTTATTTCATTTAAACGATCATGAAACACATGCATTGCTTCCAATCTCTGAATAAAGAAAAGCGTGAGAAGTCCGGAGTCATAATCGGTATGCGTAATGGTAATTTAAATGAATGATTGAAAACAGGTCGTGACCAATCATTATATCCCCGAAATACGAGTTTCGGGGATATCATGGTTTTGCCCCACCTGCCGCCTCCACCGCCACCACCACCGTGTCCGCAAATTGTAGCCGTTAGCGCGATAACTCACAAAATACTTTACATTGGCTTCTCGTTTTTAGCATATGGGTAGATATGGTAGAGAGGATGAACTGATTAGATTTTGGCCAAGTATGCGCTCCTAGGTTTGCCACCAGGTGGTGCTATATTTTGAAAAAATCAGTTTTTTAACCATATCTCTGGAACAATTACTTACACAGACCTCAAATTTGCCTCATATTGTAGGTCTAGTAAAGGGGAATCTAATGAAGGGGGCTTTGAGGATTGGGGAATTTCGGGGATATACCCCTAAGCCTTGCTGTCGGCCACTGACAGCGTAGGCCTAGCTAATTTTTTTTTTTAAAGATTATTTTTTTTGGGAATTTTTCCTCCATTCGATAGCTACGCAGTGTAGAGAGACAGGAAGGCCGGGGAGAAGAATGGGGGAAGACATGCAGCAAACGACCCGAGCCGGACCCGAACCCAGGTCGCTGCGGGACGGACACAGCCCTTATGGCACGCGCACTTAGACCGATGAGCCACCGGGGCGCCCCAGGCCTAGCTAATTTTAAGAGATTGTTTTGAGCCTCCCCTATTGCCAGTTCACCAGCCGCGACTGATTTTATTCCAGTATTTTATTCACAATAGAACAGAGATAATGTAAAAAATGTTGAAACTGAGAAATTTTACAATTTTATCCACAAAATGAGCTCATTTCAAATTTGTTGGCTGCTACAGGTCTCAAAAAAGTTGGGACAGGGACCTGTTTACCATGGTGTAGCATCCCCTCTTCTTTTTAACACAGAGTGGAGGTGTCTGGGCATTGAGGAGACGAGTTTCTAGAGTTTAGCCATTGAAATTTGATCCCACTCTTGTTTAATACAGGCTTCCAGCTGCTGGAGAGTTTTGGGTCTCCTCTGACGGACTCTTCGTTTAATTATGCGCCAAATTTTCTCAATCGGTGAAAGATCAGGACTGCAGGCAGGCCAGTTCAGCACACAGACTCTTCTACTACGAAGCCATGCAGTTGTAATAGCTGCAGTATGTGGTTTTGCATTGTCCTGCTGAAATACACAAGGCCTTTCCTGGAATAGAAGTCGTCTGGAGGGGAGCATATGTTGCTTTAAAACCTTAATATACCTTTCAGCATTCATAGTGCTTTTTAAAACATGCAAGTGTCCCACAGCATATGCACTAATGCACTCCTATACCATCAGAGATGCTGGCCTTTGAACTGAACGCCGATAACAGGAGGGGTGGTCTTTCTCCTCTTTAGCCCGGAGGACACAACGCCCATGATTTCCAACAAGAATATCAAATTTGGACTCGTCTGACCGCAGGGCACTTTGCCACTTTGCTACAGTCCATTTTAAATGAGCCTTGGCCCACAGAACACAGCAGCGCTTCTGGATCATGCTCAACAATGGCTTCCTCTTTGCATGATAGAGTTTTAGGTGGCATCTATGGATAGAACGGCGGACTGTTTTTAAAGACAGTGGTTTCTTGAAGTATTCCTGGGCCCATTTAGCAATGTCAATGATAGAATCATGCCGGTGAGTGATGCAGTGGTGTCTGAGGGCCCGAAGATCACGGGCATCCAGTAAAGGTCTTCGGCCTTGTCCCTTACACACAAAGATTTTTCCAGTTTCTCTGAATCTTTTGATGATGTTATGCACTGTCGATGATGAGACCTTCAAAGCCTTTGCAATTTGATGTTGAGGAACATTGTTTTTTAAGTATTCCATGATTTTTTTACGCAAGCCACCGCTGGTTGGAGAGCCTCTGGCCATCTTTACTTCTGAGAGACTCAGCCTCTCTAAGACATCCCTTTTAGTCAATCATGTTACACACCAGCTGATTCTCTTATATATTAGTTGCTTTTTCAGCCCTTTTTTGCCTGTGTCCCAACTTTTTTGAGACCTGTTGCAGCCAGAAAATTTGAAATAAGCTCATTTTGTGGATAAACATGTAAAATGTCTCAGTTTCAACATTTGAAATGTTTTCTATGTTCTATTGTAAATAACATACTGGCTCATGTGATCTGAAAGTCATTGCCTTTTGATTTTATTCACAATTTACACTTCGTCCCAACTATTTCGGAATTGGAGTTGTGTGTGTGTGTGTGTGTGTGTGTGTATATATATATATATATATATATATATATATTCAGATTGTGAAACCAGTCATTTCATGAAATGACAAAAAACTTTGAACTAGACCACTCATACAGGCTACTGCATCTCTCTTTCTATAACAAGATTTAGTCCTAAAATAAAAGCTATGAACCTCAGGCATTTAATGAATGTATCTATACGCAATTAAATCCTAAGATTATCGTCATAGAGCCAAATCCCAACGTGTTTACAGCAAAATACTCCTTCCTTGCACCTGCCTTCAATAGTAATGACTTTCTGTTCACCCTAAGAGTGGTAATGAAATCACCAGACGCGCGGCATTTCCTGCATTGAGGACCAGGTGCAGATTTAGAAGTACATTCTGTTGCATTTGAAAGGCTCAGGTTTGGGTAAAGGTGCATGCGCAGTTTACACTGGGTTCAAAGCATTTTGAGATTCTTTCATTTTCCTCACAAATGTTTTGTAGACAAGCACTGTTGCCTCACAGCATGGAGTTTTGGGTATTCTTCCCATTTTTGGGAGGTGTTTCTGTGGTTGTTCTTCTTTGCTCCGACAGTGGGAAACTTGGAGTCTGCAATAGTCCAAAATGCATGTTGGGTCATTGGAGACTCCAAAAGTGTCCCATGTTTGTGTCATTGAAAGGTTTCAGTGATGGATTAACACTGTTCAGAATCTGTTCCAGCCACTCTCCCCATTAGAATGATGGGAAAGGCTTCGACCCTGGCCAAAGAAAACAAGATTTGAGAGTGGATGTATGAGTGTTTTGTTGAGTGGGGAAAATCAATTGCTCTTGGGCAAAAGTTAATTGTGTCTGAGGCCATAACCAGCTGCAGTACAAAGATGGTATGCACGGGAAACAAATAAAAATCATTAGCATAAAAGCTATCGAGAATTCAAATTTAGCATTTTCTCTTAGAACTCTGCAAATCCACCAATGGGATTTGAATGAATATTATAAACAATAAAAATGCCAGACACCAAAGGCGATAAGGCCGCAGAAACTGGAATAGCCTAATTATTTTATTGTGGGGCAAATCTGGGTTGTCATTTTTGGCAGCGTGAAAAAAAGCACCCAATTATACATTCACATAAAGTCTGCTTCTAGTTGTGAAAAATGGCATTCTGAAACCAGACGTAGTTGCCATTGGCTTCACAACTGCATGTCTGATAGGCAATATTGTTCCCCCTGCACCAGGGGAGGGGTGGTGGGGGGATCATATTGAGCGTTTGACCTCATTAAGTCAATTTATTTAACAAGCATTTTACACTCTTATTTAAAATTTGAATCTTATTATGGCACTTTTTATTTCACTTCAAAAAAAAAAAGGAAAAATCTTGCCAGTGACATGAATAAGTTTTGCGCATTTGAAATTGCGCATTGGGAGAATTTCCCAATGGGGACAGTACATTTCAATTGTCAAGCAAATTGGTACTTAAAACAAGCTAAAATTTTATATTTCTCAGAAAAAAAATGTAATGGCCAGTTTTACTGGCACAGACTAAGCCTGAGTTTAGGATAAATTCCATTTTGAATTGAGATTGTTTATGCAAAATTAAGATTAGTGCAGGACTAAACTTAATCTGTCTCTGAAACCAGTCCTATGTCTCACTTTTTAAGACTGACCACTGAGCCGGTCTGCCGTGCCGTGAAAAAGTGTTTGCTCCCATCCCAATTTTTTTCTTTTATTGCTTGTCATATTTTAAGGTTTCATATCATCAAGCTAATGTTAATATAAGATAAATACAATGTGAGTAAACACTAAATGCAGCTTTTAAATTATCATTTTATTTATGGAAGGTGAAGAGATATTCAAAACCCATATCACCCATGTGAAAAAAAATTAATTGCCCCCCTAAAGCAAATAGCTAGCTGTGCCGCCCTTGGCGACAACAACTACAATCAAACGTTTGCGATAACAGCCTCGCTGTGGAGGAATTTTTGCCCGTTCTTTTTCAGAATTTTTTTAATTCAGCCGCATTGGAGGGTTTTAGTGCATGAACGGCCTGTTTAAGATCATGCCACAGCATCTCAGCTGGATTCAAGTCAGGCCATTGCCTAAGCCACTCATAAACCTTCATTTTGACTCTTTTGAGTCATTCAGGGGTGGGCTTGCTCGTGTCCTTCGGATCATTGTTCTGCTGTATAGCCTGACAATGCCTGAGCTTTAGCTCACAAACTGATGGCCGGGCATTCTGCTTCAGGATTTTCTGGTAGAGAGCAGCATTCATGGTTCCATCAATTATGGCAAGTGTCTTCGGCCTGAAGCAGCAAAGCAGCCCCAGATCATCACACTATCACCACGTGTTTGACTTTTGGCATGATGGTCTTATTGCGGAATGCTAGTTAGCTTTACACCAGGCATAACAAGACCTGTGCCTTCCAAATAATTCCACTTTTGACTCATCAGTCCACAGAATATTATACCAAAAGTCTTGGGGGTCAACAAGATGTTTTTCTGCAAAATGTAAGAGGAGCTCTTGTGTTCTTTTTTTCGACAGTGGTTTTCGCCTCACAACCCCTCCATGGATGCCATTTTTTCCCAGTCTCAGTCTTTTTGTGGAATTGTTAATACTGAATATAACTGAGGCAAGTGAGGCCTGCAGTTCTTTAGATGTTGTTCTGCATTCTTTTGTGACCTCCTGGATAAGTTGTCAATGCGCTCTTGATCTTGAGAAATTTTGGTCGGTCGGCCTCTCTTGGGAAGGTTCACCACTGTTCCAAGTATTCTCCATTTGTAGATAATGGCTCTCACTGTGGTTTGCTTGAGTACCAGAGCCAAAGAAATGCCCTTTAAACCTTTCCAGACTGATAGATGTTAACAACTTTGTTTTCTATGTTCTTTAAATTGTGGCATTGTGTGCTGCTTTTTACCTATGTCACATTGCCAGACAGGCTCTTTTTAAGTGATGTTTAGATTCAACATGGATTGCAGTAATTATTCCTGGGTGAGTCTTGTGAAATTGAACCCAATTATCAATTAAAATGGTTAATTTCATAACTAAAGGGGCAGTTACTTTTTCACATAGGGCCAGGTAGGGTAGGATACCTTTTTTTCCTTCAATAAATGAAATTATCGTTTAAAAACTGCATTTTGTGTTTACTTAGGTTATCATTACTACTTACTACTTATTCCGCTTCGTCCCAGGGGGGACATAGGGCATCTACAGTTGCTGTCCATCTCACTCTGTGTGGAGCTGTACTCTTTGCTTCTCTCCAGGTCAAACCAATACTTCTAAGGTCGGACTCTAAGCCTCTCCTTCAGGTGTTCTTGGGTCTTCCCCTTTTACGTTGTCCTTGGGGGTTCCATTCAAGGGCCTTCTTTGTGATGTTTTCTCCCTTGCGCAATGTATGACCAATCCATTTCCACCTTCGAGATTTAATTGTTGTGGTAATAGGCTCTTGGTTTGTCATTTTCCATAGGGCAGCATTGCTGATAGTATTTGGCCACCTAATGCCCAGTATTTGTCGTAGGCATCTGTTCAAAAATGTTTGATGGTATGGAGTGATGTAACTGTCTCCCTCCAGGTTTCTGAGCCATACAGCAGGATTGCCTTCACGTTGGTATTGAAGATCCTGGTTTATCATTGTCTAATATCAAAATTTCTTTGATGATCTGATACAATTAAGCATGATGTGAGGCTTGGGCCTCCAGCCCTCCTCCTCACATTCTTCCTGCACACTAATTAGGCACCATCACCTGCGGCTCATTACTAATGAGCCGCAGGTAAGAATACTTAAGGCTGGCTTGTGCCAGTCTTAGGTGCTCTGCATCTGCTCTCCCACTGCTGGTCAGTGGGATTTTAACTGCCACCTTTCTCTTCTTTGTTTGGTTATGATTTAGTGTTGTATTAGTTGCCCAGTTTATGGAACCTTGTTTCTCTTTTGTTTTAGTTTGGTATTTTTGGTTATTACAACCCCAATTCCGAAATAGTTGGGACAAAGTGTAAATTGTGAATAAAATCAAAAGGCAATGACTTTCAAATCACACCAGCCAGTATTTTGTTCACAATAGAGCAGAGATAACCTAGCAAATGTTGAAACTGAGAAATTTTACAATTTTATCCACAAAATGAGCTCATTTCAAATTTGATGGCTGCTATAGGTCTCAAAAAAGTTGGGACAGGGGCCTGTTTACCATGGTGTAGCATCCCCTCTTCTTTTTGACACAGAGTTTACGCGTCTGGGCATTGAGGAGAAAAGTTTCTGGAGTTTAGCCATTGGAATTTGATCCCACTCTTGTTTAATTCAGGCTTCCAGCTGCTGGAGAGTTTTGGGTCTCCTTTGACCGACTTTTCGTTTAATTATGCGCCAAACGTTCTCAATCGGTGAAAGGTCAGGACTGCAGGCAGGCCAGTTCAGCACACGGACTCTTCTACTATGAAGCCATGCTGTTGTAATAGCTGTAGTATATGGTTTTGTATTGTGCTGCTGAAATATACGCAAGGCCTTCCCTGGAAAAGATGTCATCTGGAGGGGAGCATATGTTGCTCTAAAACCTTTACATACCTTTCAGCATTCATGGTGCTTTTTAAAACATGCAAGTGTCCCACACCATATGCACTAATGCATCCCCATACCATCAGAGATGCTGGCTTTTGAACTGAATGCTGATAACGGGAGGGGTGGTTTTTCTCCTCTTTAGCCCGGAGGACACAACGCCCATGATTTCCAACAAGAATGTCAAATTTGGACTCGTCTGACCAAAGGACACTTTGCCACTTTGCTACAGTCCATTTTAAATGAGCCTTGGCCCACAGAACACGGCGGCGCTTCTGGATCATGCTCAACAATGACTTCCTTTTTGCATGATAGAGTTTTAGGTGGCATCTGTGGATAGAACGGCGGACTGTTTTTAAAGACAGTGGTTTCCTGAAATATCCCTGGGCCCATTTAGTAATGTCAATGACAGAATCATGCCAGTGATGCAGTGGCGTCTGAGGGCCCGAAAATCACGGGCATCCTGTAAAGGTCTTTAGCCTTGTCCCTTAAACACAGAGATTTTTCCAGTTTCTCTGAATCTTTTGATGATGTTATGCACTGTCGATGATGAGACCTTCAAAGCCTTTGTAATTTGATGTTGAGGAACATTGTTTTTAAAGTATTCCACAATTTTTTTACCCAAGCCTTCACAGGTTGGAGAGCCTCTGGCCATCTTTTCTTCTGAGAGACTCAGCCTCTCTAAGACATCCCTTTTATAGCCAATCATGTTACACACCTGATGCCAGTTAACTTAATTACTTGCTAAATGTTCTTTCAGCTGATTCTCTTGTATATTAATTGCTTTATCAGCCCTTTTTTGCCTGTGTCCCGACTCTCTTGAGACCTGTTGCAGCCAGAAAATTTGAAATAAACTCATTTTATGGATAAAGATATAAAATGTCTCAGTTTCAACATTTGAAAGTTATCTATGTTCTTTTGTAAATAACATATTGGCTCATGTGATCTTAAAGTCATTGCATTTTGATTTATTCACAATTTAAACTTCGTCCCAACTATTTCGGAATTGGGGTTGTAAATCCTCATCACCTCCAGCCTTGGCATATGAATCTTCACTTCCCTTCATGGTCCTACAGCCTGTCGGACAGCCGTTTGGCACCCGGTGGGCCAAAACCGTTACTCATGAAAATATGCAAAAATAGTAGAAATTGGGAGAGGAGCATCTACATTTATAAAGCGTGGTACGTGTTGTGATATTTATTGGAAAAAATACTGTGCAATATTATTTCAGTTTGACTGCTGTTCCAACTGATGTTGGAATATTTGTTTCTCCTCAACCTCTCAACAGTACATTGAAAAAATAAGCTCTTATTGTGCAGCTATTAATAAACATAGTTGTCCTTGTCACTGATTATGGTACTTCTCATTGTTTTTCAAGGCTACAAAACCCTGTTACTTCTGTATTGTTATAACTTGAGCTGGAACAAAAAAAAAAGCTGAAAATCTGATAATTAATTATGACATTTGTGTTCCATGCCTACGCTCGATCCTGATTTCCCAAATTGTCACTTGTTATTGTGAATGTTTTTTTGTCCATGGACTCGCATTTTAAAAGGATGCATTGTGATACAGTGGGAGTTCGCTGCAGCTGAGCTCTTTGTGGGAGTCATACAGGAAACATGGCATCTGGTCTGAGAGCGCGCGGATGATGCTTGTGTTTGTGTATCAGATCTTGTGCAGGCAATATCTTAATCCTTTGAAGGTTCTCTGTCAGTGTTCTGGGACACCATTGCTCTCAATTACCAGTCTTTGTGATTTTGATATTAGCTTTGGAAAATTCAGCTAAGAATATTCTAATCACATATTTGTGACCTCACAGGTAATGGAGCCCTCAGATGTCTTCTGATAGCACTCTCTTGGAAACAATCAGGCAAAGGCCAATGTCCCACAGGATGCATGCAAATGTTGCCTTGGCAACCACATAAAAGAGAACTTCAACCAACACCTTGTGTTTGAGGAACATTCTGTTGGCTGCTTGTGTTCCAACAGTCTGCTGCACAATTTAGACTTTACCCTCCATCCTCTCTTATCAACGTCTTCATGAAAAGGTGGCATGGTGGCGGTCCGATGGACAGCAAGGTCCGGAGGTCAAAACAAAGCGTCTCAGCATTGAGCCTGCATATTCTCGCCGGTGTGGGTTGAGTTCCTTCCCGCAATCCAAAGACATGCAGGTTAGACTGCATAGGGCAAATTAACGGGGTTGGGGGTATAAGTCAGTGTATGCGCTCAAAATTAAATTACATTTCGCTCAGGTCGAGTAATTTGGCGCGGCTGTCACTGTGAATTACCCTGCGTCTGCCTCAGGGCCATATCAACATGTTGGAGGAGTTAAGACGGCTTTCTCTCACCAGCTCCCTGGATTCCTATGGTTGCTGCTCAGTAGCGCATAAAGCCTGGTCATTAAGGCTGCCATGTCTGTCCATAGGGCTTCAGTGGCAACAGAGCTAGCACACTGGGTATTTAAACATGAAGGATGGAAATGAACTAGCCTCTGATCATCATGTGAAATAAACTCGACCTCTGGGGATTAATTATTTCTATGTGGAGAAATTTTTGTACTTAAAAGCGCTGTCCAAATATAGTGTAAATTCGCTGGGGGTAAAGTCATGGTGTTGAATGGACTCCGATGGGGAAATTAGCTTTTAGGCTCTCGAGGCCTAATAAACTGCTGCAGCTCTGGTCACCAATGGAGTGTGCCAGCTTCAGGGGGAATATCAATCCCTGGCCCTCTGGGATGTGCTCTTTTACAGCTGAAGACCTGAGGTGGAAAAATCCTGATTCAAAATGTAGAAGTCATACCCTGAATATTATGCCAGTCACCTGAACCTCTATATTAGGACAATTCTTCAGCCAAAAACTGGTGGGATTCAGCAGGCTGAGTTCATGAGTAGTGGATCGAACACAAGGCAAGACTTTTAGCTCTCTGACTCTGGGACTGTCCTCCTCTGTCCAAGATAAGAAGGTCAAAAAGTCCACTTTATAAGCAGGGCACCCAGCATACAGTTCTTGGGCGACTAGTTGGATACCCTCTCTGGAGACAGCCCTGGTCTCAGGAAGTTAAGAGTCATGCCACGTGCATTTACCACCCTGTACTCGGCCTGCTGATTTCACTAATTCGTTCCACCACCTGGCTGATGAATTGTGATAATTAGCGCATCAAGCTGTGATTGGAACAAATTACTGTAGGACGTATACTTTCTGAAGGTGGATTTCCCTCCACGGCCACATATTTAACCAATTTACCGATGTTTTGTGTTTTAAATACTTTGTCCATTCTTAACGACTTTTTATTATTATTATTTTTTTAATTAATGCTAGCCTAAAGGAAATTCTCTCCAATTCTTTATGTTTGCGATGGCAAGAACGCAACTAATATAGCATACGTACGAAGGTCCATTTACATTGGTGCCACCGAGGAAATGACACGTTCACTTGTCGATGTGCCTTCATTGCGATGAGGTGAGCGTTGGCAACTTGGACTTGACGTTGAATCGTGGGCTTCATGTGCCCATGCTTCGGGTTCATTTTTCTCTGAATATTTTATCAGTTTTAATCCAATGTTTGATTAGATTATTCAAAAGCGATTTCAGTCCCTGTCGCTGTCATCCTTTCAAACGGACAAAGAAAGACCAGTTTTTCAGATCTCAGATCACGGTCTTTCAAATGCGGGCCTGCTGTCGCAATGTTGAAATTTCGGCAAGAGCTGGGAGCCATGCATATCTGAGCACATTTTTTTTGGCTCAGTCTGTGGGTGAGTATTTGTATTCATGGTTTTAAAATGACGGGACAATAGCTCTCAGATGTTTTAACACAGCGCTCATGAAGATCCGCAAAACTGATCTGAATAATTCATCTCCAACTGTCCCTTGTACTCTCGGGCTTGGCATCTGCTGGGTCCTATTGCCTGTCGAAATAAACTTTATTGTTTTGAAGACCCAAATTCAAGTCTTACTTCTGAGCTATCGTCCTTTCACTTTAAGAGCCAAAAACGAGTGAGCCACACAGTTTCGGTTTGAGCAAGTCATTACGAGATTGAGTGACCTCCGGAAAAAAAAAACAAAAAATCAAAACAAATGACAAAAACAGCTTGCTTCTGTCCCTTAATTAAAGCCGTGGTGACGGGGCTTTGCAATTTAATTTTGGAGATGTGCTAATTAATTGTGAACTTTGTATGTTCATTTGTTTCTCTGTGGGTGAGAAGTTATTTGTGTCCTTCAGGCAACACTTCACTGATGCGCTGCTCTTTTTAATAGAGAAAGTTTGGCCTTTAAAGGCGTACTCGCGCGTGCGTGTGTCTGCGCGCGCGCTCATTTTTGTACACTCGTGGGGACTAAAAAGCCTTTAGGGGACTTAAAGACCCCATTAGTATAGTCAGAAACATTGCACTGTGGTAATATGTGTATGTATTTGAGGAGTCCCCATGAGGCAAAGGCTTAATTCTGGGCCTTGGGCTGGGTTTAGGTCTTGGGTTACAACTGGGGTTACGGTTATTAGAATTATGTTCAATGTCAAGTTGAGATGTTGGTTGGTTAGGGTTAGAAAGGGCACTGTCATGGCCGAGCACACACAGTGCACTTGAAAAAAATTAGCCAATATTTTCAGGTTGGTCACTGGTGGAGATTGTTAGATTAACAATTGTATCACAGATAATCAAAACTGTTAATCATGACTGTTCTTTCCTAAAACAAGTAATTTGCTTAGGGCAGGACTCATAGTAAATATTAGTTTTTCATACATCTAATATACGTGCACAAACTCTGACATGTTTGTTTGTGTGCTGCTATGTTTGGCCATTGATGTGGATAGTTGAACAATAACTGACTGATAACGAATGAGCATCCAGTACACTTCCTCAGTCATGACAGCGCCCCTTTATGATTAGTTAGAATCAGGAAAGGGGGTATGGAAATATGATTTTGGTTGAAAAAGATTTTTTTCGGCCTGCATGAGCATAGAAAAACATTACTGTGTGTTTGTGTGTGTGTGTTGGTTTGTGAGTGTGATTACAACACTCTCTTGTGCTTCACTGCAATTACAATTCAATTCCGTATCACAGGAGCCGAGCTAATTCTTCAGACAAAGGGTGTTGCTGCCAGCTTGTCGTAATTAATTATGAATTATATTCAGATCCCGCTCTTGTTTCAGTACGGAGCGTCGCTGCGCCGTTCTGCTCCCCCATTGGCCAATGGCTCCTTCCCTGGGTACAGTGTCGGCAGCGTTTAGTGAAAATTCTGAAGTATAAGACTTCCTGCTGGGGGGCGGTGTACCGGGCTGGGTGTGTGACGAGGAAGGGGAGGCTTAAATGTTCATATGGGACTGTTATGGCAGGATCAGGTGGAAAGGGGGTTGTGATGAGCGGGGGTTGGGGGGTACAGGGGTGAGAGATTTGGGGGAAAGTGACAGCCCCTTTATTAACAGCCGTCATATGCCGTTATTATTTCTTTCTCCATCTGCTGTAAAGCGAAAGCGAGTGGTGGAGGGGGGTTGGGGGGTTGTAGTATATCGCCGGGGGAGGTGCTGTTTTGTCCCCTCGTTTGTCATCGGCCCAGGGTGGCTTTGCGTGTTTTGTGGTAAATAAATAAATAAATAAATAAATAAGAATAAAACCTAAAAATGGGGCCTTTTTCAATTTGAATTTGAATTGGTCGAGAGAGAGAGGGAGAGGGAGGGCGGCCCGTTTCATCTCAGAAGTGCCGCTTTCAAAGCGTTTGGCAGCACGAGGGGCATCTCCGCCGCGGAATACGAATTGGGAGAGTGAGAGGGCGTAGAGAGGCAGAAAGCAGAGAGAAGGAGAGGGAGAGGGAAGGAGAGAATCGCAGGGGACCAAGAGAAATGAAAGGATGAGGTATAGGCGGCAGGGGAGAAGACAGCGAGGGGGAAGGATGGAGGGAGAGAGAGATTGAAGAAAACAAAGGGAGTGAGACTGGGTGACGGAGATAGTGTAGGTGCGGCTTTGGGGGGGTGTGTGGGGGGGTGGGGGGGCAGCCAGGAGTACCGGGGTCTCGGGGTACCTGCCTGCGCGGACACCAAGAGGAGGATGGGGTGAAAGACCGGAGGAGGAGCATGGCGGGGAAGAGGAGCGCTTGGGGACGAAGGGAGAGAGGGAGGGAGGGAGGGATGGATGGAGGGGGCTGGTGTTTTGGGACCAGCGTGAAGGGCTGCGTCTGCCTGTTTGTGACTCTGGCTGCCATGTTGTATAATAAGGCCCAACTCCTGGGGGGCACAGGTGTGCGCGCGCGCGCTTGTGTGTGTGTGTGTGTGTGTGTGCGCGCGAGAGAGTGTGTGAGTCTGTGCATGCGCACATAACCTTGTTCCTCGTTCTTTCTTGCTCTCTCTTCCTCTCTGCATTTTCTCTCTCAGTTTTTAGCGCTAGTATGACTGATAAATCGAAAGCGCATAGACGACGTTTAGATCATCTGTCTGAACTAATTCTTCTGAAAAGGGGAATATTAATCAAGCTGTAATACCAGCATTTGGAAGGTCAGTGTCTTTTTCATCTCATAATAAAGGTTCCTCTCTCTCTTTCCCTCTGTCTCTCTCATTCTCTCCCCTCCCTCCCCCTCTCTCTTCGTGTCAATCCTTCAGTATCTCCCCCTCCGTCTTTTACTATTCATCTCTATCTATCTCTCTGGGCCCCTCTCCCTCATATTCACTGATATCTCATAGAAGGAGTGGCTGATAGATAAATGTGAATTGTTTTCTGGTTTGCCCACTCCCCTCTCTCATTCTCTCTTTGAAAATGGCTTCACCTGCCTGATGGAGAGTTGGGAATTCTCCAGAAGCCCTCAACACATACTAGAGCCACCAACCACAACTGGGAATTTCACGGTTAGACAGAAACCCAACACTTCCCAAATAGCGGGTAGGTGTGGAACTGTGGGTTGTTTTGTTTGGTTGAGGACATTTCCATTGAGTTGGGAAACTGGATTGAGGTAAATTTCCTTTCAGTAGTGAGACAGGGGTCCGGTCATTTCCTGCCAGATGTGAGACAGGGCTGAAGTCATTTCCTGCCAGATATGAGACAGGGTTCAGGTTATTTCCTGCCAGATATGAGATGGGGTTCGCATCATTTTTCACCAGATAAAAGACAGGGTTCTGATCATTTCCTGTCAGATATGAGACAGGGGTTCTGATCATTTCCAGTCAGATATGAGACGGGGTTCTGGTCTATTCCTGCCAGATAAAAGACAGGGTTCTGATAATTTCCTGTCAGATATGAGACAGGGTTCTGGTCATTTCCTGCCACACACCAAGAAGAGGGTTTATGGCATTTATTGCCAGGTATGAAACAGGATGCAAGTCACTTCCTCCAGATATGAGACAAGGTGCCGTATCCTGTCAGATACTGTATGAGACAGGGCTCATCTGGGGTGCTTTTCCCGAAATCACAGATGTTAACTTACATAGTTGGACCCATTGACTGTGAATGGAGGAACTATGTAAGTTGCTAACTTAGTTAGCAACTATGCTTGTGGGAAACGCGCCCCTGGTCAGGAATGAGGCAGGATTTTGGACATTAAAATAATTTCCTGTCATTTTGGAACAATTTTATGAAAAAGCCGCTACTGTCCCCTTCTGATTTTCCTGCACCAGAACATGCCCGAAGTGAATTAAACTTTGAAAAAGAACGATTTAATCAGAATATAAATTCTATTTAAAATTAAATTAAGTTTTTAAACTCTATCGCTATTGTATGTAACAGAGACGTGCCTGTCTGCTTCTATTTAACACTGCACACCTTTGTACCTTCATTTGATTAAACTTGATTACTAATTCCGAAATAGTTTGGACAAAGTGTAAATTGTGAATAAAATCAAAACACAATGACTTTCAAATCACACCAGCCAGTATTTTATTCACAATAGAACAGAGATAACATAGCAAATGTTGAAACTGAGAAATTTTACAATTTTATCCACAAAATGAGCTCATTTCAAATTTGATGGCTGCTACAGGTCTCAAAAAAGTTGGGACAGGGGCCTTTTTACCATGGTGTAGCATTCCCCTCTTCTTTTTAACACAGAGTGGAGGTGTCTGGGCAATGAGCAGACAAGTTTCTTGAGTTTAGCCATTGGAATTTGATCCCACTCTTGTTTAATTCAGGCTTCCAGCTGCTGGAGAGTTTTGGGTCTCCTTTGAAGGAATTTTCATTTAATTATGCGCCAAATGTTCTCAATCGGTGAAAGATCAGGACTGCAGGCAGGACAGTTCAGCACACAGACTCTTCTACTACGAAGCCATGCTGTTGTAATAGCTGCAGTATGTGGTTTTACATTGTCCTGCTGAAATACACAAGGCCTTCCCTGGAAAAGATGTCATCTGGAGGGGAGCAATGTTGCTCTAAAACCTTTATATACCTTTCAGCATTCATGGTGCTTTTCAAAACATGCAAGTGTCCCACACCATATGCACTAATGCATCCCTATACCATCAGAGATGCTGGCTTTTGAACTGAATGCTGATAACAGGAGGGGTGGTCTTTCTCCTCTTTAGCCCAGAGGACACGACGCCTATGATTTCTAACAAGAATGTCAAATTTGGACTCGTCTGACCAAAGGACACTTTGCCACTTTGCTACAGTCCATTTTAAATGAGCCTTGGCCCACAGAACACGGCGGTGCTTCTGGATCATGCTCAACAATGGCTTCCTTTTTGCATGATAGAGTTTTAGGTGGCATCTGTGGATGGCACGGCGGACTGTGTTTAAAGACAGTGGTTTCTTGAAGTATTCCTGGGCCCATTTAGTAATGTCAATGACAGAATCATGCCGGGGAGTGATGCAGTGGCGTCTGAGTGCCAGAAGATCACTGGCATCCAGTAAAGGTCTTCGGCCTTGTCCCTTAAACACAGAGATTTTTCCAGTTTCTCTGAATCTTTTGATGATGTTATGCACTGTCGATGATGAGACCTTCAAAGCCTTGGCAATTTGATGTTGAGGAACATTGTTTTTAAAGTATTCCACAATTTTTTTTATGCAAGCCTTCACCGGTTTGAGAGCCTCTGGCCATCTTTACTTCTGAGAGACTCAGCCTCTCTAAGACATCCCTTTTATAGCCAATCATGTTACACACCTGATGCCAGTTAACTTAATTACTTGCTAAATGTTCTTTCAGCTGATTCTCTTGTATATTAATTGCTTTTTCAGCCCTTTTTTGCCTGTGTCCCAACTTTTTTGAGACCTGTTGCAGCCAAAAAATTTGAAATAAGCTCATTTTGTGGATAAAAATGTAAAATGTCTCCGTTTCAACATTTGAAATGTTATCTATGTTCTTTTGTAAATAACATATTGGCTCATGTGATCTTAAAGTCATTGCATTTTGATTTTATTCACAATTTACACTTTGTCCCAACTATTTCGGAATTGGGGTTGTAGGACTGGGCGATAAAACGATGGTTCAATTCTATTTTGTTTTATTCAATTTCGTAAAAATTTCATTGTATAGCGCATTTTACAGAGGGACTGTCCCCAGCGCTTTATGAAGTAACCGTAGGGCAGGTTCCCGGTCTAAGTCCTTAAAATACCTAATGAGGTTAACAAAAAAACTCCACATAGGGAGAAAAATCTCCAAACAGTTGTAAGGAAAAATACCGTGCTGAGAAGAAAAACATGCGTGCAAATAAGGCACTAACGACTAGTCACATTGCGCACCTAAGCCACATCTAACCAATCACATAGCAGGATGAGAGTTCTCTTAGGATAGCTAATGATAGTACAAGTTAGGTTGAGGTATGCCCCACTTAAGCCACCGTGTTTGTCGTTGGGATCCTGTGAATTAGACTGAATTAGTTTCATTTCATGGCAAACTTCCAAAAAAAAAAAAAAAAAATACTAATAGAAAAAAATTAAGAAATTACATTTTTTTTTTTTTTTTTTTTTTCTGGGACATACTGTGTCTGAAGGCTATGTTTGTCAAAACACATTCATAACTCATGGAAAAACTGTAAATATTGTGCAAATATGACCCTTATTTTAAATTCTGTATTGAAATGTTGCATTCGCTCATGGAGCAGGTAGAATATTAGATGGGTGGTCTCAGGTGGCAATTTTTTTTTTTTTTGGTCTGCTACTCACACTAGTTTTTACCCATGCTGTGGAAAAGGAGCAAAAATCTGCCCATGTTGATAATCCATGCATAAACACAAAAATTATTTATGATTGTTTGGGACACCAGTGGCTTGAGGTTAAGAGTCAATGGTACAAACTAACTTGCAAATATAAGAGCTATTCCCCCAGAATATTTCCTAACTTCTGGGAAAATATTTTCTTATATTAAGAGTGGATTTGCTTTGGCCTTGTCATTCATTTACTTCAATAATTATGGTTACCTTATCCAGATGCCAAAAAATCCATCATAGACTGGCCACTGCTTTTTCTTTAGTTATATTGACTATTGAATAAAAGCAGGTACACCTGTGTTATCTCAGCAGACTGCAAGTAAATTTGGCAATAAGATGGGCAGCTATAAAAAAAAAATGCTTAAACATGTAAACAGCAGTATGCTTGAATAAAAAACGCGTAGGCAATTGTTCATAGGAAAATACTAAAGATGTTGATATTTGTAAATGTTTACAGCTGATTATATGAAATAAAGAGATAACACTTTCGAATTTGAGTTTTTTTTCTGCTTTTTTTTCTTTTTTTTTACTGGACCCATGAAATTTATTCTGGCTGTGTGCTGGCTATAATTAAGGTTTATTTTATATTTACTATTAATACCCAATTAATTATATTAATGCATTATTTATTTCTGTTACAAACAGACTTTAGACAAGGTGTTTTGATAAAATGATATTTTTATTTTTGTTCTGTACTCTGGCACTTTTAGTTTGAAAGGGTACAATGACAAGGAAGTAAAGCTTACAGACAGTCAGCTTTAATTTGAGGGTGTTTTCATCCATATTGGATGAACCGTTCAGAAACGACCGCAGCTTTCCTGCATAGGCCCCTATAATGAAGAATAAAGTAATCATTTTAATATTTGGTTGCATATCCTTTGCATGCTATGACTGCTTGAAGTCTGTGACACATAGACATCACCAAACACGGGGCATCTTCCTTGGTGACGCTCTGCATAGCCTGCACTGCGGCCGTCTTCACTTCCTGTATGTCCCGGGGACATTTTGCCTTCAATCTCCTCTTCACTTATGCAAAATGCATGAAATGTTGGATTCAGATCCAGTGATTGACTTGGCCAACATGAACAGAATAACGAAAAACTGTGTCACTATCCAATGAATTTTGGTGTTCACTGTATATACAGATACAAAAAAAAAACACATTATCTAAGCCCTTCTCTCCAGACATCATTGAAAAAATCTACAAGTGGATGTACTGTAATTATGAATATCTTTCAATATCCTGCACATACAAGTGGATTATGCTCGGAAAAAAAAACAAACCACGGCAGCGAGAATCTTTGAAAACTCCTCGGAGGCTTCTGGAAGGTCGCGGTGTCAGGAGTCATGCGGAAAAACGACTGGGAAAACGGGGGCTGAATGACAGCAACATGCGACAAATGAGGGGAGGTACTCGAGCGCTAACAAAGCCTCGTGGAAGATGAATAGATGGCTAATGAAGTGCGCTGGTAATGACACTGCTTCAGCAGGCTGTTTGTTTGATCCTGGGGCGTACTGATTTTTCTGTGTCCTTGTACCTGTTTTATAATGCAGCGTGACTCGAGTGCGCTCTCCAAAATAAGGGCGCAGTGGAGCTACATTGTTGTTGTTTTTTTTTTAATTGTGAATGTTTCTTTTTTTGCCAGAGGCTATAATACTGTTCTACTTAGGACCTAATCAAACCATAAAGACTTAAGTGTATTTAGACTGTGACACAGTTTTTAAAGAGCTATACACGGCTCACTCAAGATGGCTGTGATGATTGTCGCTTAAAAGCTGAGCGGTCTGCTTCTTTATTTATTCGAGTGCTTGGCATTTACATCAGCTTGAGTGAACAAACAGGGTCACTATTACTGCTCCTTTAAATTGGGCCTCTGAACATTTACGAACCTTTCCGTATTCGCAAATTCGTTGGGATAAGAAGCTAAGTGCCAGTGGACCGCCACACCAGTGACACATTTGTACCTTTTTGGGTATTTTTTTGTCGAGAGAGTGCTTTATAGCTGGGGCTTTTGTGTTAGATGGAATAAAGAGTCGAGGTCGGAACACTTGGCTTTTATGCACCTTCTGCTAACATGGTCTGGCTTTGAAGCCTTATCCGCAACTCAGGTTTAAAGACCTCATCACGACCTGATTCTTATCTAGTATTGCGAGTCTCTGTGCTCGGTATAAAAACGAACAGAGTGGTACCACCTCTGTGTGTGTGTGTGTGTGTGCACATGTTTGTGGTGTCACGTACCTGTGATTGCATTCAAAAAGTTCCCACAAATAGTGATATAGCGTTCGCCATGGTGGGAGGGTACCCTAGAGGTATGTAAAATCGTACCCTTAGCTATGAGTTTAATAATTCATTTGTACATTTTTTGTTTGCAAAAAGGTACTTACTGGTACCCAAAGAACAGTACTGTCCCTTCTGGGGTACATTTGGGAAATCTGTACCTAACTGAACAAAAATCTGCCTTCACAGTACCTTTATTTCCGAGAGTCTGTTTTGTGTCGCAGCTGCTGCACAAAACTGTTCTTACTTAAGCCGATAGTGAAGTAATGCTCTGGATCCCCATATTAGAGTCAGTAAAGCATGTGCAGATCTCTGTGACCCAGTTAATTATAGCCGCTTACAGCAGTCTTATTAGGGCTTAGCGGAAACCTCTAATCCTGTTCTACACTGCTGTCAGCAACTCGTTAACTGTGATTTCACTTCCTGCTTGCTCAAATAGGCGTGATGTCACTTCCTGCCAACTCATTAGCTGTGATGTCACTTCCTGCCGGTTCATTAGCTCATTAGGCGTCCCTCAGAATCAGTCCTTAGATGCCGGCTTTAAATGAAATGCTCTAAAAACAGCGCTGGCTCCTAGCCCTGCGATGGATTGCCTGCCCAGGATGTATTCCTGCCTCTTGCCCAATGCATGCTGGGATAGGCTTCACACCCATGGCGCCCCAGATGAGGCGTAAGCCGGTTAGATAATGAATGGATGGTGGTGTCCCTGCATATTTGGACTCCTGCCAAACTCAACGGCAGGCATGGTGGAGGATATATGGCGGCCGGAGCAGGCTTAGAGGTGGAACAGAGGTCGTTTGCATTGTGTGAATGCGCCCGTGATGGTGAGAGCATGCGCGTGTTCTAAAAATGTTAATGGGCGTACGCACTCCTGTCTGCAGTTATAAGACATTTGTTAATGTAATATTCATCCATCATCTCTTTTTCCCTCCCCCCTCTCTTCCTTTCTCTCTTTCAATATTTCTCTCTCCCTATTCTTATCCTCTCCCCTTTTCTCTCTCTTTCTCTCCCTCTCCTCATTTCTTCCATGCTTTCTCACTCTTGTCTTTGCTTTATCTCTCTTGGGCTCTCTTCTTTGCCAGCTTTACTGAATGGGAATTGCTAAAGTATGTTGCCAAAGTCCGAAAATTATCCTATTTTGAGCAAAATTATTGTGTATGAGTTAAAATCAAGAGAACTAATAGGCGTAAACAAGTAATTTCATAAAGCATGTATTTAATGTTACAGAGTTGATTCCAAATGACTTTTTGACATGGCCTACAAGTCCAATGGCGCCCCCAAGGGGGGGCCGGGGGGGCCATGCCCCCCCCGGAAAACTGCTGGCCACCCCACTGGCCCCCCCAGAGCACTGACTGTATAAAACATGGACGTAGCCTCCATGACATTACTCATAGGTTTCTGAATATCCACTGTGAAGCTCATTTGGTTGCCAATTTTTGCACTTACCTGACTCCGCCTACCTCCTGGCTAATCCAAAAATGGGCAAAAAGGTGGACCGTTGCTGGAGCTGAGGCGAGCTGAATGGAGCCTGGTTGCTGAAACACGCCCCCCGAGCTCAAAGCTACCAAGCCAGCTACAGCTTAAAAACTAGGCTAAGAAGCCAACTCAGTTCGATGCTACATAGTTCGCTATGGCCGAGATGCTGGGTCATATCTGTCCTAGTAAAGGAAAGGAGCCCGCCAAGTTGCTTGAGGTGGCGGGTCGAACGCTGTTTATATCCGTGAAGCGGTTGCGAGACGAACACTGTACACCACTGGGAAGTTGTGACAGTTGGCGCACCCCTTGGAGTACGAGCGGTGCTCAGCTCAGATTTTTGACGCACCTTAGCCACGCCACATTAATGGTGGTATGGCTAGTCAAACGTTAACATTGCATAACGTAAGCTTACTGGCAAGCTTGGTGGACCTTTATTTTCCTTCCTTACACAGGCATATTTTGGATCTATGACCCTACATTTTGAATTCAGTGAATGCCGAATTAATTGGCTTCTGTGGCTAACATACGCACAGGTTATCAATGCTAGCACAGCTGGGCATCTGGCTCCAAGGCTAAACCATGGTTATTTCAGCAGCTACCCAGCTAATATATGTACTTGGCCAGTACTTGGATGGGAGACCACCGAGGAAAACAAAGTTGCTGCTGGAAGAGGTGTTGGTGGGCCAGTAGGTGGCGATCTTCCCTCTGGCAGAATAATCCCCAATGCCCCAGTGCAGTGACGGGGACACTGTGTTGAAGGAGACGCCGTCTTTCGGATGAGACATTAAACCGAGGTCCTGACTCACTGTGATCATTAAAGATCCTATGATACTCTTCGATAAGAGTAGGGGGTTCCCCGGTGTCATGGCTAAAATCCCAACCTGGCTCTTTCGATCTGCCACCTAATCATCCCCTGATCCAATTGGCTGTGCAAATTGCCCTCTCCCTCCTCACCTCAACCCCCAGGGCTCCCTTGAAAAAGAGATTTCAATCTCAACGGGACTTCCCTGGTTAAATAAGGGCTAAATAAATAAATAAATAATATGACCTTTATATTAGCTAACGAAACCAATGTGACTTGCAACGTTTCTTTCGTGTCGTCTAAATTAAGGTACTTCTGGAACTCAACAAAGAGGCTTTGCTCTTAGCTTCACTTTTCACTCAGGTTTTTTTTTTTCCATGTAAATGTTGCATTACTAGACACCGAATATAGCCGAACGTGGCCAGCTAGTGACACTGTTTTCCGTTGCCATTTGGCTTATTAATTAGGTTAATGTAGCTTGCAAGCTTGTGGATGATGGACTTTATGAAGAAACACATTTAGCGACAGCTAGCTATCTTGCTAGATAACGTGGTTTTAATTAGCTATAAAGCTACCTGGCCTCTCTATATAGAATGATACCGTATCGGTAATCGCACTGAAAATGGAAAGAATCCATTTGAGCCGAAGCAGTGGTAATTGTAGCTCTTGCAGCAAAATAACATGAAAGGAGATGAGACTCTGAGCCAGAACATGACTACATCTCGACAAGGGAGGAACAACAAGAGACAGAAACTTTGCGCGAAAGTGTGGAACAGACAGCAACCTCAGTCACAGCCACAGAGACTGGTGAAGACTCAGCTAGATTTAGGCCAGCCGCTACCAACCTGGACCAACAGGTGAATTTATCAGTGTGTCCTTGATAATGAAATGGATGGCTACAGGGTAAAATCATTTGGATAAATCTTTGGTTATGGTGTGTCAACAGTGAGTGAGGCATTTTCATGGTAATTATGTAAAACCTTTGATTTACCTTTGTCAGTAGTTGAGACTAAGAATAGTCTGAATAGAAATGTTCATTAGCCAATATTACAAATGTAATTACAATGGAGAACACTTACTACTCATACTATTTGAATTATTATTATTATTATTATTATTATAGTTGTTCCAAAAAAAAAGGCTGTACTGAAAACTATTGGAAATGTCTGTGTGTTTTTCTGAAACTTGAGGCAAATGTGTTGGATGCATATTGTCTTTTTAATGAAAAGGAGTCAAGGACATAGCCTAGGAAAGATCTTATGTCTTTATTTTTTGTGAGTGTTTATTAGATTCGGCTGTAGGTAGACAGGAAAGATATGAGAGTGGGGGGGGGCATGCAGTACATGACCACGGGCTGGAACTGAATTCGGGTTATCACAAGGAGGACCGATTTGGTGTGCCACCATAAGATTTTCACTGGCCCCATCTGGCCACCCATGTGAAAATTTTCTGGGGGCGCCACTGTGCAAGTCTAGCCGAGCCATATTGTCAAAAAACCTTTCGCTAATGCAACATTATATGCTATGTGCAACTTATTAATGTAGTAATATGGAGGCTTTACTGTAATTGGGCGGTGATAGGATGCCAGGTGCCGCGACCAGTGAGAGAGAGAACTGAGAGCAGCCCAGATAAGAGACAAACACAAAAGAGGTGCACACCTCCGGTAAAAGCTCGCGCTTCCAAGTACGTATAAAAGTCCGCAACACGGAAGCAGTGCGAGAGAGAATAAACAACAAGAGAGAAGAGAGAAAATTTCTAAAAGAAACAATTCCTAACAAAAAATGGAATATCACAAATCACTAGGAAATCTGACTAGAGATTTTCTCCAGCCGAAGTGCTAGAAACAAACAGACACTCTAGCGATAGGCGTGGCGAACCCCCGGTCATATATATAGAGTCCGGAAAACTCCGCCCCAGCTTAATCAGCCAGCTGGCCCAGGAATTCGATGGAAAAGAAATTCGATATCGTCCCGGATGATAGAACAATGAAAGGTCCAACAAACAAACGCACGCGTAAACTATGACAGGACCCCCCCCCTAAGGGAGGCACCAGAAGTTCCCTGAGAACCCTGTGCACAGAACTCAGAGATGTGGCTGGGATCGAGGATATCCCGAGAAGGGACCCAGCACCGCTCCTCAGGCCCATATCCCTCCCAGTCCACCAAAAATTGGGCTCCGCAACCCACACGCCTCTCGGCCAAAATGCGACGCACAGTATAAACCGGGCCCCCCTCAATTATCCGTGGCGGCGGCAGAGGCTTGTCAACCGGAGCCAAGACGCTAGTGCTAACTGGTTTTAGCCTTGAGACATGAAACGAGGGGTGGATACGCAAGGACTTAGGGAGTTTAAACCTGACAGTAACAGGGTTGATCCTCCGCACTATTTTAAAAGGGCCAGTGAAGCGAGAAGCCAACTTTCGTGACTCCACCTTTAAGGGAAGGTCCCGAGTAGAAAGCTAAACTCTTTGGCTAACCCAGATAAGATAGGGCCAACCAGTGCCTTCTATCGGCAGTGGTCTTCTGTCTCTGCCTAGATCACAACAAAAGGACTGGACCCTGGCCCAGACAGAGCAACAGCGTCAAATAAAATAATTGACAGAGGGGACTTCAGAATCCTTTTCTGAAAAAGGGGGGGTTGATAGCCCAACTGAGCCTGAAATGGTGAGAGGCCTGTGGAGGAGTTGTCCAAAGAAAAATGGGAATATTCAGCCCAAGATAAAAAATGACTCCATGACGACGGATTATCAGCCGCCAAACATCGAAGGGTATTCTCCAGAGACTGGTTGGTCCGCTCTGTCTGGGTGGCCCCCAACAGACTGCAAAAGGCCCGCCAGAACTTAGCCATGAATTGAGGGCCCCTGTCCGAAACCACATCTTGCGGGAGACCATGCAGGCGGAAAACATGGTCCACAACAAGAATGGCCGTCTCCCGCGCCGAAGGCAACTTCGGCAGGGCGATAAAATGGGAGGCCTTAGAGAAACGGTCAACCACGACCAAAATGACAGTGTTGCCCTCAGAATTAGGCAAACCCGTAATAAAATCAAGAGCGATTTGGCTCCACGGGCGTTTAGGGACGGGTAACGGCCGCAACAAACCAGAGGGAGGAAGGTGGGAAGTCTTATTTCTAGCGCAGATGCCGCACGCTGCTACAAACTCCCAGATATCTTCCATCATGCTGGGCCACCAAAAATGTCGAGCCAAGAACTGTTTGGTCTGATGAACCCGGGGTGACCCGCCAGACAGGAAGAGTGCCCCCACTGGAGAACCTGGGCGCGTACCGAAGGCGGAACAAATAAACAACCAGGTGGTTCCCCACCAGGACTGGGATCGGACCTTAAGGCCCCCTGCACATCAGACTCAACGTCTCACTGAACGGGAGTCACAATCTGATTAGTCGGGATAACCGGTTCCTGCATAGGGTCGTGACCAGAGCGGTCATAAATCCGCGACAAGGCGTCAGGCTTGGTGTTTTTAGACCCCGGGTGGTACGTTAACATAAAGTTAAAGCGATTAAAAAATAACGACCACCGAGCCTGCCGGGAATTACGTTGCTTAGTCTGTTGAATGTATTGGAGATTTTTATGATCCGTCCAAACCACAAACGGATGCTCAGCCCCTTCCAACCAATGGCGCCATTCCTCTGACACCAGCTTAACAGCTAGCAACTTTCGGTCACCAATACTGTAATTCCGTTCGGCTGCCGGCAATGACTGGGAGAAGTAGGCGCACGGGTGTAGCTTATTGTCTCGAAGGAGGCGCTGGGACAAAATGGCACCCACCCCGACTTCAGAGGCATCTACCTCCACAACGAATGGGGCAAAACAAGAATGGGCTCTGAGCTAAAACGTTTCTTTAACTCCTGAAAAGCAGCCTCAGCTGCTGGGGACCAATCAAATGGTGAGGAGGAATTCATCTTGGTGAAGCGCAATAATGGGGGCAGCTACTGCGCTAAAATTACGGATAAACCTCCTACAAAAATTGGCAAACCCCAAAAACCATTGCACCTCCTTAAAGTTTTGAGGGGCAGGCCAATTCCTGACCGCTGCCACCTTAACAGGGTCCATATGGACCGACCCCTCCGACACAATGAAACCAAGAAACGGACAGTTTTGGCGTGAAAAACACATTTCTCAGCCTTGACAAAAAGCTTAGCATTAAGGAGGGCCTCAAGCACACGTCTGACGTGTTGTTTATGCTCTGAGAGCGTTGAAGAAAAAATCAGAATGTCGTCAAGATAAATGAAGACGAATTTCTCCAACATCTCCCGGAGGACGTCATTAACGAGTGCTTGAAACACCGAGGGGGCGTTAACTAATCCGAACGGCATGACCAAATATTCCCAGTGCTCGTCATGCGTATTAAATGTTGTTTTCCATTCGTCCCCCTCCCAAATGCGAACTAAGTTATAAGCATTTCGGAGATATAGCTCGTTAAAAAATGACACCTCCTGCAGACGTTCAAAAGCGGAATTCATCAACGGAAGGGGGTATCGGTTTTTAATGGTGATCTTTTTCAAACCCCTATAATCAATACAGGGTCTCAGACCGCTGTCTTTTTTTCCCACAAAAAAAACCCCGCTCCGGCAGAAGACGTGGATAGTCGAATAAAACCATTAGCAAGAGCCTCCTGAATATATTCTCGCATAGCCTTACGGTCAGGCCCTGACAGCGAGTTTAGCGAACCCCTAAGAGGAGTAGTACCAGGGTGGAGATTGATCTCGCAATCGTACGGGCGATGAGGAGGTAAATTCGAGGCTCGTTGTTTGCTAAAAACCTTGGCGAGATCAGCATAATCACTAGGAACGTTAGGAGGCAGATCAAAATTCAAAGCGACCCCCAAACTCTCCACTTGTTCGGGACCCGCCATCTCCATGACTGAATCACAGTCAGAGAGATCCTCCAAATCAAAATCATCCTCTGGCTGCTGCCAGTCAAGTTGAGGATCCCACTTGAACCCCTCCTCCGCCTCCTCTTCCCGACTAGGAAGGCTGTATGAGACAAACTCAGCAGAATCACTGGCAGCATTCGCTTCGCCCCTAGGTTGATGCCCGGAACTACTGGTCAAACTCTCCCTACAGTGGGATCTACAATTAGCGCCCCACTGGACAATAGGGCTAGTCTGACTACCCCAACAGATGTGAGGCTTATGTTTCCGTAACCACGAGTGCCCTAACACAACAGGAAAAACGGGAACAAATAATAAAAAATCGGACCTCCTCAGATGGCAACCGAAGGGAATGAACATGGTTCATTCGAAAAGAAATCCGATATCGTCCCGGACGATAGAACAAAAGAAAAGTCCAACAAACAAACACACGCCTAAACCATGACACTTTACTGTCTGAACAATACACCTACTGTTTATCGCTTAACACTGTCAATCAATCGTAGCCCATGGCACAATCGCTCATTCCATGCTTGCCCTTCTCCAAATAAAAGCCTCAAATCTTCACCGTGAGTCGCTGTTTTACGGATGGGATCCTCAGATCCTGTAACTTTAGCTTATCTCACTTACAGCCTTTAACTCAATGAAGAATGCGCACGATATCCATCCATCCATCCATCCATCCATTCTTTCCACTTATCCGGGGCTGGGTCGCGGGGGTAACAGACTAAGCAGAGAAGCCCAGGCACCCCCCTCCCCAGCCACTTCCTCCAACTCTACCTGGGGGACCCCAAGCTGTTCCCAGGCCAGCTGGGAGATATAATCCCTCCAGCGTGTCTTGGGTCTGCCCCGGGGCCTCCTGCCAGTTGGAGATGCCCGGAAACCTCTAAAGGGAGGCGTCCAGGAGGCATCTGGACTAGATGCCCTAACTACCTCAACTGACTCCTCCCGACGCAGAGGAGCAGCGGTTCTACTCCGAGCCACTCCCGGATGTCTGAGCTCCTCACCCTATCTCTAAGGGTCAGCCCAGCCACCCTACGGAGAAAGCTCATTCAGACCGCTTGTATTCACAGTGATGATTTTGTGGAGAGATAAAGGCAATTATTAATAACTACATTATTTTGTTTGTCTTGATAATCTATTCCCCAGACTACATTTTAAAGGATATCCATGCGACTATCCATTATTCACACGAGATAGAAACATGTATGCAGAATCCTCACTTATAACAAAAAACTATACGTAACACAATATTATCCCAACAGAATATTTTAATTTTCAGCTTATTATGATGGTGGAGGCTTTGTCAAAATTTGGTACCGAAGGAAATGTCTTCTCAATTTTTTTAACCCTGCATTTTGTTGAAGCACACTGTGTATTCTTTCGGTCACTACCCAAAGCTTGTGACCATAGGTGAGGATTGGAACATAGATTGACCAGTAAATCGAGAGCTTTGCTTTTATGCTCAGCTCCTTCTTCACCACAACGGACCGGTACAACGTCCACTTCACTGCAGATGCTGCAGCGATCCGTCTGTCACACTGCAGATGCTGCAGCGATCCGTCTGTCAATGTCACGGTCCGTCCTACCCTCACTCGTGAACAAGACCCTGAGATACTTGAACTCCTCCACTTGGGGTAACAACTGACCCCCCACTTGAAGAGGACAATCCACCTTTTTCCGGGAGAGAACCATGGCCTCAGATTTGGAGGTGCTGATCCTCATTCCGACCGCTTCACACTCAGCAGCAAACTGCTCCAGTGTGCGTTGGAGATCACAGCATGATGGAGCCAGCAGGACCACATCATCTTGCAAACAGCAGAGATGAAATCCTGAGGTCATCAAACTGGACACCCTCCAAACCTCGGCTGCACCTTGATATCCTGTCCATGAAAATCATGAATAGAATAGGTGACAAGGCACACCCTTTGCAGAGGCCAACTGGAAACAAGTCCGACTTAATGCCAAGAATGTGGACACAACTCCGGCTTTGGTTTGTACAGGGATCGAATGGCTTGAATTAATGGTCCTGGAGCCCCGTACTCCCGCAGCACCCCCCACAGGATACCTCGTAGGACACGTGGGACATAAGCCTTCTCCAACTCTACAAAACACATATGGACTGGATGGGCAAACTCCCATGACCCCTCCAGTATTTGTGCATGGGTAAAAAGTTGGTCTACTGTTCCACGGCCGAAACGGAACCTGCATTGCTCCTCCTGAATCCAAGGTTCGACAATCGGGCAGAGTCTCCTTTCCAGCACCCTGGCATAGACATTTCCTGGGAAGCTGAGCAGTGTGATCCCCCGCGTACGATATATAATATGAATATTAACACTACTCCCGGAATACAGAGTCTTTTAAAAATGCCATTTTTTACATCTACCAAATAATCGGTTAATTTCACGGCAATATTGAGTTTGGCTAAAAGCCCTATTAGCGTTATTTTGGCTGTCACCGTGGCTTCCAGCTTTTCCATTTAATTCATTTGTAATCACTTAGACACGCAACAATAAATACTGTACTGGATTTGGAGCCAAAAATTTTACCTTTTCCACGTGTTTGGTTTCCTTGGCACTTTTCTTAAAAACTTTGTTTTCACACACAATCTGAACATTGCACCAGCAACAAAAGGCCTTTGTGTGGTTCCTATCAGCAGGTTTCAGCCATCCCTTGAAAATGAAGTCCAACTCCCGCACTGGGGTAAATTTCCCAAAATAGTAGTTGCTAACTAAGATTAGCTGGTTCAAACAAAATAAGTTGCTAACCCAGTTGCTAACACAGATAGCAATCCAGCTTTTGGGAAACAAACCCCTGGGTGGTGAAGTTGCACTCTCTGTGGTTTTGTTTTACTCCCCTCCGTGTCTCTGGCCGTATGCCATGCTGTGTCCATTTTTTTGGTGGCCTCTCTTCTGTTCTTCAGACTTTTATCTACACTTAGCGTCACGTGAATGAATGAACTTACGATCAGATTCCTAAAGTTGAACAACAACTGCTGCTCTGTGAGCCGCTGAAGCGGCTGTGTAGCTAGTGGTAGCGTGAGGTCATGTCACATCGAAAATTGTTTTCCACTTTATCTACTGGCTGAAGGCATTAGCAATCAGGGCTGAGCTGCAGGTGTGATCAGAGGTGCTGATGTGATTGCCTGGCTCATACATCTGGTAACGCTGTTCCTCACCCCCTTCGCCCCCTTCCATTTTCTCCCCTGCTCTCTCTCTCTCTCTCTCTCGTCCTCTCATTACTGCTTCATTTCTCTCTCCTCACCTGTCTCAAATGAGCTTTACTGGCATAAGCAAACATTGGCACAGGATAGCAGAAGCGTAAAGCAACAGCGGTAACAGCAATACAACATTGGAAGCCATACCTGAATTCATCATATCTTTGCTAAGGAATAAAATACTGCGTAGTGGTAACTGTGAAGTGATTATGTAATAAATGAAATTAAACTAGCATTCCCCATGCGATTTTATAACAATAGGGCGACGCGAAGGAGTTGAGGACAAACCACATTTGAGCTAATTGCGATTTTTTTTATATAGGAAAAGGAATCAATTGTAATGGAAAATTATTACAATTATATACTTTTATTATATATACTAACAAATAAAATACTGCATAGTAGTAACTGTGAAGTCATGATACAATAAATGAAATTTAACTAGCATCCCCCATGCGAAATCATAACAATAGCGCAACATGAAGAAGGAGTCACAGACGAACCACATTCAAATTAATTGTGATTTTTTTTTGTCTTGGAAAAGGAATTTATTATAATGGAAAATTATTGGAAATTTTATCCTTTTATTATCTTGCCTTTCTTTCCCTCTCTATCCCCTGCTCCCTTTTTGTCTCTGCACTTTTCTCTCCTCCCATCTCTCTGTCCCCCCTTCTGCCACTGACACCTTTTTCCACCATGTTGTCGCTCTCTCCTTCTGTCCTTCCATCCCTCCCTCCCGACCGACACCTGCTGCCACGTCCCCACTGCAGGGCTCCAGATGGCAATGACAGCTGTCAATCACTCAGTCGCCATCATGGTGCTAAAAGCTAGGAGCCTAGCGCACTCCTCTCCATGCCACGTACCAGAATACTAACACGGTGCTAGCTTGTCTGTATGTGCATTACGTCCCGCGCAGGCATGTACACACTTCAACTGGGAAGGGTAATTTAATTCCCGCAGGACTGGTGTGTATGTGAAGGCTTTTGTTTCCATCAATTATTCTGGCTCAAAGAGCTAATTAGCTCTGTGCATCAGCGCTAGTTCACTCATAGATTACACAACAGTGGAATGAGTCCGTATTAGTGTGCTAAAAAGGGGTTAGTGTCAGCTGTCATTCATGCGCGTGCCGGTAAATGTAGCTAAAACAGCGGATCAAACAGGCTAATTCACTAATTAAGGGCAGGGGTTGGCATTCGCAGTGATGCACGTTCGTGCTTATCGCGCTGGTATGTTGCGCTCGGTGTAAATCGCACGCTGCACACGTTCCTAGTCAGGAATCTCATGTTTACATAATGCACCCTGAATGCAATAATGCACACAATAACCTAAACCAATTTCCTTAGCGGAGCACTTCAGACGGGCGAAGACTCCTCGCTAATGCATGCGTCGTACGCTAGCGCTCAAACACACTTCCTTCACCCTCCCTGCTCACAAACCTATCTCTCCTTCACAGTCTTTCTCTCTTTCTCCCATCCTGTTTACTTCATACCATTCTTTCTTTTTCTTGCCTTTTAAAGTTTCCCTTTTCAATTTTTCTCCCTTTCTTGCTCTCCCTCTCTTTTAAATATCTCCCAGTTCTCAGCCATCTCTCCTCTTTTGTTCAGCAGTATTCTTTTTTGTTTCCTCTCGTGTTGTTCTCAATCTCTTCGCCTCCCTCCACCTGTTTGGGTTGTAACTGATGGATAGAGACTGAGGGAAGGATGTCGCAGGACAGAGAGCTCATCGCATTTGCTTATTTCCCCTTCTATGCGCCTGACCTTGAAATTTAGGTCCTCCATCTTTGAGGGTAGTCCAATCCCTTGATGAGTTAGGAAAAATGGAATAGAGGTTCCCCCAGGTAACTTCAGTTGGGGAACGTGGAGAATGTCCTTTGGAGAAGCATGCGCTTTCTGTGAAGTGTGATGAGTAATTGATCGACTTGTGAATTATGGTTCTCTGATCCCCCGTATTTTCTTGCTTTTCTTGCCTGTCTTTCTGATGGACGGCCGTTAAAATAAGTGAAAGCTGCAGGAAAAGATTGGAAGGCTATGAAAAAGCAGGGACAGGATGGAGCCCAGAGTGCAGACAGAATAGGAAGGGATTTAAGGCTGGAATGAACTGAATGCGGAAAAGAGAGAGGTGAAGAAATATGTCCCAATCCTCCCAGATTACATTAAATTGCAAGGAATTATATGTATTTAGTGGATGCTTTTATCCAAAGTGACATAGAG
This sequence comes from Gymnothorax javanicus, assembly GCA_029692085.1. Classification (NCBI taxonomy): domain Eukaryota; kingdom Metazoa; phylum Chordata; class Actinopteri; order Anguilliformes; family Muraenidae; genus Gymnothorax; species Gymnothorax javanicus. Next base: position 120,849,356 of record CM056197.1, on the reverse strand, counting down.
TTTGAGTATAATGAAGTCTCGATAAATAGGCCGCAATTCACTGAAAGTTACCATTATCCATAGCTATGAATTTCCTCTCTAGTTCACAGGGTTATAAAAAGTTACGGCAAATCAGATACTTGAACTTAGGCATGAATACAAAAGATAACCAAGAGGTATAGCATCATTGCGGAGATACTGGTTCTCTGTGAATGTGCTAGATGCAGGTACAGATACAGTATCCCCGCCCAGGCGATGGTTCCTGTCCAGTTCCCATAATGCATTAGTTCTCAACTCCCTTCTCCTACTCCCTCTTCATTTCACGGCATCATTTCTCCATCTCCCTTCCGCATTCCATCGTTTCCATCATTTTTTTTTTCGTACAGGTGTATCGCATTTGTTGCCAGTACCTCTCGCTGCTTCCGGAATAATCTCTGCAATTATCTGCCCATTTGCCCCCAGACTGTCCACTGTAACCTTTGCTCGTGTGAACTGTATCTTTTCTCTATATCGGAGTTTCGCCGGAGAATTTCTCATTTTCTCTCCCTCCCCTTATCTCCCCGTATCCATCCCTTCATCTTTTCATCCTCACTGGCTTTTCTTGGGCCAGGTCTGGTATCTCTGTCCTCCCTCCATCCTCTTTCCAGAAACTTCTCCTCTCTTCTCCCCCTCTTTCCTATCTCTCTCTACCTCCCACCCTCTTTTTTCCAGTCGGAAACGAAAACCAGTCTACGTTGGTCTGGAGCATTTCCGATTTCAAACGGCCTCGACCAAAGAAAATCAGAGTCCCGAGGGAAGAAAAAAACAGTAAAAACGTGACTGGGCACGTGTATCTTAGCGGTAATGTCAGATTGTCAGGGGGTGGCAAGAATAGTTCATTTTTAGGTGTAAATCTGCATTTTATAAGCAGTTTCAGTCACTGCTGACCTCTCCCTCTCTCTGTGATGGTGAGTGATGGCAGGAGCTGAAGCCAGAACAGCGTCTGACACTGAGGCCAGGGTCAGCAGTAATTAATGCTAATGACAGTGGCTCTCTCTCTCTCTCTCTCTCTCTCTCTCTCTCTCTCTGAGTCTCTGTTTATCCCTCCATTCCTTTGTCTCACTACATCTCCCTTTCACCCTGCTGCCTTTACTGTCTCACTCTTCCTCCGTCCCATTCTATTCCTCCATCTCGCCATTCTTCTCTCTTTCCCCTCCTCCATGTTTCTCTCTCTGGCTACCGCTCCCTGACTCACTCCCTCTGTCCCTACGTCTCTCCCTCTCTCCTCCTCTATTGTCTGTCTTTCCTTTTCTCTCCATCCCTCCTCTCTCTCACTCCCTCTCTTTCTCCCCCTCTCATTCTCTCTCTGTCTCTCCCTCTTTTGTCCTCTCCCTCTCTTTCTCTCCCTCCCTCTTTCCTTATCGCTCTTCATTCTTCTCTCTCCCTCCCTCCTCTCTCTCTCATTTGCTCTCCCTCTCTCTCCCTCCTTTCTCTCCCTCTTTCCCTCCTCTCTCAATTACAAAAGCAGGGGTCACTCTTGCTCTCTCTTCCTCCATCCTCTCTCTCTCCCTCTCTCCCTCCATTACAGACGCAGGGGTCACTCTCCATCTCCTCCTCTCTCTGTCTTCTCCGTGACAGTCTCTCGTTTCCCCGCACTGGTGTGCGGCTGGAATCCCAATCATTCACAAGGGTGTGGGGTCACACGGGCTATTACTCGTCCTGCGGTGTGCTGTTTGATAGCAGCTGTAAGGTCAAAGGCACCAAGGCTCTGCTTTACTAAATTTATGTCTCTATACAAACTGTCCCCTTTGCATGCAGGTGCACACATAACATTATATCTTTACATGGGGTAATCACTGTTCATTGTTCAGTCGCACCTTCAGTTCCTCATCCGCCAGATTTTTATTTAAGGGATTAGCATCGCTGATTTGTCCCTCAGGTCTAAACCAGCATCTGATTGGTCAGTCTGCACACGTGACAATTTCTGCGACAATTTGTCGCCGCGAGGGTCAGATTATTGAGTATCACCTCCCCACTCCACCTGTATTATCCGGCTCACCGAAGCAAAAACAGGAAGAAAATAAAAACAAAAATATGAAGGGGATTGACAGGCACCTTTTGCAGTGGTTTGGGGCGTTTGTGTAGCGAGCGGGTATGTAGCGGATTTGATACTCGTAAGCTGCAGGCCAGGGCTGCACTGGAGCACAGCTGCACGGCTGCCCTTTAATTAATGACTGCGCGACGGGGAACATGTGTTGTTTACAGCCACTCTGGAGACTGCGGCGGCCTCTAATCAAAGGCTGGCAGCGGCGTGCTAACAGTATGCTAACGCGCTAGCTGCATTCGGCGACACTCCAAATCCACTCCCCCACCCGTGGCCCCCGACAGTTTGTCGGCGGCAGGGCTGAAAGTGACACACACACTCACACACACACCTGGAAGGAAGCCCCCGACATCTCAGGATCATTAGCGGCCAGCGCTTTCGTCGAATCTTAACGCTTTTTTTTTTTTTGCTGCATGCAGGGTGATGGATCGGGGGAAAGTCTGAACGCGGTTTGAGCTGTGAGGCTTAGATCAGCTCCTGGCAGGGCCGGCGCTTCCGCTGTTAGAACAAACCCTATAAATTATGGAAGGCGACGGGCGTTCCTGAGCAGGCCGACACGAGGAGGGAGCGGTGTTTAGCGTAGCGGCACGGATCCCGCCGTGCGCACATGACCTCAACAGACAAGCGAGGGCTGCGTCTCGGGCGCTCGCCACAAAGGGAAGCGGGCCGGCTTTGTTCTGTCCATCTGGGGCGCGTTTGAGTGACAGGCTCTCCTGCCGAAATCCAGGCCGGCTGCTGCGGTAGAGGCAGTTGGCAGGCAGCCTTTCACACGTACAAGTATTTTTTTTTTTTATTTCATAAAGTGTGAGGTCACAGATATGAGATTAGAACGTTGTTCACTGAACATTCTGATACTGATGTCACAATCACTGCTGGTGAGGGAAAACAACAGAGTTGAACATTAATTTAGAATTTAAAAAAATTGCAGTGCCCCATCAAAACATAACTGTTTGGAACTGGCCCATTGCTTAGCCTCTGGTATTTTCACTCGCAGATTTCACTGGTCTTCTCAAACCTCTCAGTGAAACAACTCGGCACTCGACAGTGCACTTCCTGGGGTACTCAACAATACACTTGCCAAGTGTGAAGTCGATCCGACAAAGGGTTGTTGAGAAAATCGAAGGACATTCAGACAGAGATGTCTCCTATTATAGTATGAGGACCTTAGTTTTAAGCGAGATGTGTCACAACTTTGAATGGAGCAAATCTGCTCAACTGCAAGCCAAAATCTAGATGGCGTTTTTCTTCTTCTGTGGTTATTGGCGATGGCAACCAGCTTACATTCTTCATATCCCTTGGCTAAGGTTTAAAATTGTGCTTTGAATCCTCAAATTTCCATAGAAAGCTCCATAAATAAAAAGCATAACGCCGGAGTAACTAAAACACAATGCAAAACGAAGACGGATTGGCAAGGATGTAATCAGATTGTGACTTGCGGTCAAACAGATAACTTACATCCTAAGAAAGTCAGAGCATGCGCAGTCATCATGACACGGCTCCTTCAACACTTTATAGCATGTTAAGTCAGGGATGTCTGGGAAAGGTTTTGACTACATATTGTTTCCATGGTGTTTATTTTTTTCCTGGTGTGTTTACCGCGTTCTCAGTGCTTTCCTCTCCGTTCTACTGATGTGAGTCATTCTTTGTTTTTCCATCTTTCATGGGAGTGCAACAGCATGAGAGTCTGTTCCTCTGAGTAGGGCTGTATTAAAGGGCCTGTGTGCGTCTGTGTGTGTGCGTGTGTGTCGCTCGTAATCTGTATGCGCAGGCTGAGTGGGATATGGACCAGACCCGTTGCCCTTCAGTCACATTTATTAATAACGCCGTTTTTGTCGATGGGATCTGCCACAGGCTTCTTTTTATGCACGACACAGAAAAAATAAAAATACAATTTCATTGATTGCTCCCATCAGTCAATCTGGAAACTGCCTCTGGTTTTGAAAATGTGTTATGGCAGCCATTTTGTTAAGGTGGATGGATAGATATTGCAGCCCAGAGTAATGCCTTGTGGGAAACGTGATGTACACTGAAGGAAAATTCACACTCAAAAACCTGAAATTTTGTATTTACTCAAAAAATGTTACGTCAGCCATGTTATTTAACTTCTAAGTAACTTGATGAAGTAGTTTGACTCAGCAGAATTTAATTAGATTAGTTGTTAATTAATTAGTTGTTTAACACAGTTCCCTGACATCAGGTGATGCAATGCTCTGAAGTATCTCCCAAATGTTATTCTCAGAGAGCGAGAAGCGTATTATCAACGGCTCACTTGAACTTCTCGATTTGTGTTCAGCTCAGAGCTTCTCATCCCAATGCATTATTTCCTTTTTCTCATTCCGTTCTGTTGCATGAACGATGATCATCTCGAAAAAGCGAAGCTGCAGTGAAACTGAAAACGTGCAAAAAAATTTTTTGCTGCAGCCGCAGTTTTGCGCCCTCAGCTGTTTGGGAATAATGCCTCGCCGGAGAAAAATGATGAAATCCCGAATGCGGACCGTTCTGTGGAACGCCGCTTCCTAGATGCGGAGGCAGGGGGACGCAGTTCACCAGTTCCCATTCCATCTACATCACATTACATTTAGCAACTCAGCATCCAGCTCTTCATGGGGTCATCTGTATGCTCCCAGAATCCTATGTTCAGCTCCATGCTGGTTGACTTCTATAATCTCTCAAAATGCAAAGATTACCAAACATCCATACCTACCGCAGATTTTCAAACGCCCATATTCATGATATACTTTATTAAGCAAATACAGTATGAAACTGTGTTTCTGTGCAATGTGGCTCCAATTACTGTAGCTACGTTGCCCGAGTTCTGTGTTCACCCAAAATGTATAGAGGACTTAACATCCATACCTACTGTAGATTTTCAAATACCCATACTCATGTTCTGATATGTAAAGTCGGCTACTATTCAAAAAATACAATGCGCAACTGTGTTTTTGCACAATGTGGTTCCAATTACTGTACGTTGCCTGAGTTCTGTGTTCTCCCAAAATGTAAAGAAGTCTTGACGTCATACCTACTGTAGATTTTCAAGTAACCTTACTCATGTTCTGGTGTATCTTTCTTAGCAAATACACTGTGCAACAGTGTTTCTGCACAATGTGGTTCCAATAATGTAAGATTCCCTTATTTAACCAGGCTTGGCGCAGTCAAGAGTGAAAATCTGTAGCATACCCCGATGAGTTGGATCTAAATGTATTATGAGTTTATTTGAAGATCAGCCATATATAGCAGTCAAATTTAGCCTACAACGAGTGGGTATAAATAAAATATAAATAAAGCGCTGCCTGAGTTTGTGCTGGGAAAAAAATAATGAAAAAGGCATCGGCATGAACAGGCAAGAATTAGTTTCTATAACATGTATGCTAGCTCTCATGGTCTGATGCTATGACCATTGTGAATCCTATAACTCTGTTGATGACCTTAGGAAACCATTGAAGAGTTCTCTAAATTCAGTCAATTGTGAAATATAGGGAATTCAACACAATGATACTCTCCCCCCTACATCACATTACAGTTAGCCATTTAGCATTTAACACGATTTTAAATTTATCATTTTACCTTTTGCTTTACATCACATTACGCTTTCGTGATTCAGCATCTCACTCCGTGCAGTTAGCCATGTAGCATTTAGCACTACATCATATTTCACTTTGCCGTCTAGCATTCACTTCTCCATCATATACTTTGCATTTGCATATTGAATTTCACGCTTCCCCGTGTAGCATTTAGCTCTCTTCCAGCGAGACTTGCACGGCCTTGCACCTTATTCCGTGCCTAGTCCTTCCGCGGGGCTGGCAGGTAACCAAAACAGTTCGGGTTAAGCACCGTGCCCGGTGATGTAACAGCTGCGCCACTCTAGGGGACTGAACCTGCAACCTCTGACTTGCAAGTCCAGTTCCCCAATGATTACACCGCAGTGCCATGCCCTACTTATGAAACACAGTGTACGTACTGTTCGAGAATATCTGCCCATCCGGGTCAAATATAAATCAGACTCCATTTAACGCTTGCCTTTTTAATGGATGGAAGAAGATCAGAGACCTGAGCATGTGATGTCACAGGCCGCCATATTTTCAGGCCGACTCATGTCCCCTAATGGAAGGCGGCCATTTTAGCGCATATTTTCAGCCGACTCATGTCTCCAAATGGAAGGCGGCCATTTTAGTACATATTTTCCACTACTGTAAAAACCGAGAAAGTGCACCTTTTTCAGAGAAATTCCTACAAAAACTTAGAATACACCAAAGTTTACTGAAGATTTGAGGCCAACTCGGCAAACCTCGGAAAAATTTTACCCAGGTATCCCGAAGTCTGTGCGGTTTAAGGTTTGGACAACACCTCGGTAAACCTTGATTAAATTTTCCCTGGGCACACCGAGGATTGTCTGGCTCACTGAAGTTCAGAGACCGCATTGGTTTTCCTCGGGAAAATTTCAACGAGGTGGCCCGAAGTTTGTCTGCTAGGCCTATGCTCACACCAGAACAAAGGGGAGGTGTGAAGACAGTCAAAACACATGCCTCATTAAAGACTTTCCACCAGTACCTCAGTCCGAACACCAATTAATTATGCAAATAATCAGTACTGCTTGTTCAATGAGGTCACAGTGTAATTAAGCCAGGCCCTAGATACAGTCCAGATGAAGTCCAGGCTTCGTTCAGCCTGCTCTGTCTGTGCTGCATACAGGAATTGGCAAAGGGCAAACCACCACCATTATAGTAAGAACAACTAAAACTCATGTTCAGTATTCAGAATACAGTACCAGCGTGGATAAAGGTACCGCGAAAGTTAACATGAAATTGGCTTTGTGTTTTCGTCCACCTTTCTCTGATCGGCCTGGCGGGTGGCATAGGATTACAACAGGTGTTGGTGTAGTCCCGGCAGGCAGAACCTGGGGGGACTGTCGATAGGGGAGAGCGGTTTTTGGGTATGACTGGTGTGTACCAAATGTTATTGCCGGCCTTGAATTTTGGCAAGAATAAACTACCGCAACTGTTTAGGATACGACTTATTTACAAGTCAATCGATGTTTTTGTTATTAGAGTTTTAAAATATCTAATTCTATAAGAGGCAGTTAGAAGTAGGAGCAGTCATGAAGTAGAAACGCTTTCCTTATGGATGACAACTTATGCATTTATTGTCACAAAATATTTATTAATAGATTTATAATTTCTCATTGGATGCCCAAAATTTTAAATCTTGCTTGTTTCTGTTGGAGAATTCATACTGGTTAGCGTTGACTTTTAAATGAAGGGCCCAAAAACTGTTTAGCATTTCAACAATTTTACTATAATAATTCAGAAGGTGAAAACATGAGTACAATAAGGTAAATTCATGTCGCACAGATGCAGACAAATGAAAAATAGGCTTCAAGCCATCAAATGATACAGAAACCGTTATACAGCCAATGATCTTTATTCTGGTGGGAGGGCTTTTAAAAAACAGAATACTCAGATAAACATCAGCATCAGCTTGACAAGAGAATCCTCTTCCATCCATGAGTTTCCTTACCAGTGGGGCTTTTATTTTCCATGCTAACCAACAATTGTTCTTTTAAAGATTACTTCCAAACCATGTAGTTTCCTTCTGGTGGGGAGGGCTTTTAGCCATCCATTCACATGGTATTACCAGCGACATATAGCAGCTCTTTCCCCCTCCTTACTCATTGTCTAGCTGCTGCTATAAATTTCAGCTTGCGGTCAGGCCGAGACTTCAACTATGGTTCACCTCTTGACTTTAAATTTAGTGCTTCTGTATTCTTTAGACAAGAGGAACGGAAAGTCTCTGCTGCAAGCAGTGGAAAATCCCAGATGGAGAAGAGAGAGAGAGTTAAAGCACAATTCACTCAGATATACATTGCTTTAGTGAATACTTGATTATTAATACATTGTTTCAGTTAATATCAATTAATACTTGATTATTAATGCATTTGGATATGTAATGAATTAATATTTTCCAACATGTCACTGTAAATGTCGATAATATGTTGTGGCGAAATATTGGTCTTAATAATGTAAGACATTGGCTTGTACACAGTTTGCAAATTAATAACTATACCATTAAATCTGAATATAAATGTTTTACACAGTATACCTAAGGCGGATAAGTGATCATTTCTCACAAATGTGAAAACATAATTAGTCCCGCTGTGAGAACAGTTTTTAATCCGCGCTACCCCATGACACTTGCAACTGAGAAGGGCTTTATCGCGTTAATTTTTTGGTAACAGCCAAAGTTTATTCTTGAGATTAGCTCTCAAATTATGAGTAAAAGGCAACAAAAGTTAGCACACTTTACGTTCAACCGTTTGATCCGACTGAACAAGTCACCGCTTTCTTGACTGAGAGTGGTTCGGCTTATACACAACGAGGACTAAAACCTGCGGATTTCCAAAGGCCAAAACATTTCTTGCAGACTTAGGAAAAAGTGACACTGTTATTGTAAGTTACAACTACATAGATATTTGCGTATTTTATTTCTATTTTCAGAAGTGTAGGTTTTGTTCATAATTTAAATAATATTAAAAGTGATGGCAAAACATGTTGTTGTTGTTTTGCTTTCTCCGATAATGGCGCTTTAGAACTAAAGGTTTCATTCCTTAATTCTTATTGGGAAATATTACAGCAAAAATATTATAAAAATATTATTTGCAAACATTAACTTTCCTGGAAATAAATACATCGCCAGCTGCACGAAAGAAAATCTGTAGCAAAAATGACTTCAGGCGTTTACACTATACTACAAATATAATGGACGTCATGTTGTCCGACGAAAAAATTTCAACGCTGAACTTATTTGGACTTCTTTGTGATGGGGATTTACACTAAGATATGTGTGAAACGGCCGGCCAACATGCCTTCTCACTCACTCTACTTCCCGGTTCAGAGAGCAGGGCACGTCCACCTGACTTTCGGCTGACACACGGCCAACGGCGCGATGGCGAAAGTGAAGCCTTTATCCACGCTGGTACTGTATAAATCAATCTGCGAAAGCACCAATTTACAAACAAATCAGGTACACAATGTAATTTTTAAAAGGGGGCACCTTGAGAGAAAGTGAACATCGAGAGTAAGAAAAGTGTGGGTGGGCAAAGTGGGGAAAATTAAGCACATAATCACACACATACAGTGATGCATGTGTTTTGACTGTCTTCACACCTCCCCTTTGTTCTGGTGTGAGCATAGGCTAGCAGACAAACTTCGGTCTACCTCGGTGAAATTTTCCCGAGGAATACCGACGTGGTCTCTGAGCTTCAGTGGGTCAGACAATCCTCGGTGTGTTGTCCAAACTTGAGTAAACTGGACAGACTTCGGGATACCTCGGTAAAATTTTTCCAAGGTTAACCGAGTTGGCCTCAAATCTTCAGTAAACCTTGGTGTATTCTAAGTTTTAATAGGAATTTATTGGGAAAAGGTGCACTTTCTCGGCTTTTGGGTGCTAGTCGTGTTCAGGCCGACTCATGTCTCATAATGGAAGGCGGCCATTTTAGTGCATATTTTCCAATAAGCAGCAGAGAAACAAAGGAAAACATCATCAATTTAAAGTTGCTTAGTAGGACGCTGGGCTCCTGCAATGCAGCCAATATGGCTTGTTTGCCCCATGGCATATGGTATACCAGCATCTGGAAGTTTCCATGCGGGGGACGATTATCTCTCAGAAGAACTGATGATACACATGCAAAGCTTGGCTGCCTTTTTAGCTTCCCTGAAACTAGGCCACGAAAATGTGCTCCGAACCATTATGGAACATGCTGGACATTTGAGTCATGGAATGATGTTAGCTTATTCCAGGGGTGGCTAACACTGTTCCTGGAGAGCCGCAGGGTGTGCTGAGTTTGGTTTTCTCCACCCAATTTAAACCTAGGATACCAGGTGAAATGAGTTAAGCGTGTAATCAACTGCTTTAATTCATCAATCAACTGCTGAGTAACACCAAAAACCACCAGACACTGCGCCTCTCCAGGACCGGGGTTGGCCGCCCCTGGCTTATTCCTTAAAATGTGGCTGAGTTAGCCAGAGATATGAAGTTTCATCCTGGGGCCCACATTGGGATGCACATCTCTGGAACTGGACTGCGAGCAGAAACCTGCATATTTAGTGGAAAACCAAGGAAGGATCAGTGCTGGTCAGAGCTGTGCTAACCGTCACATAACTAGGCTGTAGAACTGAGTAATAGTTGGCTGAGGAGAAGGCCCACACTTGTTCGACGCCACTCGCCGAAGTCTGCCCCATCAAGCACTGTGTTAAAAGCACCTCAAACAGAGCGAGTCCAATGGGACTGGATGCACCCCATTAGAGTTAAAAAGTGTTCCTTCAGAGCTGATTTTATGCACTGAACATGTCAGAGCCGTTATGTTTCGCAGCCCATATCGCAAGGTAACATCGGTAACCAAGAGAGGCTGGGAGCCTGTCGGAATCCGTAATATATGAGCGCCATTCGTAAAGGCCCGGCTTTGGGGGGGGGCGGCGGGTGTATATGGTTGGCTGGTCGAGTGCAAGTTTCCACTTCTCTGGCTGTCAGCGTGGTATTCAGTCACTTTTACTCTTTCCTCCACTTCGGTCGGCTGTCTAAGTTTAACAAAGCCCCGCTGTCGTTAAACTCGGGGGTGACAAACCGCAGATTGTCGCTGAAGTGAGGCCTCTTTTAGGGTCCTCTTGGAGCACCGTCCCCGACACGCCTGTCTATGGAATCGTTTGAGCTGCTGATGGGGCGAATGCGCTCTCGGGGGAAAAGACCTCCTAAAGGCTGTGAGTCAGTCGGGCACGGCTGTCAAAGCTTATACCCAATGAGCCAAAGACTGTCCTGGCTTTTGTTTTAGCCCAGCTGTAAGATACCTGATTCCTCTTATCATGTTCTTGATTGCAGACCCCGGTGTGTTAACCTGAAATAAACCCATAAAAAAAGAAAAAGAAATTGCCTCATGTTTGAGCTCATGTGGCGTAGCCTTTGTTTTAGCCGCATGCTACATGAGCACAGCGGTTAGCACCGCCGCCTCACAGCAAGAGGGTCGTGGGTTTGAGTTTGCATGTTCTGCCTGTGTTCGCGTGGGTTTCCTCTGGGTACTCTGGTTTCCTCCCACAGTCCAAAGACATCCATGTCAGGCTAACTGGAGACTCTAAATTGCCCGTAGGTGTGAGTGAGGAGTGAACGGTGTGTAAATGGTGTGTGCGCCCTTTGAAGGATTGGCGAGCTGTCCAGGACATGTCCCTACCTTTCGTCCATAGCTAGCAGGGATAGGATCCAGCTCCCCCGTGAGCCTGGTGAGGAATCAGCAGTAAAGGTAATGTCTGATTTGACAACATGAGCACATTTCCAGATACAAGAGAGTACTGTAAAATTTGGTCCAATGTATGTATTTTAAGTCATAAGGTTAATTATTAGCGATGAGTGTTAATTAGTCGCCCTCTTTGTGAATAAGCTTGCGCACATCCACTGTGGAGGACCCCTACCAAGTTTAAGAGATTTGTTGAACAGGCCCAGCAGCTCTGCTTGCGAGCTCTCACGCTCATCACACTAATGTGAAGAGGTTTTTCAGAGATCTACAAAGGCTCACTCGATGAAGCCAAGCCAAAGAACACTTTAATGAAGGTGCAGCACACAGTTTATTTCTCATTTTCATTTTTTATTGACTGTCTCCCTCTTATTGACGGCATTATCTCTAAAACTACACACCTGAGTACAAATTATGAGATATTATAAAATTTAATAGTTTTTAAAGAAATGCACATTTTGGTGCACGTTATACATCAAGGAACATTTATATGCTTAGAGGCACAATAAATCGTAAATGTAGTGAATATACAACGTAGAAACACGCAATTAAATATCCAGTACTTCCATTATTTGAACCTGCTTGCCCTTAGCTGGAGTCTGTGGGTGCTGGAGCCTATCCCATCATGCAATGGGCGCAAAGCAGAAACACACCCCAGACAGTTCGCCAATCCATCTCATGGCACGCACTCACTGTGCATGCGCATTCCAAGGACTAGGTTATAGCCCAGATTGATTGGCTGTCTGGTCTTTAGACTGCACAGAGGAAATCTTTCCAGACATGGGGTGGACATGACAACTACTTACAGAAAGGCCTAGACCGATATTGGGACCCAGAGCCTTTTGCTCTGAAGAAACAGTGTTCACTGCTGTGCCACCAATTACGTGTTTCAAGGTAAATTTGTATAGCAGAGGGCACTGAGAATAGTGCTCTATGGGAATACAAGAGTACGCATTCATACTCTTCTTATACAATGTGAAACACCTCTAATGTGGGTGTTATCTAGTCCACAGAAAGGAAAGTATATGCAGTTTTTATTATGTAAGCTAAATGTGCTGCGCCCATTATTCAAACAATGACCAAGGAAACTGCACCTCAAGGTTATGTCCTGATGGAGGGAAGTAATCTGCCACCATATATTTAAAAATCGGCTCTTAAAATTGAGTTTAGTGTATACACATCACCTCAGAAATGTATTTTAGAGGAAAATGCATTAAATGGATTGTTTGCTTTTTGTTTGTATTGAATATTCACTGAATGTTGGATAATTATTGGGCAGTGGTTAGCGCTACCGCCTCATAGCAAGAAGGTTGTGGGTTCAAATCCAACCTGGGGCCTTTCTGTGCGGAGTTTGCAAGTTCTCCCTGTGTTTGTGTGGGTTTCCTCCGGGTACTCCGGTTTCCCCCACCCAGAAAAACATGCATCATAGGAACACTCCCACCAGTACTCCTGACCAAGGAACTGGCCTTAGAACTGGAGTTGGTCCCCGGGTGCTGCTCTGTGGCTGCCCACTGCTCCTAACTATAGGATGGGTCAAATGCAGAGGACAAATTACCCCACGGGGTTCAATAAAGTGTATTTCATCCTATTTCAATTAACACTCATTATTTCAGCAAAACAATAATGTGTTATTTTGTAAAATGATGAGTTTGTTTTGGTTAAAGCTATGTTATGGCTTGTTGAAGAGGGAAACAAGAAGACCTTGCATCATCTGTTGTGTCATCTGTCGTCTGTTGCTACGCAGTTGGGACCCAGGAGTTCCAGTGTTATTGCGATGTAACTTCTCATAGACACCAGACACAATGTAGTACTAAGTGCAACTGCTAGCTCTTTGTGGCATGAGATTTGGGCAGATTATCTTTATCTTCATTTATGGATGATCTGTCTGTGGTTATGAATAGCAAGATACAGGTTCAGTTGTCATAATCTAAATTGTAGTTGCAATGTGGTCACACATTACTTTCAACGTAGTTTCAATGCAATTGCGCGTAGAGGCCAGAGATGATGTCATGCAAACTGGTATTGCTAATATGCTGGCGTGGTGGGATATTTTGTTCTGCCCACACCAGAGTCCTTTGCACCATTCACAGTGTTTGCTTTTATGCACTTCATACCAGAGGTCATCCTCCCTGCTCATGGAGAGTAACTATTGGGTAGGTTTTCATTTCAACCCCAATTTCTCATATTTGACTCTCTTAATTAGCAGCTCTATTAGATCCCTTGCGGTCCATTGAAGTGCGTTTTGTTGGACTTGGAATGAAAACCTAACTAAACCCTGTTCCAGGAGATCTACTCCTCTCTGGGTATTCATTCAAACTCTAAGCTGGCACATCTGCCTAATTAAGCAGCTCAACAAGCTCTGGCTTTTGAATAAAGTGTGTTTTTTTCGGGTTGGAGAGGAAACCTTTCAGAACAGTAGATTGAAAAATGGTTGGGCAGCCAGTATGTACAGGATGTTGGATCTCCAGCAACTGGTTAACTTTGATGTGCAGTATGGTAGATCTCCACGAACAGGGTTGGGCCGCTTTGATGCACCTGATGTAACATCTTCAGGAACTGGGTTGGGCAGCCTTCATGTACATGGTTGATCTCCAGGAACTCATCCTATAAAGAATATGTGCCGTTCTCTGATCTGATCAAATATCAGGGCCCTTGGCAGAATTATTTTCTGTACGCGCACTCGCCTGTGAGTACGTTTATGCTAATCGTCGGCGCGGAGATGAGAGCCGGCGTTCGGCCTGCTCCAGCGCAAATCGCTCCAGCACGAACCGTCCCGTCGCACCATGGGAGTGAGCTGGCGCCTCGTTACGGGGCCGAAGGGCCGAAGGAGAGGGAGCGTATGGGAGCGCACGCCTGGCCGAGTTCGGCTCCCTCTAATGAGGGACGTCCGTTCCTCTCCGTCTCCCACCTGCCAGAGTGGCGGGAGGGTGCACACTTAGCGGATTCCCGCGAGTTTGTACCGCTAATTAAGTCTGACGGGTGCTTTTAACCTTTCATTCGCGCATAACGACACGCGCTTATGCTCAGACAAACACAAACATACACACTTACAGTATCACATGCAGACACAACAGGACACGTGCATTAGCGCTTGCAAACATACGCATGTAAGTACACACTCATACATGCTAAGTCACGCTAACAAGTATTGTATGTACACATGCTGACACATACTTGCATCAAGACTATTGACACACACCCTCACAACCATTTAAAGGAGGCAAGTACGCATACAAACTCTTGAAAATATGTACAGGCATACAGGTACTCGCACGCACACACACACTAAACTGGCACAGGCGCTCATAACAAAAACACACACCCAGGGAATTCTTCGGCCCAGTATTTAATGAATACAACATAACTCAAGAGGCGTTCACGGGAGACGCAGGGAGAAAAACATGTCGCTTCCCTCTCCTGCTCAAACAGCAGAAAGCCCTGCTGGCTGGCTGGGGAGAAGGCCGAGCTGCGGAGGCCCCTGCTGGAGAGTGAGCGGGGAGCACCTGTGGACGGATTGGCCGATTCCGCCATCTCCTCCGCCCGACGCAAAGCCTCTCTCTCTGATGAGGCACAGAACTGAACACAGAACACAGAACTTTACAGAACTGTGCATAAGCACAAGGCTATTTTTATTTGAATTTGGGCTCAGAGATGTAGTTTCTTGGTTACCTAATTAGTGTTGCCGCAAATAAAAAAGCGCACTTGAGATGCCAAGTTCTCTAAAAAAATATTTTTAACAAATTCAGTCTTGTATTTTCTGAAAGCGGACTGATGCAGATGATATAGCCTTGGCGGAGCTGTGATCTTAGCATTATCAAGGCTGTCTGGGATTATGTGTAGAGACGGAAGGGAAAAAGTTACTCAGCAGAAGAAGTTCTGCAATATGCTGGGGACAACCAAACCGCCTGGGCAGCTGGGCTGGCTGACTCACCCGTTCGCAGTGTAAGAGTGACCACCACAGCATCAGATTTAGTCCAGCTGTGTCAGTGCTGACTGTGGCCAGCAGCTTTGTGAGAGATGTGCATAATTGGCTGTGCACGGCTCAGGGATATGGTAGGGATACCGGTTGAGGTTAGCATTTTTTGTTGGTACAGCACCTCCTGCTGGCCATTCGGCACTCCTCAGTAAGATACTAAGCAGGCACGTGTTTTGGTTTCCTCTGTTGTTGTTCTGTGCATGTGAGGTTTGAGACCGCGATTGAAAACAAGAGGCGGCTGGCAGGTGTGTGTTTCAGAGGGGAACCACAAATATTTGCGCTCTGCCAAGATAACAGCATGAGTCACATGTAAGCATGCTTGCACAGAGTTCGCTGATTGGACAATCCAGACTCAGTTGGGATTGGACATGCCAATTATTTTTTTTTAAGAAGGAACAACCAAACAGCCAATTAACTTCTAAAACTAAGGACACTGAGCATAATGTTTAGCCAATGGACGATCACACCAAAAAGTGATTATTTGGTTGTCAAGAGTTTAGAGCTCTTTAACACACACTTTTCAGGGATTAGAAACTTTTAATTTTGTTATTTTTGTAAGCATCTTCTCATGACAGAATTGTTTTGAAATAGTTTTGCAGAGTAAATGCATGGAGCTTGACCAAGCTGTGTTTAAACCGTTTCAGGGCGTCGAAGCGCAGCCAACGGCTCCGTACGGCCCGTCTGAGCTCTGAGCACCCTCTCCCTCGGCTGATTCCACCTCTCCTCCTCTGTGTGCTGTACTCTATCAATCTCTCCATCTCTCCATCAGTCTCTCGGCAAATTCGCTGGTGAATTATTGAACAGTTGTGCATCTCGGATGCGTTAGCGGGCTACAGGCTTCAACGCTAGCCCTTTCCTTCTCTCTCTGCCCAACAATTCCAATGTGAAGCTGTATGTGCTGATAGAACTTTTGCTTGGGCAATAAACACTCGGATGATGACACAAATACCTTACACACACCCACACACACGCACACACTCACGCTCACTTTCACACACACCTTGAAGCCTCAGAATCTATGCGGTGCATAGTTTATGGAGATGAATAATACAATACTAATGTATTAAGATCTCATACAACCCCTGGCAGACTCGCACTGGGCTTTTTGAGAAATGACAAGTTTTGCTTAAGCAGAAAACACACAGATGATGACACTAACGCCATACAGTCATTGAGACTGGCGTCCCAACCATCTCACGCACACGTGCATACACACACACACACACACACACACACACTCCCGCATACACATACCGTGGAACTGGACTTTGCACAAATACAATATTAAACTTGCAATGATGCAATGGAGATCACAGCTTACGAAGATGAATAATACAGTACAAATGTAATAACACTGTCCCATGCAGTGGCCAGCTGTCAGCCCTACAGAGGCAGTCTGGTTAAGCACAAGACTTTTATTTCTATATTTGATATTTATTTTATATCTGAATCTGATGCTGGTGTACATTACTCTGAGTACATTTGGGGAAGTTGTTCTCATACTGTTGTCTCGCTGGATCTTTTGTGTGTGTGTGTGTGTGTGTGTGTGTGTGTGATACTTAATGTCAGCAGCTCCTGTCCTGGAATTACATCACTAGCGCTTTAGAACGCTCTCAGGTATTTACCGCTATCTGTCATTTCTCTCAATTCAATTCCATTGAATTTAGTTTGGTCCAGCTCAATTCAGCTAAAATGGAGCATCTCTGGCCTGACAAAGCAGCAATGTCAAAGCACAGCAAACTAATATATGAGTGGGCTCTG